>CM073499.1:36532500-37782500 GCA_037074585.1 Biancaea sappan
TTTGTATTATTGCTAATTCTCAAGGAGCTGAATCTAGAACTTACAAAAAAGCTTCCTAAGCTTGTGAGGGAGTTGATAGAAGAATTTACGGATGTCTTTCCGAATGAGCTAGCTAAGGGATTGCCACCCTTAAGAGGAATTGAGCATCAAATTGATTTGGTGCCCAGTGCTGCCTTACCAAATAAACCAGCATATAGAATGAATCCAGAGGAGGCTAAGGAACTCAAAAGGCAAGTTGATGAGTTGATTGAAAAGGGTTATGTGAGGGAATCCATGAGCCCTTGTTCTGTGCCTCCATTATTAGTCCCTAAAAAGGATGGCTCTATGAGAATGTGTGTGGACAGTCGTACTATAAATAAGATTACCATCAAATACCGCTATCTAATTCCAAGATTGGATGACATGTTGGATGAGCTGAATGGTTCCAAGGTGTTTTCAAAAATTGACTTGAAGAGCGGCTATCACCAAATCCGAATGAAAGAAGGAGACGAGTGGAAGACAGCCTTCAAGACAAAGTATGGACTTTACGAATGGATGGTAATGCCATTTAGGCTATCTAATGCCCCTAGCACATTTATGTGATTGATGAATCATGTGCTTAGATCTTTCATTGGAAAATTTGTTGTGGTATATTTCGATAATATTTTGATCTACAGTCAAAGTTATGAGGAGCATGTGCAACATTTGAAGGAAGTCTTGGAAGTGTTGCGAAAGGAGAAACTCTATGCTAATCTGAAAAAATGCTACTTTTGTCAAGACCATGTGATTTTTCTTGGCTTTGTAGTATCTCAGCAAGGAGTAGGAGTTGATGAAGAAAAAGTGAAAGCTATCAAAGAATGGCCCGTTCCAAGAACCATATCTGAAGTAAGAAGTTTTCACGGGCTTGCCTCTTTCTATAGAAAATTTGTAAGAGATTTCAGCACCATTTTAGCACCCATAACTGAATGTATTAAGGGAGGAAAGAAGTTCAAATGGAGTGATGCAGCCCAACGATGTTTTGAGCTTGCCAAAGAAAAATTGTGCAATGCACCCATATTGGCTTTGCCTAATTTTTCTAAGACTTTTGAGATTGAATGTGATGCTAGTGGAGTGGGAATTGGAGCTGTACTTCTTCAAGAAAGGTGTCCTATAGCTTATTTTAGTGAGAAGTTGAGTGGAGCCAGTCTTAACTACTCTACCTATGATAAGTACTCTTTAATTAGAGCTCTTGAGACATGGCAGCACTACTTGTTACCAAAAGAATTTGTAATTCACACAGACCATGAATCACTCAAACACTTGAAAGGTCAGAGCAAGCTGAATAGAAGACATGCAAAGTTGGTGGAATTTCTTGAAGCTTTTCCCTATGTGTTGAAGTATAAGAAGGGAGAAACCAACATTGTTGCAAATTCCTTATCAAGGAGATATGCCTTAATTTCCATGATGAATGCTAAATTGTTGGGATTTGAATCTATTAAAGACCATTACATGGAAGATTCGACACTTGCTGAAATTTATCTCGCTTGTGAGAAAATGGCATATAAGGGATTTTATAGATCTGAAGGTTTTTTATTTCGCTTGGGGAGGCTTGTAATTCCAAATTGTTCTATAAGGGAATTACTTACACGAGAAGCTCATGGAGGAGGATTGGCTGGGCATTTCTATGAAACCATGACATTGGAGATGCTGAAAGAGCATTTAGAGATGTGCATCATGTGATTGAAAGGTGCATTGTTTGTAAAAAAGCCAAGAACAAGGAAGCAGCCCATGGACTTTATACACCTCTACCTATTCCAGATCAACCTTGGACTGATGTTAGCATGGATTTCATGCTAAGCTTACCAAGGACACAAAGAGGTAAAGATTCGGTCATGGTTGTTGTTGATCGTATTTCAAAAATGTCTCATTTTATTCCATGCCATAGGACCGATGTTGCTGTGCACATTGCCAATTTATTTTTCAAAGAAATTGTGAGACTTCATGGCATTCCAAAGAGTATCATGTCGGATCATGATGCCAAATTTCTTAGCTACTTTTGGAAGACTTTATGGAGGAAGTTGGGAACAAAGTTGCTCTTTAGTACTGCCTGTCACCCATAAACTGATGGGCAAACTGAAGTGGTGAACCAAACGCTTTCTACTTTGCTAAGAACTATCATTGGAAAAAACTTGAAAAATTGGGATAAATGCTTAGCCTATGCTGAATTTGCTTACAATAGAAGTGTACATGGTACTACTAAACACTTTCCTTTTGAAGTAGTTTATGGATTTAATCTATTGAGCCCACTTGATTTAGTACCATTACCACTTGAAGCTCGAGAATGCATAGATAGAAAAATAAAGGCTGACATGATAAAGAAGTTACATGAAAACATTAAACTTCAAATTGAGAAGAAGAACTCCATCTATGAGAAGACTGCCAACAAGAGAAGAAAATTTGTTCAATTCAGTCCTGGAGATTTAGTGTGGGTTCATATTCGAAAAGAAAGATTTCCAAACCAAAGGAAGTCCAAATTAATGCCAAGGGCAGATGGTCCTTTCCATATCATAGACAAGGTAAATGCTAATGCATACAAAATTGATTTGCCTGAAGACTATGCTATTTCTACTACTTTCAATGTGAGGGATCTTTCCCCGTACTTAAAAGATAAAGAGGACTTGGATTTGAGGACAAATCCATTTCAACCAGGGGAGGATGATGTAATCAAGGATAACCCCATTGCAGCTCAAGAAAGGGAGAACACTTCAATTGGGCCTCTAACTCGTTCAAGGGTTAAAGGGTTAAAGAGCTTGGACTAATTGCAGCCCAAGAAAGGGAGAACACTTCAATTGGGCCTCTAACTCGTTCAAGGGCTAAAGGGCTTAGATTGGGCTTAACCACATTGTTGAAAGTGAAAGAAGTGTGAAAAAGATTGCATGTGAGATAGTTGCATTTGTTGAATATAGTTGTAGTCTATTACCTATGCATTTATTGTCTTTGACATTTAGCTACCTATGCATTTATTGTCTTTGACATTTAGCTACCTATACATTTATTGTCTTTGACATTTAGCTACCTATGTATTTATTGTCTTTGACATTTAGCCTACACTACTTGACTTTTAGTTGATACATTTAATGCATTAGTTGGAGTCTTTTGTCTTTTTGTTTTGGAGATCCTCTATAAAAAGGGTCCTTGCCATATGTTGTAAACCATCCTTAAATCATATATGAGATATTGGCATTTTGCTTTCAAGAGGATTCTTGAGTTCTTTCTCTTATCTAACTTGGGTTATTGGCGAGAGCAGCTAGATTTCTTATCACTCACGTTCTTCTTTCTTGAGTGTGGCGAGATCAACCCATTTCTCTTAGTTGTGGCGCCCTTTGGCTTATCAATTGAGTGATTTAGTTTTCTTTGTTTGTTTCTTTCAATCTATCTAGAAAATCTTAAGTGTTTTCCCTCCGGAAATCACATCACCTTCCATTTCACTTCTAAACTCACACCTTCAACTCTTCTTCTTCTCTCCTTAAGTTTCTCTTGCCCCGACGCTAGGCCTCTAACATTTTGGGCCTTTCCTTTTCAGCTTAGGTAAGGATACTATGCCCTTTCTATGTCTTTCAAATTTTAGAAGTTATTTTCTTAAGTATGCTCTGTGGTTGTGGCTTTGGCTGATCTTCCACATCAGAAAAACTATCCTTAGCTGTCTATATGTTATTTTAATTCTCTGATTAACGAAATAGGATGTAAACTATGAAGAATACATGTCTAGGAAAGTTCTGGCTAAGGAAAGACCTGGTTTTTAAGTGTGTCCATTGTGACCCTCCACTATTTCTTGGAAACTTACCTGGTGTACTCTTTTACAGATTGTATTCTCTATTTCTTGTATGAATAGTAATCATATGAACATTAATAGTACGTATGAATAGTAACCGTATGTATGAATAGTAACCGTATATATGAACAGTATCTATACGAAAACAATCCTAACTTATTTTCTCTAATCTTTCATGAAAATCTCCGTAGTGGAACACTAAAATTCACCTGAGTATTCTTGTCCGTAACGACTTACAGAAGCGATACTCATACGGAGTCTAAGTGAGTGGAACGACCTCGTTTTAATAGAGTTTTAGCAATACTGGTGATAAAAAGTATGTCGTAGGACACTCCCAAGATTCATAGAGGGAAATTGGATTCAGAATGACGAATCTAATGAGATAATTAATCCATAAGTATGGATAAGACGAAGCAAGTATCTCATTATGATGTGAAATTTGAATCTTTTCAAAAACAGTTTAATTGTTATGTTGATTTGTGGTTTATAAACCTATAATATAGTTATATACTATACATGTTATATGGATGAATATTATATTGTGCTTTTGATTATGATATGAAATACTGTACTATTGAGTGTGATTGAGCGGGACAGTACCCCCTCTCAAGGCAAGGAGGAAAACCCGGTTTAAAGGGTATCTTGACCAATAAGTGTGGAGACAACGATTCCCTCAGTAAGGATATAGCCCGGATCGGTAACGGATCCGTGAGGCGCCCTAGCTAAGAGGATGAGGTTGTGCGTCATGGCAGAAATATACAAAATTGGTGAGCCAGCCTGTGTGCGCTCTCCGGGATATATTGCCATTAATGAGTACTAGTAACGTTTTGTTGAATTGGATGAATTTTTATCTTCCAGTATGTATTTTCTAACTATGTCTATTGGTTGAGTTTGAGCCTTCGGATATACTTGCATGACTGGTGATGTATTTGAATTTTATTAACGCGAGGCCGGTTCGCTCACTGAGTTTAAAAGCTCACACTCTCTGTACAATTTTTTTGTTCAGATCAGGTTGCCAGTGAAGAACATCCGCTAGAGGAGTAGATCACTTTGGACCTTCCTGCTGTCGGGTAGGCCCCTCTTTTGTTATAGATTATGTTGCTCTATAACTGTCTAGGACATCTAGGTCAGGGGTTTGGTATTTAACTTGTATTTTAGTACAATAATGTATTTTATGTTGATGATCTATTATTATACGCAAATCATCTCTATGAATTTCAAATAAGAAAATTTGATATATTTTCTTCGTTTTTATTAAGGAATGGTTATTTTGATAATATAGAGATAATGACTTATAATTTAACTCATGGGTAGAATTTATCGAAAAGTTTACAATGATGGGACATTCATCATTGTACCGGTCATATGCCCAGAAAACGGGTCGTGACAATAAAAATGTTTGATACCAGTCCTTGAATTTTGAAATTTTTTAACAAAGTGAATATAAAAATCCCTCTGTTCAATGCCTCGACGAAGAGGATGGATGAAGAACCATTTTGTGTAATGGTTTCAAACTTCAGGGACTAAAGTAGTAAGTGACTATCTTTCAAGGATTAAATTGTCATTGAAATACACTTTCAAAGACAAAAAAGTAGAGTTACTCGAAAAAAAAATCAAAAGGTTAAAAAATGAACTTTTGATCCCTATAGTTTTATCTTTTTTTGAATTTAGGGTTTAGGTTTAGGGTTTTGGTCCGTACACTTTCAAAACTTAGAATTTGGTCCTTATAGTTTCAAAACTCATTGAAAATGGTCCATGTTGTCAAGAACTGTTAGTCTGTGTACATGTGGCTCTGAATAGGACATCCTAGTCAACATGTGAACCCACATCAGTAGTCACATCATACCAAGTTAGCCCACGTGATACTAATGCATAAGTTATTTTTTAATATTATACTTTTATATATATATATATAAATTTTCTTAAATAAAATAAATGAAAATAAAAAAATATTTATTTTTTTGTTTTTAACTTATATTAATTTTTAAATATTATAATTTATATCTCATTAATTTCTCAATTTTTTAGATTTAAATATAAATGTAAATTATTGAACTTAATCAAAATATATAGTAAAAACATAATTTAAGAAATATAGTACCTCTATTCACAAAACAATGTTGGGTGTATACTGCCAAGGATGCAGATTCAATGCTGGAACAAGCACAGTGCTTGTCCCAATTAGCCACAATTTTAACCATGTTAGTCACGGTTAAAATCGTAGCTACAAATTTGTCTTCTTAAAAACTTTTTTAGCAATGGTTTGAACAGTTGCTAAAAGTTTTAGCAACAGTTCAAAATGTTGCTGAAACCTTTAAAACCGTGGCTAAAGGACAAGCACAGAATCTGGATCCATACTGCCAAATTCCATTCTGTATCATTTGCTTGATTCTACATGATTTTTGGATCTAGATCAGCTCCTGTGAGCTAAAAAGTCTAGTTCTTTTTAACCACGATTTTATAATCGAGGCTATTTTTTGCACAACTTTTAGCAACGGTTATAACCGTGGCTAAAAGTAACAAAACTATTGCTAAAAAGGATTAGACTCTCCTGCTCACAGTAGCGAATCCATGTCCATGATTTTTGAACAAGCGAATCAATGTTGTTTGGAAATGAGAAGGACAACAGAATGGGTGGTATAATAATTACTCTAATAATTATTTTTTAATTTCATTTACTTTATTTAATTTTAATAAATAATATTTTTTATATAAAACAAATAATATTATATTAAAATTTAAAAATCTGAAAATTTATTAATTTATTAATAATGTTCATTTTTATTTTTTTATTAACTTCAATAATTTACATTTATATTTAAAACTAAAAAATGATAAATTAATATTTAAATTTTAATATCAAAAAACTAATATATATTGGAAACACATAAAATAAAGAATCTTTTTTTGTAATTTCATTTATTTTATTCACGAAAATATCCTTTTATATATAAAAAGTATAATATTAAAAAATAACTAATGCTTTGGTATGATGTGGTGCTAATTGAGTGTGACGTCGCTCCTGACATGGGTTCACATGCTGACTAAGATGTCCTATTTAGAGCTATATGTGTACAGACTAACGGTTCTTCATAGTAAAGACCAATTTTTTATGAGTTTTGAAATTACAAGGACCAAATTTCTAGTTTTAAAAGTGTAGAAACCAAATTTAAAAAGGAGTGAAAATACAGGGATCAAAAATATATTTTAATAAAAAATCATAATTTCATGGAATATTATTGCATGTGCGATATTCATGTCATCATGTGGGATTTTCTGTAACTTGGACGCCAAGTTTGATGCTGAATTTTAAAGACTAAAGAGAACAGCTTTCTTGTCTCTCAGTGGCAGTGAGCCGTCCTCATCTTGCTCCCCACGTAACCCAACAAATGTTTGTTTTCCATCTAAAAGAAACATTTAATATTGGCCTTTGATTCCCTTATATAATACAAATGGAGAAGGAGAAAAAGGACTATGTGGCTCATTGCGTAGTGTTAGGCTTTTCAGCACAATGTTACGGGATTAGAGATTCGACACTAAGTTCAACCCGTGCGGCACCCCCACCTTACTACCACTCGGTAGGAGTTCAGCCGTTTTGCTCATATAAATAGAGAGGTTCACCAGTTTCGTCCTGCCATGGACTCATCAGGGGAGTGGCTCCAACTCCCAACCAGTGAGGTGCCCAGGGGACAAACCCGCAAGGCACGCATAACTATACATCCGTTAAAGCCATAACTAATAGATTGCAGTTAAAAACCAAGTGAACCTATACAATATCGTACATGTTGCGCAAACCCAATCTTCAAATATCTGGGCCGTGACATTCTCCCACCACAATTTCATGCACGTCCCCGTGCATGGCTGAATTCACATAACGCCACGTCCTATAACATCAAAGCAGCCCGCATATAACCATCTTGGCTTTCGTCAGTGGAAACAAGGGACGCCCATTCCCTGCCTACTCGTACCCGGCGTGCAGCGACCAAGCCATTCACCTTTTTAATCGGCTGGCCCATTACTCTCTCCGACGAACAAGCGCTTGGAGAATCTCACTCGGGCGACATCACCACGATCATGTCACACAGCGTGACACCCTTGGGAGAACACAACTCCCACCACAAAGACACAGCCAATATTTTA
Organism: Biancaea sappan; assembly: GCA_037074585.1. NCBI lineage: Eukaryota > Viridiplantae > Streptophyta > Magnoliopsida > Fabales > Fabaceae > Biancaea > Biancaea sappan. The sequence goes on from CM073499.1 coordinate 36,540,431, forward strand.
TCCTCGTGTGGACTACTTATGCGCAACCTTCCCATGGGCCGGAACCGCTCTGATACCACTTGTCACGGGATTAGACAACTGTCACGGGCTGGGACTTTCCTACCCACACTTGTGCGGCACTTAGCTTGCTTACAACCCGATGTAAGGGCTAAGTCAGCCTAACTCAACCAAACTCTCGAGAAAGAAAGAGAAGAAAGGACCGTTGGAGACAAGAGGTAGAGAAGATTGCTCAAGACTCTAAAGAAAACCTTTGTATTATGCTAGAAAGCTTTACAAGAGAACTTGGAACTCTTAGAACTTGGTTGGAGCAAATGGCCCTTCCATCTATTTATAGGCTCCTTGCTCCCCCTTGCTTCACAAGATTCTTACAAGTGTATGGCTATGATTTTGTATCTAGAGAGTTCCATACAAATATCTCTCTAAAGCCTAGAAATGTTTAGAAAACTCAATATAACTCAAGATAAATCTAGACTAACCTAGAATTCTCTAGAATTATCTATACCATTCTACAACATTCTACACTCTTCTAGGAAATTCAAGAATATACAAGATATCTCTAGAACATACAAGATTCCTCCGGAACAATCTAGATTCATCAAGGACATTCAAGAGATTTCTAGAGAAATCTATATTAACCTCATGTCAAGTACTTCGTACGTGACATCCTCCCCCACCTATTTTCGCGACGTCCTCGGCGCGGTCTTCTCGTACATTCGCACGTGTTGCTCATTTCTTTGGTTATGGGAGAACGAGGTTATTCCTCAAATACCTTCTTCTCGTGATTGATAGAAAATTGCATGGCAGACAAGGTTTTCTTCCCTATTTTAACTCCCCTCCTTAACGGCACCAAACAAGGTTCCTGTCCTCCCATGATACAAAGGGAATCGACACATGAAAGAGGAAGAGCTCATACCTTGTCTAAGAATTCCATTCCTAGCACCAAGGTATAATCATCCATGTCCACCACGGACAAATCAACCTTTCCGTTCCATCCACCAATGGATAGTGACACATCTCGGACCATGCCAGTAGCTGGTTTAGCTGTAGCGTTCATGGTCTTCAGCCACCCATTCCCTTTTGTGATCTTGAGACCAAGTCGTTTAGCCTCTTGCTCAGTCACGAAATTATGCATAGCTCCCGTGTCAACCAATGCTTGCACCTCTTTGCCATTGATCTTCACGGTTGCATACATTAGTCCCTTGACTAAATTGTTTGGTGACTCCACTTTTGTCACCGCATTCAAAAGTTGTAAGGACCCAATTCGAGTCTCTCGACCATCGTCGTTTAACTCCTCGTCAACCTTCGACATGAGGGCACTCAATGCCTTCTTCTTCGGGCACTCTCGTACATGATGAGGCCCTTCATATAAGAAGCAACTTGGCTTGGGGGACTCTTTAGTCTTGTCCTTCCACTTGGAAGAATCCTTCCATTTAGGATTGTTGGGCCTCCCATGGGTCGGGCTCTTTGGTTGATCATCCTCCTCTCCCCCACCATTTTCCTGGCCATTCTTTTCCTTAGATTTAGAGTGTTCTCCTTTCTTAAACTCCACCAAGCTTTCGGCTGCCTCAATGGCTGAAGCAAGATCATGTATATTTTGGCGTTGAACCTCTTGCTTTGCCCATGGTTGTAACCCATCTATAAAGAAGAACTTTTTTAGCTCCTCAGGTAGATCAGGGATCTCAAGCACTATCCTTGTGAACTCATTGACATAGTCCCTGATTGTACCTAAGTGCTTGAGCCTACGAAGCTTGGCTTTAGCCTCATCCTCCGCATCTTTCGGATAGAATTGGGACTTAAGATCCTTTTTGTACTCTTCCCAGGTAGAGATTGTGAACGTACCTCTTTGGATATCTTCCTTCCGGCGTCTTCACCAGGTTTGAGCAGAGTCAGTGAGGTAAAGGCCTGCAGTGCAGATTCTTCTTTCATCATCCATTATGCCCAAGTATTCGAAGTATTGTTCTAGTCCCACAGAAAATTATTTAGCTCCTTTGCATCCCTCTTTCCATCATAGGATTTGGGCTTCGGAGCCTCAATCTTGACCGAATCTATGGCCATCGTGGCCTTTAAGGCAACTGCGGCCTTGCACAATGCCAAGTCCTCCTTTTGATTCTTCACATCTACTTCCAACGCAGACAGTCTCGCATCAAGTTTGTCCTCTAATGCTTCGACCCGTTCAAGCAACCTCTCAAACTTGTCATCCATCTCTTGACGCAGTAGGCTAGTGGTGGTATTAATAGCTCCCAACATCTCTTCGCGGAGCTCTTCACCATCTCCCACGGATGGATGCTCATCGAGACGTGAGATGACACGGTTGAAGTTTTCAACCATCACTTTAATGGCTTCTTCAACACGTTCCAACCTTCCTTCCACAACCGCAATAACGTCCTTAGATGATGCCTTCTTGCTCTTACCAGCACGGGTCTCCACATCGGTGAGAGTCGAGTGATCCATAATCTCCTCTAAACAAACTTGTTCCAACCGAGGCTTTGATACCAACTGTCACGGGCTGGGACTTTCCTACCCACACTCGTGCGGCACTTAGCTTGCTTACAACCCGATGTAAGGGCTAAGTCAGCCTAACTCAACCAAACTCTCGAGAAAGAGAGAGAAGAAAGGACCGTTGGAGATAAGAGGTAGAGAAGATTGCTCAAGACTCTAAAGAAAACCTTTGTATTATGCTAGAAAGCTTTACAAGAGAACTTGGAACTCTTAGAACTTGGTTGGAGCAAATGGCCCTTCCATCTATTTATAGGCTCCTTGCTCCCCCTTGCTTCACAAGATTCTTACAAGTGTATGGCTATGATTTTGTATCTAGAGAGTTCCATACAAATATCTCTCTAAAGCCTAGAAATGTTTAGAAAACTCAAGATAACTCAAGATAAACCTAGACTAACCTAGAATTCTCTAGAATTATCTATACCATTCTACAACATTCTACACTCTTCTAGGAAATTCAAGAATATACAAGATATCTCTAGAACGTACAAGATTCCTCCGGAACAATCTAGATTCATCAAGGACATTCAAGAGATTTCTAGAGAAATCTATATTAACCTCATGTCAAGTACTTCATACGTGACAACAAGGACACATCACTCATGTGCTTCAATTCTCAAAGCGTTTGGCACATAAAAGAGTGAAAGTCACTCTTGTTTCTACCTACTTCTTCTTCAAGATGCTTCCTGTGAGAAACTTCACTTCCAACATCACATTTGAGACCATCTTAGATGGGTTTGATGAAGGAGGACTCGAAGCAGCAGAGAGCTTTGAGGCTTACATTAATGAGTTTTGGCAAGTGGGACCAAGCACATTATCTGGGCTTCTTCACAAGCTCACGAGTTTAGGCTTTCCTATGGACTATGTTATCTACGACGAGATCATGCCTTGGGCTCTTGATGTTGTGAAGAAGCATGGCTTGTTTGGTGCGTGCTTCTTTACTCAACATTGTGCTTCTGCACTCCTTCAATTTCATGCTCATCAGAAATTGCTGAAATTGCCCTTAGAGGAGAAGGGAATTATTTCACTACCAGGGTTGCCATAGCTTGCACCGTCAGATTTCCCTATGTTTCTAGATAAATACACGACAGAGTTTATTTTGGATCAATTTTCCAACATTGAAAAAGTAGATTGGATTCTAGTCAACATATTCTATGAATTAGAGTAAGAGGTGATTTCATTTCCCCTCCCTACAGCCCAACTAAATAAAATCTCAAAATATTATTTATGTGGCTAAAATAATAATGGGATAGCTTTTCTTCCTTTTCACACCACACACTAGTTTCAAAGTTTTTTAGATTTTCTTCTTCATTATCAATCAAGTTGACAGTGAAAATTCCTTTTAGGTTGTGGAGTGGATGAAGAAGATTTGGCCCTTGAAGACAATACCATCGATGGAATACATGTTATTGGACAAGCGAATCCAAGATAATAAAGACAATGGAATCAACATCTTCAAGCCAAACAACAATGTGTGCATGGAGTGGCTCGATGAGAGACCAAGACAATCAATTGTATACGTCTCATTTAGGAGCCTAGCAACTCTTAGTGAGGACCAATGTAGGAAATGGCTTAGGGTTTAATAGAAAGTAGATGCTATTTCTTGTGGGTTGTAAGGGCATCTGAAGAGGTAAAACTTCCAAAAGGACTTGTGGAGGATATGACATCATCAGGAAAGGGCATAGTGGTCACATGGTGTCCCCAACTACAAGTCCTATCACATGAGGCTGTGGGTTGCTTTGTGACACGCTATGGTTGGAACTCAACATTGGAAGCTTTGTGCTTAGGAGTTCCAATAGTGGGAGTCCCAGAATTTGCAGACAGAAACGCAAAGTTTGTTGCAAATATTTGGAGAATTGGAACAATTAACAACTAGTGTTGATGAAAACAAAGGCAAAGTTACAAGGCAAGAAGTGAAGCAATGCATAAAGGAGATAATAAAGAGTGAAAGAGGGATTGAGATGGAGAATAATGTTATGTATTGGAGGAATATGGCTAGAAATGCTATTGATGAGGGTGCGTGGAAGCTCTGATAAGAACATTCAAGAATTTGTGACAAGCTTAATTCGCTCTTGAGTGCGACATGCTTTTTGATGCTTTTTTATTTCAATTAATGAAACTGGATTTAGATTTTTTAAAGATTTTATTAAAAATATATAATATTTAATAATGCATTTTCACTTCAAATCACATCAAAATAGAAGCACTTTAAAATCAATGCTAAGCTCTATTTGGCCAATTCAATCAGTTTTTTTTGGGGCTTATGTGACATGTAATTGCCACTGAATGTGTTTAGAATTTTAGCGAAGACAAAGTAGTTTTTAACTTTTTTACTCTTAATTTGATCGTTTCAAATATTACAGTAAATTTCATTTAATTTGTTTATTTTTTGTCATTCAAATCAAAATTTCTACATATAATTTGTAATTTTTTCAATGAGAAAATTATTTAATAGCTCTTACTGTCATATTAAGATTAAAATTATAACTTCTTGTTTAAGCTTAAGATCAATTTAACTGCCTTTATATTCCCAAATTGACAAAACAAAAATTGCATTTTCGTGAAGTGCATGCAGCAAATTATCCTATTTGATAGAAAATAAATCAAAAGATAATGGTTTTACAATATGTATTATAAAATGTTGAAGGAGCTAGTCAAATTTAATATTTGAAACAAGAAATATATTAACTTAGTCAAACTTCACAAAAGAAAAATAGTACAATTTATCCTAAAATTAATGATAGCATGCGTATTTAATTTGTGAATAAAATCATCCGAAGCATTTATACTTGTTAGAACAAATAGAATGAATGTTTAATAATAGTATGTTTCACATTGTTAATAGTAAAGTCACAATCATGCCTGCTTAGTGCTTTGCCTGCAGGCACATCCAATCCTAAGCAATAATGAAGCCAAAACCTTTTGGAAAACTATTACCACCGAACTCACTACTTCTAATTTGATAGCTCTTCAATGTAGAATACACATAGAGGGGTCAATAGATTTTTATTAAAATTTTACCTAATTTATGAAATTATGCTCAAATTGCATATACAACTAACTATTACATGATACAGTCAATTGAAACTTAAACAGATATATATGCGCAGAAATTAAACTGAGATAGAGAGAAAGAAAGACACAATGATATATCTTGGTTCAGCTTAACGGCTTACGTCCAATCCTCTTACAGAGCAAAAGATTTCCACTATGTAACAAGATGACTTTGCTAGGTCACCACTAACTAGAGGGTTACACAAATTGTTGTGAAAATAGCCTTTTAAAGGCTTTGTATTTCAAAATATCTTTTTAATAGCTTACCTGAACAGAGGCAAATTTTATTATTATGAAATTAATTTGGATTAATGTCAGAAAATTAAAGGCTGATAGTTTTGTTTTATTTGTTTTAAATATAATTAAATATTTTGAAACTGCCCATTAATTTTCTGAAACTGCCCATTAATTTTCGAAACTGTCCATTAATTTTTGAAACCGAATTTTAATTGTATTAAAATTCTTGTCTGCCTCATTAATGTTCATCAGCTATAAAAGGAGGACTCATTCCCCTCATTTTTCACACTCACACAACAAACTGTTGTGCTCTTCTCTCTTCCCTCTCTCAAACTCTTTGGGTTACGCTCTTCAAAATTTCTGTTGTTCTGTGGTCTGAGAACCTTTCTTAGAAGAATCTGTTTAATCCTGGAGGGAGTTCTGTAGACACAGATTTTTAGCTGTGGTCGCGGAATAAATTCCTTAAGGATAGTGTCTATTATAAAGACACGACTCAGATTATTTTTGTGTTGGTATCCAAATTTTACAACAATCTTAAGGAATTTAGGATACTGACGCTGCCACAATCGCGCCTTAAGGGACACCGGTAATATATTTTTCAACATTTGTTGATTTTAATTATATGGTATTTTGTCTTGTAATTTGTTTTTCCAATTTGCTAGCTACATATATGTATATCAGATGTTGGAAATTTATTATTATAAAATGTCAAGTTAAGAATATAATAATTGTTTTAATAAGCAATTTTTTAAGAGAAAAAAAAAACGTTGCTTAGTGTCTTGAGGTACATATATATATTGATGCTTCAATTTGTCGTTGGAGAAACCATTTGGTGTGTCTTAATGTGTATGGATGTTACACATTAATGTACTCATCAATTATTTTTAAGTTGTGTGGATGCTACACATAAAATATTTATATACTTTAAAAAGTGTAATTAGTCTTACGTTGCAATTTTATGATGATATTAGTTTATGACTGTGATTCATGGTGCTTTATGTGCTCATTCAATTGGTTAAAAACCGTGGGCCATATGAATTTTATATGAGAGGTATCAAGGGCATATGAATTTTATGATATACATGTATGAATTGTGCATTAATATATATTATTGGTGTCAACGTAAATTAATGTACTTTTATGGGTTTAATATGGCTTTGTTGTGATTAAGCCCACATTATATATATATAATAATAAATATATATTTATGAGATATATATTTGTGTGATATTTTAGAATTTAAGTGTATAATATTTCTAACACTTTATCTAAGGTGATAAATATTTGATTTTCAATTATGTATAATTTAATTTTTTTTGTGGGCTTAAATATATATATATATATATATATATATATATATATATATTTGTATTTGGTTGTTGCTCACAAAAGGAAATTTTATTTATGGGAAAGAATTTTTTACTATATGAGATACACATGATGAGGTGTGTTGATACAAGACTTTAGTTTTGGTTATATATTGTCTTTTGTATCTACAATATTTTACAAGTTCTTTTAACTTGGTTTGGAAAAATTCTTTTAAAGTAGATTGTGCATATCTTTATATATAGCATTTGTATTATGTGGAGCAAATACATATACATAAAGTGAAATTATTATTTGTTATCATTTTTATGAACATAACTCATAATTTTTTTGAGTTCTAATTTTGAGTGATCATGAAGTAATCAATTTTGCTCATGAAGAAAATTTGTGCAATGGTGATTTCTTCTCCCTACATCATGAGGTATGTTACACTATTTTAATCTTTCTCTTTTTGAGAATTTATATTAATAGTGGGGGCAAGAAGAAAAATGTTTTTGGATAATATTTTTATAACAACAAGTGAGGGATGTGTGTTGTTATTTAAATATGTTATACAAGCTTTGGTAAAAATGTTTTATGGTCAATAGTTAATGATATTGTGGTTTAATAGAAATTATGGAGTTATTATATTTTTGTATTGAGTATGTCCCATAAATTTCTATTAACATAACTATTGATAATATGAAAATGTTTTCTTAAAGCTTACATGTGAACTATTTTAAAATTTCTCTATTTTGAGAATTTTATTTATGTGGAATTCTTGAAATTAACATATGTGTGAGGGTTTTAATTTAAGAATTCAAAATAGCTTCATCTTAAGCTTTTGAGAGTTTTATTTTGGAACATGATTTTTGTAGATTTATGACCAAATTTGAAGATATTGGCATATAAATTTTGGGCCAATTTGAAAATTAAGAAAACTATCTCATTGAGATGATGATATGTTGTCGATTTCCAAATTGAGAAAACCATCTTATTGAGATGATGATATGCCATATATATATATATATATATATATATATATATATAAATTGGAATTAGCATTTTCTAATGCCAATCCATGAAAACTCTTCAATTGTACATAGAGGTACAATGTTGTTGAGTTATTGGTCACAAATGAGATTGAAAAGTTCCAAAATAATTCTGTGAAATTATTTTCTTGAAAAATAATATTATATGATGGATGAATTTAGATGCGCATATATGTTATGCGTTTGATGCCCATCTATAATAATTATAAGGTTTTGTATGATGTTTCATATGAGTTGTGTAATCATACTCTGATAAATTTTAAAATGTGGGGGTATTTTGCAAAGTTTATGTTACACAACTATGAGAAAAATAAATTAACTATAAAACCTTAGTTATTACGTTCTTAATTTTCTCTTTGTGATTAGTGAAAATATCTCTTTTAATTAAAGATGGATGTGTATATATGTAGAAGTGATAGATGGTAAGGATGATTATTTGTCTGTATATGTGTGACGTAGATGTTACATAAAGTCAAATATTCCTTTACATCTAGTGTTGACATGAAAGACACAGGTGAAGTAAATGAGATTTTGGGATTAAAACCATAAGGAAAGGTGATGGTATTTTACTATCACAAAAACTTTATATTCAAAATTGTCTTAAAAGTTTGATCATCAAGATGACAAACTGGTGAAAAACTCCTTATGATTTTAACACTCAGTTAAGGAAAATAGAGAAGAGTCTCTGTTGTATTTAATAAACTTTACCTAACCTGACATATCATGTGTTATGTGTCAGATGAGTGTCGATATGTACACAATTTCAATAAAAGAGTTGAAAGGTATCGTAATTTACGATATCATATAAAGTGGATTTCCCATTGTATTAGAAAAATACAATGATGTTAACTGAATCTTTGATTCAGATGAGACAAAGTCCACTAGTGGTTAAAACCTCACCCTGGGTGGTGGGATGTTATTTTGGAGAGAGCAGCTACATAAATTTATAGGTTCACTATAAAATCAGAGTTTAGTACTCTGGAGTTGGCTGAAAATAAGACTAAGTAGCAGAAAAACTACTTAGCAAATTTTTTAATTGGGTAAAAGCCCAATGATGTTAGTGTCTATGTTTTGTGATTGCCAAATGTCAATAGCCATTGTAAAGAACAAACTTTCAATGGTAAGAGTAGACACTTGTGTTGAGACACAAAGTTATCAAGCAATTGCTAGAAAAATGAATTTGAAGTATACTGATCAGTTCTATAAAGTCAAAAGTAAATTTGGCCAATTCACTGACTAAACATGCATGTAAGAAGGAAATTAGTCCTTCACACATCGAGGGGAATTGGACTTAAGCCAATATGAAATTAACAGCGGCGGGAACCCAACCTTTGTGATTGGAGATCCCATGAAAAAGGTTCATATGGGTAATAACAAGTCATCTGTTAATTCTGCTAGCACTATATTCTCAGTCCATTTCCTATGGTGTTAAGTGTAAAAGTGCTAGAATGCATTGATTTGTGGGTTGAGCGTAAGCTTTTTATGATCTTCATAGCCCTACATTGAGGGTGGTGTATTCATTGCAGATACACTTGATGAAATCACCTATATGAGTGTGGAGTGGGGCCGCTCCCATGAGATCGTGACGAAGTCTCTAGAGCACTCATGAATTCCAGGCACGCGCACGGCTGAAATAACGCGCACAACGACGTTAACAGCAGAAATGTGGGGGGGTGAGATGCGACTCTTAAGGTCACTATCTTACGACTAAGAGTATGTTAGTTCATAGAAGCTATATGCTTCACTAACTACTCTGTAAGATAAATCTTATCAGTCTAGGTCTGGTTCATAGTGTAAAAATAGACACTGGATTAATGCGTCTACACTCATATACATAACCTAAAAGTTTTTTGAAATATCTTTTGAAATATGTGGGGAATTGTTGTGAAAATAGCCTTTTAAAGGCTTTGTATTTCAAAAATATGTTTTTAATAGCTTACCTGAACAGAGGCAAATTTTATTATTATGAAATTAATTTAAATTAATGTCTGAAAATTAAAAGCTGACAGTTTTGTTTTATTTGTTTTAAATATAATTAAATATTTTGAAACTGCCCATTAATTTTCTGAAACTGCCCATTAATTTTCTGAAACTGCCTATTAATTTTCGAAACTGTCCATTAATTTTTGAAACCGAATTTTAATTGTATTAAAATTCTTGTCTGCCTCATTAATGTTCATCAGCTATAAAAGGAGGACTCATTCCCCTCATTTTTCACACTCACACAATAAACTGTTGTGCTCTTCTCTCTTGCCTCTCTCAAACTCTTTGGGTTACGCTCTTCAAAATTTCTGTTGTTCTGTGGCCTGAGAACCTTTCTTAGAAGAATCTGTTTAATCCTGGAGGGAGTTCTGTAGACACAGATTTTTAGCTGTGGTCGCGGAATAAATTCCTTAAGGACAGTGTCTATTATAAAGACGCGACTCAGATTATTTTTGTGTTGGTATCCAAATTTTACAACACAAATCACCTACAACTACAAAAGTTTTCTTAGATCACCAGCAATTGGAGGGTTTTCATAGTTTGCCCACAACCAAGATAGAAAGAGAGAATGAAGGTTTAACCCTTAAGATAAGTGGGTTATGGATTCAATACACCGTAACTAATGACTCTCAAAAGTTAGATAATCAAGGATACAAAATTCATAATTTTTCTTCATAGACTAAAGATGATCATGGATACAAAGAGTTAAAGTTTTTTTCCTTGTACTCAATATGTGCAGCTTCAGATTCGAAGTCTTTATAAGCATGGAAGTGCTAGTTGTTGTAAGGAATCAATTGTTAATCAATATCTTCAAGATTATAATTGACTGGTTTTGATACTTTTCATATTAGCTTGATTATTTGAACATTGGTTTCAATCATTCATTTGAGTCATATATTTTTAGCTTCAATCTTGAACCCTTAAGTCACGAGATACTAATTTGTATTTTCAGAAATCTTCTTCTAGATGTTAATAAGGCTTTGACTTGATCAAGATTCCCTTTGTATTGAAAGGTTCAAGAGACTTCTAGAACACCCAAGGCTCTTGGGTATTACTGTGGTTGGAGTAGTAGTGTGTATGTGAAAATACGAAGACAATTTTTTTCGTTTTGATGGAAGGGAAATGGCATGGAGGGGTGTGCTATCATGTGAAATCTGATGAGTGGCAATAGATGAAGGAGTATGTGTGGCATGAGGGGAGTTAAAGGAATAATAAGTCCATGTAGGACTAAATTGAAATAAAATTGTTATGTGGTGCCTTTTCATGAAAAGAAGGGGGTAATTCAAAATTTGGGAAATTCTATGTGATGAAGATGAAGGACAATGATGCGGGCATGAGGTGTGTCAAGCATGTGGAGGATATACGTGTTCAAGGAAATTACGATTTGGCTCTCGATTAGAATTTGACCAATTGGCTTGACTATGGGCATTTTAAAATTCGAAGAAATATGAATTAAATAGACGCATCTATTGGAAATTGAACATGCATGATTATTGAAAATAGAATAGACATGACTGTTAGAAATAGAACAAATACACTTGTTAAAATTGAATCAACATAATTTTTCAAACCTTATATATATTCTATTAAAATTGTACAATGATCAGTGGGTAACTTGGTTCAAAAAAGGCTTTGACGAATGTCAATACTTAAGGACTACCATGGTTCATTGATGAAAAGCCAAAGAAAAAATTCCAACAAAATACAAACCCGAAAGACTACAAGCAGAATAGTGAAGAATAGCGGCAATTTGATTACTTAGACCAATGTCAATACTTACAAAAAGAAAATTATTCAAAATACCTTTTGCCAAACTGTTGCTTTACAAAATCTGATGCAATGCAAAAATTACAGCCCTTTAATCCACCATGCACCATGAAATGAATTCCGATGCAGTCAAAACTAAGGCAATTGAACAATTTTAGAGTGTGTTTAGTTTATAAAAATATTTTTTTGAAAATATTATTTTATATTATCAGATTTTAGCTTATTTTAAAAAATATTTTTAAAAAAATATTTTCATTAAACTCAACTAAATACATTTTCAAGCTCATTTTTTATTTTTAATAAAAAAAAATATCCAAACCAAACAAGTCACTGCTATTTCATATTAAAAATTGAAGCCAATTCCACTGCTTTGGATAAATAAGACTAACCATTACCAATTACTATACATGCTCAATCATAAGCAATATTTTCCAGTCTGTTTCTAGTTTTTTTTCTTTATTTCTTTTAAAGTTTATTTTAAAAAATTGTATAAAAAACATAAATAAAATCTAAAAGGTCATAAATTTAATAATTTTCCTCATTTATGGACTCAGTGCTTAGAACGATATAATTATGAAAGATGTGTGAGTCCTGAAGTAGACACAACTTCTTAGGCATTGTAATGAGGGGAAAAAAATAAAGAAATAACTGAAATTAATATTTTTCTCAAAAGCAGAATCTTACTATATAATTGTATCCCTTTTTTTTTTTTGGTCCTCACTTCTTGAACTTTTGGTAAAACTTTGAATTATCATCTACCTTTTTTATGTGCTCATAGTTGATATAATTTAAGAAAAAAATACACTTTATCCCTATAAATTTTATCCAATGTGCATAAAATTCATATGAATTATAAAATTTGACAATGAACTTCTATAAACAGTTAGTAAAAAGAGGCCAAATAAGCTACTAACATGCCATAAAATGTCATATCAACTTCCAAAATTAATTTTTAGTTTACCCATTCCTATACCCACCAAGACCTATCCCGTAATTAAATCATAACAATTTTTAACATGATCCCTAAAAGTGTTATACTATTACCGAAAGTCCCCCCAAACAATAATTCGCAATCAAAATAGTTCTCAAAAGAGTTATATTATTACCAAAAGTGCCCAACACAACAATTTACTATCAATATGGTCCCCAAAAGAGTTATATTATTACCAAAAGTGCCCAAAACAACAATTTACTATCAATATGGTCCACAAGAAATTATGTAATTACCAAAAGTTCCCAACAGAACAATTTGTCAATATGGTCCCAAAAAGTGTTATTTTATTACCAAAAGTTTTCGAAAACAACAATTTACTATTAAAATGGTCCCCAAAAGAGTTATATTATTACCAAAAGTGTCCAAAATAACAATTTACTATTAATATGGTTCTCAAGAAGTTATATAATTACCAAAAGTGCCCCAAAATATTTTATGTATCAACTTGCTGCTGACATTAATGTAAAGTTTTTGTAGTCTCACCGAATTCTCCCTCCGTTGTCCTCTCTCTCTCTTACACATGATTTACTGACTTCTTTAAGTGGTAGCATTTGTTATAATAATTGTCATGGAGTTGAAGCTGTGAAATCGGTAGCTTCCAGTTGTTCTACAAATTATCTTGTTGTATGGATGATACACATCTGAATGCACAATTATAAAAATTTAACACAATTTTTTTGGGCATTTTTGGTAATAATATAACTTTTGGGACCGTATTGATAGTAAATTATTGTTTTTGGTACTTTTGGTAATAATATAACTCTTTTGGGGACCATATTAATAATAAATTGTTGTTTTGAGAACTTCTTGTAATAACATAACACTTTTGGGGACCATATTGAAAAGTTGTTGTTTTGGGCACATTTGGTAATAATAAAACTTTTGAGGACCATATTGATAGTAAATTGTTGTTTTGGGCACTTTTTGTAATAATATAACTTTTTTGTGGCCATTTTGATAGTTAATTGTTATTTTGGGCACTTTTGGTAATAATATAACCCTTTTGGGGACCATTTTGATATTAAATTATTGTTTTGGAAAATTTTTGGTAATAAAATAATATTTTTGAGAATCATATTGAAAAATTGTTGTGATTTAATTGTAAGATGGGTCACGAGTCAAATCTTGGTAGATATGGGTATGTGTATGGGTGAACCAGAAAATAATTTTGAAAATTAATGTGACATTTTATGTCATGTCAATAATTTATGTGGCCTCTTTTTACTGAATGGACGTTAACTGTTTGGTTGACTAACAAATTTTTTAACAAAAAGAATAAATTACACACATTAAAAAAATTTATGAGGGTTCATTGTTAAATTTTAAAATTTATATGAATTTTTTGTACCTTAAATAAAGTTCATAAAGGTAAAGTATAATTTTCCTTATAATTTAAAACGTAGTAACTGTCTTAATGGAGATTTTATTTCTTTCTTTGTGTTTAGTTATAATTATTTTTCCCTTTATATCGTATATTGTCCGTTTAGTGGCATATTACTTTTCCACGTCGGAATTTGATTATTCTCTTCATTGTTTTCAATGCAAGTATTATGACATATACACGTGATACCTTACGTTTAGATGTTGTTGGAAAACCTATATACTAAAATTATCAACTTTAACAAAATTGAAGTAAATATACAAAATTGATTTTTAAAAGATAAATTTTTTTTGTTGGTTAGTTTATAAAATTAAATTATATAATTACTTACTTTTGTAAGAAGTAAATTGTTAATACTTTTACTTCAGTTCTCGTTAAAATCCAACTTCGGTTCTACGGACAAAAGGTCAAAAAACAAAAAGATTAAACCTATTTTTTAGTCTTTGAAAGTGCATTTTGGTGACAGTTTGCTCCTTACAAGATGATACTAACCATTTTAGTCCATAAATATTGAAATTATTACACAAAATAATTCAAAAATTGACATTGTCATTAGAGTCAATGTTATTTACTGATATATATAGTACTGGCAAAACGAATCGCCTGTCCCAGCTCGTAACGGGCTCAACCAAAAACAGGTTAGGATGGGACGTACCTGGATTCTTATGTTCAAGCCCGTCCCTACTAGCTTACTGGCTAAACTTTTTTAAAAAAATATTTAAATAATATAATATAAAATTAATTTAATTGGTTATTATTTTTAGATGAAAAAAGAAAAATATATTAAGAAAAAAAAAGTTCAGTACAAAAGAAGTGGATTAATTTGGAAGCTCAATGAGGCATCCAACAGTGTTCGGCAAGCGCAGAAAAGAGAAAAGAGGTGGCAAGTATTGGAAAGAAGCATAAGACAATATAGAAGTGAATAGATTCAGAACGCTAAATTACATCAATCGGCTTGCAATTCGTACAATATGATACTATGAATGGATGACTTTAATATATAACTTGATAATTGATATTTCTGTTAGTGGCTTAATTTTTTTTAATTTTTTAATGATATAGAGAAAGTGGGTTATATTCAATTATTCATGCATGCTAAACATATAATAGTGAACTAACAATAAAAAGTTAACTACAAAACTTGAGCATAAGCTAAATTATATCTTTAAAAATAAATATAAATTATATAATTTTTTTTTATTCTAAAATTTATCTTAGAAGTTATCCTAAACTTTTTTCAAATGTGAGCCGACCAACGGACCCCACATGTTTGACTCACGAAGTTAAACAGATTGATTTGTTTAAGTTAGTTTTTAAACAATCATATTTTTTTATCTCTAAACCTACTTAAATACGGGCGAGCCAAGCTTAACCCGCTGATCAAAGCTTATTTTACCAGTGCTAGATGTGTATCATTAATTGTTAACAAAACAGTAATAAGAAGTGATATGATATATCATGTTAACATGACTAACTGTTTTAATCTTTAAATTTTATAATTTTTTAACAAAATGATCATTTTATTCAATGCCTTGACAAAAGAAATAAATGAAACAATAAATTTATGTAATAATTTTAAAATTTAAGAATTAAGATGGTCAGCCTTTATTTTGTAGAGACTATACCGTTAATGAAAGCCTTTATTTTGTAGAGACTATACCGTTAATGAAATACAATTTTAGAGACAAAAAAATAGGATTACTAAAAAAAAGATCATGTGGGATTTTTTGCCACTTGGACACGGTTTGATGACGCAGTCTAAAGAGAACGGTTTTCCTGTCTCTCTGATCGTATATATTTGCGGCACGAGGCTAAAAAAACGACAAAATGGCTATCACGTGGGATTTTTTGCGACTTGGCCACCAAGTTTGACGACGCAGTCTAAAGAGAACGAGAATGGCTTTCTTGTCTCTCTGATCCTATATACTTGCGGCACAAGGCTCAAAAACGACAAAATTGTCAGCTGCCATCCAAAAACAAGAGAAATATCAGATAATCTTGACCCAATTTCTCAATTTCCAAAGGAATTTATGAAATATATATATATATACTTGATAACATATGAACGTGAATCCATATAGACATAAATTATAAATGTTTCTATCTGATGATTTAAATTTTTTTAAGATTAAATTAAAATAATTATATTTTTTTAAAAAATAAATGAATAATTTACTCTATAAATTGAAATCAATATCTAATTTTTCTGTCCGAATATTCTCATTGTAATGCTACTTCAATTCTAAAGAAGAAAAGTGAGTCATAATTAATTTCAATATTATTTAGTATTTCCGTAATTTCTTGGAACATTGTAGATATGTGTGATTCTCTAAGCCTTTGGCAGTTGGCACCCAGTTTGTCTCGTAGCTAGCCAGTGGTTACCAGGCCAGTCATTTTCTTGTGGCACAAGGTTTTATTGCTAGGCCACCAGAAAGTCAGGTCCAAATTCGCCATTTGAAGACATCAACATATCTATCAATATATATACAAGATAAACACACATGAACATGAATCAATATAGACATATAAGCTAGTTCATCGATCACTAATTAATGGAGAAGGAGAAAAAGGGCTATGTGGCTCACTGCGTGGTGTTGGGCTTTCCATTCCAAGGACACATTACTCCTGTGCTTCAATTCTCAAAGCGTTTGGCACATAAAGGAGTGAAAGTCACTCTTGTTTCCACCTTTTTCTTCCTCAAGACACTTCCTGTCAAAAACTTCACATCCAATAACAACATCACACTTGAGACTATCTCAGATGGCTTTGATGAAGGAGGCCCGGAATCAACAGAGAGCACAGAGAGTTACATTAATGAGTTCTGGCGTGTGGGACCATGTACATTGTCTGAGCTTCTTTACAAGTTGGCCAGGTCAGACTTCCCTGTAGATTGTGTTGTGTACGATGCTTACATGCCTTGGGCTCTTGAGGTTGCCAAGAAGCATGGCTTGTTTGGTGCTTGCTTCTTCACACATACTTGTGCTGTTTATAGCATGTACTTTCATGCTCATCAGAAATTGTTGAAAATGCCTTTTGAGGAGAAGGAAATTATTTCGCTACCAGGGATGCCGCATCTTGATTCGTCGGATTTGCCATCGTTTTTGTATAAATACGGATCCTATCCCTTCCATTTGAAAGTAACTTTGGATCAGTTTACCAACATTGGAAAAGCAGATTGGGTTCTTGGCAACACATTTTATGAATTAGAACATGAGGTAATTTTCATGCCCCCCTATTCTTTATGCAACAAATTTTCTTCTTGATTGTCAAAAAAATAAAAATAACAATGAAAATTCCTTTCAGGTTGTGGAATGGATGGAGAAGATGTGGCCATTGAAGACAATAGGGCCAACGGTGCCATCAATGCTCTTGGACAAAAGAGTCCAAGATGATATAGATTACGGGATTAGCATGTTCAAGCCAAACAATGAAGCATGCATGAAATGGCTTAATGAGAGGCCAAAGCAGTCTGTCATCTATGTGTCATTTGGAAGCCTGGCAGCTCTTAGTGAGGAACAAATGGAGGAAATGGGTTGGGGTTTGATAGAAAGCGAGTGCTATTTTTTGTGGGTGGTAAGGGCATCTGAAGCTGCCAAACTTTCAAAATGCTTTTTGGAACACATGACATCATCAGATAAAGGCTTAGTGGTCACATGGTGTGCCCAACTACAAGTCTTATCACATGAGACAGTGGGTTGCTTTGTGACACATTGTGGTTGGAATTCCACGTTGGAAGCTTTGTGCTTAGGAGTTCCAATGGTGGGGGTTCCACAATGGGCAGATCAAAATCCAAATGCCAAGTATATTATGGATGTTTGGAAAATGGGAATAACAACTCGTATTGATGAAATCAAAGGGATAGTTACAAGGCAAGAAGTGAAGCACTGCGTAAAGCAAATACTAGAGAGTGAAAGAGGGATTGAGGTGAAGAATAATGCCATGTATTGGAGGAATATGGCTAGAAACGCTATGGATGAAGGAGGAAGTTCAGATAAAAACATTCAAGAATTTGTATCTAACCTAGTTCGCTCTCGGGTCTCAACATAGAGGTTCATACTTTTTATAGGTAATTTATTTTAATTACTGAAATGGATTTAGTTACTTTTTTTTTTTTTTAAGTTTTTCAAAGTATTATATGTGATGTTTATGTAATGTCTTATCACTCAAAATTACATTAAAGCAACATCATTTTTAGGTCAGTTCTTAGCTTTATTTGGTTTCAGTCTGTTTTTTACCGCTTATGTACGATTCATGTTAGTCTCTGTATTTGTTTAGATTTTTTATTGAAGGCAAAGCAGCTTTAACTTTCAGTATCTTATTTGATTGTTTCGAACATTACACTTAATTTTTTAAATTTATTTTTGCTTTTGAAATAAACTTTTGCATAATAGGTGCTCCTTCCAATAATAAAATCACTTTTTAGTTTCTATTGTTATATTAAGAATAAAATTACAGTTTTAGGTTAGAGTTTAATACAAGTTTAATTTAATTTATTGTACTATTAAAATCAAAATTTATAATTATTAATTTCATTCATTGGGTCATCTTCATCTGTATGTATGAATGGGACAGAAAGAGAAGTATTTATACGTAGCATATAATAATTAATTCGTGAAATTATTAATTTGGTTTGATATTGGCCGTGGTTTTAAATCGAGGTCTTCAGATTATTACAATCATTTAAATACTTATTTTTGAAAATTTTTGGTTTCTTGCATAGTCAATTAATTGCAATAACTGTACGTTAGAATTTCTCATTCTACAACTGCATCATGTTTATTATTAGGGCAGTGTTATGAAAAATTCGACCTCGGTGGAGGTCAAGTTTCACTCTTTAGTTTTGCCTAAAAAATTGTGTTTTTTTTTTAACAAGGTATCAATCTCTAGTTAAAATCAAAGGTTGGGAAGCTCAACCTGCATGGAAGTGGAGCTTCCTATAACAAAATCAATGTTATTATATTTTACCGTCTTTCCAATTCAAAATTATTCTTAATCTAAGATACTTTTGCAGCATCGTCAAATTATAATATTACATAAAATTTTTCTAAATTATTTTTTAATAGTTGGATAGACTATTGCTGCAGAACTTCTTTTTCTTCTTAAACTATTAGATTTAATTTGAATAATGAAAAAATAATGGAACGATCATTGAAAGAGATTGAATGAGAAATAATGAATTCCAAACCATAATTTAAAATATGAAATTAATTTTAGTGATTAAATGTAATTAACACATACATTTCGTATATACTTCCCTTGCATGAGTAAAATATATTGGAGTTGCCTTGGTGCCTTGATGAAAAGCAAAAGAATAAATTCCAACATAATACGAACGCGAAAGACCGCAAGCAGAATAATGAAGAATAGTGACAATTTGATCAATTAGACCAATGTCAATACACACGTAATTAGGACCACCATACAAAAAAGAAAATATTAATTATTAAAACTACCTTTGGCAAACTCTCTTGCTTTATAAAATCTGATACACATGCAAAAATTATACGCATGATTCCATCCAACATTGGAGGGAGATGGTTCCTTTAATATTGGATCTTGACCGTTAAATAATTTTATCTAATAGTCAATGTTAATTTTAAAAATTCCAATCTTGAAATTTTTTTAAAAATTAATTATATAATTTAAAAAAAATACAAAATTAATAAAGACTCAACGCTTGAGGGAACATGTCCCTTTAGAGAAAACCATGCGCAAAAATTATAGCCCTTTAATCCAAACTAACAAATTACGGTTATATATATATATATATATATATATATTCATTAAGACACCAAGCAACGGTTTTCAACATAATTATATTAATTTAATGTTTTATAATATTACTATAACATCATCCGCCATTGTTGCCATAAATATAATGATTCCAAGTTCAATTCAATCCTCCTACTTAAGCAATATATATTTACCAGTCTGTTTGTAGTTTCTTTTTTTAATTATTTTTTAAAAGTTTATTTTAAAAAAATTGTTTAAAAACGTAAATAAAAACAAAAAGGTCATAAATCTAATAATTTTCCCCATTTTTTCATGGACTCAGTGTTTAACGCTATAATTATGAATAATGTATGAGTTTTGAAGTAGACACATCATCTTAGGCCTTGTAATGACGGATTACAAAATACAAAATAATTGAAATTAATATTTTCAAAAACAGAAATTTATCATAGGTTAAAATATACTTGGGGTCCTTATAGTTTTACCCAAGAGTAATTTTGGTCCTTATACTTTAAAAGCAATGAATTTAATTTCTATAGTTTCAAAAATTATAAAATTGATTCATTTACTTAGTTTTATGTTAGTCAATCATTAGTCAATATTTTAACTAATACATGTAGCGCTCACTAGCACAGAAGAGACGAGCATGCAAAGAGAATGACAGAAACACAAACAAAAAGAGACAAGAGACAAAGAAGAGAAAGAAATATATATATATATATATATATATATATATATATATATATATATATATGTTTCGTGCTTGCTAAGTGGAGAGGAGAAGAAAAAAAAAATCTTGACGTGGCATTATATCAGTGCATGTTTTACAGTGTGGCGTTGACATAAATTTTAATGCTGATGTAAGCATCTAGTCAGCGATACGTGTATTGGTCAAAAGGTTGACTAACGGTTGATTAATCTAAAACTAACCCAAGAGACCAATTTCATGATTTTTGAAACTATATGGACTAAATTTATTATTTTTAAAATATAAGAACCAAAATCTTTCTTAAATGCAACTATAGAGACCTCAAGTATATTTTAACATTTACCATATAATTGTTTCCCCTGTTTTCTCCTCTGTTCCTCGAACTTTTGGTAAAACTTTGAATTACCATCTACCTTCTTTTATGTACTTATATTTAATATAACCTAAAGCATAATAACTGTGTCTTAATGAAATAAAATTAGTACAATTTGTTAGTGTTCGCTTATATCGTATATTGTCCATTTAGGGGCATATTAAATTTCCACGTCGGAATTTGATTATTCTCTTCATATTTTTCAATGTAAGTATTATAACATATATAGGTGATACGTAAATTTTAATGTTGTTAGAAAACCTATGTACTAAAATTATAAACTTCAACTTTCATAAAAAAATTATAAATTTTAACAAAATTGAAGTAAACATGCAAATTGATTTTTAAAGATAATTTTTTTTTATTGTATAGTTTATAAAAGTTAGGTGCTGAATGAAGAAGTCCTTGTAAATTACGCATTAAATATAAATTAATCCTCGAAAAAATTAAATTATATAATTGCTTACTTTTATAAGAACTAGATTATCAATACTTTGACAAAATCCATGGCGTTGACCAACTTAATATGTTCTTATGCCTACCACTCTCCCTCTAAAAAATTGCCGTTTCCCATCTCAGAATTTGTGTGGTCATTTTATCAATTATTATCAATCCCATATTTTCCACCATCATTTTCTCATAAAATCCAACTTCAGTTCTACGGACAAAAGGAATAAAAATAGAGCAAACCTACTTTTTAATCTCAAGGAGTGTATCTTGGTGGCTGTTTGGTTTTTAAAAAATAGGTAAAAATATATTTAATGTCCTCAATATTTATTCTGATTTTTATTTATACCTCTAATTTTTTTTTTGTTAAACATATCTAATATGTTTCAATTTTTTTTTCAAATATACCCTTTTTCTAACATGGTAAAAAAACTAACAGAAATTCACACCACCGATTGATTGAGCTACTCATGTAGCACATATACTTTACCATGTCACTTGCCACGTG
Organism: Biancaea sappan; assembly: GCA_037074585.1. Taxonomy (NCBI): domain Eukaryota; kingdom Viridiplantae; phylum Streptophyta; class Magnoliopsida; order Fabales; family Fabaceae; genus Biancaea; species Biancaea sappan. The sequence continues at coordinate 36,562,470 of CM073499.1, forward strand.
GATGAATTCCACGTCATCTGACATAACTAATAGGATCATAACACGTGACATGCATATTTTTAAGAGGAAAATAACAAAGTGCAAAAGTTAAGATTTGAACCCAACCCTCCAAGAAAGCAGAAAAAATATTCAACTACTAAGTCACTCATTATATTTTAACATATAAATGCACAATTTAATATATATAGGAATATTTAGTTTGAGGAAAAATCATCAAAGTATGTAGGGCAAGTTTTGAACCTTAGACCTCCTTACAAGAGGAAAAAGCATTCAACCATTAAACCATTAGTGTTTATCTATCATATTTATGCACAGTTGACTATATCTAGAAACATTGGGTATTGTATTCAAAATTTCAAACAACATATACTAATTATTATGTTATAAAACAATAACAAATCTTATATATAGAGAATATGTTATTATTTTACATAATTTATTTTAAAATATATAAAATTTTAAAAAATTTAATAACAAATTTTATAATATAAATTTAATTATTATTTATATTTAATAAAAATTCACTTTACATTAAAAAATAATTATAACAATATGCTATGCATATTAAAATTATTTTATAATATAAGATAAATATAAGATATGATATTATAATTTTTTAATAATAATTAAATTTTATAATATTTAATATAGCATTTTTTAAATTTTATATATAATAAAATTTTATTATTATTAAAAATTATAATATCAAATCTTCTATTATAAAATAATTTTAATATGTATATCATATTGTTATAATTATTTTTAATAAGATTTAAATATTATAAAATTTAATTATTTTTAAAAATTATAATATCGGATCTTATATTATAAAATAATTTATTATATGATTTATTATTAAATTTTTATATTATTTAAAATAAGTTATGTAAAATAATAGCATATTTTTTATATACAAGATATGTTATTATTTTATAACATATAATAATTGTTTGTTTATTATTTTGAATTTTGAGTATAGTACCAAATGTTCCTGTATATATATATATATATATATTAAATTGTTCATATATAAGACATAAACATCAGTGACTTAATAGTTGAATGTTTCTTCTTTTTACAAGAAGGGCACGGGTTTGAAGCTTGCTCTACACACTTCGCTTAGTAGTTGAATGCCTCTTCATCTTTCTTAGAGGGTTGGGTTTGAATCCTAGCTTTTGCACTTTGTTGATTTCCTCTTAAAAATGTGTATGCCATGTGTCACGATCTTATTGGCTATATCAGGTGAAGTAGAATTCTTATACGTGGCAAGTGACGTGACAAAGTATATGTGCCACGTGGGTAGCTTAGTCAGCTGGTGATGTGGATTTCTATTAGTTTTTTGATGGTGTTAAAAAAAATGTATATTTGAAAAAAAAACGTTAGAGGCATGAATGAAAATCAAGATAAACATTAAAAACATTAGATATACTTTTGTTTAAAAAGTATTATTGACCATTTTAATCTCTAAATTTTGAACTTATTACACAAAATGTTCCAAAAGTTAACACAGTTGTCACAGTAAATGTTATTTGCTGATGTGTACTATTATCTATTGGCATAACAATGATGTGAAATGGTATAGCGTTTTAATATATTGACGTGACTAACCACTTTAATTTTAAAATTTTAAAATTTTTTAACAAATTAGTCCTTTTGTTCAATATTTTATAAAAGACGATGGACGAATGAATTATTTTATATAGTAGTATTAAAATTCAAGAATTAAAGAGGCCAGTAATTATTTTTTAAAGACTAAATCGTTACTGAAATACACTTTTAAATATCAAATAGGATTATTTAAAAAAAAAGTCATAATTTCATGGAATATACCTCATGTGCGATCATGTGGGATTTTCTGGGACTTAGACACCAAGTTTGACTCTAAGTTTCTGGGATTTCCTCAGTGGTAGTGAGCGGTCCCCATTTTGCTCCCCACGAAACATTTGTCTTCTATCCAAAAGAAACATTCTAATATTGGCCTAAGATTATTATTATTATTATTATTATTATTATTATTATTATTATTATTATCTTTTAAATTTCTGTTGTTCGAGAAATCCCAGTGGCCTAAGGTTATAATCGTTGACAGGAACAAATTCATAGATCAAAACATTCAGAATATGTATCTACGTAATATAAAATAAAAACATAAAAGCTGAGTGGTATACTTTTGTTTTTTTGCAAACAATAAATGGTAATAAACTGAGGCTTAAAAAACGACAAAATTGTCCGCCATCCAAGAACAAGAGAAATATCAGATAATCTTGACCCAATTTCTCAATTTCCAAGGGAATTTATGAAAAATGTGAACATATATCTATCTTTATACATACATGATAACATATGAACGAGAATCCATGTAGACATAAAATATTAAAGTTTCAATCTGATGATTTAAAATTTTTTTAAAGAATAAATTGAAATAATTATAATTTTTTAAAAACTAAATGAATAATTTACTCTATAAATTAAAATCAATCTCTAATTTTTCTATCATTCTATTGCCAGAAGAAAAGAGAGTCATAATTAATTTCAACATTATTTAGTATTTTAGTAATTTATTGGAACATACATATGTTTTGACTCTTCAAGCCTTTGGCACCAAGTTTGTCTCGTAGCTAGCCAGTGGTTACCGATCATTTCTTGTGACACAAGTTTATACTGCTAGCCACCAGAAAGTCAGGTCCAAATTCGCCGATGTCAACATATCTATCTATATATATATACAAGATAAACACACATGAACATGAATCAATATAGACATATAAGCTCGTCGATCAGTAATTAATGCTGAAGGAGAAAAAGGGCCACGTGGCTCACTGCGTCGTGTTAGGTTTTCCAGCACAAGGACACATTACTCCTATGCTTCAATTCTCAAAGTGTTTGGCACATAAAAGAGTAAGAGTCACACTTGTTTCCACCTTCTTCTTTTGCAACAAGCTTCCTGTTATAGACTTCATCACCTCCAACAACAACATCACACTTGAGACCATCTCAGATGGCTTTGATGAAGGAGGAGCTGAGGCAGCAGGGAGCTTTGAAGCTTACATGAATGCCTTTTGGCATGTGGGACAATGCACACTATCAAAGCTTCTTTACAAGCTCACCAACTTAGCCTTCCTTGTGGACTATTTTGTGTATGATGTGCACTTGCCTTGGGCTCTAGATGTTGCAAAGAAGCATGGCTTGTTTGGTGCATGCTTCTTCACACAGACTTGTGCTGTTTACAGCATATACTTTCATGCTCATCAAAAATTGTTGAAAATGCCTTTCGAGATGAAGGAAATTATTTTGCTACCAGGGATGCCGTAGCTTTTGTCATCGAATTTGCCATCGTTTTTGTATAAATACGGATCCTATCCATCCATTTTGGAATTTATTTTGGATCAGTTTACCAACATCGGAAAAGCAGATTGGGTTCTTGCCAACACATTTTGTGAATTAGAACAAGGGGTAATTTCCATCCCCCTTTTTCTTCATGCAACAAATTTTCTTATAATGAAAATTCCTTTCAAGTTGTGGAATGGATGGAGAAGATGTGTCTATTGGAGACAATAGGACCAACAGTTCCATCAATGCTCTTGGATAAATGAGTCGAAGATGATATAGATTACGGGATTAGCATGTTCAAGCCAAAAAATGAAGCATGAATGAAATGGCTTAATGAGAGGCCAAAGCAATCTGTCATCTATGTATCATTTGAAAGCCTAGCAGCTCTTAGTGAGGACCAAATGGAGGAAACGGGTCGGGGTTTGATAGACAGCGAGTGTTATTTTTTGTGGGTGGTAAGGGCATTTGAAGTTGCCAAACTTTCAAAATGCTTTTTGGAACATATGATGTCATCAAAGAAGGGCTTAGTGATCACATGGTGTGCCCAACTACAAGTCCTATCACATGATGTAGTGGGTTGCTTTGTTACACATTGTGGATGAAATTCTACATTAGAAGCTTTATGCTTAGGAGTTCCAATGTTGGGGGTCCCACAATGGGCAGATCAAAACCCAAATGCCAAGTATATTATGGATGTTAGGAAAATTGGAATAACACCTCGTGTTGATGAAATCAAAGGGATTGTTACAAGGCAAGAAATGAAGCAATGTGTAAAGTAAATACTAGAGAGTGAAAGAGGGATTGAGGTGAAAAATAATGCCATGTATTGGAGGAATATAGCTATAAATGCTATGGATGAAGGAGGACGTTCATATAAAAACATTCAAGAATTTGTGACTTGTTTAGTTCACTCTCAAGTCTCAACTTAATGGTTCATACTTTTTGTAGCAAATTTATTTTAATTAAAGAAATGGGATTTAGTTACTTTTTTTTGAAGTTTTTCAATTAAAGTATTATATGTGATATTTATGTAATAATGCAACATCACTTTTAAGTTAGTTCTTAGCTTTATTTGGTTTCAATATGTTTTAAAGCAGTTTTCACTTTCATCTTATTTGATTGTTTCAAACATTACAATTATTTTTTTAATTTAGTTTTGTTATTGAAATACTGTTAGATTATTATCTAATATGTGGCCCATGTAACTTAGTTTAATGATGTTAATTATTAAATTCACATAATATAACATTAAAGGACCTAAATGATAAGTTTTTAATATATTGGGCCTTCTTGTGATGGTTGAAAGGCTATTAAGTAATTAAAAACTTTAAAGGGGTCAAAAGGTAATATGCCCCTTTACTCTGATTTCAAAATTTAAAAATAACAGTAATAAAAGAAACGACGCTTTCTTCAAAAAATATGTCTGTTACTATTTTCCCTCCTAATCATTAAGGAGACTGAAAAGAGAGAAATTCAGAGGAAAGAAAACGGATTCAACTTCGCAGAAGAAAATTATAGATCCATGTATCTTTAAGTTTTTGTTTGTGTGAATCATGAAAGTCAAGATCTTGGATTTTCGACTTACATGTGGTATCAGAGCCAGGTTTCACATTTATGTTTTGCGTTTTCATAAATTGCATTAATATTTCTTATAAAATTATTTCCAGAAAATGCAGAAACAAACATTTCATGAATCTATGTTTGTGAATGCGCATTGTAATATAATAATTTCTGCATAACTGTTTCTGCGCATAACTGTTTTTGCATTTCTTTAAATCGACTCACTGGTTCTATGTTTATGCAAATTGTGTAACTATTACTAGTTATGCATTTTCTATGAATTCACATTTTTTATTAAAATCAAATTACTGTTTCTGCGTTTTTACTATTTCTACAATTTCTGGGTTTTATGGGTTTGTGCATTTTTTTGTGAAAATTAATAATTACTATATTTGAATTACTGTGTGCGATTACATGAAAATCACTAATTTCTAATTAGTGTTTCTGGAAATTGCGTGATGATATTTACAAGTTTATGAACTGTTCTTGCAAATCACATGAAAATTACACGTATTAATGTTTCTAGAAATTGCGTGAAAATAAATGTGTCTGTGAAAATCTTGTACTAGCCTCTACCTCGCACCGTTATAGCGGTGGATTATAGACGCTATAACAGTGGGTCTTTAAATATCCGGACTTGTTTTCTGTCACATACCACTATAGCAGTAGCGTCAAATCACTATAGCTTTGGGGCGAAATTTAAAATGCCTGATTAAATTTCGTTTACCTTTTGGGGAATTAAAGTGAATGCATTATAAATGTTTAATTTTTTGTAAGGTGCCAGATAATATGAATATGAATGTATGTATCTATTCACTATGAAAGTTATTTTGCACTTTGTAAATTGTCTACATGTTGGAAACTACTTTATCACCAAAGTGGTCTAGTTAGATTGAAGTTTAGACATTTATTATAAGTGTGTTTCAGTTGTTCATACTTTATAGATGCCATGAATGGAATAACATAATCGTTTTGTTTGAACAATTGAAGTTATAAATTTTATGACTATGAGGTCAATTAAAGGGGGACCATTGCATGTACTTATAACATTAAATGGATGATCCATGATACTTAAGTTAATTAGTAAGTATATCCAAAGATGACACACTTAGTTAACTGATGTATGTTGTAATTTTCCATTAAAGACTAATTTGTTTGGCATCAATTTTGTGTTTACACATTTGAGTATTGCCCAAAGGAGAACTTAAATGTATGCTAAAAGTTTATATGTGAAATTTTCTAAACCTTCTAAATTTTATCTCAAAGCATTAATGGGTAAGCATGTATATTTGTTATGCAACAAGTCTCTCGAGATTGGTGAACAATATTGTGAAGTTCAATGGGTTGAATTATGGTGAATGGTCTGAACAGATCAAGTTCCATCTTGGTATTTGGAACATTTATGCAGCTATAGTTAATAAGGAAAAGCCAGCAGCCATTACTGAGGAAAGCTCAGATGATGCTGTTGCGCTATATGAACTGTGGGAATGTTCAAACAGACTGAGCTTGTACCTCATAAGGATGACCATGGCTGAAAATGTGAAGCCATCGATGCCAAAGATAGATGATACTAAGAAATTCATGGAAAAGGTGAAGGACTATTCTGACTCAGACTTAGCAAAAAAGTCAATTGTATGAAGACTGATGAGTGAGCTAACTACAAAGAAGTTTGACTGGTCACAGACCATTTGTGATCATGTGACTCATATAATCTAGCAGCAAAGTTGAAGACTTTAGGGATCGAAGTGAGTGATCAATTCTAGTGCAATTGATCATTAACTCCCTACCTACCGAATTTAGCCAATTTGAGATAAACTACAATGGTCTCAAAGATAAGTGGAACTCAAATGAATTGAAGGCTATGTTGGTACAGGAAGAAAGGAGATTAAAGAAGATGAAGGATCACTCCATCCACCTCACTATCTATGATGGTGCTAGTAGTAGCAAGTTCAAACTAAGGAAAAAGGATAAAAAGGACAAAAGAAAGGGCAAGACCCCAATGAATGTTGCTGAGGGCCAAATCAAGAAACAAATTAAGTGTTTTTTCTATAACAAGATGGGACACTTAAAGAAAGATTGTCCTAAAAGAAAGGCTTGGTTCAAAAAGAAAGGTATGTATTTTGTTTATGTATGCTTTGAATCAAACCTTATAGAGGTTCCTAATAATACCTGGTGGTTAGATTCTAGTACAGGAATTCAATTCGATCCAGCCCATAAAAGGAACTAAGCAGTACTTGTTCATGGGAAACATGATGAAGGCACAGATAGAAGGCATTGGGACCTATAGATTGATCTTAGGCACTGGATGTCATTTAGATCTTAAAAAGTGTTTCTGTGTACTTGATTGTGCTAGAAATCTTGTTTCAGTAGAGAGATTGGATATTTTAGATTTTTATTTTAAATTTGGTAACGGTACATTTGCATTGTATAAAAACAAGTACTTTTTTGGATCTAGTATTTTATATGATTTACTTTACTGTTTCAATTTGGATAATGAATTTGTTGAATCTCTGTTTCATGTTGAAAGTAGTGTAGGCATTAAACGTAGTACACCAAATGAAAATTCTGCTTTCTTGTGGCATCAAAGATTAGGTCATATATCCAAAGAAAGGATAATGAGGTTAGTGAAAAATGAAATCCTACCTCAGTTGGATTTTAGTGACATGGATATATGTGTGCATTACAGTAAAGGAAAGCAAACCAAACATACATTAAAGAAAGCAGCCACAAGAAGCATTCAACTTCTTGAGCTTATACATACTAATATTTGTGGTCTTTTTGACGTCCCTTCTTAGGACGGTAAAAAATATTTTATCACCTTTATAGACGATTTCCCACTTTATGGCTATATCTATTTACTTCATGATAAATCTCAATTTGTGGACTTACTTAAGGTGTTCATTGATGAGATGGAAAGATAGTTAGATAAGAAAGTGAAAGTAGTGAGGTCAAATAGAGATGGTGAGTTTTATAGCAGGTCCAATGAAAATGGATAATGTCCAGGTCCATTTATAAGGTTCCTTGAAAGTAGGGCCATTTGTGCACAATACACAATACCTGGCACACCTCAACAGAATGGTGTAGCTGAAAGACAAAATTGCACCTTGATGGAAATGGTTAGAAGTATGTTGAGTAATTGCTCGCTACCCCTTTCACTATAGATGCACTTATTAAAGACTACTGTGCATCTGCTTAACTAGGTTCCTAGTAAGACAGTTCCTAAGACACCTTATGAACTATGGACAGATAGGAAACCTAGTTTGAGACATCTCTATGTTTGGGGTTGTCAGACAGAAGTAAGGGTGTACAATCGACATGAAAAAAAATTAGATCCTAGGACAGTCAATGGTTTTTTCATTGGCTATCCTGAAAAGTCAAAAGGGTATAGGTTTTATTGTCCTAGCCATACTACAAGGATTGTAGAATCTGGAAATAATCAGTTCATTGAGAATGGTCAAACTAGTGGGAGTAGGGAACCACGAAAGGTGGACATTCAAGAAACTTGGGATGTAGAATCAACACCCAAGGTTTATTCTCATGTTGTTATTCCTATCGTTGTATCACAGTCTCGCAACATTCCAAAAAAACTAGTCAATGTCTAAAACCCACCTGTTTAGATTATAGAGAATAAACCAATCATTGATCAAGAAATTGTTATACCACAACAAGAACCTCAAGGGGTACCTCAAAGGGAACCTCAACAGGAACATGGATAGGAAGTAGCATTAAGATGATCTATAAGGCAAAAGAGATCTATTATTCCTAGTGATTTTATGGTATACAATCTTAAGAATGAGTGTGACTTGAGCATTGCTGAGGATCCAGTCTCATTTAAACAAGCTATGGACTATTGCAATGCTGAAAAGTGGTTTAATGCCATGAAAGAAGAACTTAAATCAATGGATGACAACAAAGTCTGGGACTTGATTGAATTAGCTGAAGGTTCTAAGAGAGTCAATTGTAAATGAGACTTTAAGACCAAACATGACTCAAATGACAATGTTGAAATTAAAGGTTCAAGGCTAGACTTGTTGCTAAAGGTTGTACCCAGAAAAATGGCATTGATTACAAGGAGACTTTCTCTCCAATTTCAAAGAAAGCCTCCTTGAGGATTGTTATGGCTTTGGTGGCTTATTATGAATTAGAACTTGATGTCCTAAAAATGAACTGGAACGTAAAGAAATGGAAACAATTTCTTAAGCATCAGTAGTTGAGAGCTTGATGTATACCATGACTTGTACTAGGCCAGACATTAACTTTGTTGTTGGTATACTTGGTAGATACCAAAGCATTCTCGGTATGGACCACTGAAAAGCTGCAAAGAAAGTTCTTAGGTATTTACAAGGCACCAAAGAATACATGCTCATATACAAGAAGTCTGATCATCTGGAAGTGGTTGGACATATAGATTCAGATTATGTCAGATGCGTGGACACAAGAAGTCTATGTTTGCTTACTTGTTCTTATTGGCTGGAGGAGTAGTTTCATGGAAGAATGGAAAGCAGTCTATCATTGCTGCTTCTACTATGGTGGCTGAATTCATGGCATGCTTTGAGGCCATTGTTCAAGGATTGTGGTTGCAGAACTTTATCTCGGGACTTGAGATAGTCGAAGTATATCCAGGCCGCTGAGAATTTATTGTGATAATTCTGTAGCTGTATTTTTCTTAAAGAACGACAAGTACTCTAAGGGTGCCAAACACATGGAGTTGAAGTATTTGTCAATTAAGGAGGAAGTGCAAAAGCGAAGAGTGTCTATTGAGCATATTAGTATTGATATGATGATAGTGGATCTGTTGACTAAAGGATTACGGTCCAAATCATTTTCTAGTCATGTAGAGTGTTAAGTTCTCAAGTTAACACTAATTTGGCACTTTTTATTTAATGATTTTACCTTCAACTTACCTAAACATGTTTACTCTGAAATGATTTTGTCCTCTAATCACCTCTTGAACTTTAAAGGCTTTTTGCATATTTCTTGTCTTAAATTCCAATTTTTACTATTGATTTGTGCATTTTTGTGAATCATATGCAAGGTCAAAAGTTGGGAGTCAATTGATGGAAGAAAGCCTTAGAGTTGCTAAGTAAAAAAGCCAAAGAAGAGATAATGTAGCTACAGTGAAGAAATTTAACCAATGTCATGTTTCTACCACTTATCGCTGCTTCCCTAAGCGTTGCACTGAAGATTTTCTTAGTTTATGCTTTTCTGCCTTCTACCGCTACAACGGTGAAATATTCCTGCTGCAGCGCTGGAGCCCAAAATCAGCACCATTGAATTTGTACTATACCACTGCCGCGGTGAATTCGTACCGCTACAACGGTGGAACCAGAAAGTTAGTTTTTCAGAAAAGCTTTAAATAGCTACAGAGATTATTTTCTAGGAAAATTCTGATCCGAGGGAGAGAGGGAAGAGTCATTTTGGCTTAGAAGAGCAAGGGGAACCTAATTTTCAAGGCTTTGGGGGCTCAATCCATCATTCCATATCAGATTCATGGCCATCTTTATCCTTTTTTTTTCTGCTTTTTGCTATTTATTTTCCATGAGTAGCTAAATTTTTCATCTAGGGTTACTATGAACTCGACTCTTGAATAGATTTTGCATTTTCTCATGTATTTGCAACCTTATTTTAATCAATATGTCTTTTTATTCATTTTACTGTTGCATTATATAGATTTGATCAACCTATATTTATGCTTGTTGTTGTATTCGAACTCGGGAGAGAGAGGTGATAGTAGAACACTGATTAGGGAGGATGAGTGTGTGAACCTTACTAAGTGTTTTCACTTGTTAGCTAATAGGGATATTAGTTAATCTCGTTTAATTGAAGCTAGGTTGGTTGTATTAGACTTAACCCACACAAGAAATTGCGTAGATGTTAAGCATCTTAATTGAAATTCGGGAGAATTCTTTTAAGTTATTAGAATAACCTAGGATTAACTTATATGGTTGAATAAGTTGCGAGTGCGTGAGAGGGGTTTTGTAATTTATAGGACGGAGGAGAGGGATTAGTGACCCTAAGCTTTTAATTAGATCAATTTCATTAGTTTTTGCATTGTTTGCTATTATTAAAAGAAAACTTGTAAAAATTTACTGTCATTGATTTTATTTTATCTTTTATTAACTAGAGCTATCTTCAATCCAATATTTTCGTCTACTTAATTCAATTAAATTTCTTGGATAGTTAGTCACTTAGTCCTCGTGGGACTGACATCTTTACTCCTTTTATACTATATTACTTGTGCGACTGATGCGCTTGCCAAATCGCCTAACATAGAGCGTATGAGCATTATGGATAAAGCCTTGCTGTGTTGATTATAATAATTTGTTTATTGTGCTTGTTATGTTTTGTGACACTATGAATTAAATTATGGTTATGTTTATGCATATTTTACTTGTTATCATTTTGGTATCTATGTACATATGTTTGTGTTAGATGACAGGTTATGTTGAGGCTTACAGTTTTCCTCAATTAAAGTTGATGTTAGGTTAGGGATGTTCTGTGATACATGGAAGGGTTCGTCTTGCAGAATAACATGTGACCGCCATGATCCGCTCAAAACTAATTCAACTAAGTCTAGAGATGTTAGTGAATTTGATGTATAGAGTGCACTTACAGTTGTTGTTAAACTATTAAAGGGCCAAGTGGGAGAATGTTAGCTTATTTTCTAATATATGGCCCATGTAATTAAGTTTAATAATGTTAATTATTAAATTCACATAATATAACATTATAGGACCTAAATGAAAAGTTTTTAATATATTGGGGCTTTCTTGTGATGGTTGAGAAGCTATTAAGGAATTAAAAACTTTATAGGGGTCAAAAGGTAATATGCCCCTTTAAGCTGATTTCAAAATTTGAAAATAATAGTAATAAAATAAATGACGCTTTCTTCAGAAAAGGTGTTTGTTACTGTTTTTCCTCCTAATCATCAAGGAGACCAGAGAAATTTAGAGGAAAAAAAACATATTCGACTTCGCAGAAGAAAACTATAAATCCAGGTAATTTAAGTTTCTGTTTATGTGAATGATGAAAATCAAGATCTTGGATTTTCGACTTACAAATACATTTTTTGCATAATATGTGCTCCTTCCAATAATAAAATCACTTTTTAGTTTCTATTGTTATATTAAGAATAAAACTACCGTTTCCGGTTAAAGTTTAATATTAGTTTAATTTAACTTGTTGTAATATTGAAAACAAAATTTATAATTATTAATTTCGTTCATTGGGCCCTCCACGTCGGAATTTGATTATATTCTCTTCAGATAATTTTCAATGCAAGTATTATGATGTATACACATGATACCTAACATTTAATTCCATATTCATGAGGGATTTTTTGCGACTTGCACACCAAGTTTGACGCTTAAGTCTAAAGGGAACGACTTTCTTGTCTCTCGGTGGCAGTCAGTCATTCTCATCTTTAGCATTGTTAAAACAGGTTGATTGGTCCATACTTATCTTGCGGTCTCATAAGTCGGTCCGTGGGCCAATTTTTAATTTTTAATTTTTATTTTTTAATTTTTATATTTAAATAATATAATATTAAAATTATTTTAAGAAAAAATTCAATAATTTTTTATTAAATTATAATTTATACATGTAAAATCTTACTTCTTTAACATTTTTAAATAATCAATAGTTTTAATTTTCATATTTTTTTAAATTAAGTATATTATATTTAAATTTAAAAATTATATATATATTTTTAAAAAATTAAAAAAGTTTTCATATCCAAATATACTATACTTATTGAATATAATGTTATAAAATATAAAAATGTGATAAAGTAAGGTTATTTATATACTAAATAATATAATTATGTAAAAAAAAATTAAAAAAAAGGACAAGCCCACAGGCCAAACTAGCTAGTCTATTTTGATCTGTTTTTAAATAAGCCAAAAAATTCATATCCAAAACCGCCTAAATACAAATGGTACAGGCCTAAATTATTAATACTTCGATAAAATCCATGGCTTTGACCACCTTAATATGTTCTTATGTCTACCACTCTCCCACTAAAAAATTGTCATTTCCCATCTGAGAATTTATGTGGCCACATGATTCAGTTATTACCATACACATTAATGTTCAAACCAAATTCAAATTGACTGATTGGGTGACCCAACAACACAATATTTGAATGAAATTCCAATCCCTAATGGCACAATTTCGTAGCATTTATATCTTCAGTTATGTGCTCTTTAGGGAGTTTTCCTCTATTTTCTACTGATATTTGTAATCAAGCTCTGTTTTCTGGTTCCATGGTTCTCCCCCAACCGTAAGTATCATCTTCATCAATATTATTATTTTATTCTTCTTTGTTCTTCATTTTCTGGTTCAATTCTTAGTACTCTGTTTATATCTCAATCAGTACTCCAACGCGACATGTGCCCCTGAATTGTTTCTCTGCATATCTTCTTCAAACTTCATTATAAATTCTCTGTATTTCTTTTGAGAATCTTGCAATTTAAATTTCTGAGTTTTGGTTCTAATTCCATATTATATTTGGAATTGGGTTTGGTTGTTATTGTTGTTAAAGTCTTCCTTAGCTGCTTGTTGATCAGAGCACAATAAAAGAACGATGTAGGATCTTGGACAACCTTGAATTGAAAAGGAGGAGAATGAGGTGAGTGCTAAAATCCTTTAATGGAGTTTCCAAATCCTTCCTCTTTCAGTGTGATCCTAAATTCTTTCCTTTTTTGGTTTCAAGTTAAGGGGTTTTCTGATTTTATGAAAGAAATGGTGTCGTCCTTGGTGACTTAAATAAGCAAAGAGGTACAGTATATACCATTCCTATCCCTGTTCAGTTAATCATTCTGATTTGTAAACTTATTGCTTTGCTTTGAATAAAGATATGAATCTCGTAGTTCCAAAGAAGAAACACATTTAATTATATCTCTTGTAAATCTTATAAGAGGTTCTAAATATCGTTGTTACATTGTCAATATCATTTAGTACGGTACTAATAAATAATTATTTGGACGAATTTGCAGCTAATAATCAGAATTAAGGAAGGGTTTATGACATTATTGATGACACTGCATATTAATGGATCCAAAATTATTTGATTGGGTTCCAAGGTAAGTGATGAATTTTTACTCACACCAACTCATATCATGAGGTGGGTACTACTCATATCATGAGGTGGGTACTACTCTTTGTAGTCCATTTTTAACCAATCAAGTTTATGTTATTAATTCTAATGATGTTAGCTTCTAGGATATACTTTTGGATTGGGGGTCTCTCCTTAGAGATTCTATCTCTTTAGCTCTTCTTAGCTCTCATAGCCCTTGGATGGCTGTGGGACCACAGCTGAGGAGGGCTCTCTGTTATAAAGATTCATTGCGTAAAGGAAAAGGAAAAGCTAGTTTGGCGGGGATGAATGCAAGATTGATCCAAATGGAAGAAAGTATAGTCAACATGCAAAATGATATGGTAGAAATCAAGATTGACCTCAGGAGTGAAGTCCATTAGCAAATTGCTTACCTCTTTACTCTAGGAGGTCTGTTAGCTGAAAAACTGGACTTGGATGCATCCAAGCTTCCATCTCTTGCTGTGGGTTAGAGTTCGGGCAGACCTCAGGAAGCTGATGAAGGAAATGAAGGAATGGAAGAATAATATGTTTAGCATTTGTTTTCTGGTCATGTCTATTCTATTTTGTTTTATGTAGCTTTTGTTAGTTATTTTTGCTATGTTAATTGGATGATTGTTATGGTGTAGTGGTGTGCAGCTGAAATACTTGATGTCCTTATGATATTTGGCATGATACTTTGTGCTGGAATATGACTGGATATTTGATATCTAATGTTTTGTTGTTAAAATTGCAATATCAATGTCTAACTAATAGAATTGCGTTAGAATTTAAAAGCCATAACTGCTGCATGAATGCAATAACCTTGCATGATGTCAAGGTTAAAAAATTTGATGCAATCTCTTCTTCATTTATCTCTGTTTCCATTGAGGATAATTTTAGATTTAGGTTTAGACGATAGGTTAAGCAGTTATATGGATTCCTTCAATGAGAAAATTTTGATTTGTATTGTACTGTCCATATGCCTATGTGTAACAAGAGGGATTTTTTGAAAATTTTGAAACCTAAAAAATTGGAAATTCTTTAGCAAGTCAAATTAAGTCATACAAAAATATAAGATTTACCTGTTGAGTTTACAAATCTTTAAGTTTTGTTTATATATTTTCATGAGTGTTAGCCCAACCATTTCAAAATAACAGGAGAGATGCCTATTTCTCTTTGTGAATAGTTTATAGTTCTTATTAATTTTTTTAAAAAAAGAAGTTCAATAAGGGGCTAGTGAAGAAAGGGTTCAATAAAGGGATAGTTGAAAGTTTCAATAAGGGGTAGGCTTCTGTAATTGACACAAAATGAGCAATATGCAAAAATTTCCAAAAGGAAATAAGAAAATTAAGGAAACGATGCCCTTGAGAATAAAACAGCAAAGCATTTGAGAATCAAAATAAAATGATACTCTTAAGAACAAAGAAACGATTCAGTTTTGGAATTTTTGAATTTGGTACAATAAACTATTCATAGAGGAGAAGATTTGATGTTTTTGAAAATATGTTATTCAAGATTTCTTGTGGTTCGATTAACACTTATTATTGGAATCTTTAAGATTGCAAACTCTTGAGTTTAATCATATGAGTAATGGTTTGATGAGGTTTGCCTTGCTTTAATTGACATATTTTTAGATCTATACTCCTCCTGTTGCACATATTCAAATCAGAATTTTTCTTACAGGAATTCCTTCCTTATGCTTTTCTGTGTTCCACAACTGCAGCGATGAAGACGTACCACTGCAATGGCAGAGCTTATGTTCAGCCACATCAAAGGGAGTTTAAATAGCTTGAGAGAAATTTATCTTATGTCATTCTGATACGAAGGAGAATGGAGAACACCATTTTTGCTGAGAATAGCAAGGGGAACCTGATGTTCAAGCCTTGGGGGCTCAATCTATCATCCAACTTTATATTAATGTCTTTCTCGATCCTTAGTTCTATTTGCTGTCATTTATTTTTCATGAGTAGCTAGATTTTCTCTGTATGGTTACTATGAACTAAATTCCAGAATAGATTTTTTCTTCTCTCATGTATCTATAACTTTTATTCAATTAATGTAAGTCTTCTTATTCATTTTTACTACTGCTTTATATGGATTTGATCAATATTTATATTTTTTTGTTGCTGTCATTAATCTCGGGAGAGGGAGGTGAGAGTAGAACTTTGAATAGGAAGGACAAGTGCATGGACCTTAACTTAAGAGTTTTCGCTTGTTAGCTAATAAGAATATTAGTTAATCTCGTTTAATTAAAGCTAGATTAGTTTGTATAGACCTAACTCACTTAAGGAATTAAGTAGGTGTTAAATATGTTAATTAAGGTTCATAAGAATTCTTTTAAGTTAATAGATTAATGTAGGATTAGCTTATACAATTGAAAGAGTTGTAAGTGCGTGAGAGAAGTGTTGCAAATTCTAGGATGGAAGAGAGGGATTAGTATCCTTAGGCTTTTAATTAGATTAATTTCAATCAATTTGTGTGTTTGTTTACTATCATTTGAGAAAACTTTATAAAATTTATTGTCGTTTGCTTTTTACTTTGTCAGTTCTTGATTAGACCTATCTTCAATCCAACGTTTACATCTAACTAATTCTGTTAAATTTCTTGGGTAATTAGCCACTTAATCCTCGAGAGAACGATACTTTTATTCTTTAATTCACTATATTACTTGTGCGACTAGTGCACTTACCATATCACTAACAACAACTAGTAGACTTTAATGGTCTATCATCTATGTACATGAATCTACATATAAAGAAAGAACCAAAATAATAGTAGTAAACCAATGCACTACCGAGCAAGATTTGATTTGTTTGTATTTGTTGCTTAATTCCATAAAAAAGTATAACTTCAAATTATGCTGAAAATATGCTGCCATGTTTTGAAATGAATTTATCATGAAATGAGTTTTATATTGCAGAACATAGTCCTGTTTTTAGTTTTCCTTTTTATCATTATGTTACCCCTTCATTTTTTTTCTCATTGCTTATTTCTGATCTGCTGTCTGAATACACATTTTAATTTCTTCTTAAACTTCTATTATAGTTGTATCCTTGACTTTGTTGTCGTAGATGCTACATGTAATCTAAAGTTCATTGTTCTGAAGGTAAAAAAAAGGCACAATGACCATATTAAACCGTAAAGATTAAGCTCCAATAAATGAGGTTAAGAACACAGTACAAAAAACGGACTATTTTGAAATACTCTTTCCCAAAAAAAAATTAATATGAGAGCTCTCCATAGACTTTGACACTCTCCAAATTTCTCTATCTAGGCATTACTCATTGCCAGCTCACAACACAAGTCACATGATATATATATATATATATATATATATATATATATATATATATATATGCACTCTATCCAAGCATTACTCATTACACTGCTTCTCTATTTCATGAGACATGTATGTATGTTTGTATGCGATGAATATTGCTAGTACTTATAGCATAGAAATCGAAAGGAAAAATCTAGTGATTCTATGGTCATTGTACAAAAGGTCATTGTACAAAAGGTTTACATTAATGAAACACGAACTAGAATTTTGTACACATCTCTTGCAAAGTCACACAAGGTTTACATTAATGAAAAGGACATTGCATATAGACTTCACTAGTCATTGTACAAAACCTACTAGTATTTATCAAAGATCACAAGAAATAACACCACTAAGACTACAACCAGTGCTTTGATATTCCCTATTTCAGGCTTTTTGGTGCCCTCCTCTTGTGCCTTTGCAATGTCCCCAATTTGTCTCTTCATCATGGCAATACCTCTTTGAATACACACCGTGACCTCACATAGTGAAGCAATGTTTGCATTCTCGAATTGTGGACGAAGTATGCTATCCATTGATTCCCTAAATTCCACGTCTTCGAGACATACCCAATCAAAGAAACCACACCTGTTAGCTTTACACTTTACATATATGAGCTTCGGATTCTTTTCGAAATGAGAGATCTTCATTGTAGCCCGTCATGCGCAATGACAATATCTTTGTTCTAATTTTAGGACCCCTTGGCACCGACCACACTGGATGACATAGTATTCATCCTACAATTGACATTTATACTAATGCGAACCTATGTAATAGCACCAAAGATATGATGCAAGTATAACAATTAACAACAATGATGTATATACAATGAAAATGGGACATGTAGATAGAACAGCCAAATTTGACCTAGTTGATGACCGCAGAGAAAACCAGGAAGTAGGCACAACAATGAAAAATGCCACTTTAAAATAGACTCCGATGTCATTCATCTTTCAACCTTAATAACAGAAGTCCTTCCATCCAATTTATCTCTAATGCAAAGCCTTCCTATTATTTCGTGATGACAGGGTAACAGAAAGGAAAAAAAAGGATTATGGACTTGAAGCTCTGTTCAAAAGTCCCTTTATATTTTCTGCCACTATGCTCACAGTGGCACACTAGAAATTGTTGCAAAATTCCAGTTAGGCACAATTGAAATATATCATATATGCACCACATCCATGATACTAATTAAACTTTGGTACCATCCACAATTGTGCAGTAATTTTATTTCCCAAATCTCGGTAACAACTTATTAAGAAATGAAAAGAAACATACTCAATAGGAATTTGTTCAGTTTCAAATTGTTCATTAATCTCAATCAACCATCCACAATGCCACTAATTATCAAATTATTCAAAACCAAACTATATATGACTGAAGCAGATAGACCCTGTTACAAATACAAGCAATGTCATCGAGAAGGGATGGGTCTGAGAAGGATCACCTACTTGACACTGGTGTTGATGTGACTGTCAAAGAGAAAAGCCTATGGTCGAAGGCAAGTGAACCAGCTTTAAGGTCGTCGGATAAGCCCTCCTTCCATCACGTCAGAGATCCCAAGAATCCTTGCTGTCGAAGATAAAGGTTTGTAGTCAAAGGCACACAAACCACCTTCACGATCATTGGGCTATCCTGCTTTAGTCACCTTGGCCAACCAAGGTGTCATCGCATACAGTGGCAACACAGATGGAGAAGTGCAGATAAGGTAGTAGGGCACGAATTTGGGTTCAGCAAAGGAAAAGAAGGAGTGAGAGGTAATTTGGTAAAATTACCCCTCAAATTTCTCTTATTTGAATTTAAATAATATATACATAATCCTAATTTTCTCTCTCTCATTTTCCTTTTTTCATTCCTAACCAAACAAATTTTTTCCATCTTTTTTCTTTCCTTTCCATTATTCTTTTCCTTTCCATTCATAATCTATACTACAAACCAAACAGACTGTTAAAGTCAATGAATCTCCTTTCTTTTCCTTTATGATGTTGCTTTTTGGCAAATTTCCCTTATCTTCATCATTTTGCTTTTCCGTTGGCGAAACTATTTGGTATAAAGATTAAACAAAATTATCAAATCTAATTATATTTCTTAGAATTTAAATGTAATTATACTCCAATGCAGATGATATATGCTGTCCGTGTATGTTATTATTAAAAAAATTATAAATGATTAAAGTTGTTTTATTGTATTTTTATTAGTTATATTATGTTAATTAATTCTTTAATAATAGTATATATTACTTGTTTTATATAATTTTAGAATTTTCATTAGAATTAACAAAATTTTTAAATATAAAAATATTTGAACTTATTTGAACAAAGAATTTCAAAATAGGATTCATTTGATATGATTTACATTTGCAAAATGTGGTGCACATTATCTTAGTTAAAACATATAGCTTAACAATAAATAGGATCAAGAATTGGAATCTAGGGCTTAGGAATTTGGCGATAGGCCTTTACTATGTTTATTTTATTAATAGTTAAGCTATGAATTTTAACTATGATTATTATGCGCAACACATTTTGCAATTATAATTTTTTTTCAAATGAAATCCATATTATTTTGAACTTCTAATTTAAATAGGTTCTGATATTTTTTATATTTAAATTTTTTTAATTCTTATAAAAATTTAAAATAATCTGAATTAATTAATATATAATTATAAAATAATTAATTATTATAATATATTTTTCATATTAATTAATATAAGATATTAATTAAAATGAACAAAATTATTTTTAATTACTTACATTCTCTGAAAATAAAAATATATATGGACCCCGTATGCGATCTACTTAGGCCCAAAACTTTCGGCTAAGGACAAAGGGATTAAGGATTGAAGTTTATGTCTTAGGACTTATGAGTTAGGACTTGTCAATCTTTTTCTTCTTCTTGGTTTTGTTGTTGTTATTCTTGTTCTAGTGGTTATTTTGTTGAATTGTTCATGTCGTACTCGTTGTTTGTTATTGTGCATGGAGTGGCTTGGCGTTGAGCCACCAAAACTCTCGCTATCACCAAAACCAACAATAGCGAGAAAGCCTTTGAACCAAAATGCTTCATCTTTGGATCACTATGTTTTTGAAATTTTCAAGCTTTTTTGCTTGCTATGTTGGGGAGTGTAAAGTAAAGGGTTTGCATTTATAGAGGGATGAAACTTGATGCTATGAAGTATCGTAGTTAGGTCATGCTAATTAAACCTTTTGGCTTTTGGTATGGTTTTGATCTTCACAGGAGGAATCACTATGAATGCAATTGGTGCTTGATCACTTTGATTGGAAGATTCTAATCACATGATGTCTCTTATTTTTAAAGGAATAAAATTTAATTAAAGTTTTTAAAAGTGCTTTTGAAATTTACTTTGAAAAATATTTTAGTCATTGACTTTAATATATATATATATGTATATATATATATATTTAGTATAAATTTTGGTAATAAACATTTATAATTTTCCCCTCAAATTTTCAATTAAAAAAATTGTTTTTACATTTCCCCTTAAATCTACAAAGTACTAGAAAGAATCAATTGTATTATTTCATTTTCTCATTGATTTGGTGTAGTAGGTAGATAAGTCAAAAATACTATTTATGCCCTTGATTTTTGACCAGAGTATATAACCCACAAATTTATGTTGTGTCAATTATAAACTATAGTTAATGGACACTAACTTAACATCTCATCTTATATACTTTAGCACCTATTAATTCACTATGACTTTGCCAGGTAGGATTGAAATTGATAATGACCAAAATAATCATTAATTTATTTATCAATTATAATATTACGCAGCAAAATCAGGGTGAATTAATAGGTATTAATATGTATAAGATGAGATACTATGTCAGTTCTACCATTAAATATTTTGATGGTATTAGACCCTAGGACATAATCGAAATTCATAAGAAATAAATGAGTTATAATTGACACAAAATAAAATTTTAAGGTATTATTGAAAATTGGTCAACATTTAGAGGTATGATTAGTACTTTTACCATGTAGGATAAGACAACAATTAGTTGTCAAAATAATAATTCTATTTTGATTTCTCAAAAAGTGAAATTTGATTCTCTCACATAAAGACTTTAGAATTAATATGACAATGTTATAAGAAAAGGGCAAGATTTTGAAAACCGAACTGGTCATTGAATCGTTAAAAGTATTAGTTCAAGAATTAATAATCCAACCGTAGTCGAATCGTGGTTGATCTGATACTTTTAAAATATATTAAAATATTTAGAATATGTATATATTTACACACTCCCAAAGTCCCAATACAATAAACCACATTTAGTGGAAGACGAAGGACGGAAGATTTACCAAAGATAGGAAAAGAGGGAAAGACTTCATAGAAGAAATCTCAAACTCTCACAAATTCTAACCAAGAGCTTCGATTTATAAATATATTGAAGTGTTTAATGGAATTTAAAATTTATAAAAACTCTTTTCAAAATAATCGAACATATAAAAGTGTCATCTATTCACTTTTCCAATCAACACAAACTTATAACAAATAAACATACAAATAATAGAAATTAAATGTCATCTATTCAGTTTTCCAATCAACACAAATTTATAATAAATTTATTTATTTCTTATTTCATCATTTGACATTAAAAAAATAGGAAGGAATAATAATTATATGTATGAGTTCCACTATCAAAGAATTTTTCTCCAAAATATTTTCCATCAAATTCTTGTATAATATCTGTTACATTCCAAGCTTCTTTTTCACGAGATGATAGAGCAAATTTTTTCACAGGACAAGCAGAAATTGTTTGGTACATTTCAAGCTTCTGCTATCTCTAAAATGTTTTTATATGAACAAGCAAAAATTATTTTCAAAGAAAATATTGCAGAAATCTCTTCAAAAGTTTTACTTCAAAATTCCGCAATAAAAAATTCAATTTCCTTTGTGTTCTTTTTGAAAAACCTTTCAAAGGAAAAAGGGATATAAAATTTAGGGGGAGTTTTGTCTCTTCTCTTGAGCTAAAATATTTTATCAAAATCATATCCAATTTTAATTTGGTTTCTCATCATCAAAAGGAGGAGATTGTTAACTAAACCCCATTGCTTTGAACTAAAAATATAAATATTATGTTTTGATGATTAACAAACAAATTAATATATATATATATATATATATATATATATATATATATATATATATATATATATATATATATATATATTCTTGGGCTTCAATGTTTATTTTTAAGGAATATGAAGAAACATGGATCAAGCCAAGGCAAGACATAGAGAAGAAAAGAGTAAAATAGCTTTTAGTATCTTAGGTCTTAGATTTCATGTAAAGTATTTGATGGCAAGAAAATAAGGTCTAAGAGATTATTTAAAATATTTCTAAAACCTTATTTTATTTAGAAAATGTTGTTACAAAAGCTGGCACAAGGTTATTGAGTCTTTGAATTATTTTCTCTAAGTCCAGTAGCTAACAGCCGATTTGTAATACCCGCTATAAAAAAAAATTCTGTCTGCTTAAATTTTTACGTAAATCTTATTATCTTGGTTGTGTATGATGTTGAAAATATGAATTTTCACTTATAAATTGAATAAATTGTGAGATATAATGAATGGTACGATATGAAATTTATCCCATTAAGTAAAATACAATTCAAAAGTGGAATCTAGAATGTATAGTTGAAAGTGAGACTGGTAGATGAAAACTGGTAAGTGAGACTGGTAGATGAAACAGTATAGGAGAACGGTAGATGAAAACTGGTAAGTGAAACTAGTAGATGAAATAGTATAGGAGAATGGTAGATGGAATAGTAGCAAATAGTACCATAACTTCTCCTATAAATAGGCCCTTCCATTTCACTTCTAAACTCACACCTTCAGATTCTATTATCTCCTCTCCTTTAATTCTTCTGATTCTGGTGTTAAGATTCTGGGTTATTATAAAAGTCCTCCTTTATAGCTTGGATTCGAGGTGAGAGAATATTCTACTATGCTCTTTTAAATTCTTGCAATAATTTAGAGATTAAATTCTTAGTATGCTCTATGGTTACGGCCTTAGCCGATCTTCCATATCAGAAAAGAACTAACCTCGATTGTTTAAGAATTATTTATTGATTACTAAGATATTGTGAGGGTACTATATTTTTACAAGTACCTGTGTGATAAATTCTTAGTATGCTCTGTGGTTGCGGCCTTAGCCGATCCTCTACATCAGAAAGGAATTATCCTCAGTTACTTGAAAATTATTTCTGATTGTCGCATATATAAACAGTACCACACCGTACATATGAACAGTACCATACCATAAACAGTATCATACCGTACATATGAACACTACTGTATTTATGAATAGTATCATACTGTACATATGAATAGTACTATAGTTATGAACAGTACCACATATACATATGAATAGTCCGTATATAAATCATGTTCACACGTATAGTTGTATGGTATATGTAAACAATGAATAGTACCATATACATTACTATATATGTGAACAACATCACATACATGGCTAGTATTATGTGTAAGGTTGAATTATTTTTATGTTTGTGATTGACGGAGAATGTTATGGGGACGGGTCCCTGTGTAGGAGTAAAAAGGGAGGAGCAGGAGATAATAAGGGTGGCAAATCATGTTAAACAAAAATTTGTTCCAATACAAAGAGTATTGAAAATATAGGGGTGAAATAAGGGAGGCATTTATGAAAGTAGTAATAAGGGAGGATGCGGTAGGGGTCGCGGGACAATGACCACCTTATGTGGACTGGACCATAAAAATGTCTGGGAATTTAATTTGGAACTATATGATATGTTTTGTGATTTTATATGATTGTTTCTTATGTTAATGTGATAGAATAATATATTTCCTCACTGAGTAAAATATACTCATGCCATTCCTCCCCTCACAGATTTTCAAGAAGAAGTAGAGGCACAACCAGCTAATCGTTCGAGTCCTCAACCCCATTGATCGGGGTAAATATTTGTTATTATGTAAAACTTATCAAAAGTATTCTAGTAGTAGTTCTGTAATTTGGGTAGGTAAATCTTGGACGAATAATGCTTGTTGAGAATATTATTTATTAATGAATAAATAGATATATTTGAAATATTTACTATACTCTCTTACATGAGATAGCATTTTTATATATATCAAATTGGTACGGAATTAGGCTTACGGTGGTGAGGTAAAAACTCATCTATCGTGCCGGTTACATGCATAAGTTGGAGGCATGACAAAGTTGGTATCAGAGGTTTGGGATTAGGTCTCCTACTAATTATAGAGCAAGGTATCCTTAGTGAATCTTTTCTATTACTATGAGCCTGGGTATAGCAATAGTAAAAGACTCCACCAAAGGACCTATAGGGATGTCATGTCACATTTTCTTTTCTAAATTGTTGTTCTTTAGAACGTCGTTAAAAGTCAAAAATTTTATATTGTAGATTCGAAATGCCTTCTTCGCAGTACGAGATACAAGAAAGAGAACGTGAGACCTTGGAGGAAGCCTCATCTTATCCTCCGATGTTAACTACTCGGGACCAAGGGAAGGGTCGAGAAAAGAGGGAAATCTTGAGCATGACAAAGGCACTCACAATATGCAGAAACAAGTAAAAATACCCCATGTAAGGGAAGGAGCATCTCCCCAACCAGATAATGTACAGCTTATGGCTTTCATCTCAAGTATGCAAGGCACCATAGAAACTATGGCGACTGGTTTCCAAGATGCCATACAGGCTATAACGGCTATGGTAGCTAAGCAGAATGTTGAAATGAGTCCTCCAATAATATCGGTCCTTATGATTGTTCAACCTACAACCAATAAGGTTTCAGAGTTTCTCAAATTACAACCGCCTACTTTTTTAGGGTCAGAAGATGAGGACCCTCAAGAATTCTTATATCATATTGAAAGAATTCAATCTATTTTGGGATGGTCTGTTGATAGTATGGTTGAAATGGCCACTTTCTGGCTTCGAAATGATGTAAGTGATTGGTGGGAAACATGGCTCTCAGGCCGACCCATAGGAGCCTCGGCAGTCACCTGGGGAGAATTTAGGGAAGCTTTTACAGAATGGTTTCTTCCAGAAACCCTTCAGATGGCTCGAGATCAAGAATTTGAGCAACTAACTCAAGGCCCGGATATGTCTATTGAAGAATACAATACTAAGTTTGTTCACCTTGCTCACTATGCACCCCATATGGTACCAAATGAAAAGCGTCGAATTAGGCGATTTATCTTGGGGCTTCGCCAACCATTTTATAGTTTGATATCCCCACAAGTCAATGTTTGCCCGTCATATGAAGTGGTGGTTGAAGCTGCACGGATGGTCGAATATGGGCATAAAACAAAAAGTAACAATTTTAAGAAACGAGGGCGAGATCAAGGGAGCATGACAACTAATAATGGTGGATCAAGAAGATTTAAGTCCTCTGGTCGAGGTAATTTCTCTTCAGGTACACCTTCAGCATCAGTACAAACTTCAGCAAGTGCCCTAAAAAATAGATCAAAAAGTAAGGTGGAACAATCTACGGTTCAACAAGGTTCTTCCCAGCCTTGGCAAAATAAGCCCAAATGTACAAATTGTGGAAAGCATCACTTTGGAGTATGTAGATTAACAGGCCCTGCATGCTATTAATGTGGCCAAGTAGGTCATTTCATGAGAGAAAGCCCTTACTTACTATAAGGGTCAGGGAAAGAATCTTTACACCATTCAGCACGACAATCCGAGCCAGTTTTTGGCCCTAGAGCTCCTTCTTCGTCATCAGGAAAAAGTGGTGCAGGTAGAGGACAGGGTTGTGGATCTGGAGGAAGGGGCCAACCAATGGCCGGTAGAGGGCAGGCACGTGTCTATGCTCTTACTCGACAAGATGCACAGGCCTCCAATGCAGTAGTCACAGGTACTCTTCTTATATGTTCTCATAAGGTATGTGTGTTGTTTAACCCTGATTCTACACACTTGTATGTGTCACCTCTATTTACCAAGAGGTTCAATCTGAACCAGTTATACTAGACGAACCATTTCTGGTAGCTACACCAATAGGGGAAACCCTAGTAGTCAGATCTGGATATCGTTCTTGTAAGGTAACTGTTAAGGACATGGAAATGGAGGTAGATCTCATGCTTCTTAGTATGACAGACTTCGATATAATTTTAGGTATGGACTGGTTATCCTTATGCCATGCTACATTGAATTGTCATGACAAGACTATTTCATTTAGTATACTGGGTGGAAATAATTTCATATTTCAGGGAGACCAAAGCAAGGTTCCCTGTAACATAATATCTATGATAACCACCCGACGTATGTTACGAAAAGGTTGTCATGGATTTCTGGCCTTTGTCAAAGATACAGACAAGGAGGAACAAAGTCTTGAACAAATACCAGTGGTTAGTGTATTCCTAGATGTATTTCTAGAAAATCTACCTGGTTTACCACCAGAGAGGGATATTGAATTTAATATTGAATTGGTTCCGGGTACTCGACCAATTTCAATTCCTCCTTACCGTATGGCACCCGCAGAGTTGAAAGAGCTTAAAGAGCAATTACAAGACCTTCTGGATAAGGGGTTTATTCGCTCAAGTTTTTCACCTTGGGGTGCCCCAGTACTCTTTGTAAGAAAGAAAGATAGCTCTTTAAGATTGTGCATAGATTACCGACAGTTAAACAAAGTCACGGTAAAGAATAAATATCCTTTACCAAGAATTGATGACTTGTTTGACCAACTTCAGGGGGCACAATACTTCTCGAAGATAGATTTGAGATCCGGATACCATCAACTAAGGATTAAAGAGGAAGACATACCCGAGACTGCCTTCCGAACACGATACGGGCATTATGAATTTCTCGTAATGTCATTTGGGTTGACTAATGCGCCAGCAGCATTTATGGATCTTATGAACCGCGTGTTCAAACCTTTCCTTGATAGATTTGTGATTGTCTTCATTGATGACATTCTAGT
Source organism: Biancaea sappan (assembly GCA_037074585.1). Lineage (NCBI taxonomy): Eukaryota > Viridiplantae > Streptophyta > Magnoliopsida > Fabales > Fabaceae > Biancaea > Biancaea sappan. Next base: position 36,589,694 of record CM073499.1, read on the forward strand.
TTATTCTAAAAGTATTGAGGATCATGCAGAACATTTGAGAATAGTACTGCAGACTTTGAGGGTACATCAATTATATGCTAAGTTCTCAAAATGTGAATTTTGGATGAGTCAAATAACATTTTTGGGGCATGTAATCTCTCAAGAAGGTATTCATGTAGATCCAAGTAAAATCGAGGCAGTAAAGCAGTGGCCTAGACCAACAACTGTATCTGAAGTTTGGAGTTTCCTTGGCTTAGCGGGTTATTACCATCACTTTGTCAAGAATTTCTCCAAATTGGCTCTTCCACTGACTAAGTTGACTAGGAAGAATACTAAGTATGTTTGGGATGACGCTTGTGAGCAGAGTTTCTCTGAATTGAAGAAGTGCCTAACTTAAGTACCGGTACTTGTTCTACCATCAGGATCAGGGGGTTATACTATATATTGTGACGCTTCGAAGGTAGGATTAGGATGTGTATTAATGCAACACGGTAGGGTCATTGCTTATGGTTCTCGACAGCTTAAGAAGCATGAACTCAGCTACCCCACTCATGATCTAGAAATGGCAACTGTAGTATTTGCTCTGAAGATTTGGAGGCATTACTTGTATGGGGAGACATGTGAGATCTTCACGGATCATAAGAGTCTTAAATATATATTTGATCAAAAAGATCTCAACTTAAGGCAAGGGAGATGGATGGAACTCCTGAAGGACTATGACTGTACCATTCTCTACCATCCAGGAAAGGCAAATGTGGTAGCGGATGCCCTCAGTCGAAAGTCAATGGGGAGTCTAGCTCACATTACCACAGTAAAGAGGTCCTTGATTCAGGAATTACAAGAGTTAGAGGCTAGTGGGGTATTCTTTGAGATTACTAAGTCAGGTGCTTTCTTGGCTCACTTGACAGCTAAATCCTCCCTTGTAGAAAGGGTGAAGACAACATTGGAGAATGATGCTGAAATGGTTAAAACTAGAGACAAGGCGAAGGGAGGTTTAATACCGGGTTTTTCAGTAGACGCGGAAGGTGTATTATGATTTAATAGAAGATTGTGTATTTCGAACATTGCACCCTTGAAGTGGGAGATTTTACAAAAGGCTCATGGTGCACCATATGTTGTTCATCTTGGTGCCAAAAAAATGTATCAGGACTTGAAACAAGTTTATTGGTGGGAGGGCATAAAGCAAGATGTGACTGACTTTGTCGCTCGATGCTTGACATGTCAGCAAGTCAAATCTAAACATCAGAGACCACCTGGGTTGATGCAAAGGCTTAAGATTCCTGAGTGGAAATGGAACGGATTACTATGGACTTTGTGGTGGGTTTGCCCCGATCTTCGAATGGGTACGACTCTATATGGGTCATTGTGGATCGAATTACTAAGTCGGTACATTTCCTTCCTGTTCATACCACCTACAGTGTAGCAAAACTTAGTCGACTATATATAAAGGAGATAGTGAAGCTTCATGGTGTACCAGTATCCATCATATCAGATCGAGGACCCCAGTTCACCTCTCGATTCTGGAGAACTTTTCATAAAGCTCTGGGCACTAGAGTGGATTTGAGCACAGCTTTTCATCCTCAAACTGATGGTCAGTCTGAGAGGACTATTCAGACCTTAGAAGATATGCTAAGAGCATGCGTGATGGATTTTGGTGGAAGACGGGAAGACCACTTGTCACTTATTGAATTTGCTTATAACAATAGTTATCGAGCTAGCATTAAAATGGCTCCTTTTGAGGCATTATATGGGAGGTGATGTCGATCTCCTATTGGTTGGTTTGAACTAAGTGAATCCAAAATGGTGGGACATGAGATGATACAGGAGGTCGTGGATAAAATTAAGCTGATTAAGGAGAGGTTGTTAGCTGCCCAAAGTAGGCAAAAATCTTATACGGATAACCGATGACGTGACCTAGAATTTTCTGTTGGTGATATGGTCTTCTTACGAATCTCACCGATAAAGGGAGTAATGAGATTCGGAAGGAAAGGAAAGCTCAGTCCAAGATATATTGGTCCTTATGAGATTGTGGAGAGAGTGGGTAACGTGGCATATCGCCTAGCTTTACCTTCGGACCTAGAGGGAATACACCCAGTATTTCATGTATCGATGTTACGTAAGTATCTTCCTGACCCCTCTCACGTCATCCAGCCACAAGACGTGCAGTTTGATGAAACTCTTATTTATGAAGAGGTGTCAGTAACCATTCTCGATAGGCAGGTCAAGAAACTTCGCACTAAGGAAATTCTCATTGTCAAAGTTCTGTGGAGAAATCATTCTCAAGAAGAAGCCACATGGGAAACAGAAAATGAAATGTGGACAAAATATCCATACCTCTTCGAATCATAAAGTAAGTTTTCGAATTCGGGGGACCGAATTCTTTTAAGGGGGGTAGAATGTAATACCCGCTATAAAAAAAAAATTCTGTCTGCTTAAATTTTTACGTAAATCTTATTATCATGGTTGTGTATGATGTTGAAAATATGAATTTTCACTTATAAATTGAATAAATTGTGAGATATAATGAATGGTACGATATGAAATTTATCCCATTAAGTAAAATACAATTCAAAAGTGGAATCTAGAATGTATAGTTGAAAGTGAGACTGGTAGATGAAAACTGGTAAGTGAGACTGGTAGATGAAACAGTATAGGAGAACGGTAGATGAAAACTGGTAAGTGAAACTGGTAGATGAAATAGTATAGGAGAATGGTAAATGGAATAGTAGCAAATAGTACCATAACTTCTCCTATAAATAGGCCATTCCATTTCACTTCTAAACTCACACATTCAGATTCTATTATCTCCTCTCCTCTAATTCTTCTGATTCTGGTGTTAAGATTCTGGGTTATTATAAAAGTCCTCCTTTATAGCTTGGATTCGAGGTGAGGGAATATTCTACTATTCTTTTTTAAATTCTTGCAATAATTTAGAGGTTAAATTCTTAGTATGCTCTGTGGTTGGGGCCTTAGCTGATCTTCCATATCAGAAAAAAAACTAACCTCGATTGTTTAAGAATTATTTATTGATTACTAAAATATTGTGAGGGTACTATATTTTTACAAGTACCTGTGTGATAAATTCTTAGTATGCTCTGTAGTTGCGGCCTTAGCCGATCCTCCACATCAGAAAGGAATTATCCTCAGTTACTTGAAAATTATTTTTGATTGTCGCATATATAAACAGTACCACACCGTACATATGAACAGTACCATACCGTAAACAGTATCTTACGTACATATGAACAGTGCCGTATTTATGAATAGTATCATACCATACATATGAATAGTACTATAGTTATGAATAGTACCACATATACATATGAATAGTCCGTATATAAATCATGTTCACACGTATAGTTGTATGGTATATGTAAACAATGAATAGTACCATATACATTACTATATAGGTGAACAACATCACATACATAGGTAATATTGTGTGTAAGGTTGAATTATTGTTATGTTTGTGATTGACGGAGAATGTTACAGGGAAGAATCCCTGTGTGGGAGTAAAAAGGGAGGAGCAGGAGATAATAAGGGTGGCAAATCATGTTAAATAAAAATTTGTTCAAATACAAAGAGTATTGAAAATATAAGGGTGAAATAAGGGAGGCATTTATGAAAGTTATAATAAGGGAGGATGTGGTAGGGGCCGCGGGACAACGACCACCTTATGTGGACTGGACCCGAAAAATGTCTGGGAATTTAATTTGGAACTATAAGATATGTTTTTTGATTTTATATGATTGTTTCTTATGTTAACATGATAGAATAATATATTTCCTCACTGAGTAAAATATACTTATGTCATTCTGCCCCTCACAGATTTTCAAGAAGAAGTAGAGGCACAACAAGCTAATCGTTCGAGTCCTCAACCCCATTGATCGGGGTAAATATTTGTTATTATGTAAAACTTTATCAAAAGTATTCTAGTAGTAGCTCTGTAATTTGGGTAGGTAAATCTTGGACGAATAATGCTTGTTGAGAATATTATTTATTAATGAATAAATGGATATATTTGAAATATTTACTGTACTCTCTTACATGAGATAGCATTTTTATATATATCAAATTGGTACAGAATTAGGCTTATGGTGGTGAGATAAAAACTCATCTATCGTGCCGGTCACGTGCGTAAGTTGGAGGCGTGACACGATTGATGTGTGATCATCAGTCAACCGATAGCCTTATGGTTCAATTTTAGAACAAAGACTCAAAACCTACCAATCGACCGCTGGTCTTCCAATAGTCGATCGGTGCATCTCTGTCTAGAATTAAATTTAATTTCAGTAACTACCAGTCGATTGATGTATACATGTTAGTCGACTGATAGGTTATAGAACTATTTAATTCGTGGTAACAGAGAGTTACCAGTTGACCGCTATACCTAGACCGGTCAATTGGTTGCTCATTAAAGAACTACAAATTGACTATCGTGGGAAAGCGGTCGACCACCGGCATCCTGACATCAGCAATAACGAATAATGCTTATAAAATTCAACTGATATCTTTTGTAAAATGTCTCCAATGGCTATGCTTCAACTTGGGCTATAATATAATATGTATCAAGTCTAAACTAAGAAGGAAAGACTAAAATTCCCTACTATTACTTTGCCAAATTATCTTTCTAATCATTTATTCCTAAGTTAGCTTCATTTGCAATATATACTCCTTAAAGAGAGTATATCTTTGTGTACCTAATATCCTTCTGAGTTGTATTCCTAAGGTGGTTAAAATTCTTTAGAAGAGTAATTGAGTTTATCAATGGTTTGGGTAGTCAACAAGCCCAGTTTCAAAAATTCTTTATAGTGGTTTCAACAAGTACTCAATTTGAACTTTCACTACAAGAAAATTGACTTTCAGTGGTGAATTTTTGGTGGGAGCTACTAGACTCGCCACGAAAAGTCTCACTTTTGGTAGTGACTTTTGAGAGTCACCATTAAAGTTTCACTTTTTGTGGCAACTTTTGAGAGTCGTCACTGAAAGTTTAACTTTTTTTTTCTCCCGATGGATTATGATCTTATATCTGTTTATATCTTTTGAACTAATCAATAATGCTTCCGCTAAGCTATTATATACTGTGATTATAATATGATATATCTTGTATGAGTATATGATTTGCTTTTGTTCTGTGGTTCACGCCACTATGATGTCGAATTGCCCAGAATTAAAATTATGGCAATTTTGCAGCATAATGGTCCCTAGGTCATTTTCACTCTTGGAGCCTCACTTCTAACTACTAACTAATTGTTCTAAACACATAAACACTAATTAAAAGCTAATTAATACATCGGGGGGGTTGGTTGTGACAGAACAAAAAAATTGCAATTAAGGATAGTAACAGCAACAACAAACAAGGCAGCAAACAACGAATTTGAACAACAACAGAAGAATGCAACTAGCCTTGATTTTTCCTGGAGATGTAACCTTCCTAGTTCTTGTTCAGACGCTAATTTTCATTCATTTATCATTTGATTTTTAACTAAAAAGTCCAGAAAATCTTCTGATATAGATTACACTAAAATATACTCAAAGAAAAACTTCTCTGACTACATATTATTGTAACTGCAGTAAAGATAATCAAATTATGTAAGAAGATTTTCATTACATGCCATTTTCATCTTTTTCTACCATTCCAATCAGTCATGATAGATAAATCCTCATATGAAGCAATAAAAACTAGTTGTCAAGTTTATGAAACTCTAATAAGAAACATTCATAAACATAATAGAACAGAGGCTAAAGAAATAGATGAATGCTGGAATAAAGTGAATAAAACTTATCTTATAAAGCATGGGAACTCAGATTACAGAAGGGAGAAAGGAGAAGGAGAAGTGATCTACGAATTTCCTCTAAGTTACAGAAAACTAGGACTCAAACTAAAGTCTGAAAAAACTAACTAAACTAATGCCCTAAAAAGCTGATGGATGAAACTGACTTCTGCCTTTCTTTCTTCTAATTTCTGATATGGAAGACATGCTGCTGCAGAAGAGTGGTTGCCTTTTCAGAAAGTGGTATGGTGGCTACTTCTTTCAGCAAGGTCAGAGGAATAGGATGTAGAAAGTTGGTCTGAAGTGCGGCAGCCCTAGGTCCCACACATCCATGTCATCAGACAAATAGAATAAGCTGCCAAGTCATCCAAGAATGTGCCACATCAGCGTCCAGCTCATCAAGAATGCCATGTCAGTGCCACATCATCAAGAAATCTCCAAAATTAATTCTGAAAAGTACACAAGAAGGATTAAATTGAGTCTTTAATAATTTAAGTCCTAAAAGATGAAAATAGTTCATTTTCCATCTAAAATTAACTTAGACCCAATGAAACACAAAGTGTAATAAAATTGGAGAAATTCTAAAGATAAAAATGTAAAGAGACTAAAATAGTGGTTAATATGTATATAAAAATGCTAGATATCAAATCCCCCACACTTAGTCTTTTGCACTCCTGGGAAAAATCGATTAAAAGCAATAAAGGCACCAAGGGAACACAACAAGAAGCGAAGAAAGTATGTAATTATGAAATAGTTCAAGCTTGAAAAGGTTTAACACTAGAAGAAAACTAATCTTAAATTTCTAAAAAGTTCAAGTAGCATGGCAATTTCGTTGGCAAGAATGAATCCAAGTAATAATCCACTCACAAGGGAAGGTGTATATGCTCTATTCTCTCAAGTGTTTAAGGTAGTGCACTCACATGTCAACCTATCACAAATTCACTACCATAAGCTTGTCAAGAATCTAAATCTCCACTACTTAAATCACATACATGCTTGAATTATTAGGACTTTACTATGGATGTAAGGTGGGAAAATGATTGAAAGATGGGGGAAATGCAAGAAACAATGTTTACAAAAACTTAAAGAATTGAAGAGCATCAATCAAGTCATAAGAAATTGAACCATGAAACTTGGGCACAAAAATGCTACTTCTTTTTTCCTTCTTATTTCTTTCTTACTCTTTTTTATGCTTCTTTTGCTTTTACTTTTCAATTTTTTTAATCTTCATACAGTATATTTTTCATGAAGAATTGTCAAAATTTTCTTTTCTTTTGAGTAGCAAAACTAAGTTTCAAAACAGCCCACAAATTCTTCTTTTTGCACATGGTCAATCTCTTTTTTTTTTCAAAAGAATTTTCTAAAGCTCTTCAAATCCTAAGTTTTTAGGGAAAAGAAAGAATTTGTTTTAAGGTGGAAAAGGGGTTGGAAACATAAGAAAGGAAGGTGGAAGTAAGGCACAAAGTGGTACACAATGGAAACAATGATAATGGATGGCTATTTGGCTGAAAGTGGGTAACAAGAAACAAATGCCTAAGTCATTTCCAAGCATGCACATATAATGTAGCCTCAACAAAGATTCAAACAAATTCTAGAGTGAAAATCATGATAGGGAATACTCACAATAAGAAAGAATATTCTTTTGCAATGAAGGCTCAAATTTTCACGGTTTAAAGACTACTACTAAAAATTCATTAAAAACAACGTCATTACCATTTTACTTGAGTTCCTTAGAAAAATAAGATCAATTTCTTTTCATGCTAAATCAATTCACAACTTAAGCTATTTCATCATGCATGCTCTCACACTAAAAAAATCCATCAAATTATTCAAAAAGAAAGCATTAAATTTGGACAAAATAGGGTAGCAAAATTTTGCACTGTAGAATTTTTGGCGGCTCTACTTTACCGACACAAAAGTGCATCAAAACGGATCCAAAAGACACCAAATAAAATTCTACAGCTAGAAGACATATAAAGCTTTAAAAACATGTAAAGAAAGTGGCAAAATTCGTAGCCAAACAGTACAGAAAATTAGTGCAAGACAACTCAAAAAATTTTGGGTAGAGCAGGGAAAAACAGCAAAAAAATTTTTAAATCAGCAACCAATGTTTTCTCCAATTAAATTTTCTCCCCCCCGGCCACACTTAAATATTTCATTGTCCTCAATGCAAATCAGTGCTAAACATCACATAAAATGCAGAGTACATGAATTAAAAGAAAGGAAAGAAAACGGCCTTATCATGGAGCCGATACACTGTAGAGTTGGATTTCCTCTACAGTTTCTTCTTGGAAGCCCTCATAGAACTTCTTCAACCATTGCCCGTTTACCATGAATTGTTTGTTGGTGGCCTCATTTTGAATTTTTACTGCACCAAAAGGAAAGACATTAGTAACAACAAAAGGGCCAATCCATCTAGAGCGAAGCTTACTGGGCATGAGCTTGAGGCGAGAATTGTAGAGAAGGACTTTGTCTCCCACTTAGAATTCTTTCTTTTCAATTTTCTTATCATGTAGAGCTTTGGTCTTTTCCTTGTAGATACGGGTATTCTCATAAGCTGCTAGCCTTAGTTCTTCTAATTCTTGAAGTTGTAACTTTCTTTCCTTACCGGCTAGGGTCATGTCCATATTGCATTGCTTAACCACCTAATATGCCTTGTATGCAATCTCCACCAGCAAGTGACATGCTTTACCAAATACCAAGCGGTATGGAGATATGCCGATGAGAGTCTTGAAAGCGGTTCTATAGGCCCAAAGTGCATCATCAAGCCTCTTACTCCAATCTTTTCTATTTGGCTACACGGTTTTCTCTAATATGTGCTTTATCTCTCAGTTGGAGACTTCCACTTGCCCACTGGTTTGGGGATGGTAAGGTGTAGAAGTTTTGTGTACTACCCCATATTTCTTCAACAACCCTTACATGTTCTTGTTGCAAAAGTGTGATCTTTGATCACTGATTATGGCTTTGGGGGCACCAAATCTGTAGAAGACATGTGAACGAAGAAAATCTACAACAACAGAAGAATCATCAGTTCAGGTGGCTTTAGCTTCCACCCACTTCAACAATAATCCACAGCAACTAGAATATACATGAAGCCAAATGAAACTGGAAAAGGACCCATAAAGTCTAAACCCCAAACATCAAAAATATCACAAAAAAGAAAAAAGGTTGTTGAGGCATTTCATTTCTTCTAGACACATTTCCAGTTCTTTGACACCTAGAACAACTTTTACAGAAATCGTAGGCATCCCTAAACAAAGTAGGCCAATATAAACTAGAATCTAACACTTTTCTAGCTGTTCTTTGGGGACCAAAGTGTCCACCACATGCAAGAGTATGACAGAAATTCAGCACAGATGTAAATTCATGATTGGAAACACATCTGCTGATAATTTGATCACTATAAATCTTCCACAAATAAAGGTTATCCCATATATAGTACCCAGCTTCACTTTTTAATTTATTCAATTGATGTTTGTTTTGATATGTAGGCAATTCAGATGCAACAAGATAATTTACTAAATTAGTATACTAAGGCTCACTAGTACCATGCAAAAGGAAAAAACACTCATATGGAAAGTTGTCTCTAATAGGGAGATGCTCTAAAGGAAGCTCTGAAAGCCTACTCAAATGATTCACTACTACATTCTCTACTCCACTCTTGTCTTTGATCTCCACATCAAATTCTAGGAGAAGTAGCATTCATCTAATCAATCTCGGCTTTGCATCCGGCTTCTTCAGCAAATATCTCAATGCTGCATGGTCAGAAAACATAATCACTTTAGAGCCAAACAAATATGATCTAAATTTATCCAAAGCAAAGATAATTGCTAAAACTCTTTTTCTGTGGTTGTGTAATTTGATTAAGCTGGATCAAGGGTGCGAGAAGCATAAGCTATGACATGCAACTTCCTCTCTACTCTTTGTGAAAGTACCGCTCCCATAGCATAATTTGAGACATCACACATGAGCTCAAAGGGGAGCTCCCAACGTGGAGGTTAGATGATAGGAAGGGAAGTGAGTTGCTTATTTAACTCATCAAATGCTAACTTGCAAGCATCATCAAAAATAAAATCAGTCTCTTTTTGGAGGAGTTTGGATAGAGGTAGAGCGATCTTACTAAAATCCTTGATGAATCTCCTATAGAATCCTGCATGACCAAGAAAAGAATGAACTTCCCGCAAAGAAGCGGGGTAAGGCAAAAAGGAGATAATATCAACTTTAGCTTTATCTACTTCTATGCCACGGGATGACACTATGTGGCCTAGAACTATCCCTTGCTCTACCATGAAATGGCATTTCTCATAATTCAAAACCAAATTCTTTTCTATGCATCTCTCAAGTACTCTCTCCAAATTTTTCAAGCATGCATCAAATGAATCTCCATAAACAGAAAAATCATCCATGAACATTTCCATGCAATCTTCTAACAATTCAAAAAATATACTTATCATGCATCTTTGAAAAGTGCCAGATGCATTGTAGAGACTAAAAGGCAAGCATCTATATGTAAAAGTGCCAAAGGGACAGGTGAAGGTGGTCTTCTCCTGATCTTTGGGGGCAATATGAATTTGGAAATATCCAAAAAAACCATCAAGAAAATAGTAGTGAGACTTTCCAGCAAGTCTCTCAAGCATTTGATCAATAAAAGGAAGAGGAAAATGGTCTTTTCTAGTAGCTTGGTTCAACTTCCTATAATCAATGCAAACACGCCAACTGTTTTGAACTCTAGTGGATACTAACTCATTGTTTTCGTTGGCTATAACAGTTACCCTGATTTTTTTTGGCACTACTTGTACCGGACTCACCCACTTACTATCATATATAGGATAAATAATACCAGCTTGAAGAAGCTTACTTACCTCCTTCTTGACCACGTCAAAAATCAAGGGGTTGAGTCTTCTTTGGAGTTGTCTCACTGGTTTCGTCTCTTCTTCAAGAAGAATTCGATGCATGCACATCGAAGGACTAATCCCAGGAATGTCTGCTAGAGTCCACCCAATTGCCTCCTTGTTCTTTTTCAATAAACTTATCAATTTTTCTTCTTGATCAGGCTTTAGATTGTAGGCTACAATCACTGGAAGTTGGTCTCCTACTTCCAAGAAAGTATACTTGAGGTTTTTTGGTAGAGCCTTCAACTCCAATACAAGTGGTTGGATGGAGGATGGAATCAGTTTTTGTGGAATCACATCCAAGGAGGTACCTACAAATTTAGACTGCTCAAAGACAAAATCCTTAGCTAAAGAGGAGGCAAGGTCAGCAGCACAAAAAGAAAGAGGTGAAGAATGTACAACATTACAGTTTATATCACTACTACTAAAACTACAACTACCTAAAATAGAAACAGAATCAAAGTCTAAGCTAGAGGAAATGACAGAATCAGATTATAACTCAGAATTGTCAAGACATAGAGAATTCTCAATTTCAGCACAAGCATGACAAAACTCAGAACTAGCAGCACAATTGCACTTAAAGGCATGAACTAAATCAGAGAACTCAGGAAAATCAGAAATTAAATCAGCTTGGAATTCATCACATGCCTCATCAACTAAATAATCCAGAAAATTAACCACATGCACATTTGAATGATTTTCTATAGGATGTTTCATGGCATCTAAAATATTAAAGTCAATCTTGTTGCCAGCAAACTCCATGGACAAAGTTCCTTCATGCACATTGATAACGGCCCTTGTAGTTTTCAGAAAAGGCCTACTAAGTATCAATGGTGCATGACCAGGAGTGTTATCATTTTCCATATCTAGCACATAAAAATCAGCATGAAAGATTAAATCTTTAACTCTTACCAAGGCATCTTCCAGAACTCCTGCTGGGTATGCTGTGCTTCTGTTGGCAAGTTGAACAATCATTACAGTTGGTGAAAGGACACCAATCTTGAGGCATGAGTACACTGATTTGGGCATGACATTGATTGAGGCTCCCAAATCCAGCATAGCATTGGAGAAATCCATATTGCCTATTGTGCAAAGGATTGTGAAAGTTCCAGGATCTTTACACTTGGGTGGCATGGGTGGCTAGATGAGTGCAGAAACATTCCTCCCTAAATTCATTCTCTCATTGCCCCTTAAACACCTCTTATAAGTGCACAGCTCTTTGAGGAACTTCGCATACTTGGGAATTTGCTTCATTGCTTCCAAAAGTGGAATGTTGACCTTTATTTTTTTGAAGGTCTCCATGATCTCTTTATCCATGTCAGATTCAGAAGCTTTCCTTGATTGAGTTTGTCTAATGGGGAAAGGAAGAGGTATTCTCTGAACCACTTCTTCATCCTTTTTATTTTGCTCATTGGGTAAGGATGAAGGAGCACTTTGCTACACATCTGACTTTGCTGGTTTAGATTCTAGAGGTAGACCATCTACTTGCTTCTCCTCAAAATGATGGCATTAACAGTGCCTCTTGAATTGATCACTGGTTGAGATGGCAAACTTCCTGAACCTTGACTTTTCATCTCATTGATTGTTATGGCTAACTGGCCAATCTTAGTCTCCAAATTCTGCATATTTGTTTATGTTCTCTACTAAAACTGAAGGGTGTTAGCAGTAAGCTCTTTCATTAAATCTTCTAGACTAGTCTCAGGCTTCTTGGGTGTTGGAGGGGCTATATGGCTAGGTCCAGGTTGGTTGTATCTTACATGGGGTGGTTAGTAAGGAAGGGGATTTGGATTTGAGGTATTTTCATACTTGAAGGCTGGATGATCACACCACCTGGGATTGTAGGTAGAGGAATATGGGTCATATCTCTGTTGTTATGGCTGCATGGGTCTACTAGGGAATATGCCAGAACATGACTCAGTTGAGGCCTCTTGCAGCTGAGGGCACTGATCAGTATGGTGGGTATTCAGGGCACAAATACCACAGACTGAAGGAGAAGGAAGGGCTGGTTATTGTGTTATCTAATTTAATGCCAATTGCCTCACCATTGAAGCTAACTCTTCCAATTTATTTTCTATCCTTTGTTGCTCTATAGGAGGTGTCCTCACTTCATTGACAGTAACTGCCACTAGATCATTCAGTCTAGTGCCAAACTGTTGTGCATTTTGGGCCATCTTGGCCAATAATTCATTACCTGCAGTAGGGGTCTTGTCCACCAATGCCCCACCAGCAGCTGCATCAACTATGTATCTGTCCATAGGTAATAATCCCTCATAGAAATACTGGATGAGAAGCTGCTCTGAAATTTGATGGTTTGGACAACTTGAACACAGCTTCTTGAATCTTTTCCAATACTCATGCAAAGATTCACCACCTGTTTGTCTAATCCCATTGATATCTTTCTTGATTGTTGTTATTCTGGAGGCTGGGAAGAATTTCTCTAGGAACATTTTCTTTAATTCATCCCATCTTGTGATCAAGGTAGTTGGCAGGTAGTAAAGCTAATCTTTGGTTGCCCCATCCAAAGAGAAGGGAAACGCTATCAATTTGATTTGTTCTTCTCCAATTCCATGTGGTCTTATGGTAGAGCAGACAACATGAAATTCCTTCAAGTGTTTGTGTAGATCTTCTCCTGGAAGACCATGAAACTTAGGCAGCAAGTGGATTAGACTAGATTTTAGTTCAAAATTAGCATCTAACTCAGGATAGTTTATGTACAATGGTTGATAAGGCACATCAGATGCAATCAACTCTTTAATAGATTGTTCATGCCTATTTTGAGGCACTTGTGCATTTTGATTATCCATCCCAGTTATCCCAGCTGACTCAAAATCAATTGATTCTAACAAAATATTAGGCTCAGACTCTGACTGTACTTCTACACTATTGACAGTAAGATCAACAATTTTAGCAAGAAGTTCAGAAACTATACTAGTCCTAATTCTATTGCTTATTACTAGCCTATGGAAGGTCCTATCAATTTTAGCATCAAAAGGTGGTAAGTTCATGTTATGAGACCTTCTCATACACTAGGAAGGGCAAAATTCACAAGAAAACAACAAAAGCAACAAAAACACTGAAATCGGAAAAATCAGCACATTAGGATCCAACCGACGAGAACCGTTGAAAAAATTGAAATATCTTAGAAAAATCTGATTTTTCTTGGAAAAATCCTTCTCAAGTTGGATGGACTAGTGAAAAAAATAGAACTTAAAAATTCAACCCAGAAAAATCACACTGAAAATCACAATTAATTAAAAAAATCAAAAAACATTAAAAAATAGAAAATAGGGCCTAAACGATAGAATTTGGAAAATGACTATCCCGTACTAGGTGAAGCGAAGTAGGGGTTTCAACTTGCTCGAAACGTTGAATACTAGTGGTCTACCAAGTTTCAGGTCAATCGGAGACAGTTAGGTTTTTCGCCGGTAAGAAAATGACTAGTTTTTGGCTAGTTTCCAATTAAACGACTCAAACTTATAAAGTACTTCAACAACACTAAAATGACTGAAAATCAAACAAAGACACACATAAACAACTAATCAGACAACTTAGAAGTGAATTAGCTCCCCAGTAACGGCGCCAAAATTCTGGTTCACACCACTACGATGCCAAATCACCCAGAATTGAAATCATGGCAATTTTGCAACATAATGGTCCTCAGGTCGTTTTCACTCTTGGAGCCTCACTTCTAACTACTAACTAATTGTTCTAAACACATAAACACTAATTAAAAGCTAATTAATACATCGGGGGGTTGGTTGTGACAAAACAAAAAAATTGCAATTAAGGACAGTAACAGCAACAACAAACAAGGCAGCAAACAACGGATTTGTACAATAACAGAAGAATGTAACTAGCCTTGATTTTCCTGTAGATGTAACCTTCCTAGTTCTCGTTCAGACGCTAAGTTTCATTAATTTATCATTTGATTTTTAACTAAAAAGTCCAGAAAATCTATTGATATGGATAACACTAAAACATACTCAAAGAAAACCTTCTCTGACTACATATTGTTGTGACCATAGTAAAGATAATCAAATCATGTAAGAAGATCTTTATTACATGTCATTTTCATATTTTTCTACCATTCCAATCAGTCATGATAGATAAATCCTCATATGAAGCAATAAAAACTAGTTGTCCAGTTTATGAAACTCTAATAAGAAACATTCATAAACATAATAGAACAGAGGCTAAAGAAATAGATGAATGCTAGAATAAAGTGAATAAAACTTATCTTATAAAGCATGAGAACTCATATTACAACTCCAATATGAACCAAGGCACTAGGACTCAAACTAAAGTCTAAAAAAACTAACTAAACTAATGCCCCAAAAAGCTGATGGATAAAACTGACTTCTGCCTTTCTTTCTTTTGATTTCTTATATGGAAGACATGCTGCTGCAGAAGAGTGGTTGCCTTTTCAGAAAGTGGTATGGTGGCTGCTTCTTCTGCAAGGTCAGAGGAATGGGATGCAGAAAGTTGGTCTGAAGTGTTGCAGCCCTGGATCCCACACGTCCATGTCATCAGGCAAATAGAATAAGCTACCAAGTCATCCAAGAATGTGCCACATCAGCGTCCAGCTCATCAGGAATGCCATGTCAGCGCAACATCATCAAGAAATCTCCAAAATTAATTCTAAAAATTACACAAGAAGGATTAAATTGAGTCTTTAATAATTTAAGTCCTAAAAGATGAAAATAGTTCATTTTCTATCTAAAATTAACTTAGACCCAATGAAACACAAAGTGTAATAAAATTGGAGAAATTCTAAAGATGAAAATGTAAGGAGACTAAAATAGTGGTTAATATGTATATAAAAATGCTAGATATCTTTGCGATATATATATATATATCCTGTTTCAAAGGATATATATGTATATTTCTGCTGTACCAACTTGATTTATCCAAATTGAAGCAAATTTTTTGACCAAAAAAAAAGGTTTTGAAGATCCTTTTTTGTTGATGACAAAGAGGGAGAAAAATATTGATGTTTGATTTATGGATTATGATTTATACGTCTAATTTTATCATGTTATATTAATCCATATATCATGCTTCTGCTATATGCTGAAAATGTTTCTATCATATGACGACAAAAATTGTTTTTGAAAAGAAAAAGATTTAACAATCCTTATTTCAAAAGTTTCATATTCTCTACTATCTCTAAAATGTTTTTATACGAACAAGCAGAAATTATTTTCAAAGAAAATATTGCACAAATCTCTTCAGAAGATTTTCTTCAAAATTATGCAATCAAAAACTGAATTTCCTTTGTGCTCTTGTTGAAAAACCTTTCAAAGGAAAAGGGACATGAAATTTAGGGAGAGTTTTGTCTCTTCTCTTGAGCTAAAATGTTTTATCAAAATCATATCCAATTTTAATTTGGTTTGTCATCATAAAAAAAGAGAGATTGTTAAAACCCATTGCTTTGAATTAAAAATATACATATTATGCTTTGATGATTAACAAACAAGTTAAAATGTATATATATATATATATATATATATGCATGTGCTTCAATGTTTATCTTTCAGAACTATGAAGATACATGGATCAAGCCAAGGCTCCAAAACATAAAGCAAGAAAAGAGTAAAATAGCTTTTAGTATCTTAGGTCTTAGATTTTATGTAAAGTATTTGATGGCAGAAAATGAGATTTAAGAGGTTATTGAAAATGTTTTTAGAACCTTATTTTAGTTGAAAAATGTCTTTACAAAAGCTAATATAAGGTTATTAACTCTTAAAATTATTTTTTCTAAATCTAGTAGCTACCAGTCGGCTGATGTGTGATCACTAGTCGACTAATAGCCTTCTAGTTCAATTTTAGAACAAGGACTCAAAACCTGCCGGTTGACAAGTACATCTCTATCTGAAATTAAATTTAATTCTAATAACTACCAGTCGACTGATGTATATGTGCCAGTCAACTGATAGATTGTAAAAATATTTAATTCGAGGTAACAAAGAGTTACCAATTGACCGCCATACCTAGACAAGTTGACTGGTTGCTCATTAAAGGGCTACCAGTCGACTATTGTGGGAGAGCAGTCGACCGCCAGTAGCTTGACATCAGTAATAACGATTAGTTCTTATAAAAATCAACTAACATCTTTTGTAAAACATCTCCAATGACCATGTTTCAACTTGGGCTATAAATATAACATATATCCAATCTGAAACTAAGAAGGAGAGGCTAAAAATCCCTACCATTACTCTACCAAATTATCTTGCTAGTCATTTACTCCTAAGTGAGCTTCATTTGTAATATCTATTCCTTGAAGAGGGTATATCTTTGTGTACTTCATCTATTATCCTTCTGAGTTTTATTCTTAAGGTGGTTAAAATTTCTTAAAAGAGTGATTGAGTGTAACACTGGTTTGGGAAATTAAGAAGCCTGGTTTCTGAAATTCTTTGTACTAGTTTCAACAAGTACCTGATTCAAACTTGATGTGGTTTGCAAGCACCAACCATTTATAAGCTTTTTAGTGAAATACTCAAGTAGTTTGCTTGAGAACTGGATGTAAGCTTGGGATTAGTCGAACCAGTATAAATCTCTTATGTCATTTCTTTTATCCCTTTTTCTTTTACTTGCTGCATTTATCTACTCTTTAATTCCTTGCACTATCTAAATATTCATCTTGATAGCACATTGATTTTTTGAATTGGTTTACTGTTTTTAGCATTGCATAATTTTAGAAAATATTTTTAGCTTCTAATAAAGTTTTGTGAAAATTTTTGTAAAACCCAATTCACCAACCTCTTGAAATCCAACTATAACTATCACTTAACAATAAGCAAAGAATGACGAATTCATAGAAGCCAGTGCTATTTTAATTTCTTTTCCTCAAGTGATGCTAGATGATTTGATTTTGAACATTGACATATACAAGAAGATAGAAGAGCAACATAAGATATCAAAAGTTATGCAAGATGAAGATGAAAATTAAATAATTTGATATGAAAATCTATAAATTGATAAGACTAAGATAAGGACTTTGAATATAATAATGCTTGATATGAGTCCTTGAATTTTGAAATTTTTTAACAAAATGGTTCCTCTGTTAAATGCATTGATAAAGGGGATGGATGAAGAACCATTTTGTGTAATGATTTCAAATTTTAGGAACTAAAGTAGTAAGTGACTATCTTTCAAGGATTAAACCGTCACTGAAATACACTTTCAAAGACCAAAAAATAGGGTTACTTAAAAAAAGAAATCAAAAGTTTAAAAATTAAACTTTTGATCCTTATAGTTTCACCATTTTTTGAATTTAGGATTTAGGATTTAGGGTTTGGTCCCTACACTTTCAAAACTTAGAATTTGATCCTTGTAGTTTCAAAACTCATTGAAAATCATCCATGTCGTCAAGAACCGTCAGTCTTTGTACATGTGTCTATGAATAGGACATCCTAGTCAACATGTGAATCCACGTATCAGCAACGACATACCAAGTTATAGCCCACCTGATACCAATGCATAAGTTATTTTTTAATATTATACTTTTTTATATATAAAATTTTTCTTAAATAAAATAAATGAAATTAAAAAAATTATTCATTTTTGTGTTTTTAACTTATATTAATTTTTAAATATTATAGTTTATATATTATTAATTTCTCAGTTTTTGGATTTAAACATAAATGTAAATTATTGAACTTAATCAAAATATATAGGAAAAACATAATTTAAGAAATATAGTACCTCCATTCACAAAACAATGTTAGGTTTTGCTCGATTCTGCACGATTTTTGAACATGCAAACGAATAGGTGGTATAATAATTACTCTAATAATTATTTTTTTGTAATTTCATTTACTTTATTTAATTTTAATAAATAATATTATACTAAACTTAAAAAGTCTAAAAACTTAATAATTTATTAATAATTTCACTTTATTTTTTTAGGGAAAAATGCAAGAAACCCCTATAAACTCTCATCAATGTGCAAGAAACTCTCATCAACTTTCAAACTCAACAAAAACTCCCATTAGCTTTTTATTTTATCAAAGAAGACTCTTCCATCCAATTAACTGTTAGTTGACTAACGGTCAATATTGACTAAGTTTCATAAGCTATCACATCAAATAAAATTTTGAAATGTCATCTGATGACATGGAAAAAATAATGCCATGTCATCCTAGGTCCATTTTAAACACACATTCATTAGACCCATCTCCAACCCGACTACTTTTTTCTACCATTCAAACCCGACCCACCTTCTTGCATTCATCAGAACACTTTCTTCTACTTGTGCGACCTCCATTGTTCATGGAGCATCTCCAGCAAAGGGAGGATGACAACATGGAAGGCGATTTCAACTCTAATTTCTTGAAGCAAAATATTCAAGTGAGTATGAATTTAGCTTACATTAGAGAGACACTATGAATCACTTTCGATGTTGGTTAGATTTGCTATGTTTTTGTAATTTAGGGTTCAAAGACTTCTTTCACTGAACTCAACCTTTTGTGCTTCTTCTTGCGATTTAGCTCTGGTTTCAAACACTGAGAATCGCTATGTTTTTGTGATTTAGCTCTATTTTTCTTACTTGTGCATTCTTTTTGATTTTCCTAGAATTTATCTGTTTAAATTTAGCTCTGGTTTCGTGCTAGCTGGTTTGCATTACTTTATTGTCTTCCTCTTCATGTAAGGATATGATTTTAAAATTCATACAAGTTCAACCTTTTTGTGAAAGTTAGTAGCATTCTCTTCTTCTTTTTCTAGACTCAACCACAATTCTCTTTTTCTAATAGCAAATATGAGAACTTACGTCACAGTATAAGTAGAGGGATTTCATCCTAAAATTATAGTAGAGGGATATAATGGATGCTATCTTAGTTCCAAACCACTAATTGCCTTGGAACTTGATCTTTATTGGTTAGTTGTAACTTGTTACTCGTAAGCATATAGGTTCAAATTCTTCTTTCTTTCTTTTTTTTTGCATAGCTGGAAGAAACTGATATAATTGAATTAAAATAAATAATGTGAAGAATGGCAATTTCCTAATTCTTTGTCCAACCTAGAGATCTGTTCCATAAGCTTTGCTTGCTTTTCTTGAGCTTCACTCATAAAACCAAGGAATTTTGTCGATGTAACAAAAGCTAGCTTGAAAGAATTCAGAATAGTTCCCAAATCTTAGTGCAAAGACTGAATTATATGTTTAAGTCCATGAGGTTGAACTCCATCTTCCAAGGAAAGGCGAGACAAGAAGTTGAGAGTGGTCAAAAGGTGATGGGTTTGGGCTCATAGCTTGTAATATCTTAATGATGGTATTTGAAATAAAATGAAAATTGTATAATTGCAACTTGTGTAATTATGAGTGATGATGAAAGTGGAGAGTATGATTATGGACAAAATGATGAAGGGAAAGAGGCTACATGGAGTTAAAAGTTGTAGGAATAATGCTTTTTATTATTCTATTACTTTTCATTGAGTCTCCATTCATTGAGCACAACATATGTGATAATTTTTTTTGCTCTATAATTTGACTATGTTGATTATGTTCACTTACAGGGGATAAAACAAAATATAGAGAAAAAGGAAAGGTATGAACTATGAAATAGGCTGAATCAAGACAATTATTATAAATGCAAGTGATCACTCCATCTTCATGCTTGTGGAAGTCAAAGAGGAAGGAACTTCTGAGAAGCATGTTGAGCTAAATGTAAGAATGCTTAAGATTATAATATGGGCTAGCAAAAAGTTCATGATATTATAAGAGTTTTGTGTATCATATTTGTCACATCTCAATTTCGGACATATGAGTAATCTATAAACTCGAGGGTGTACCTCCATAGTATCCCATAAAATCTCTGATTAGTACTAATGCCACAACTATGCAAACATAAATTCTTTAAGAAAGAGATTTCTGCATGTATATAAAAAAGCTTCAATATAGTAAAACAGTAAATATAAGCCAAATATCATATAGTATGATACAATTTTCTAAGCCTAAGTGACCTATAGAGATTACAGAGCTATTCCTAAGCTTTTAGATTCATAAGCCCTCCAGACAACATAAAAAGTATCCTCAAGGAGTACTAATCCTCCTATAGATTTCCTTCGTTCTCACCCACTGTATCTAAAAAAAATTATTCATAGAGAGTGTGAGTTTATCAAAACTCAATGAGTAAATGACTGTGCAATACTAAATGTATCACAAGTACAAATACCATAATCATTATCACAATAAGAATAATTATATTCATGTTCAGGGTTTCTATACTCTCTGTATTCAATTTGTGTTCAGGAATTCAATTCCCATTGTATTCATGTCCGCAACCAATACATACATTGGTATCTTGGGGGTGTGTATAATTACATGCATAAAGTACATTGGGTCAAGCTCTCAACCATTCCATGTGTATAATTACATACATTAAGTATCTTAGGTCAAGCCCTCAACTATTCCATGTATGTAATTACATTTTTAATCATAGTTCTCATCAACATAATTTTAAATCAAATAATAAATTCCATTATCTAGCTATCATCTTTAAATAGGGAATCTAATTGCAATATGAGGTGGGATTTATATTATACTTAGAATAAAAATAAATAAACTTGGTTAGCAAGGTCATCCACTCATATATATTTCATATCCAAGTCACCCTTCCAAGTTGTTATAGAGAAGAGCACATAGCTGGATTTCAGGTTTCGCTACAAATATTTTCACAAAAATCAAATAGAGAAAGTCAGGGTTACTTTTGTACAAAATACTATTCATACGTACAGATACTCTTCATACATACGGTTACTATTCATATCAATAGTAGAGAACATAAGATATAAAAGAGTACACTAGGAAAGTTTCTAGGAAATAGAGTTGGGTCACAATGGACACTCTTAAGTACCAAGTTTTTCCTTAGCCAGACCTTTCTTAGACATATATTCTTCACAGTTTTATACTTTATTCCGATAATCAAAAAATAATTCTCAAGCAGTCAAGGATAATTCTTTCTAATGTGGAGGATTAGCTAAAGACGTAACCACAGAGCATACTGAGAATTTAACCTCTAAATAATTACAAGAATTTAAAGGAGCATAGTATCTTCACCTTGGATCTAGGCTAAGGAGGAAAGATCTAGAATTTCAGAGCTCTAACATCAGAGCAAGAGAAATTTTGAGGAGAGAAAAGAAGAAAAGCTGAAGGCGTGAGTTTAGAAATGAAATGGAATGACTTATTTATAGGGAAAGTCGGGTTACTATGCGTTAATAAAATATTCATTTTAATATGCACTTTAATAATTCAATTTACTATGTGCTAATAATTCAATTTGGCACTATGCATTTTACTGTGCAATCAAGAGGCAGTTGATTACTATTGGGAACTAAAGGGAAAATTATCCTTTCTCCTAAACCTTTAAGTTTCTTTTTAATTTTATTCTTTTCATTTTAGTCCCTAAGGAGATTTTCTCATATAAAACATTATTTTTCTCCCAGTTTCTTTCAAATTCCTCTTATGCTCAAACCATATTTTATCCATTAGCTAAATTCCATATCATAACATCCATTATACCTCACAATTTAGGCAATTTATAAGTAAAAATTCGTATTCTCAATAATATGCACAAACAAGTATACAAAAATTAAACAGATAGGGGGAATTATTTTTTTTAAAATAAATTTATCGTAGTTCTTGAACACTTATAACTTTAAAATATAGTGGGTATTACAATATTACTATCCTCTGCCATACTCACAAGTTAAGTGATTGATACATGCTGCATTTCCCAGAAATGACTAAACACGTACACCATATTTTTAAATAGTAAGAATCTCTTACACTTAATGATAATGCCTAAGGTTTTATCTGTTGAGTTCTTCTTTGTGTATATTTAAGCGTGACTTCCTTTTCTAAGTTATTTGCAGCCCATTAAAATATATGTCCAACCTTTTGAGTTATTGATACAACCCTGTCATTTTTTGAGTGGCAACCTATATCTGATCATACCAATTTTACTTATCATTGCAGGAACAATATACAAAACACCAATTGTTCCTTCCAGGACGTTTTGTATTGTAGCATCTAATGTTGATAATCCAGATATATATGTCATTTTATATATTTCTAAATATTGTTGGTTTGTTGGTTACACACATATTGATAATTGTTACACACACACACACACACACACACACACACACACACACACACATACACACACAATTCTATAAGACCAAGAAACAGTATGCATCATTTATATTGACAATTATAGTGCCTTAATTACACACACATATTGCTGGTTTGCTAGTCACACACACACATATTGACAACTGTAACACACACACACAATGCTGGTTTGACTAGCATTTTATTGTTTTACAGAAAGTTCAAACTAGGATGGCCACCTCTAGTGGTGCGGAAAACAAAGAGAATAGTGGCTTGCGGGTGCGAAGCAGACATTGGTTTTGGAATAAAAAAGCATGCATCAATATATCTATTTTGGAATTATGTTGTAATGCAATATGTTATGTATTGAACTAGTGAAACTTGTGTAATGTAATATTTTATGTAATGAACAAGTTAGACTTGTGTAATGCAATATTTTATGTAATGAACAGGTGAGACTCGTGTAATGCAATGTTTGATTGGTCTCATTCTGTACTTGAAAGCGTAATTAGGTCCTAATCAATTATGTAACCAATGTCTCAACGATAAGAAAAATGACTGACCAAAAATCAAAATACCCAACGTCTCAATGATAACCAAAAATCATTACATCTAACTTATAACAAAAAATGAAGGCAGCACACAATACATCCAGCTGATAACAAAAAAAGGAGGCATCACACATTACATCTAACTTAATCAATCACCACGATCATCTCCGTGCATGGATGCATGCTTGAGTACTCTGAGTAGGTGGTGGTTAGCTTATCTATATAAATATTATCACATTAATAAGTGTGAATTATAAATATTATGGCACTTAGAAACTGTTCACCAAAGCTGCCCTTAAGGAAGCATCCATCTATACATATTATCGGCCGACATGCCTCAGGGAACCCCTTCTTTTATGCATCCAAACAAATATACATTCTTTTGAATCGAGAACTCTCTAGCATGAGTTTAAGTGTACTCCCAGGGTTATGTTACCTAATGGCCTCATAGTATTCCCATAACTTAGCAAATTGTTGGGCATGACCACCCTCAATTTGTGCAATAGCCTTTCTTTTAGCCAGATAGGCCTGAAACATTAAGACTGAAACATTGTGGTCCCTTTGTGCTTGATTAGCAAATGCTGCCACTTTCCAATCTGGTTGATCCTTAACATTCTCGGTATATTTTTTTGCTAACCATTTCACAGTCACTTTTTTATTTTCCCTTGTCCATTCGCAATTATGGTCTTTTCCATAAAATGATTTAATTTGGACAGCTTCACCATTTTGTGTTCTTGAAGCATGGATTCTCCAGCCACATTCTTGCTTGCACACAATTGTGATCATCTTTGTTTCATTCTTGATGTACTTAAAATCAATCCCATTTTCAATTGCATACTACTTGAGTGCATTTCTATAAATTCTAAAGTTCCTAAACTTTGGCCAATATAAAGATTTATAGGCCTATTAAAGTCAATTTTCTCATTAAAAGTACTATATTTAGGCCTCTTAATTTAGTCTTCATCAGATGACCCATCCAAGCTCACCAAATCATCACTATCACTATACTCTGACTGAGCATCTCCATCCCATTTAGCCTCATTGACAATGAATATAAGTGGTTCGTATTGCACCCAAAATGTGTGATATCCATTTATTCACCTCGTTCTCAACACTAACACTGATGTTGTCAAAGAATAAGTCAAGTTATGGTCAACCTCGCTATCTAAAAAGTCACACCCAATCAAGTCCACCTCCACAGCATCTGATTGGTCACCCTCACTTGCAGTGTCATTACTATTAGCCTTAACATTAGCCCGAGCCCTTCCTTATTCTTCAGTTTGATCATTAGGACAAACTGTAAGACATAACGGTTCTTGTGCCATGCATGGAGCGAGAGTATTAGGATGAAGAGCAACCTTGTGATCCACGTACACATGTAACACCATGAAGCCCTTTGCATGAAGTTTGTCCAAAATTCGTACCACATCTCCATCATTCTTAAACAGTGCAATTGTGTTTATATCTTCCTCACCAAACTTGTACCACAAATCTACTTCGGTGTTGTAACCACTTTCTTTTACAAAGGCTGTGATGTCGGTGATCGTGACACAATCAGGGTCATGGTTCTCAATCACCTCTTTTGTTTCCCTTAACATAGCACATGGAAGGAGAAAATAAAAATGTCCCTCCATGGTGCACCTCCAATGTTATAATTTTCATGGTAGCTTGGTATCTAAACATCCCAAATATGATAAACCAATTAAATTATAAATAATTAAAATATAATATGGTATTTTAATATGCAACAACATGATTATAAATTATATGCCAATATGGGCCACTAATGACATGAGTAACAAAATCATTAAAAACACCATACAACAAGATCATAGGTAGCCACTGCACTTAGACCCACTGTCAATTTATGGATGGTAAAACAATTAAATATCATACACATATAGACCACTATCACTCTATCATAGCTGCAAACACGATCAAATATACCAAGAGAATAAAAAACTAAGAGTGGGTCCTATGTTTGACATGTGCTAATATAAAATACCTTTAGCTTTGTCTTCTTCTCTCTTGGTCCCTATTTTACTTTGTCTCCTTCGTCCACTATAGCAGAAGTTGAATGAATGGTTGACTCAATAACATAGTAGAAGTCACAACTCGTTAGAAGCAATGGAGAGCCAGATGCATATGAATCAGATGCAATCAAATGCAATGGAGAGCACATGAGAATTAGCCACAATCAAATGCCATGGAGACACAATTAGACACAATCACATGGATTGATTGGAGCGTACTGCAGAGATTGATTGAATGAAGGTGGGTCATGTTTGAATGGCACAAAAGCAGTTAGGTTAGAGATGGGTCTGAATGGGGGTTAAAAAAGGACCTTGGATGGCATGTGAAAATTTTATCTGATGTGACATGGTTTTAAATTTTGTTTGCAGCCGCGGTTATGGTTGCATTGCGGGTTGTTGCTATTGTAAGTGTTGCGGACGTTGCAATGCAGTTGCGGTCATTGCGGCCGTGAATTTTTTTGAGTTGTACACAATGTACAAAAAGTGTATATATTGTAACTCTTAATTTTAAATATATATATATATATATATATATATATATATATATATATAACATATTATATCTAATATCTATATTAATTCAATAAATATATACTCTTAATCAAGGTTTGTTTAAAAAATTTAATTTTTTAAATAAAAATTTTATGTTTTAATTATTTCATAATTATCTAAATTGATATCTTATCACATGTTTTTAATTATAAATATCTTTAAAAAATTTAACAACCTCTAATATACAATCACTCAAATTTTAATCAATTATTCTCTCTAATTCTGAAATATTTTTTCCCTCTCCTTAAAATTATTTTTCCCCTACTCCTTTCTTTTTCCTACATCCTTCTTTTGCCTACCTCTCACACGTGGCACATAATTTCCTTCCTCTTTCCCACCTTTCTTTAATCCTTATCCTCTGCTTTATTTTGAACTCATAGTCATAACTCACAACATGTGAACTCCTCTGCTTTATTTATCGAAGGAAGAAACAGAGCAGGGAAACCGCCACCGGGCAACCCCCTCCGATCAAACCTCCACACTTGACAGCCCAAAATCCTCTTCTTCCTCAAGAATAAGAACACCATGGCTTTCTCCTCGATTCCCTCTACTGTAAGAAACCCACTTGGGAAGAACAAGGAGATGTAGAAGAAGAAGAAAAGAAGTTGAAGCTTCTGCGCCTCTCTCTGGCAGCCAAAGTTGAAGAGATCCACATGCCTTTTCTTCTCGACTTCTTAGTATGCTCCAAACATAGATTATTGACTCTGGATCAAATTCACCCCGCAATTGCGGGGTGATGCGGTTGCAGAGACTACCGCAACCGCAAAATTGCAGCCACATCAGATGATGCGGTCTGCAACTTAAAACTGTGTGATGTGACAATCTATGAAACTTAGTTAGTATTGATCGTTAGTCAACTAACGGTCAATTGGATAGAAAAGTCTTCTTGCACAAAATAAAAAGTTGATGAGGGTTTCTTGCACACTGATGAAAGTTTATGGGGGTTTCTTGCATTTTTTTCCTTTTTTTATTAAGTTCAATAATTTACATTTATATTTAAAACTAAAAAATGAGAAATTAATATTTAAATTTTAATATCAAAAAATAATATATATTAGAAACACATAAAATAAATAATCTTTTTGTAATTTCATTTATTTTATTCAAAAAAATAACCTTTTATATATAAAAAAACTAATGCTTTGGTATGATGTGGCTCTAATTGGGTGTGACGTAGCTTTTACATGTTGACTGAGATGTCCTATTTAGAGCCATATGTCCACAGACTAATGGTTCTTGACAGTAAAGACCATTTTTTTTTAATAATTTTTTAAAATTACAAGGACCAAATTTTTAATTTTAAAAGTGTGGAGGCCAAATTCAAAAAGGAGTGTAAATACAGGACAAATATATTTTAACAAAAAAAATAATTTCATGGAATATATTGCATGTGCGATATTCATGTCATCATGTGGGATTTTCTGCGACTAGGAACACCAAGTTTGACTCTGAAGTTTAAAGACTAAAGAGAACGGCTTTCTTGTCTCTCAGTGGCGGTGAGCTGTCCTCAGCCTGCTTCCCACATAACCCAATAAACGTTTGTCTTCCATCCAAAAGAAACATTTAATATTGGCCTGTGATTACCTTATAATACAATAAAATTGAAAAGTTTGCATACTGATCCAAGTAGATCATGCATTTAAAACGTACATTCTATGTGTCAATGAGTCAATTATTATTATTATTATTATTATTATTATTATTATTATTATTATTATTATTATTATTTCTGTTATTCGAGAAATCCCGATGGCGATAAGAACAAATTCATAGGTCAAAACATTCAGAATATGTATCTACGTAATATAAAATAAAAACATAAAAGTTGAGCAGTGACCATACTTTTGTTTTTATAAAATAATAAATGGAAATAAACTGATCATATATACTTGCGGCACAAGGCTAAGAAAATGACAAAATTGTCTGTGAACATATCTATCATTATATATACATGATAACACATGAACGTGAATCCACATCGACATATTAAGCTCACCAGTAATCAGTAGTATTACAAATGTAGGAGAAAAAGGGCTATGTGGCTCATTGCGTGGTCTTATTAGTCTATGTGGCTCAGTGCATGGTGTTAGGCTTTTCAGCACAAGGACACATCACTTATGTGCTTCAATTCTCGAAGAATTTGGCACATAAAGGACTAAAAGGCACTCATGTTTTTACCTCCTTCTACTTCAAGATGCTTCCTGTGAGAAACTTCACTTCCAATAACATCAAACTCGAGACCATCTCAAATGGGTTTGATGAAGGAGGACTCAAGGTAGCAGAGAGCTTTGAGGCTTACAATAATGATTTTTGGCTTGTGGGACCAAGCGCACTATCTGATCTTCTTCACGAGCTCGCGAGTTCAGGTTTCTCTATTGTTGTGTACGACAAGATCATGTCTTGGGCTCTTGATGTTGCGAAGAAGCATGGCTTGTTTGGTGCATGCTTCTTTACTCAATGTTGTGCTTCTACACATTCAATTTCATGCTCATCAAAAATTGCTGAAATTGCCTTTCGAGGAGAAGGGAATTATTTCGCTACCAGGGTTGCCACAACTTGCACTATTAGATTTCCCTATGTTTTCCAGATAAATACACGATAGAGTTTCTGTTGGATCAATTTTCCAACATTGAAAAAGCAGATTGGGTTCTAGCCAACACATTTTATGAATTAGAGCAAGAGGTTATTTCATTTCCCCACGCCACACCCCCAGCTAAATAAAATCTCAAAATATTATTTGTGGCTAAAATAATAATGGGATAGATTTTCTTCCTTTTCACACCACACATTAATTTCAAAGTTTTTCATATTTTCTTCTTCATTATCAATCAAGTTGACAGTGAAAATTCCTTTTAGGTTGTGGAGTGGATGAAGAAGATTTGGCCTTTGAAGACAATCAGACAAACAGTGACATTGATGTTATTGGACGAATGAATCCAAGATGATACAGACTATGGAATCAACATCTTCAAGCCAAACAACAATGCATGCATGGAGTGGCTCGATGAGAGACCAAGACAATCAGTTGTATATGTCTCATTTGGGAGCCTAACAACTCTTAGTGAGGACTAAATAGAAGAAATGGCTTGGGGTTTAATAGAAAGTGGATGCTATTTCTTATGGGTTGTAAGGGCATTTGAAGAGGTAAAACTTCCAAAAGGATTTAGGGAGGATATGACATCATCAGGAAAAGGCATAGTGGTCACATGGTGTCCCCAACTACAAGTCCTATCACATGAGGCTGTGGGTTGCGTTGTGACATACTATGGTTGGAACTCTACATTGGAAGCTTTGTGCTTAGGAGTTCCAATAGTGGGAGTCCCACAATTTGTAGATCAGAACACAAACACAAAGTTTATTACAGATATTTGGAGAATTGGAATAACTACTCATGTTGATGAAAACAAAGGCAGAGTTACAAGGCAAGAAGTGAAGCAATGCGTAAAGGTGATAATGGAGAGTGAAAGAGGGATTGAGATGGAGAATAATGTTATGTATCGGAGGAATATGGCTAGAAATGCTATTGATGAAGGAGGAAGTTCAGTTAAGAACATTCAATAATTTGTAGCAAGCTTAATTCGCTCGAGTCTCAATAAGAAACATGCTTTCTGTTGCTATTTTATTTCAATTAAGGAAAATGGATTTAGACTTTTTAAAGATTGTATTAAAATTATATAATATGTAATAATGCATTATCACTTCAAATAAAAGCACTTTAAAATCAATGTTAAGCTCTATTTGGCCAATTGAATTAGTTTTTTTTTTTGGGGGGGGGGGGGGGGGGGGGCTTATGTGACATGTAATTGCTACTAAATGTATTTAGAATTTTAGTGAAGACAAAGCACTTTTTAACTTTTTTACTCTTAATTTGATCGTTTCGAATATTACAGTAAATTTCCTTTAATTAGTTTATTTTTTGTCATTCAAATCAAAATTTCTACATATAATTTGTAATCTTTTCAATGAGAAAATTATTTGATAGCTCTTACTGTCATATTAAGATTAAAACTATAACTTCTTGTTTAAGTTTAAGATCAATTTAACTGCCTTTATATTCTCAAATTGACACAACAAAAATTGCATTTTGGTGAAGTGCATGCAGAAAATTATCCTATTTGATAGAAAATAAATCAAAAGACGATGGTTTTACAATATGTATTATAAAATGTTGAAGGAGCTAGTCAAATATAATATTTGAAACAAGAAATATATTAACTTAGTCAAACTTTCACAAAAGAAAAATAGTATAATTTATCCTAAAATTAATGATAGCATGCGTATTTGTTAATAAAATCATCCGAAGCATTTATATTTGTTAGAACAAAAAAGAATGAATGTTTAATAATATTATGTTTCACATTGTTAATAGTAAAGTTACAATCATGCCTGCTTAGTGCTTTGCCTGCAGACACATCCAATCCTAAGCAATAATGAAACCAAAACCCTTTGGAAACTATTACCACCGAACTCAATACTTCTTATTTCATAGCTCTTCAGTGTAGAATACAAACAGAGGGGTGAATAGATTTTTATTAAAATTTTACCTAATTTATGAAATAATGCAAAAATCATAGATACAATTAACTATGACAGGATACAGTCGACTGAATCTTAAGTAGATATATGTGTGCAAAAATAAAACCAAGATAGAAAGAGAAAGGACACAACGATATATCTTGATTTAGCTCAACAGCCTACATCTGATCCTCTTACAAAGCAAAAGATTTTCACTATGTAATAAGATGACTTTGCTAGATCACCACCAACTAGAGGGTTACACAGATTACCTACAATTACAAAAGTTTTCTTAGATCACTAGCAATTAGAGGGTTTTCACAATTCACCCTCAACCAAGATAGAAAGAGAGAAAGAGAGGTTTAACCCTTAAGATAGGTGGGTTATGGATTCAATACACCGTAACCAATGACTCTCAAAAGCTAGATAATCAAGGGTACTAAATTCACAATTTTTCTTCACAGACTGAAAATGATTAAGGATACAAAGCGTGAAAGTTTCTTTTTTTGTTCTCGATATGTGCAGCTTTAACTTCAAAGTCTTTATAAGCATGGAAGTGCTAGCTGTTATAAACAATCAATTGTTGATCAATATCTTCAAGATTATAGTTGACTGATTTTGATACTTTTCATATTAACTTGATTATTTGACCATTGGTTTCAATAATTTATTTGGGTCATAATTTTTTAGCTTCAATATTGAACCCTTAAGCTACGAGATACTAATTTGGGTTTTCAAAAATCTTCTTCTAGATGCTAATAGGGCTTTGGCTTGATCAAGATTCTCTTCGTATATTGAAAGGTTCAAGAGACTTTTGTAACATTGAAGGCTCTCGGGTATTACAATGGTTAAAATAGTAGTGTGTATGTGAAAATATGAATGAACTTTTTTTGTTTTGATGGAAGGGAAATGGCATTGAGGGGTATGATATCGTATGAAATTTGATAAGTGGCAATAGGTGAACAAGTATGTGTAGCGTGAGGGGAGCTAAAGGAATAATAAGTCCATGTATGGACTGAATTGAAACAAAACTGTTATGTGGTGCCTCTTCATGAAAAAAAGGGAGTAACTCAAAAATTGGGAAATTCTATGTGATAAAGATGAAGGATAATGATGGGGGCATGAGGTGTCTCAAGCATGTGAGGGATATACGGATTTAGGAAAATTATGATTTTGCCCTCGATTAGAATTTGACCAATTAGGTTGACTAAGAGCATTCTACAATTCGTAAAGATATAAATTAAACAGATGCATCTGTTAGATATTGAACAAACATGACTATTAAAAATAGAATGTATATGACTATTGAAAAGAAAAAAAGATACTTCTATTAAAATTGAACAAATATAATTTTTCAAACTTTATATATATTATATTAAAATTTTACAGTAAGTAACTTGGTTCCAAAAGAACTTAGACCAATGTCAATATTTAAGGACTACCATGGTTCCTTGATGAAAAGAAAAACAAAAAATTCCAACAAAATAGGAACTCGAAAGACTACAAGCAAAATAATGAAGAATAGTGACAGTTTGATTACTTAGACCAATGTCAATACTTGAAAAAAACAAAATTCAAAATACCTTTAGGCAAACTCTGTTGCTTTATAAAATCTGATGCACCATGAACCATGAAATGAATTCCATTGCAGTCAAAACCAAGGCAACTCAACAATTTTAGAGTTATGGTTTATGCTTTCTTAATATCCTTAGATTTGGGCCTAATTTAAAAAATATGTTTAGAACAACAACAACAAAACCTTATCCCACTAGGGGAGTCGGCTATATGAATCGCATGACACCATTGAGCTCTATCAATGTCCCACTCTTTAGGTATCTCATTTATCAAAAAATCTCGTTCAATGACTTCTCCAAGTGTCATTCTTAGTCTTTCTTGGCCTTTTTTCACATGACTCCATACCATCCACTCAACCCTCCTTACTGGCACCTCCAACTGCCTTATTTAAACATGACCATATCACCTTAAACAATTTTCTACCATTTTCTCTTCAACAGGTACTACTTTGACTCTACTTTGTATACAATCATTACAGATCATATCTCGTCTTGTATAACCACACATCTATCTCAACATCTTTATCTCTGCTACCCCAATTTTGTATTCTTATTATCCTTTCACTGCCTAGCATTCATTCCCATATAATATTGTTGGTCTTATAGCCGTACGATAAAACTTCCCTTTAAGCTTATTAGGTACTTTCCGGTTACAAACAGCTCCTGATGATTTTCTCCATTTCACCCACCTAGCTTGTATTCTATGTGTAACATCCTTATTAATTTCACCGTCTTCTTGTATAACTAATCCTAGATACTTGAACTTTGACACCTGTGGTATAACCTAGTCTCCAATATTAACCTCCAACTCATTTCTAACTTGCTGATTGCTAAAATTGCAATGCATGTATTCTGTCTTATTCCTACTCAGATGAAAACCCTTCAATTCCAGAGTATACCTTCATAACTCGAGTTTAGAGTTAATCTCTTCTCTTGACTCCATCATGAGGACTATATCATCCGCAAAAAGCATACATTTGGCGATTTCTTATTCAATGTGTTCCGTCAAAATTTCTAGAACCAAAGCAAACAAATAAGGGCTTAAAAATGATCCCTGATGCAGGCCAATCTTAATGGGAAAGTCTCTAGTCTCCCCTTCAGATGTTTCACACTAGTTGTTGCCTCCTCATACATATCTTTTATAGCTCTAATATAAGCAACACGAACACTTTTCTTTTATAGCTCTAATTTTCATTAAACTCAACTAAATATATTTTCAAACTCATTTTTCATTTTTAATAAAAATAGAAATAGAAAATGCCCAAATCAAACAAATTCTTACTACTTCATATTTAAATTGGAAGCTAATTCCTCTCTTTTGGGTAAATAAGACTAACCATTACCAATTACTATACATGTTTAATCAAAAGCAATATTTTTCCAGTCTGTTTCTAGTTTTTTTTATTTCTTTTAAAGTTTATTTTATAAAAACTAAAAGTTCATAAATTTAATAATTTTCTTTATTTTTTCATGGACTTATTGCTTATAACGATATAATTATGAATGATGTATGAGTTTTGAAGTAGATACATCATCTTAGGCCTTGTAATGAAGGAAAAAAAAAAGAAATAATTGAAATTAATTTTTTTCATACGCAGAATCTTACCATTTAATTGTATCCCCTTTTTTTTTCTCGTCACTTCTTGAACTTTTGGTAAAACTTTGAATCATCATCTACCTTCTTTTATGTGCTCATAGTTAATATAATTTAAAACGTAATAACTGTGTTTTTATGATGATTTTATTTGTTTATTTGTGTTTAGTTATAATTAATTTTCCCTTATATCGTGTATTGTCCGTTTTGTGACATATTACATTTCCACGTCGGAATTTGATTATTCTCTTCATATTTTTCAATGTAAGTATTATGACATATACACGTGATACCTTACATTTAAATGTTGTTGGAAAACCAATATACTAAAATTATCAACTTTAACAAAATTGAAATATACAAATTGATTTTTAAAAGATAATTTTTTTTATTTTTTAGTTTATAAAATTAAATTATATAGTTACTTACTTTTGTAAGAAGTAAATTGTTAATACTTTTATAAAATCCATGGCCTTGACCACCTTAGTACGTTCTTATGCCGACCGCTCTCCCTCTAAAAACTTGCCTTTCCATCTCAGAAATTTATGTGGTCATATGTATCAATTATTATCAATCCCTAATTTTCTACCATCATATGTTAAAATCCAACTTTAGTTCTACGGACAAAAGGAAAAAAAACAAGAGAGTAAACATATTTTTTAGTTTTTGAAAATGTTTCTTGGTGACAGTTTAGTCCTTACAAAGATGATACTAACAATTTTAGTTCATAAATTTTGAAATTTTTATACAAAATGATCTAAAAGTCGACATTGTCGTCACAATCAATGTAATCTACTGAGCATAACAGTGGAATAATATAGCATCTTAACATGATAACATGACTAATTATTTTAGTCTTTGAATTTTGTAATTTATTTAACAAAATTGTCCATTTGTTCAATGCCTTGACCAAAGGAATAGATAAAAGAACTATTTTGTATGATAGTTTTAAAATTTAGGAACTAAAATAGTCAATTATTATTTTGTAGAGACTAAATCATCACTAAAATACAACTTCAGAAATTAAAAAAAAAAGAATAGGATAACTAAAAAAAAATCATAATTTCATGGAATATATTGCATGTGCGATCATGTGAGATTTTCTGCTACTTGGACACCAAGTTTGACCACGCTGAAGTCCAAAGAGGACGGCTTTCTTGTCTCTCTGATCATATGGACTTGCGGCACAAGGCTAAATAAACGACAAAATTGTCAGCTGCCATCCAAAAACAAGAGAAATTCAAGAGAAATAACAGATAATCTTGACCCAATTTCTCGATTTTCAAAGGAATTTATGAAAACATGAACATATATCCATCTTTATATATACATGATGACGTATGAACGTGAATCCATATAGACATCAAATATAAATGTTACCAGGCCAGTCATTTTCTTGTGGCGCAAGGTTATATTGCAAGCCCACCAGAATGTCGTATCCAAATTCGCCATTTGAAGATATCAACATATCTATCTATATATATACAAGATAAACATATATGAACATGAATCAATATAGACATATAAGCTAACTCATCGGTCACTAATTAATGGAGAAGGAGAAAAAGGGTTACGTGGCTCATTGTGTGGTGTTGGGCTTTCCAGCCCAAGGGCACATTACCCCTGTGCTTCAATTTTCAAAGCTTTTGGCACATAAATGAGTAAAAGTCACACTTGTTTCCACCTTCTTTTTTCTCAAGACGCTTCCTGTGAAAAACTTCACATTCAATAACAATATCACACTCGAGACCATCTCAGATGGCTTTGATAAGGGAGGGTTAGAATCAGCAGAGAGCATAGAGAGTTACATAAATGAGTTTTGGGGCGTGGGACCATGTGCATTGTCTGAGCTTCTTTACAAGTTGGCCAGCTTGGACTTTCCTGTAGACTGTGTTGTGTACGATGCTTACTTGCCTTGGGCTCTTGAGGTTGCCAAGAAGCGTGGCTTGTTTGGTACTTGCTTCTTCACACATACTTGTGCGGTTTATAGCATGTACTTTCATGCTCATCAAAAATTGCTGAAAATGCCTTTTGAGGAGAAGGAAATTATTTTGCTACCAGGGATGCTGCGTCTTGATTCTTCGGATTTGCCGTCATTTTTGTATAAATACGGATCCTATCCCTTCTCTTTGAAACTGGCTTTGGAACAGTTTACCAACATTGGAAAAGCAGATTGGGTTCTTGCCAACACATTTTATGAATTAGAACAAAAGGTAACTTCCATACCCTCCTCTTCTTTATGCAACAAATTTTCTTTTTGATTGTCAAAAAAAACGAACAATGAAAATTCCTTTTAGGTTGTGGAATGGATGGAGAAGATATGGCCATTAAAGACAATAGGACCAACGATTCCATCAATAATTTTGGACAAAAGAATCCAAGATGATATAGATTACGGGATTAGCATGTTCAAGCTAAACAATGAAGCATGCATGAAATGGCTTATGAGAGGCCAAAGCAGTCTGTCATCTTTGTGTCATTTGGAAGCCTAGCAGCTCTTAGTGAGGAACAAATGGAGGAAATGGGTTGGGGGTTGATAGAAAGCGAGTGCTATTTTTTGTGAGTGGTAAGGGCATCTGAAGAGGCCAAACTTTCAAAATGCTTTTTGGAACATATGATGTCATCAGAGAAGGGCTTAGTGGTCATATGGTGTTCCCAACTTCAAGTCCTATCACATGAGGCAGTGGGTTGCTTTATGACGCATTGTGGTTGAAATTCTACATTGGAAGCTTTATGCTTAGGAGTTCCAATTGTGGGGGTCCCACAATGGGCAGATCAAAACCCAAATGCCCAGTATATTATGGATGTCTGGAAAATGGGAATAACAACTCGTGTTGATGAAATCAAAGGGATAGTTACAAGGCAAGAAGTGAAGCACTATGTAAAGCAAATATTAGAGAGTGAAAGAGGAATTGAAGTGAAGAATAATGCCATGTATTGGAGGAATATGGCTAGAAACGCTATGGATGAAGGAGGAAGTTCAGATAAAAACATTCAAGAATTTGTAACTGGCTTAGTTCACTCTCAAGTCTCAACATAAAGGTTCAGGCTTTTATAGATAATTTATTTTAATTACTGAAATGGATTTAGTTACTTTTTTTTTTTACAAAGTTTTTCAAAGTATTGTATGTGATCTTTATGTAATGTCTTATCTTTCAGAATTATATTAAAGCAACATCAATTTTGAGTCAGTTCTTAGCTTTATTTAGTTTCAGTCTATTTTTTACTACTTATGTGACTATTCATGTTAGCCTCTTTAATATGTTTAGACTTTTTATTGAAGGCAAATCAGTTTTTAACTTTCATTATCTTATTTGATTGTTTCAAACATTGCAATTAATTTTTTTAATTTATTTTTGTTATTGAAATAAACTTCTGCATAATATGTGCTCCTTCCAATAATAAATCACTTTTTGGTTTCTATTGTTATATTAAGAATAAAATTACTGTTTTAAGTTAGAGTTTAATATCATTTTAATTTAATTTATCGTAATATTGAAAACAAAATTTATAATTATTAATTTCATTCATTGAGCCATCTTCATTTGTATGTATGAACGAAGAGAGAGAGGTATGCATATGTAACATATAATAATTAATTCATAAAATTATTAATTTGGTTTGACATTGGCCACGGTTTTAAATCGAGGTCTTCAAATTATTACAATTACTTACAAATTTATTTTTGCAAATTTTTGGTTTCTTAGATTGTCAATTGATTGCCATAACTGTATGTCAGAATTTCTCATTCTGCAACTGCCTCATGTTTGTTATCAGGGTAGTAATACGAGTTCTCACTCTTCAATTTTGCCTCAAAAATCATTTATTTTTTTTTTCAACGAAGCACAGATTTCTAGATAAAATCAAAGATTGAGAAGCTCAACTTCCATGAAAGTCGAGCTTCCCATAACAAAATTTATGTTATTATATTTCACCGTCTTCCCAGTTTAGAATTATTCTTAATCTAAGATATTTTTGTAACGTCGTCAAATTATAATATTATATAAGATTTTTCTAAATTATTTTTTAATAGTTGGATAGGCTATTGCCGCAGAACTTCTATTTCTTCTTAATCTATTAGATATAATTTGAATAATGTAAAAATAATGGAACAACCATTGAAAGAGATTGAATGAGAAATAATGAATTCCAAACCATAATTTAAAATATGAAATTAATTTTAGTGATTAAATGTAATTAACACAATGCATTTCGTATATACTTCCCTTGCATGAGTAAAATATATTGGAGTTGCCATGGTGCCCTGATGAAAAGCAAAAGAACAAATTCCAACATAATACGAACTCGAAAGACCACATGCAGAATAATGAAGAATAGTGACAATTTGATTTGTTAGACCATAAAAAAAATATTAATTATTCAAACTACCTTTGACAACCTCTGTTGCTTTAATAAATGCACATGCAAAAATTATACGCATGGATTCCATTCAGCATGGAGGGATATGTTTCCTCTAATATTGAATCTTGGCCGTTGTATAATTTTATCTAATGGTTATTGTTAATTTTATATTTTTTTAAAAAATAATTACATAATTAATTTTAAAAAGTCCAATCTTGAGTTTTTTTTTAAAATTTAATCATATAATTTAAAAAAAAATACAAGATTAACAAAGATCCAGTACAGGAAGTCGATGCGCAAAAGTTTAGCCCTTTAATCCAAACTAACAAATTACGGTTATATATATATATATATATATATATATATATATATATACATACATATATTCATTAAGACACCAACCAACGGTTTTCAACATAATTATCTTAATTTAATATTTTATAATAATACTATAACATCATCTGCCATTGTTGCTATAAAAATAACGATTCTCAGTTCAATTCAATCCACCTACTTAATCATAAGAAATATTTTCCAGTCTGTTTCTAGTTCCTTTTTTTAATTATTTCTTTTAAAGTTTATTTAAAAAATTGTTTAAAAACGTAAATAAAAACTAAAAGGTTATAAATCTAATAATTTTCCCCATTTTTTCAGTGGACTCAGTGTTTAACGCTATAATTATGAATAATGTATGAGTTTTGAAGTAGACACATCATCTTAGGCCTTGTAATGACAGATTACAAAATACAAACTAATTGAAATTAATATTTTCAAAAACAGAAATTTATCATAAGTTAAAATATACTTGAGCTCCCTATAGTTTCACTTAATAATAATTTTGGTCCTTATATTTTAAAAACAATGAATTTAGTCTCTATAGTTTCCAAAATCATAAAATTGATTTTTGTGGTTAGTTTTATGTTAGTTAATCGTTTAGTCAACATTTTCACTAGTACATGTGGCATTGACTAACACAAAGAAGACGAGCATGCAAGGAGAATGACAGAAACGCAAGACAAGAGACAAAGAAGAGAAAGGAAAAAAAAAATTATGTTTCGTGCATGCTAAGTGGAGAGGAGAAGAAAAAAAAAATCCTGATGTGGCACTATATTAGCGTCTATCTTACAGTGTGGCGGTATCATGAATTTTAATGTTGATATAAGCATCTTAGTCAATGTTACGTGTATTGGTTAAAATGTTGACTAACCTAAAACTAAGCCAAGTGATCAATTTCATGATTTTTGAAACTAGAACTATATTTGTTGTTTTTAAAATATGCAGACCATAATCTTTTTTAGATGAAACTATAGAGAGCTCAAGTATATTTTAACATTTACCATATAGTTGTTTCCCCTGTTTTCTCCTCTGTTCCTTGAACTTTTGGTAAAACTTTGAATTACCATCTACCTTCTTTTATGTGCTCATATTTAATATAACCTAAAGCATAGTAACTGTGTCTCAATAGACATTTTATTTGTTTCTTTGTGTTTAGTTATAATTATTTTTCCTGAACTGTTCTATTTTAAACTTAAAATTAGTACAATTTAGACTGAAATTAGTACATATATACGTGATACCTAAATTTTAATGTTGTTAGAAAACCTATGTACTACAATTATAAACTTTAACAAAATTGAAGTAAACATACAAATTGGTTTTTAAAGATAATTTTTTTTATTGTTTAGTTTATAAAGAATAAAGCAGTCCTTGCAAATTACGCGTTAAATACAAATTAATCCTCGAAAAAAATTAAATTATATAATTACTTACTTCTGTAAGAACTAGATTATTAATACTTTGATAAAATCCATGGCCTTGACCAACTTAATATGTTCTTATGCCTACCACTCTCCCTCTAAAAAATTGCCGTTTCCCATCTCAGAATTTATGTGGTCGTATGTATCAATTATTATCAATCCCATATTTTCCACCATCATATTCTCATAAAATCCAACTTCAGTTCTACGGACAAAAGAAATAAAAAAGAGCAAACCTACTTTTTAATCTGTGAGTGTACCTTGGTGACTGTTTGGTTTTTAAAAAATAGACAAAAGTATACATGATGTCCCCAGTATTTACCCCGATTTTCATTTGTGCGTGCCCATAATATTTTTTTTTGTCAAACATATCCCATATGTTTTAATTTTTTTCAAATATACCTCTCTTTTTTAACAACATCAAAAAACTAACAGAAATTCATGTAACTGACTGATTGGATTACCCACGTGACGCATATATTAATCTGCCTCGTCACTTGCCACATGGAGGAATTCCACGTCACTTGATATAGCCATTAGAATTGTGACACGTGGCATGCACTTTTTTAAGAGGAAATCGACAAGGTGCAAAAGCTAAGATTTGAACCCAACCTTCGAAGGAAGAAGAAAAGACATTCAACAACTAATCTACTCATGTATAATTAATAAATAAATGTACAATTTAATATATATAGTAACATTTGGTATGAGGAAAAATCAAAACAAAAATCATCAAAGTGTGTAGGGCAAGCTTCAAACCCTAACTTCCTTGCAAGAAAAAAAAAACTGAACCATTAAACCATTTTTATATTTATTTATCATATGTAAGCACAATTTAATATATATAGGAACATTTGGTATTGTATTCAAAATTCAAAACAATATACACTAATTATTATATGTTATAAAACAATAACAAATCTTGTATATAGAGAATATGCTATTATTTTACATAAATTATTTTAAATTATATAAAAATTTAAAAAATTTAATAACAAATTTTACAATATAAATTTAATTATTATTTATACTTAATAAAAATCTACTTTACATTAAAAAATAATTGTAACAATATGCTATGCATATTAGAATTATTTTATAATATAAGATTTGATATTATATTTTTTTAATAATAATTAAATTTTATAATATTTAACATAGCATTATTTTTTTAATTTTGTATATAATAAAATTTTATTATTATTAAAAATTATAATATCAAAACTTCTATTATAAAATAATTTTAATATGTATATCATATTGTTATAATTATTTTTGATAGATTTATATATTATAAAATTTAATTATTATTAAAAATTATATTATCAAATCTTATATTACAAAATAAATTATTATATGATTTATTATTAAATTTTTATATAATTTAAAATAAGTTATGTAATATAATAGCATTATTTTTTATATACAAGATTTGTTATTATTTTATAACATATAATAATGGGTGTATATTGTTTTGAATTTTGAATACAATACCCAATCTTCCTATATATATTAAATTGTGCATAAGTGAATCAGTCAAAGATTAGTAGCTTAATGATTAAGTGTTTCTTCATCTTGCTATGAAGTTAGGGGTTCAAAGCTTGCTCTATGCACTTTGATAATTTTTCTTAAACCAAATGTTCCTATATATATATATATATATATATTAAATTGTCCGTTTATATATCAACTATACATGAGTGCCATTTATATGTTAAGTATACATGAGTGTCTTAGTGGTTGAATGCCTGTTCTTTTTTCTTGGAGGGTTGGGTTTGAATCCTACCTTTTACACTTTGTTGATTTTTTCTTAAAAATGTGCATGCCATGTGTCACAATCTTATTGACTATGTCAGATGAAGTGGAATTCCTCTACGTGGCAAGTGATATGACAGAGTATATGTGTCACGTGGCCATTTCAGTCTGCCGATGATGTGGATTTCTGTTATTTTTTTGTAGTGTTAAAAAAAGGGTATATTTGAAAAAAATTAAAATATATAGGACATATTTGACCAATAAAATGTTAAGAGACATGATTGAAAATCAGGGTAAACATTGGAGATATTAAGTATACTTTTGCCTAAAATATATTATTGACCACTTTAGTCCCTGAATTTTGAAATTATTACACAAATAGTCCAAAAGTTAACACTGTTGTCACAGTTAATGTTATCTTGTGATGTGTAGTATTATCTATTGGCATAAATATTACTGACCACTTTAATCCCTGAATTTTGAAATTATTACACAAAATAGTCCAAAAGTTAACATTATCGTCACATTCAATGTTATCTGCTGATGTGTACTATTATCTGTTGGCATAGTAGTGATGTGGGGTGATGTAGCATTTTAATATATTGACATGACTAACCACTTTAGTCTTAAAATTTTGAAATTTTTTAACAAATTAGTCTTTTTATTCAATATCTTTACAAAAGACGATGGACGAATGAATTATTTTGTATAGTAGTATTAAAATTCAAGAATTAAAGAGGTCAATAATTATCTTTTAGAGACTAAACCGTTGCTAAAATACTCTTTTAAAGATAAAAAAGTAGGGATACTTAAAAAAAAAAAGTCATAATTTCATGGAATACACTGCAGGTGCGATCATGTGGGATTTTCTGGGACTTGGCCACCAAGTTTGACGCTAATGTTTCTGGGATTTCCTCAGTGGTAGTGAGTGGTCCCCATTTGGCTCCCCACGAAACTCAAACGTTTGTCTTCTATCCAAAAGAAACAGTCTAATATTGGCCTCAGATTATTATTATTATTATTATTATTATTATTATTATTATTATTATTATTATCTTTTAAATTTCTGTTGTTCGAGAAGTCCCAACGCCCTAAGGTTATAATTGTTAACAGGAACAAATTCATAGATCAAAACATTCAGAATATGTATCTACGTAATATAAAATAAAAAAATAAAAGTTGAGTGGTGACCATACTTTTGTTTTTTGCAAACAATAAATGGTAATAAACTGATCATATATACTTGCGGCACAAGGCTAAAAAAACGATAAAATTGTCTGCCATCCAAGAACAAGAGAAATATCAGATAATCTTGACCCAATTTCTCAATTTCCAAAGGAATTTATGATAAACGTGAACATATATCTATCTTTATAAATACATGATAACATATGAACGAGAATCCATATACACATAAAATATAAAAGTTCCAATCTGATGATTTAAAATTTTTTAAAGACTAAGTTGAAATAATTATAATTTTTTAAAAACTAAATGAATAATTTACTCTGTAAATTAAAATCAATCTCTAATTTTTCTATCATTCTATTGCCAGAAGAAAAGAGACTCATAATTAATTTTAACATTATTTAGTATTTTCGTAATTTATTGGAACATTATAGATATGTTTGATTCTCCAAGCCTTTGGCACCAAGTTTGTCTCGTAGCTAGCTAGTGGTTACCGCGTCCCGATTCGTTAGGGATGCGTAGGTGCATATCGATTTAGCAACGGTTTTAACCATTGCTAAACCTAAAAAACTGTTACTAAATCCACTTTTACGGTTTGAAAAACCGTCGCTAAAATTGTTGCTGAAAATACTTTCAGCAACGGTTTCCGAAAACCGTGGCTAAAACAGTTACCGAAGATAGTTTCAGCAACGGTTTTTGTGATTTAGCAACGGTTAAAAACCGTTGCTAAATCACTGCGTAGCGTGGTTACCGGTCATTTTCTTGTGGCACAAGGTTATATTGCTAGCCCACCTGAAAGTCAGATCTGGATCCTTTGCAATATTGCGGTGCAATACTTTTAACAACTATTTTTTTTCTGTTGCTAAAACTTTCAGCAACAGTAGCAACAGTTTGTTGAAAATTTTAGCAATAGAAAAAACTGTTGCTAAAAAAAGTATTGCAGAGAATCTAGGTCCCTAAAAGTTAGGCCCCCATTCGCTATTTGAAGATATCAATATATCTATCTATGTATATACAAGATAGACACAAATGAACATGAATCAATACAGAAATATAAGCTCATCGATTAGTAATTAATGGAGAAAGAGAAAAAAGGACTACGTGGTTCACTGTGTCGTATTAGGTTTTCTAGCACAAGGAGACATTACTCCTATGTTTTAATTCTCAAAGCGTTTGGCACATAAAGGAGTGAGAGACACTTGTTTCCACCTTCTTGTTCTGCAACAAGCTTCCTGTTATAGACTTCATCACCTCCAACAACATCACACTTGAGAGCATCTCATATGGCTGTGATGAAGGAGGAGCTGATGCAGCAGGGAGCTTTGAAGCTTACATGAATGCCTTCCGGCGAGTGGGATAATGCAGACTATTAGAGCTTCTTTACAAGCTCACCAACTAAGCCTTCCCTGTGGACTGTATTGTGTACAATGTGTGCCTTGGGCTGTTGACGTTGCAAAGAAGCATGACTTGTTTGGTGCGTGCTTCGTCACACAGACTTGTGCTGTTTACAACATATACTTTCATGCTCATCAAAAATTGTTGAAAATGCCTTTCAAGAAGAAGAAAATTATTTTGCTACCAGGGATACCGTAGCTTGAGTCATTGGATATGCTATCGTTTTTGTATAAAAACTGATCCTATCCGTCCATCTTGGAATTTATTTTGGATCAGTTTACCAACATCAGAAAAGCAGATTGGGTTCTTGCCAATGAAAGTAATGGTTAGATCTCAAGAGGGGGTGAATTGAGTTTTATAAATTTTTCACAAAACTTATTTGGAAGTTAAAATGATTTTCTATAAAAGTGGAATGTTTAAGATAATAAATACAATATAGAAAATCAATATGTTATCAAGATGAATATTTCTAAAGTGCTAGGAATTAAAGAGTAGATATACAAGTGCACAAAATAAGGAGAGAAGGGATAGAGAAAGCAAACTCAGAGGTTTATATTGGTTTGGCTAATCCCAAGCCTATGTCCAGTCCTTAAGAAAACCACTTGAGTATTTCCACTATAATTGCAAGTTTGATCCGGGTATTTGTGAACCACTACAACAAAGAATTTATGAATAAGGGCTCCTCTTCAACCCAATGCAAGTTTTTTCAACACCGGTACTTGCAACTCAGAATATTATTTATGTTGATCAAAATCAACAATACAAAGAAGCTCTATCAAAAGAATAGATGAATATAAATGAAGATCT
The DNA here is from genome assembly GCA_037074585.1 of Biancaea sappan. Taxonomy (NCBI): domain Eukaryota; kingdom Viridiplantae; phylum Streptophyta; class Magnoliopsida; order Fabales; family Fabaceae; genus Biancaea; species Biancaea sappan. The sequence continues at coordinate 36,634,534 of CM073499.1, forward strand.
TATAACTCTAATGATAGAGAATATGTAAGATTTGGCTCAAGTGAGTTTTCTTTCTCTCAAAGATGATAAAGTAAGTTAATATCACATTGTAGCACTTTGTTCTAGGTAAAAATCATATATCTAAGGTCATATATATAGGAATATATGAAACTAGTCGTTATATAGCCGTTACAGCACTTAAAAGTGCATTCCAAGTGTCATCGGTCGACAACCCGAAGCACCCAGTTGACTGCTAGCTCAAATATGACCGTTATATAGTATTTTCTAGGCTGATAGTTGACTGGTCAAAGGCTACCGGTTGACCTCCAGCTGACAGTAGCGAAACGCGATTTTTGAGCTTACTTTAAAATATCATAACTCGCTCATTTAAACTATGTTTTAAACAAATAATATATCGTTGGAAAGCTCTTGGAGTCTAGTTTCAAATTAAAGAGTTTCACTCAAAAATTATTTTTGGTTTAAATCATATGATTAAAATAATGACCGTAAGTCAAAATAAAATAATTTTTGAGTGCAGTAAAATCAATTTTCAGTTTTTCAAGCTATATTTTAAATGGTCGTATCTTTCTCATTTGGACTCCAATTTGAATATACAATATACCGTTGGAAAGTTCTTTGAGTCTACTATCAAATGAGATTAAGAATCTTAAAAAAAATAATTTTTCATTAGGAGATATGATATAAAGAGTGACCAAAGGTCAAAAATTAACTTTTGTAAAACTTTATATCTCACTATCTTTTTGTTCAAATCTAAATCATTTAGTTGCAGAAGTATACTAGGCTATTTGAAATATACCTAAAGTAAGTACATAGGCTATCTTGATCCATCTAAGCTTCCAAGACTTCAAGTCTTCTAATTCTTCATCTCTTGGAGCTTTATCCTTGCATGTTGTTTTTCCTTGAGTGAAGTATGATGTTGTTTTTCCTTGTTCTTCAATCCAATGCTCACTCTTCTTATTTTGAACCAACTTATAAAATATATCTTACTTGTAAACTGAATGGTTAATTCGATTCATAATAAATAGCATGATTAATGAATAAGACATTACACATTAAATAACATAATCATGCTTAAATACTTGTAGTATATATATGATAATTAACCTTTATATATATATATATATATATATATATATATATATATCAATGCTACATTTCAAATACATTTGTCATCATCAAAACTTATAGCAAAATGCCTTAAGGTCAACAACCAACACATTTTGTGAATTAGAACAAGAGGTAATTTCCATCCCCTATCTTCTTCATGCAACAAATTTTCTTATAATGAAAATTCCTTTCAGGTTGTGGAATGAATGGAGAAGATCTGACCATTGAAGACAATAGGACCAAAGGTTCTATCAATGCTCTTGGACAAACGAGCTCAAGATGATATAGATTATGGGATTAGCATGTTCAAGCCAAAAAATGAAGCATGCATGAAATGGCTTAATGAGAGACCAAAGCAGTCTGTCATCTATGTGTCATTTGGAAGCCTAGCAGCTCTTAGTGAGGACCAAATGGAGGAAATGGGTTGGGGTTTGATAGTCAACTCTTATGCCTACTACTCTCCCTCTAATATGTTCTTTTATATAATATGTTATGTGCTCTTTAGGGAGCCTTGCTCTATTTTCTACTGATATTTGTCATGAAGCTCTGTTTTTTGGTTCCATGGTTCTTCCCCAACCGTAGGTGTCATCTTCATCAATGTTATTATTATTATTTTATTCTTCTCTGTTGTTCTCCATTTTCTGGTTCGACGCTTAGTGCTCTATTTTATATTCTCTGCATTTCTTTCAAGAATCTTTCAATTTAAATTTCAGAGTTTTGGTTATAATTCCAGATTATGTTTTGGAATTGGGTTTGGTTGTTATTGTTGTTAAAGTCTTGTTTACCAGCTTGTTGATCAGAGCACAACAAAAGAACGACGTAGGATGTAGGCTTGTACAACCCTGAACTAAAGAGGAGGAGGATGAGGTTAGTGCTAAAATCCTTCAATGGAAGTTCCAAATCTTTCCTCTTTTAATGTGATCCTAAAATCCTTCCTTTTTTGGTTTCGGCTTTTGTGGGTTTTTTGATTTCATGAAAGAATTGCCATCCTTCATGACTCAACTGAGCAAAGAGGTACGTACGGTATATACCCTTCCTATCCCTGTTCACTTAAATCATTTTGATTTGTAAACTTGTTGCTTTGCTTCGTGTGTGAAAAAATAGTGATATTTCAAAAGCAAGTAAAAAGTTTTTAATAGCGTTTAATATTTTGTAACCTTTTTTTAATTGCTATTAAAAGTATTTTATGTCCATGTCTTTTACTGTTATATTTTTATGCCTATAAAAAGGCTTTTTTCCCCTCATTTTAAACATAGGGACAGACAGAAGATGTCTTCTATCTTTTCTCTTTTCTCTCAAAACTTTTTGGGTTACACTTTTTATTTTCTACTATTCTAGCACCTGAGTGTTCCAATTCTTGAAAGAATACTCAAAAGGGTCTGTTTAATCTTGAAAAAAGTTCTGTAGATGCAGACTAATTTTTGTAGTTATGAAATAATTTTTTTTAAGAACAGTATCTCTTAAGATGCGACTCATATTGTGTTGGTGACAGTAAATTTTACAATAAGAAGATTACGATTACCAACACTACCACAGTCACAACTCCAGTAGAGATAAGAACTCAAATTTAAGGAGGTAATAAATATTGTTTACTTTGATATATATACTTGCTAAAGGCATAAAGCTTGAGTTGAAAAATATTATTATAAAATATTTTTGAGTGTGCGTACATGCAGAAGGTAAATTCCAAAGTTTGTTTAATATAGACGATGAATTTTCTTTGCGTCATGGTGGTCCATTGAGTCTAACGTTGGCCTTCATGTTGTTTTCAATCATATGATATTGGAATTTATTATATGAAAATAAAAATATATTTATATACATATTTAATTGGCTTAGTGTTGGCGGACATTTGGAATGTTTTTTATACACTAATCAATTTTATTCAATGCAATTATATTGCATTATGTCTCATAATGCTACCAACGTACTAATTATTTTGAGGATGAAATGTGTCTTTATGTTGTTTTATCACTTTGTGTATATCCGTTGGTGCTTGATTTATTTGTGTTATGTGGCCTCTGGTAATGTTTCCATATGCAGAGATTAAAATATTGTATTTATGAGTGTATATATATAACCATGGATGTATATATAAATAACTAGTTATAAATGATGAGTGTGTATGTTTTCTAATTAATTGGAATCAATACTCATAATGCCTTTTAAAGGATAGTAGCAAGGGATATCCGTTAATATATATAATTATGGCCTTTTATGTGGGAAGATGGTGTATATAGACGTTGGGGAGCATTGATGTATATATTTATATATATATATATATATATATATATAAACCGTGGGATCAATGTGTGCTTATTATATATACATATACGTACGTTGGTTCATGTTGTTTGCTCTAATTTAATGAGAGTTATTCTCATTTCATGTGGCCAACAGATCTTTCAGCTAGAAGGCAAACACTATATATATGTATTATAATGGTTATAAACATTGCTTTTTAGTGTACGTTGCCTCACTATTAAATAAAATATTAAAAATGTTTTGTTTTCTTCTATAACCATTGGCATCCTTTTATGTGGTTAATGATGGTCTCCTAAATGTATTCATATGTCTATTGGACTTAAAGATGAGTTAATAGCCTTTTATTACATGACTGTTGACTTTTTTGGTTGTTTTATGAATGTTGGCCATTAATCTTCTTTATTTACTGTTATGTGTTTTAAATTGTAGCTGACGTAATATATATATATATATATATATATAAGTGTGTGTATGTTGTCGTGAATATATATATATATATATATATATATATAAGTGTGTGTATGTTGTCGTGAATATATATATATATATATATATATGTGTGTGTGTGTGTGTGTGTGTGTGTTTGTGTGTGTGTGTGTGTGTGTGTGTGATAGAGATGATGAGAAGATATATATATACACACAGACACACGTGTGATATTTTAGAATTTAGTATATGATATTTTTGACATTTTATTTAAGGTATTACGTCTGTTTTAATTTTTTGTAGGCTTATAAAAAATTATTATTTTTTATTGGTTGTTGCTCACAAAAGGAGTTTATGAGAAAAAAAATTTCACTATATGAGATACCTATAATGAAGTACATTGTTATAAGATTTTAGCTTTACCTGTATATTGTCTTATATATTTATAATATTTTTATAAGTTCTTTTAACTTTGTTTGAAAAAATTCTTTGAAAATAGATTTGTATATATATATATATATAAGGGCAAATCTATATATAAATAGCACTTGTATTTATGTGGAGCAAATACATATTAATTTGATCCACTATCAAATATTATATAGATGGGGTGAAATTAGTATTTGCTATTATTTTTATGAGGACAACTCATATTTTTTGAGTTCTGATTTTGAGTGATCATGAAATGATCAATTTTGCTCATGAAGCAAATTTATGCAATGGTGATTTCTTCTCCCTATATCATGAGGTATGTTTCACTATTTTAATTTCTCTCTTTTTGAGAATTTATATTAATAGTGGGGGTAAGAGGAAAAATATTTTTTAAATAATATTTTTATAACAACAAATGGGGGATGTATGTTGTTATAAAAATATACAATTTTGGTAAAAAAAATTTTATAATCAATAGTTAATATTTTTGTGGTTTAAATAGAAATTTTATGGGTTTAACATATTTCAGTATTGAGTATATCTTAAAAATTTTTATTGATATAACTATTGATAATATGAAACGACTTTCTTAAAGCTTATATGTGAACTATTTTAAAAATTTCTTTATTTTGAAAATTTTATTTATGTAGAATTCTTGAAATAAATATATATGTGAGGGTTTTAATATAAGAATTCAAAATAGCTTCATCTTAAGCTTTTGAGAGTTTTATTTTGGAACATAATTTTTGTGGATTTGTGACCAAATATTTGTGGATATTGGCATATAATTTTAGGTAAATTTGGAAATTAAGAAAATCATCTCATCGAGATGATAATATGATATCAATTTCTAATTTGAGGAAACATCTCATTGAGATGATGATATGCCATATATATAAAAATTGGAATTAGCATTTTCTAATGTTAATCCAAGAAAACACTTCTATTGTACAAAAAGGTATAATGTTGTTGAGTTACCAGTCACAAAAATGATCTTGAAAAGTTCCTAAATAATTATGTGTAATTATTTTCTTGAAAATAATATTATATGTTGGTTGAAAATAGATGTGCATAAATGTTATGCATTTAATGCCCATCTATGATAATTATGAGGTTATATATGAGGTTTTGTATGAGTTGTGTAAACAAACTCTTATAGATTTAAAAATATTCAAAAGTGTGGGGGCATTTTGAAAAATTTATATTTCTAAAACCTTAGTTATTATGTTGCTAATATTTTCTCTACATGATTAGTGAAAATATCTCTTTTAAATAAGGAGGGATGTGTATATATGTGGAAGTAATAGACGATAAGGATGGATATTTGTCTGTATATGTGTGATGTAGATGTTACATAAAGTCAAATAATATTCCTTTACATCTAATGTTGATATGAAAGACATGGTTGAAGTAAATGTGATTTTGGGATTAAAACTATAAGGAAAAGTGGTGGTATTTTGCTATCACAAGAACATTATGTTCAAAAAATATATATATCTTAAAAAGTTTAATCAACAAGATGACAAACTAATGAAAAACTCCTTATGATTTTAATACTCAGTTAAGGAAAATAAAGGTGAGTCTCTGTTGTATTTAATAAAATTTACCTAGCCTAACATATTATGTGTTGTGTATCAGATGAGTGTCTATATGTACATAACCCCAATAAAAGAGTTGAGAGTTATCATGATTTACAATATCATTTAAAGTGAATTCTCCATTGTATTAGAAGAATACAATAATGTTAACTGATTCTTTGATTCAGATGAGACAAATTCACTAGTGATTAAGCCTCATCTTCGGTGGCGGGATGATATCTTGGAGAGTAGCAAATCAAAATTTTAGATTCACTCTAAAATCAAAGTTTAGTACTCTAGAATTAGCTGAAAATAAGACTAAGTGGTTGGAAAACTTCTTAGCAAATATTTTTGTTGGGTAAGAGCCCAATGATGTCAGTGTCTATGTATTGAGATTGCCAAGCAGCAATAACCCTTGTAAAGAATAGACTTTCAATGGTAAGAACAGATACTTGTGTTTGAGACACAAAATAACTAAACATCTGTTAAAAAATGAAAATAGTTCTATTGATAGATTATGTGAAGTCAATTTGGCCAAATCTCTGACTAAACATGCATGGAAGGAAATTAGTTCTTGAAGAGGAATTGGATTTAAGTCAATAAGAAATTAACAGTGGCGAGAACCTAACATTTGTGATTGGAGATCCCATGAAGAAGGTTCATATGGGTAATAACAAGTCATCTGTAATTCTGCGAGCACTATTTTCTCAGTCAATTTCCTATGGTGTTAAGTGTGAAAGTGCTATAATGTATTGATTTGTGGGTTGAGCATAAGCTCTTTATGATCTTCATAGCCTTACATTGAGGGTGGTGTATTCATTGCAGATACATTTGATGAAGTCAACAATATGAGTGTGGAGTGAAGCTGCTTCCATGAGATCGTGGTGAAATATCTAGAGCACTCATAAATACCAGGCACGTGCACGACCAAAATAATGTGCACAACGGTGTTAATAGCAGAAATGTGAGGGGTGAGTTGCAACTGTTAAGGTCATTACCTTACGACTAAAAGTATGTTGGTCCATAGAAGCTATATGCTTCACTGACTACTTTGTGAGTTAAATCTTAACAGTCTAGATCTGGTTCACAATCTAAAAAGAAACACTGGATTAATGCGTCTACACCTATATACGTAACCCAGTAGTTTTGTTTCTTTTTCAAAAATATTTTTTGAAATATGTGAGAGACTGTTGGAAAAATAGTGATATTTCAAAAGAAAGTAAAAAGTTTTTAATAACGTTTAATATTTTGTAAACTTTTTTTAATTGCTATTAAAAATCTTTTATGTCCATGTCTTTTATTGTTACACTTTTGTGCCTATAAAATGGCTATTTTCCCTTCATTTTAGACATAAGGACAGACAGAAGCTGTCTTCTCTCTTCTCTCTTTTCTCTCAAAACTTTCTGGGTTACACTTTTTTATTTTTTACTATTCTGGTACTTGAGTGTTCTAATTCTTGAAAGAACACTCATAAGGGTCTGTTTAATCTTGGAGGAAGTACTGTTGATATAGAATAATTTCTGTAGTCGCAGAATAATTTTTCTTAAGGACAGTGTGTCTTAAGATGCGACTCATACTGTGTTAGTGACAATAATTTTACAACACTTTGAACAAAGATATGAATAGAAGAAATACATTTAATAATATCTCTTGCAAATCTTATTAGAGGTTGTGACTACCGTTGTTACATTGTCAATATCATTCAGTACGGTACTAATAAATAATTATTTGGATGAATTTGCAGCTCATAATCAGAATTAAGGAAGGGTTTATGATGTTATTGATGACGCTGCAAATTAATGGATCCAAAATTCGATTGGGTTCCAAGGCAAGTGATGAATTTTTACTCACACCAACTCATATCATGAGGTGGGTACTGCTCTTTGTAGTCCATTTTTAACCAATCAAGTTTATGTTATTAATTCTAATGATGTTTGCTTCTGGGATATAATGTTTGGGCTATCTGTTATTCTATTCATGTGCTTCATCATTTAAAGTTAACGAATCTCCTTTCTTTTCCTTTATGATGTTGCTTTTTGGCAAATTTCCCTTATCTTCATCATTTTTCTTTTACGTAGCCAAAACTATTTAGTATAAAGATTAAACAAAATTATCAAATCTAATTTTATTTCTTATAATTTAAATGTAATTATACTCCAAGGTGGATGATATATGCTGTCCATGTATGTTATTATTAAAAAAAATTATAAATGATTAAAGTTGTTTATTTTATTTTTATTAGTTATATTATGTTAATTAGTTCTTTGATAATAGTATATATTACTTATTTTATATTATTTTAGAATTTTCATTAGAATTAAGTCATTAACAAAATTTTTAAATATAAAAATATTTGAACTTATTTGAACAAAGAATTTCAAAATAGTATTCATTTGTTATGATTTCCATCTACAAAATGTGGTGCACATAATATTAGTTAAACCATATAGCTTAACAATCAATAAAATAATCATTGTCATCCGTTTGTCTTAGGCCTTATGACATTTATAAGAATTAAGAATTAGAATCTAGGGCTTAGGAATTTGGGGATAGGCCTTTGCCATTAGAACTTAAGGTTTAGGAATTAGGAAAATACGTTACTATGTTTATTTTATTAACAGTTAAGCTATGAATTTTAACTATGATTATTATGTACAATTATAATTTTTTTTCAAATGAAATCCACATTATTTTGAACTTTTAATTTAAATAGGTTCTGATATTTTTTATATTTAATTTTTTTAATTCTTATAAAAAATTTAAAATAATCTGAATTAATTATAATATAAATATAAAATAAATAATTATTATAACATATATTTCATATTAATTAACATAAGATAATTAATTAAAATGAATCAAAATTATTTTTAATTACTTACATTTTCTATAAAAAAAAAACATATATGGACCCCATACGCGATCCACTTAGGCCTAAAACTTTCGACTAAGGACATAGGGATTAAGGGTTGAAGTTTATGTCTTAGGAGTTGTTAATCTTTTTCTTCTTTCTTCTTGGTTTTGTTGTTGTTATTCTTGTTCTTGTGGTTATGTTGTTGAATAAAAGGCTTTCTCACTATTGTTGTTTGTTGTTGTGCATGGAGTGTCTTGGCCTTGAGCCACCAAAACTTTCATCATCACCAAAACCAAACAATAGTGAGAAAGCCTTTGAACCAAAATGCATCTTTGGATCACTCTATTTGTTTTTGAAATTTTCAAGCTTTTTTGCTTGCTATGTTGGGGATTGTAAAGTAAGGGTTTGCATTTATAGAGGGATGAAACTTGATTCTATGATTTATTAAGTTAGGTCATGCTAATTAAACCTTTTAGCTTTTGGTATGGTTTGGATCTTCATAGGAGGAATCACTATAAATGCAATTGGTGCTTGATCACTTTGATTGGAAGATTCAAATCACATGATGTCTCTTATTTTTAAAGGAATAAAATTTAATTAAATTTTTTGAAGGTGCTTTTGAAATTTACTTTGAAGAATATTGTAGTTGTTGACTTTAAAATATATATATATATATATATATTTTATATTATATATATATATATATTATTATACTTAATATATATATATATATATATATATAATATTTTTAGTATACATTTTGGTAATAAAGATTTATAATTTGCCCCTCAATTTTTTAATTAGTAAAATTGTTTTACAAAGTACTAAGAATAATTAATTGTATTATTTCATTTTGTCACTGATTTGGTCTAGTATTGCAGATAAGTCAAAAATACTATAACCCACAAATTTATGTTGTGTCAATTATAAATTTATGCTTCTAATTAGTTCGATTATACTTTGGAATCTAATGTTGTCCAAATATTTAATGGACACTAACTTAACATCTCATCTTACACACAATAGCACATATTAATTAATTCACTATGACTTTGCCACATAGAATTGAACTTGATAATGACCAAAATAATCATTAGTTTATCTATCAATTCTAATATTACGCGTAAAGTCAGGGTGAATTAATAGATATTGACGTGTGTAAGATCAAATACCACGTCAGCGTTTACTATTAAATATTTTGATGGTATTAAACCCTTTGACATAATTAAAACTAATTAAAAAACTAACTGACATGAAATAAAGTTCTAAGTTACTAAGTTACCATGTAAAAATTCTATTTTGATTTCTAAAAAAGTGAATTTTTGTCACATTAGAATTAATATGACAATGTTATAAGAAAAGAGCAGGTTTTGGAAATCAAACCAGTCATTGAATCGGTAGAAGTACCGATTCAATGATTAATAGTTTAACTGTGATCAAACTGTGGTTAAATTAATATATTAAAATATTTAGAATATGTGTGTGTATATATATATATGTATATATTTATATATGTACACACTCCCAAAGTCCCAATACAATAAACCACATTTACTCTTCCAAGGGAGCGAAAGGCTTCATAGAAGAAATATCAAACTCTTACAAATTCTAACTATGATCTTCGATATATAAATATATTGGCGTATTTAATACAATTCAATTTACAAATACAACTATGCTTATCAATAAATTGTTCATTTATGTTTATTTATAAACATACAAATGATACAAAATTTATAAAAACTTTTTTCAAAATAATCAAATATATAAAAGTGAAGTATAAACATACAAATAATAGAAAATGTCATCTATTTCACTTTTCCAATCAATACAATCAATGCAATTTTTTCTGACAAGTGTATCAGATCGCAACTAGTAGTAAAGTGAGAGAAAAGTATCGTTCTCAGAGATCGAATTTTAACAACTACTAATTTCACTAATTTAGGTTATATTTGGACAAGTGAAAAGGTTAAGTGAATTGAGATGAAATTTAACTAATAAGAAAATTAAATTAAAGGCAAATGAAGTTAAATAGAACAATAAAGAATTACACAATAACAAGCGGGTATAGGGATTGATTTCACTTGACTCCTAATCTGATTAATTCATAGACAAACTAATCTTTGAGTTGTTAGAGAATGCTTCAATATAATTGCAAATTCCTTTTAATGATGATCAAGTTCACAAAATTATTTGAACCCAATGCCTTGGAGAGACAAATTTTCCTCACTCAAATAATTAGCTAATGCCTCAGTCAAATAATTCGGTTTGGAGTTTAAGCTTAGAAACTTATAAAAATCACATAAATAAGATTATCTATGCCTAGATTAACCTGATTTATGGTAGAAGTTACAAACACTACAAAAAAACTGACTTTCAGTGGCGACTAAAAAAGTTGTCACCAAAAGTTGACCTTAGGGGGCGACTAAAGGAGTCGCTACCAAAAGTCTGAGAGTTGCCACTGAAAGAGGGATATTTGGTGATGACTTTTGAGAGTCACCGCCAAAAGCCTAATTTTCAAAATAAAATTTAAAAAATTTTAGACTTTTGGTAGTGACTATGATAGTCACCACTGAAAGTTAGACTTTTGGTGGCGACTCTCAAAAGTTGCCACCAAAACAAGTCGCCACCAAAAATGACCAAAAATCATTTTTTTATTTTTTTTAAAATTACTCTCGGTGGAAACTATAGTCGCCACTAAAGGTGACTTTGGTGGCAACTCTGAGAGTCGCCACCAAAAGTCTAAATTTTTTATTTTTATTTAAAAATAAATTAACTTTTGGTGGTGCCTCTCAAAAGTCACCACCAAAATACCATTGGTGATGACTTTGACTCTCAAAAGTCGCCACCAAAACACCATTGGTGGTGACTTTTAGTGGGACAAAAGTTGCCACCAAATGTAACCAAAAATCGTTTTTTGATATTTTTTTAAAATTACTTTAGATAGCGACTATAGTCGCCATTAAAGGTGACTTTTTGTGGCAACTTTGAGAGTCGCCACCAAAGTCTAATTTTTTATTTTTATTTAAAAATAAATTGATTTTTGGTGGTGACTCTCAATAGTCACCACCAAAGGTGACTTTTGGTGGCAAGTCTGAGAGTCGCCACCAAAAGTCTAAATTTTTTATTTTTATTTAAAAATAAATTGACGTTTAGTGGCGACTTTTGAGAGTCGCCACTGAAAGCAGGACTTTTAGTGGCGTCTCTCATAGTTACCACCAAAAGTCAATTTTTTTATTTATATATAATTATTTTTTTGTCTCTTAATCTATTAATAATAATATATTTTCTTTTTGTTAAGTTAAATGTTGTTTCATTTTAGTGTTATGATATTTTTGGGTTAAAATAATTTTAACAAATTATATATATATATATATATATATGATATTTTGCCCTTTCATAACACGAATAAATTAGTGGCATAATGGCAAGACACATATCATTGCAAGCAAGGAACCTAAGTTCGAATCTCAGGTCTGCATATATTTGGTTTAATTTCAAATAAACTCTAATATTGGACAAAAAAAAATCGAGTCACCCTGGGGCAACGAGTTAGTAGACCGGCTAAGACCTGCATAGGTTAAATGGGTCTCGGGCTGATCCTTCGGACCAATTCGAGTCTAATATTTTTTGACATGAATTTCTTTTGGGCGAAAAAATGACTTTTGGTGGCGACTAAAGTCGCCACTAAAGGGTAACTTTTGGTGGCAACTCCTTTAGTCACCACCAAAAACCTTTCAGCCGCGAGCTTTCAGCAACAACTTAGTCGCCGTTAAAAGTCGCCACCAAAGACCTTTTTGGTGGCGACTTTTAGACACCAAAAGTGTTTTTTTTTTGTAGTGAAAGGCATGTCTATATTAAGCTATTCCTAGCATTAATATAAACCCTAGTTTCATTGAAAGGTAGCTAAGCATCCAAGAACTTTTGAAAATGGTAAAATCTACTCCAAGAATAAGAATTGCATTTATATCAAAGTATTCAACAACAAAGCTTCAGAGGAAGTCAATTTACATCAATCCCCTAAACCCTAGAGGTTTAGTTACACATAGAAAAAGGGAAGAAAAGCATCACAAATTCACAATAAAACATGATACTAGAGGAAAGAGAATAAGAAAGAGGCTTCAAACTCAGTAGAGAAGAAGTTCCCTTTCTTCTCCAATGTGCCCTAGCTGAGCTCCCTTGTTCTCTAGCCAAAAGATCCATTTTCTCTCTTCATTTCCTCCTTAAATAGCCTTTGTCTCGTACAAGTCAGAATCCTAGCGCCTAGGGTGCCACATTGTGGGCTAGCAGAAACTTCAAGGTCTTGGCGCCCTGGGTGCTAGATGTGGCACCTAAGGCGCCACCTTGTGAACTTTGGGCAGAGACTTTGGTAGTTGGCGCCCAGTGAGGGGTGAGGCCGAGAGTTCATTGGTTGGCGTCTTGGGGCCCCCGTGTCTATGCAACAACAGATCTCAATTCTCCAATATGTATCAGTCCAAAAATTTCATCTACAACAAAAATAAAATAAATTACTCCAAAAAGGCATGGAAAATGGATTAAAACAAGATAAAAGAAAACTAAAACTACACAAAGAAATTAAGCACAAATAAAAGTAAAGAGTGCAAAAGGACAGCAAAATAGGATTAAGGGGGAAAAACCTAATAAAAACCACATGAAAAAGACCAAAATATTCGGGTTATCAACTCCCCCAAACCTAGAATTTTGCTTGTCCTCAAGCAAAACACTACCTAACACAGAAAACTAGAAACTAAATTAAACCTAAGGATTTTTCAAGATACAAAAGAAGTGCTGAACAACATGAAACGCTAGAACCAAAACAAGTCAATTTCATATAGTCATCTCAATAAACTAAACTTGGCAGTGGATAATCAAGAATTAAAAGATAGAAATTGAAGATTTTCAAAAATTTTAAAAACAAATTGCAAACGCCCTCACTTTCTCAAATCACTTCTTTCAAAATCTTAAAGAAAAATTTATCTTACCATGACGAATTTGGCTCTCAAGCAAAAGAATTTTTAAGATAAAACGATTGAAGCGAAGAAAGTGTGGCTAATTCACATATCTCCCCCTCAATCTACACAAAAAGAAAGGATAGCAAGGTTAAGGAAAGAAAGAGTTGCCCATACACCAAATCCACACAATAGTGCTTTTCCATCACCTTTATTTGCTAAGAATATGTGATTCATTGGTTAGAACAAGTATCGTCACCCAATGCACACTACACTTCCTCAACTTAAATCACACTTCGATTTTATTTTATTTTATTGCTTTTTGCTTTTGTTTTCTACTTTTTTTAGAGAATGAAATCCCTTATTGAGCAAAAATTGTCATAAATATAAATTAAAATTTTCTAAGATTTTCGAGAGTGCTTAAAGAAAATTAAGAGGGTCAACAATCTTTAATTAAAAAGTTTGAAAATTTTCAAATTAATCCAAAAATTCTGGAAAACCCAATTTAAGCTAGATTTTAAATAAAATGACAATGCATGAAATTAATTGAAATTGGAGTAACATAAAACCTGTAAAAGCACTTTCCAATTTATCAAGAAAAATCCTAACAAAGCGATGGTTTAACAAAAGAATGGCATTCTTATTAACAAAAAGAAAGGGTTAACCAAAAAGTTAGTGGTGTCTAAATCTAAAACCACTTTTCTCCCCCAAAGCTAAACTAAACATTGTCCTCAATGTCAAACCAACCCAAAACAAGGTTTGAACACCCAAAAATGACAATAAAAAACTGAGGGCCAGGGCCTCAAAAGCAATGCTATGTATCCAAAAGAAACCATCAACAAATTAAACTGAATTAAATGAAATAACAATACACAAAGTAATTTTGAAAGTTCAAAAAGGACTGAAAACATAAAAGCACAAAACACAAATGTTCTAAAACGAACTACAAACAGAAATAATAATAAAACAACCAGAATACTATACATGTGAATCACAAAAGAAACGATAATCCACATCTTTGTTGTTCGCTTCCCCTTTCGGGTTATTGCTGCCTTTGCCATTGGCCGCACGATTGGTTGAGAGATCAAAGTTGATGTTAGTGAAAGGATCATAGGTCGGGTCCTCTAGAAACCCATCATAAGTGCTAGCACAGAAGTGTCGACCAAAGGAATACATTGCATGAGTCATTACCCTATGTTGTTGATTATGAGTTGTGACAAAGGCATTAAGGTTTTGCTTAACTTCCTTGAGTTCAGTCTCAACATTACTAAGACACTGTGATATATTTGTTCTAGAGGGGCAGCGCAAGGTCTTAGAGGTACTTAAGGTGGAGGAGGAGGAGTTGGTAGCGACCCCGTAAAGGCCTTGAAATTTTGAAACATAGAATCTACCACCTATTTGGTGAAAGGGCCCTTCGGGACTCTGCACGGTTCATCATCTAACAACACCTCATCTTTTTCACATAGGTTTGTGATGAGGCATGGATATCACAATCTTTTTCCTTGTTTTTTGAACTAGCTTTGAAAGATTATGGGATATGAGGGAGCCCACATCAAACACCTTTCCTATCACGATCAAATAAGAAGCAAGTTGGATTGGACAAAAGTACACCAAGCCTTGAGGATTTGTTTCATTTCTAATTTTTTAAAATTTATGGCTTTCCCCGAGGCGTCGAGTTCCTAACATGCTCCCTCGAGAGTGGCGATAATATGGAGAGCCTTAACAAATCTATGTCTCATCCATTTGTCAAACACACATTACCCCCGGTGCATATTGCAAACGATAGTAATTATTGAGACTATTAATTGAAAAATGAATGTCCATTCCTTTAACAAAAGAAATACAAGCATCTCTAATGTCCTCGTCACTCCTTAATCAGTAGGTATTCGTATAAAATTCTTCAACAATGGTTGGGCAAAAATGAGAGGCAAGCTCACACAATTTCTCCCACCCCTACTCTCAAATCTAATTTTGAATTTCAAGGTGTTTTCCTTCTCGTAGGTTGAAACACATTCAGCAATAATTCCCTAGGTTCTAAATCCTCAAAACATTTGCTATGTTTTAGGGATCTAAATCTGGTTGGATCAAAATTCCTACGAGATGAAGACTCTCCTTGGTTCTTTCGTTGGCATTTTCTAGACATTTAACAATTAGATATCCTAGATATACCAAGAAGAAAGTTCTAATTTAAGCACAAAAACCCTAAAATTTAAATTTGAAAATTTTGATTCCCTTTTTTTTTTGAAAATAAAAGCAAAAGGGGGATAAAGTACATCCAACAGCAAAATTTAGCAAAAATGAAGAAAAAAATGGCAAAAAGAAAAACAGATTGTTAAGATGAATATTCTTCCCCTCTTGTTATTTTTGAAAAACAAAGAAAAGGGAAGAAAAAAAGAATACTTACCAGTAGACGAGGGAGCACGTATAAAACCTCTAAAACTAGCATCCAAAACACCTACTGCGATAGAGGAAGAGTGAATCGAGACTGAGAAGGTTAGAAATTGGTAGGAAGTGAGGGAAGGTGTACAAAAGATGAAAGGTGGAAAGGTGGTGTGCGGAAAAGGGTAGAAAAAGGGAAGGAGAGATGCTTCACGATGAGACGGATGACGAGCTTCAGAGAAATTGGTCTGCTATGGCTAGGAGAGAATGAAAGATGAGGTTGAGGGGTGAAAATCTCCTTATAGAGGCTTCTTGTTCCGAAAACCAGTCCTATTTTCATCCATGAATGTGGAAGTTTGTTGCATGAAGGAGGTAGTCTGTAGGTTAACTTCTCTAGAGCACTTTCCAATGAAGATATTTTCTAATTAGATTGAGGTTGACTGGAGAAGTTTTGATGTTGTTGAGGCGACTTGTGAGGGGCATTCAGATTATTTTGATTTCCCCAATAGAAACTTGGATGATTTCTCCATCTTGGATTATATGTCTGAGAATAGGGATTATTTTGACTATTGTAATGGTTCCAATATAGTTGACTTGTTAGGATGTGGAGTTAAACATTTTGCCTGGATAATCCTTATTAGAATGGTTTCCTGAACAAAAATCACAGGCAATAGTCAAATGGTTAATGGCACTTATATTGGCTACATCGAATTTCTTGTTTAACTCAGTCATTTGTTGGGTTATGAGCTTATTTTAGGCCAAAAGGGCATCAAGAGTGCCCACTTCCAACATTCCAGTACTCTTCTTGACCATAGTCCTCTCCCTATGGCTTTGGTAATCATTGCAAGCGATCATAGCAAATAATTCCATTGCTTGCTCTAGGGTCTTGCAGTTTAGAGCTCCTTCTATTGTGGCATCCACCATAGTTCTTGTTTGGGGAAGTAATCCATCATAGAAACTTTGAGCTTTGATCCAAAGTTCAAACGAATGATGAGGGCATTTTCTCAAAATCTCATTATACCTCTCCCATGCCTCACTTAAGGACTCTATCTCTTGTTGCTTGAATGAGGTGATCTGTGTTCTCATTTTGGAGGATCTAGATGGAGGGAAGTATTGAGTAAGAAATTTTTGTACTAAGTCCGCCCACGTTGTCACATTACCCCTTGGCAAAGAATCCAACCAATTGTTTGCCCTATCCCTTAATGAGACTGGGAAGCACTGGAGTCTATTGCTTCTTCACCGACCCCATTTAACTTCACCGCATCACAATTTGCAAGAAATGTGATATATGTATGTTGGGGTCCTCAAAAAACTGATTATGCTGAATCAACTAAAGTAAGGCAGGCTTTAGCTCGAAGTTGTTTGCTTCCATGGCTGGTTGGGCTATGCTAACACTACATCCCTCCATGGTTGGGATGTTATAATCCATGAGAGTTCTTGGAGGAGGAGAAGGAGGAGGTAGATTTTTCTCTTGGTTTTGAATTAGGTCCGGCATTGTCATAGGTTGAGCTTGTCTAGCTTCCCTGGTTTGATTTCAGCATCTACGAGCTGACCTTTCAATTTTTAGGTCAAAAATTAATGAACTTGGGTCGATGGTACTTCGCATAAACCAAGGAACTATGTAAGATAAAGAATTTAAAAGAAAAAAAAGTATGATGAAGTATACAAGTAAATTTGAAATATAAGTATAAAGATAAAAAGTAAGGTCTAAACTACAACCCTACTAGTTACTCCTAATGTTGTTAAAAAAATGTCAATCCCTGGCATCGATGCCAAAACTTGATGCAATTTTTCCCGACAATTGTATTAGATCGCAACTAGGTAGTAAAGTAACAGAAAAGTATCGTCTTCAGAGATTGACTTTTAACAATTACAAATTTCACTAATTTAAGTTATATTTGGACAAATGAAAAGGTTGAGTGAATTAAGATGAAATTTAATTAATAAGTAAATTAAATTAAAGGCAAAGGAAGTTAAATAGAACAACAAAGAATTACACAATAACAAGCGGCTATAGGAGATTGATTTCACTTGACTCCAAATCCAATTAATTCATAAACAACCTAATCTTTGAGTTGTTAAAGAACGCTTCTATATAATTGCAAACTCCTTTTAATGGTGATCAAGTTCATAAAATTATTTGAACCCAATAGCTTGGAGAGACAAATCTTTCTCACTCAAATCATTAACTAATGCCTTAGTCAAATTATTCAGTTTTGAGTTTGAGCTTAAGAACTTATAAAAATCACACAAATAAGATTATCTATGCCTAGATCAACCTGATTTAAGATAGAAGTTACAAAAGGCATATCTATATCAAGCTATTCCTAGCATTAATATAAACCCTAGTTTCATTGAATAGTAGCTAAGCATCCAAGAACATTTGAAAACGGTAAAATCTACTCCAAGAATAAGAATTGCATTTATATCAAAGTATTTAACAACAAAGCTTCATAGGAAGTCAATTTACATCAATCCCCTAAACCCTAAAGGTTTAGTTACACAAAGAGAAAGGGAAGAAATACATCACAAATTCACAATAAAACATGATACAAGAGGAAGGAGAATAAGCTTCAAACTTAATAGAGAAGAGGTTCCTCTTCTTCTCCAATGTGTTCTAGCAGAGCTCCTTTGTTCTCCAGCCAATATATCCATTTTCTCTCTCTATTTCCTCCTTAAATTGCCTCTGTCTCGTGCAATTCAGAATCCAGGCACGTGGGGTGCCACATTGTGGATTAGCAGAAACCTCAGGGTCTGCCGCCCTGGGCACCAAACGTGGCACCTGAGGCGCGACCTTGTGAACTTTGGGCAGAGACTTTAGCAACTGGCACCTTAGGGTGCCATGGCTGGTGCCCAGGAGTGAGGGGTGAGGCCGAGAGTTCATTGGCTAGTGCCTTGGGGCGTCGGTGTCTGTGCAGCAGTAGATCTCAATTCTTCAACTTATATCAATCCAAAAATTACATCTGCAAGAAAAATAAAATAAATTACTCCAAATAGGCAAGGAAAAGGGGATTAAAATAAGATGAAAGAAAACTAAAATTCCACAAAGAAATTAAGCACAAATAAAGTAAAGAGTGCAAAAAGGATAGCAAAATAGGATCAAAAGAAAAGAAAAGCCTGATAAAACCACATGAAAAAGACCAAAATATTGGACTTATCAACAATCTTATAAGAATTTTATTTATTTCATATTTCATCATTGGAAAAAATTGGAAGGAATAATAATTATGTGTACGAGTCCCACTATCAAAGAATTTTTCTCTAAAATATTTTTCTATGAATTCTTGTATAATATTTGGTATATTTCAAGCTTCTTTTTCACAAGATGACAAAGCAAAATTTTTTATGGGACTTCTAAAATATTCATTCCCTGCGCAATTATCTTTCAACCATTCCTTCTTCTTTTCTTTTTCACATTCTTATTTTTCTATTTATTGTCTTCCATTCTTTCTTTTCTCTTTCCTTGTCATTGTCATGTTTCAGCCACTCGTTGTTGCAGCGGTAGTACCTTTGTTGCTCCCCTAAGCGCTGCACTGAAGATTTTCTTAGTTATGCTTTTTTGCCTTCCATTGCTACAGCAGTGAAATATTCTCACTGCAGTGGTGGAGCTCAAAATCAGCACAATTGAATCTGCATTATACCACTGCAGTAGTGAATTCGTACACAAAATTATTATTCCTTCCCTTTTTTAGAAAGGCATTAAATAGCTACAAAAATGATTTTCTAAGGCAAATCTGATGCAGGGGAGATAGGAGAATGCTATTTTTGCTGAGAGGAAAGGGGGCAACTCGATCTTCAAGGCTTGGGAGCTTAAATTTATCATCCAACATCAGATTCATAGCTTCTTCTATCCCTTTTTTTTCTATTTTCTATCATTTATTTACCATGAGTAGCTAGATTTTCTTTCTAAGATTACTATGAACTCAACTCCAGAATAGATTTTGTTTCTTCTCATGTACTAGCAACTTTTATTCAATCAATATGAAGTTTTTTATTCTTTTTTCTGCTGCATTATATGGACTTGATCAAACTTTATAATTGCTTATTGCTGTCAGCAAACTCAGGAGAGGAAGGTGAGAGTAGAACACTAAATAGGAAGGACAAGTGCATGAACCTTACTAAGTGTTTTTGCTTTTTAGTTAATAGGAATATTAGTTAATCTCGTTTAATTAAAGCTAGGTTGATTAGTGTAGACTTAACTCACTTAAGGAATTGAGTAGGTGTTAAGTATCTTAATTGAGATTCGGGAGAATTCTTTTAAGTTATTAGAATAACCTAGGATTAATTTATTTGGTTGATAGAGTTGTAAGTGCATGAGAGGGGTTTTGCAATTTCTAGGACGGAGGAGAGGGATTAGTAACTTTAAGCTTTTATTTTGATTAATTTCATCGGTTGTGTGTTTGTTTGCTATCATTAAAGAAACTTCATAACAATTTACTATCATATGCTTTTACTTTGTTAATTCTAGTTAGAGCTATCTTCAATCCAAACAAATTTGTCTAACTAATTCCATTAAATTTTTTGGGTAGTTAGAAACTTAGTCCTCGTAGGAACGATATCTTACTCACTCTTTATTACTTGTGCAATTGGTGCACTTGTCAACTCATTAACAAATTTTTTAAACAAAATACCAAGGTTTCCAAGATGTGAATCAACAAACAGAACTAATTTTTTTTTCAAAATACAATCGATTTAGCAAGTTAAGCTTCATCACATCAATTGACATAGAAACAATCTTTGAATATGTAGTTAGCATAATTTTCTTAAGAATTACTAATTCAACCCAAGCAGCATAGAAATTTAAAGGAGTTTCACACCAAAACATTTTTCATCCTCAGATAGTTTATTAAAACCTAAATTAGCATTTAGTGATTAATTTACTATTTGTTCTCAAAGGCTTCACTTTATTTTTGTTCTCAAGAGCTTCACTTTATTTTTGTTCTCAAGGGCTTAGCTTTACCAAAAACTAGCTCTATTTTCTTTTTTTTTTTAAAAGCATGTCCCCTTATTGAACTTTTTTAGCTATCCCCTTATTGAACTTTTGATAATTTTTCCACTATTCTCCAATTCAAGAAATTATAAACCATTTTCATAATTAAGGAGTTCTTAAAAAGAAAAATTAATTGTAAAAACTTCCTATTGCTGCTTGAATAAAAACAAGGCGACATTTATAAGAAATTTCCTAGCATTAGATGCAAAGATTCCTTCTTACTTTTGAAAATAAATGACTTAACTTCACTTGCACAGAAGAAATTAACAATTTTTCAAAATTTTTGTGATTTGTTGAGCACTACTAGGAAACAAAGGCAAACATTTCAGCTCTTCTCTCACAGAAAAATATGCATATGCACATATATCTCACAATAAACTTCTCCCCCAAACTTAAATCACACATTGTCTTCAATGAACTAAGGAAGGTTTAAAACATCAGAATGCAAGCATCAAATTTTCTATAAAACACACAAATAGCAGAAAAATGTTGTGCATAGCAGAAATATTATAATCATAAGCTCAACACCATATCATAATTCATTACAGCAACATCATGTTCCAAGGAAACAAAGTTTCACCAAAACAACTTCATAATCATAGAAAAGCAATAAAAACTACTAAAAATCAAGCAACAACACAAAAAGAACAAAGCAAAACAATTAAACTAAGAAACAAGGAAACTTGGATTGCCTCCCAAGAGCGCTAAGTTTATAGTTTTCAACCAGACTTTACTGATTTATCTTGGATCAAAAGAGACGAGTCTTGAAGTTGAATTGCCTTCCCTCAATCTTGCCACTGTTTTGTCTTTTCTTTGATTGGTTCTTTGGCTTTGCATGGAGGAAATGCAAATTGTTCAACAATCATTTTTTTTTCTTTTGATCATAAACTTCCTTTTCCACAGGTGATTCAATAATGTCAAACACATTAATTAAAAGTCTGCCTCTCCTTTTGGACTGTCAAAATTAATGTCCCTTGAGCCACATCAATTACCGCTCTTGAAGTAGCAAAGAATGGTCTACCCAGAATAAGATGGATTTCCTCGTCCTCCGTCATGTCTAATACCACAAAGTCCACTGGAAAGAAAAATTTTCCCACTTTGACTAGCACATCTTCCACTACCCCATATAGATGTCTCAATGATTAGTCGACAAGCTGAAGGGTCATCATATTTGGTTTCACCTTACCAATCCCAAGTCTCTTAAAAACTAACAAAGGCATTAGATTGATGCTTGCACTACAACAATAACTCATGATACCTACAGATGATTCAGTCGGAAATATATTGATTATAGTAGGAAAATAAAATTTTCAATTGATTTCCTACTGAATTTTTACAGTTGTAACATGTATAGTCACTAATTAAATACCGACTGCGTTTCGACTGAAAAAAATTTCTTACTGCAACATTCTTACTGCATTTTCAGTCGTATATATTAGACATATCCTATATATATATCTACTTTACAGGTTTTAATATTTTGATACCACTTTTTGACATAATTTATAACTAAAATAAATTATATTAACCCAATTTATCAGTGTAACATAATAATTCATACGAAAAGATAAAAAAAAAATACAGGGGTGAAGTGGTGTAGGGGACTCCACCTTACACCACTTCATGAAGTGGTAGTGAGCCCCCTGCGCCACGTGATTGTGAAGCTCCCAAACTTGTACCACTTCACCTTCCGTGACTTTATATTTTATTTTAATTTTATTTATAATTTAATTATTTTTTATTTAATAATTAAAATTTATTATAATTATTTGTAATTAATTTTATATTTTTTTAATAATTAACAAATAGTTATTTATGTGTCACATATTTACATTATGTATTTATTAGCTTAATTATTTTTATTTGATAATAAAAATTTATTATTATTATTTGTGATTAATTTTATATCTTTTTAGTTAACAAACACTTAAAATTTAAAATTTATTTAAAAGTGAATTTACATGATTATAAATTTAGGGAAGATAAGTAATGGATGAAAAATAAATATTTACATAATTTTTATTTGAATCAATAAATTTGTTTTATTTCAATTAAAAGAGATATAAATTTTAAATTTATAATTTTACAATTATTCAAGGAACATATTGGATTATTAGTTTACGTATTGTTGATCTATCAATCAATCATCAAGAAAATGCAGTCCTATAAAGATAAGAATAGAATTGATTAGTAAGGAATAAAATTATTAAAAAATAAACTTTGAAAAAGGAAAAAAAAATATATACCATACAGAAATGAAATAGTCTCTTTAAAACATACTAAGTTGAATTTCAAAATCCATTGTAGTCCCTCCTATAAAACATATTTAAAAAAGAAAAAAAATGCTATTAGCTAGTGTTTTTAGAAACAAGTAAAATACATGAGGGAAAGAAAAAGAGACATTGTGAGGAGTGAATACAAGAATAGAAAAAGATTTCAATAGAAGAGGAAAATGAATCACATACTAGATAAGAGAGAACCAGCAAAGTAGAGAAAGCGAAATGACAAAGTAGAAGAAGAAGAAGAGAGAGACGAAAATAAGAGAAGTGCAATGGAAGGAGAATGTTATATAAACGTATTTTCGAGGTAATAAATGTTTCGAAATATATGTTAAGTTAGGTCATTAGTGGTTTCGTGTTTTATATTATTTGTATGTTATTTTATATTATTTTTATGGTAATAAATAATATGTAATATATTTTAAGCTTTTATAAATAAATGATGTTATTTGATATTATTTTTATGTTATTAAATAATCTATTATATATTTTATACTAATTATATATTTAGAAATGAGAATAAACTAAAAGTTGGATAAATTCTATTAAATACTTAATAATAATAATTATATTATATATTTAAATATATTTATAAATAAGCATACTAAATTGTATTAAATAAACAGTAAAAGAAAAAAGTTATATTAATACAAATAAATGACAAAATATTTGCTTAATACAAATATTTATGCTTCGTCATCATTTTCTCCATCCTCATCATTCTCTTCATCTTCATCATCATTGTTTCTATTTTTAGGAATATCCAACGGAATATAAAAATTTATTGCATTATTTAGAGAACTCATTTCTGGTCGATAAATGGCTTCTGGTAGACTTGAACTGGCATGAAATCTATATGGAGGTGGATGCAACAGATAAGGTTCTTCAAATGCTTTTTCTCTACTATGTATAGTAGTAATTTGATTACTTAGTCCTCTATTCCTATCCTCGTATTTTTTCAACTCTTCTTTATAAAATTTACTTAAACTTTTAACAAGTTTATCCTTTAAAACCTGTTGAAATTCTTGGGAGCGAGCCCAATCAAGCTCCTATGAGCCTTCTTGTATATGATATTCAGACGTCGTGTTACCAACAATTTTTGTTATCTCAACTCCTAAACCATATACCTGTCCCTTTTTTTTTCCTCCTACTGCTTTCATCCACAGATCAAGATCTGATAATTCTTGTTCAGAGCTAGTTAAAGATTGTAGCCTTTGATATTCCACCTTAGAAGAAAATAGAATTATATTAGGTTGTATTATGAAATATATACAATGTATATCCAGTTGTAGACAAATTAACACTTACAAATGTTGCTCTGATTTTTTATCAACCCATCTCTGATTAGTCTTATTTTGATGAGTTCAGAGAAATAACTCAGATGCAGTAGGTTCTCATCCTAATTCTTTTGTCTATGGTGTAAAAAAAAAGTTTTAGATATAATGATGAAATAGTATATTAATATATTTTATAAAAAATTTAAATCAGTTCCCAATCTTCTCTTGTGCTCTGCCACTGAAATAGAGCCTCCAATATGAAGAGATGAGCCGAACCCATCCAAGTCAGAAGATCTGTTTGTCTTTTTTTGCTCTCTAATTTGTTTGAATGCTATCATTCCCTATTTATCACACAGCTGATTCCAAACAGACTCCCCTATCCAGTCTAGTTTTTTATTATTCTTATGCATTGTATATGTCAAATCCTTTAAGCGCATTTGAACACAATTTTTCCAAATGTTGTGAATACTGTCACCATGTTGTGGTAATTAACCAAGTATAATATTTTTTTAAAAAAATATAGTTAATTAATAATAAAAATAAAGCAACGAAAAAATTTTAAATAATAATAATGAAATTGTACTTGAAATTCTATCCACCAGAAGCTTCGTAAGGATTCAGTTACATCTCTCCAACAAGTATATGGTCCATCATATGTTGCTTTAATGATAGACATGATTTGATCTCGAACCTTATTATGTTTTGGAGAAAACCTAACTCAAAGAAACTCAAAATATGACTACATAATTTTAAAACATAAATTTAAATAAAATATAAATTACAGTGGTTAGAAACAAAAATTACTCTTTTCCATCAGGAGTGATTAGGTCTTTGCTAATAACATTACTATCTTGATGTTGTAAATCATGAGTTGTTGCCTCAATCAAGACTGGAGAGGATCCAAAGAATGGTGATGATTTGTGTGAGGTTGAAATTACAGATGGAGATAAAGTTGGTCCTAAAGGTAGGGATAAAGATTGAGAATGATGTGAAGATGTAAAGTTATTACGATATGTTTAAGGTGTGAGTGGTGAGTTATTTGGGACCTAAGGAGAAGTGGATGGGATATTAGATGTATCATGGTGGAAGTAGAATTGCCATGTGGGCGATGGTCCAACCGGAGGATAGCCAAGATAAGCCATGAGTGGTGGTATGTTTCCTTGGAATTGCCATAGCATTGGTGAATAAAAAGTTTGGAAGAGTTGTGGAGGACATATTTTGTTGTGGGCTGAAAAAAGAAAGGTAAGGAAATGACTGCCATAGGTTTGCTGTTGTGGTAGTATCACTGTCCATACTGGTGTATTGTTGGAAGAAGAAGTATTCTGAGGTTGAAGAAAAGGTTGTCTTCTTGCTCTTCCTCTGAATAAATTTCCAGGCTGCTATAATGGATTGTCAGACATGTTGTAAATGAAGGCAAAAATAGAAGCTAGGAGTTGTGAGCACTAAATGGAGATGAAAAAGGATAAGAGAGCACTAAGCTGAGATCAGAAAATCAGAGATGAAGAGGAGAGAACTAGTATATAAATATATTTTTTTGAAAAAGAAAAATGTGAGCCTTAATTACCTGTCATGTGAAACGACGTAGATGGATATTTCATATTTTAAAATATATATTTATATATACACCTATACACCCTTTATTTTCACACTCTAACCAATAGATTAAAGTAGGTCTTAAGATGACTGGAGTAATGTGAGAAGATTATATTAATTTAATACAGGAGAAAATCACATTTATAGTAAATAAATATGTACTATGTAAAAAATTGAAATTAATTTATATATTATAAAAATCATAACTTATCATATGGCTACAAAAAATATTTACAATATATATGTGTATTAAAATAATTCATGTTATACATGAAATATTATAATAATATAATGTGTTATGTATATCAATATAAAATAATTTATGCTATATATTATAATATCAAAATATATTATGTATTACAATTTCAGAATATATATTAAGAAGTGATGATTGATTCACCTGTGAAGTGTTAAAATTGATATTGCGTGGTATCCAGTTAGGATTTGATACTGTAAAAAATTTTGTTTTGCTTCTTTGAAAAAGTACTACCACGTGTTTACACCCCATACTCCCTTCTACACCTCACACTTCCTATATAACCACTACCCACTTACATCTCATTCACATCATTTTATCAATATCTTCTAAATCTTCTTCTTCTTCCTGTCACACCACACCTATAACCCATACTCCTTACAAAATTAGCATTCGCTTAACATCCTTCTAATCACTTTCTTCCTACTAATTCTATTTGTTTTAAATTTCTTATCGTTATACCTTTTCCATTTTTTTATCTATTTGTTGGTAATCTTATAGCTTTTATTATTTGTTAACAATTATGGGTGATTATGATATTGCTGGCGCTACAGATACCAGTCTATTATATATGCAACAACAACATATTTCTGCTTTAGTGTGGGAAAATAATGAAGTAAGTATTTATAGTTCCAAAATTATTCTTTGAAGTTATTAAATTATTTATTTACTTAGAAGTTAGGTTTGGAGACTTTTTATTTCATATGATGATTAATTATTTTTTCCACACAATTTATTTTATATCATGATTAATTTTTTTTTTCATAGAATCGTATCCTTAGAACAATGAAATAGGCAAATACTCGTACTCTACCTCTTGATATCATGCCATTTCTAAGGCAATCTGGATTTTATGTTGTGTCTGTCTCGGGTGATTTTGCCTTTAACTACGCATTAGTTTCTACCTTTGTTGAATGGTGGCACCCAGAGACACACACTTTTCACATAACTAAGGATGATTACAATTACGCTACTAGATGTAAGATTATTATTGGGACTTCCATGTATGGGAGGACCTATAACCAGCAATCCCCGCATATCAAACTTTGAAGAATTATGTAAGCAAGCATTGGGAGTTGTGCTTCCTAGATCAGAGACCGATAGACAAAGAGTATCACTAAAGTGGCTCACAAATACATTTACAGAGATACCTGAAGGTGCAGATTAGGCCATATTAGAATTCTATGCTAGAGCATGGATTCTACAATACCTAGTTGGATATTTGATGTCAACTAAGTTTGGCAATTTTGTAAGCTTAAAGTACCTCCCTTTTCTTCTTAATCTCCATCAGTGCAAGAATATGTCATGGGGTTCGACGGTATTGGCTTTTCTGTATAGGGAGCTTTGCTTTGCCACACTGAAGGATACTAAACAAATTGGAGGGTGCATGACCCTCTTACATATGTGGATCTGGTGGATATTTCCCAGTTTTTGCCCTGATATTATCCGACAGTCAGTTCCATTGACCACAATTTATGACCTGCCACCTTTGGGTTTCAAGTATGTTTCATTTCTTGACATAATATAGGTTCACTAATTATTATTTGCTTAGTTAATAATCTGTTACTATTTTCATAGGTGGAAGGGGTCTCGCATGCATCCAACTCCCTCAGAAATTATGATAACTAAATATAGAGAAATGTTGGACATCATGAGTGACCAAGAGGTACAGAACTCTGCTAATATAATGAGTCTCCACCAAATAAAATATACTGACAAGTGTCATATCATTGTAGATTATATGGTATCCCTATTTAAGAGTGCTTGGGGGAATCCCTGCATACTGTTCGATTGGGAATAGAAGTGGGTCAGGCCAGAGTACCTTTAATAATTTGCTTTCATATAGTTGAAATGTAACTTACTAAGTGCGTAATGCGGCAATTGGGGCCGTTAAAAGGAATACTGCCAAACCCACAGAGGGACCAAATGGAAAGTTATCATGCTCAAAAGGCTGAAGGGAGACTTCGCAACCATGATTGGGCGGAGCACCATCAAGAGGCCATACAAACATGGAACAATTGGAGACTACTAATCCTATGAGGTGAATTCTCACGTGACCCAGACCCAAGATACTTTGATTGGTACTTTCAGATAACGCGACATTATATCAGTCAAGATACAGCAGTGATGGCTACTGTGGTATAATATTTATTTTATCTTTCATACAATAAATTAATTTTTTTTAGATTTATTGATTATATAGTAATTTAATTTCACTGTTTTAGAATGACACCACACATCTAGTAGAACATATTTCTTTGATATATCCCAAAAATCAATTCGCTGCGATTGCTAGAAGCCAAATGATATCAATACAATGGAATGTGAGTCAGAGAAACCAGAGACAATTGGAGCGAAGGCAAGCTTAAATGTCTCGTGGGTCTGAAACCCAAGATATAGAAGCCAGTACCAGTAACACTGCTGCTAGTTCAAGTCGAAAAAAGAGAATAAGGAGGAGGCAAAGAGCACAAGGAGAAGAAGCAGGACCTGGACTAGAAGGAGAGGAAGCAGGGCCAAAAGAAGAGGGATATAATGAATAGATATTTAACTTTTTGTACAAAGATAAATTGTATGATAAATAATATTTGTAATTTATCAATATTTTAATAAAAAGTTGTATGATGCATATTTTATTTATTAATTAACATATTACGATATTATTAAATTTTATGACAATATAATTTTAATGATTAGAATCAATAACTATATATTATGTTAAAATTAAATTAGTTCATTTAAAGTATTTTATTTAAAAATAATTCTATATAATTTTTATGAGTAAAGATAATTATTATGTTATATATTAAATTTTAAATAATTATTTATACTTATATTTTTATTTAAAATTTTAAAAAATTTAAAAAAATAAATGAGGCGTGCTTCTCATGTGGCATGCAATTGAATGCCTAAAGGGGCGTGCTTTGCAAGCCACACGAGGCGTACAAGGCACGCCTTGTTAGTATTGTCCTTAAAGCCTATTTTAAAGCTTTTCTATCTAGTAAGTTTTTTCTGTCTAGTAGACTTTTGTAGAAGATATTTATCATATTTATCTTCTAGATTTTTACTTTTTTAACTAAATTATTTTTATACTAAATTAATTTTATTTTATATTTTTAATTCTATTACATTTTTTAAAATTAATATATTTTATTTAAAAAAATTAAAAATACAAATTATATAAATATAATATTAATTTTATTACATACGTATAATATAATACCATTTCATATTTTTATTTTATTTTTATATAAAAATTGTATTTTATATTTTTAAATACAAATTTAATTAATATAATAGTTTTTTTCATAATTTAATTAGTCATACTGTAGTTTACATCTTTTTGTTCCATCTAGTTTTTTAATTAATATATTCTCTTCGTTTAAAAATTAAAAATGAAAAGTATATAAATATAATATTAATTTTATTACTACATATAATATTATATATATATGTATTATATATATATATATATATATTAATATTATATTATATTATATTATATTATATATATACTAATATAATATCATTTTTATTTTTGAATTTAGTTTGCTTTAATGGTGCCGCATGGGTCATTGGGTCTATACGATAGCTATAAGGCTACGTGGAAAAATTATGTAGATGACGAAGCATAGGTGGGATGTCAGATTAAAAAAAATGCGTAAAAGATCTGATTGAAAAGAAAAGACCTAAGTGTGTGTAAAATTTTCTTGTTCAACTTTTCCTCTCCATTGTTGGCTTTTTTTTTCTGTTCACTTTTTTGACAATGGAGATCCCTTTTCATCGGAGATAGATATATAATAGACTAAATCCTGGAAAGAAGGGTTACACAGAAGAATTTTTGGTAGAGGTGGAGGAATTTTTTGCCTTTGCTAAGAGACATGCTGTGGATGGAAAGATCTGGTGCCCTGTTCAAAACATAAAAATACCACCTTCATGTGTGTTGAGGATGTTAAAGTTGGACCTTTACAGAAGAGGCTTTCAGCCATGACACTGGTACTGGACATCTCATGGTGAGGTCGGTAGTGAAGCCACAGCTTCATCTTCTGTTGATGTAGGTTGTTCAAGTAGATCGACATTTACTGTTGCTGAAGGGGATGCTCGATATCAAGCCATAGTCTTAGATGCAACCAGAGCCGACCTGGATATACTAAATGACTCAAAACCAGAGAACGAAGATACTGGTAATCAAAATACAGATGAACCTTTAAATTCAAAAGCTCAAAGCTTCTTTGATTTATTAAATGCCTACCAGAAACCATTTTGGCCAAGTAGTACCAATCATTTAGAGTTGTTTGTTGCGGTTAGAATGTTAACCCTGAAATCTAAAGGCAACATATCGGTGGTAGCTTTCAACAATATGGCAAGTCTTATGGGAGAGATTAGTCCAGATGAAAATCTCGTGCCCACGAATTAGTACAAGACAAAAAAATTGGTATCCAAACTTGGTTTGAAGTCAAAAAAACATAGATGTTTGTCAGAATGGATGCATGTTTTATTATAACAATGATATAGATAAGACAGAATGCAAATTTTGTCAGGCATCTCGATACCGAGAAGATCAACCTAAGATAAGACAAAGTGTTAAACAGATTCCAGTGAAAAGGATGCACTAAATACCCCTTATTCCTAGATTGCATAGGCTTTATGCTTCTATGAGTTCAGCTAAGAAAATGTGATGGCATTGGAATAATAGAAGAAATGAAGGCGTATTGATTCATCCTTCAAATGCGGAAGCATGGAACCACTTTGACATAGTGCATCCTAACTTCACTAATGAGCCACGTAATGTGAGGCTTGGCTTGTGTACAGATGGGTTCACCCTTTACGGTCAACATGGGACACCATTCTCGTGTTGGTCGGTTATAGTGACACTGTACAACCTACCTCTGGAGCTTTGCATGATTGTACCGTACATGTTTCTGACAGCCATTATACCTGGGCCACGTAATCCAAAGGCTGGCATTGATGTGTACTTGCAGCTGCTCATTAATGAGCTAAAAATATTATGGGATGGACTATCCACCTTTGACGTTTCCACACAGCAGAATTTTCATATGCGAGCCACATTGATGTGGACAATAAATGACTTTCCAGAGTATGGAATGTTGTCAGAGTGGAGCACTGCAAGTAAGTTCGCTTATCCTTACTGCATGCATAACTCGAAAGCCTTCACTCTTAAAATACTTAAATCATAAACTTCTCATGTAAAAATTGTGTTATAAAATCCTTTATATTTTTTGAATCTAGTTTAATTTTTTTAGAAATAATTTTAATTTAATTATTTTTTAACCTATCTAATTACAAAATTAATTTGACTAATTAAAAAAATTAAAAAACTGTTTAAAAATAAAAAACATAGTAAAAATAAGTTCAATTTTAAAAAAAATAACAAAAGGCTATATCTAATAAAATATAATACATATATATACATATATATATATATATATATATGTATTATATATTATATAATATATATTTTATATATAATATATATTAAATAATATCATCCACACATAACATAAAAAATTAATATTTTTCAAAAAATATAAATTTAAATTTTTGACCACAGTTAGATCATAAACATCTAATGTAAAAATTATATTATAAATATTTCTTTTTTTTTTAGTGTAATTTAATTTTTTAAAAATAATTTTAATTTAATTATTTTTAACCTATTTAATTTCAAAATTAATTATACTAATTAAAAAATAAAAGATTGCTTAAAAATATAAAATATAATAAAAATAAGTTAAATTTTTAAAAAATAAGATAATATATATTAAATGTTCCCCCTATACCATTTACATGGAAATGGCGCACACTACAAAAAAATTGGAATTTAGCGTCGGTCAAAATCAACCTTTAGCGTCGGTTTTGACCGACGCTAAACGACTTAACGTCGGTTTACAAAACCGACGTTATCTGCTCCGTTGCGAGGTTGTTTAACGTCGGTTTTGACATCCGTGGGAATAACCGACGTTAGATGATTTTAACGTCGGTTTTGACAAAACCGACGTTAAATTCTGAAATTTAGCGTCGGTCATAACCGACGTTAAAGTTGTGATTTAACGTCAGTTTTGACCGACGTTAAATTTGTGATTTAACGTCGGTTTTGACCGACATTAAATTCTGACAGTTAACGTCAGTTATGACTGACGTTAGATGACATATTGATGATTATTTGGTCATTTAACGTCAGTTGTGACCGACGCTATGTGAGTGATTTAACGTCGGTTTTGACCGACGTTAGATGACTTTTGAATTTTTTTTGTTATTATCATTTAGCATCGGTGTCGACCGCCGCTAAATGTTTGATTTAAAATCAATTTTATCCGATGTGAAATAATTTTGGGCAATTTTTTTTTAGTTTAATTAAATTGAAATTACCATTAATTTCCAAAACCAACATTATCTGGTCAAAATTTAACGAATAATAATAGCCAAACTATAAAAGAAAATATATTTGAATAAAAACATATATTTTTAAACATAAGTTTTACATCAAATTCAAAGTTACAAGTTAATACATTCTAAAAGAACAAGTTTCACATGTCCTAACAAAATAAATATTACAACTAGTCATAGTCATGGGTTGTGACTAGCTCCAGAAGAATGTCGACATTATTGAGGTGAAGCTCATGCATTGTTTGCTTCAGGTGCCTGTAAACATAATATTTATTATTAGAGTCCATAGTAAATGAAAATAATGAATTAATAAATCTAAAATTATATAAAGTTAAAATTGTTTAAGATAAATAATATTTGTTTAAGATAAATAAAGTTAAAATTAGAAATAAATAGAATAAAAATAGATATCAATAACCAACAAAAAATGAGTCCAAAGAAATAGAAATAGATATCAATAAAAATAATATCATTTCTTATTGCACTGACCAATTAATTATCATTGCACAAGGGTCCAATGACAGGACACTAAGGGGTTAACTCATAAATTAGTTCTTGATCACTTAACCAATGACACTTTGATATCATATTAACAAATTATTCACCTAAAAAGTATGGATTAAATTACAAAATGGGCTTACTAGGCTTAATTCTTTGACGCTTAAGAAATCTAGCATTTTCAGCTATGCACCTAAATTAAGTGCCCAAACTCAAGGAACTAAGCATGCACCTAAATTCTGTTTTAAGGTTGATTTTAGCCATGACTTAACAAAAATTCTGGTATTGATTCAGAACTCCATAATTCATGAAATTTTGTATACGTCCTTATTTATGTATTGGCATACTAGAATAAAAATATCAGCCCAAAAATCCAAGATTTGGCTCTTCAAATGATCACTTTAGTACTCCTATATCAGAATTTCCCAATTCTGCCATTAGTTCTGTTCTTATGTGCAACAGACCATCTTAGACATATATAAATGCAATGAAACTTTGGAGATCATTAGCATTATGTCTTGGCTAAATGGCATAAAAATTTCAGCTCAAAAAGAGACTTTTAACTACCATAACCAAACCAAATTCCTAAACTGTTCAGATATTCCTCTGTACTGGGCAAGTGATGCTCTCATGCTTATTTCACCAAGAAAACCAGCATTATCTTGCTTAAAACTTTCCAGATCAATTTATTACAATATAAAGAACCTTTCCACAAAGTTTCATGATTTTAGGAGTGGATTTGGTCATTCAAAGACACATAAAACCAGTAACATCAAAAGCTGTCATGGTATTAAGCTTCTTGTAAAAATATATGATTGTATGAGACTTTTTATTGTTAAAAACTTGAAAAGATAATGTAGTTATTTTTATTACCTTCAGCTCTTGTAAGTCAGCAATATGCCTCTCCAGACATTCCTTCAAAGATTTCTCCTCTACTTCTTTAAGTTCCATCAACTGTAGCCAAAAGACATTACCTTTAGCTAATGTTTATTTTTATTTTACAAAAATAATGCAACTTGAAGGAATGAAAAGCAATACAAGCAATAGAATAATCAAAAGCATTGCCCTGCTCACCAACTTCACATAGCCTATCTCTCCCTTTATAATTTCGTCCACTGTCATACTCTTCACTTTCATCATTCCCATCATCATATCATTGCACTTTAATAATTTCCCTCAAATAAATTCTATCATGGGCTACGATTCAGGCCTCCTTGTAATAATATATATATATATATATATATATATATATATATATATTTATGAAAGGTCTTTCTCCACTATCTTCTTTAATTTATGAGCGTCTGCCGAACAGTCAGCCTGAAAGTCCTGATAGTGATCTAACTCCTGCCAAAGACTTCATTAAATGGTCCAAATGGCTAATGGTAATGTAAAGTAAAAGCAAGAAGGGCTGAAAAACAGAGGGCTTGTAAATAAAAGCAAGAAGACCTTTAAATCATCTATTTTGTTCTTCTTAATAGCTGTTAAGTATCACCCACTGACCAAGTTAATTTGAATTAGCAACTAATTAAATCTGTTACAGAGGAATGGCTAATGATTTACACAATTGAACTTCATTTGACTAATATATAATGAAATAGCAAATTGTCATTAAAATGAAAGATTACTAATATATAAATGAAAGCAGTTAGATAGCAGCGCCAACAATGAAAAGCAATCATAAAGAATGGATTACCTGCCATCAATTTGTTTGTTTGCTTGTACCTTCATTATCAACCAAAGGACCACCAATATCTATCAAGTGGTCCAGAGAAGGCCTGAAGCAATTTGGGAAAGAAGAAGGGAAGGACCATTTTGCAATAGAATGAACACTAGAATTTTGAAAAAATAATTAAATAATATTGATTATCTTTAGAATATTATTAAGGAAAAAAAAAAACTATGCCAATTTCAGTGTAGTAATTGAAATTAATATGCATAATCAGATAACATCAATACAATCAAATAACAAGACCAAGGTTTTCTTAACACTAATACCTGAAAAAAGAAAGCACACAAGCAGGAAACAAAAAAGACTTCAGCAAAGGAAAAAATTGTTGCATGATATTCCAGTAGAATCCAAAGCACAGAACAGAAGATATGCAATAAATTGCGAGTCATTGATTTTTACCAAAACATCCACACATTCAGATTATACTGATGCTAACAGCTACAATTTGATGCCAAATCTAGGAAGCTCATTGATGCAATAGTTCAAAGCTTTTATAGGGTTCATGAAAAGTAGCTAATTAGTTTAATAACCATGCAAAGCTCAAAAGGTGAGCTTAAGCAGCAGAGCATTTGCCAAAGTTTATGCACAGAGAAGTAGATCAAATTGGTACAAGCAAAGAACAAAGAAACTAGGATATATAATCATATAAGCACATTTGTTCATTCCAGCTAGTAGTGCCACATGGCTTTAATTGACTACAGAACAAAGAAACTAGGATATATAATCATATTTACTAATTTTTGTTACCTGATATATGATGTAAATAGCATATACTTTCTATCTCTAACTGCTTCTATTCCAACTGAGACATCACCTCAGGTTACATTTAAATTGGCACAAAATTCCAAACTCAAAAAAATGCAAGAGAAAATCATTTGTAATGAACGAGAGAAAAAATACATACCTGAAATCTCAAAGAAGAAAGAGAGAGTGAATACGTGGAATCAAATTGAAGGTTAATCCTCCACTTTTTAATAATCATTCTCTTCAACCTTTAACCTAAAATTAAAAGAAAAAGGATTATGGAGAGAAGAGAAAATTTGCCGTGTATAGGTGTGCGAAAATGGAGAGAAGAAAGTGTCAAAGATAGAAAATACCCAATACAGAGAGAGTATGCGATTGTGAATATGGAGGAGTTTCTTGAAGAGAAGCTGTCTTTGACACTCTTCCTCATTTTCCAATACGATGTGCTGCGATTTGCAAGAAGACAGAGAGAGTGCCGAGGAGGAGAAAAAACGCACAGGAGAGAAGAGAAGCTACAAATATATCATCCTTCACGTTGTTCCTCATCTTCCATTGTTTGTGCTGAGATTTGGAAGGATTTCAGAGGAAAAGTTGTGGGAATTTAGGGCTGTGCGCTTTCTAAAAATGATTTGAGCTCTAGCGTTGTGTGATTTATGAGAAAATTGAAGGAGAAAGAAAAAGGAGGGAGTCACAAAAACAAGGAGGAGGGAAATGAAAAAAATAAGGAGCGCTTAAAATTGGTGAAATTGGAAATGAGTAAAATGGGGGGAAATTGGAAATTGGTGAATTGGAAGGCTTGCAATCTAGATTTTATTATCAATAAATTAATGGATATATACCAACCGTTATTAGCTCTATTTGAAAAATGGAACTATTTCCTTTTTTTTTACTTAGTTATTTTTTAGTCATATACCTATTTAACTGTTAAAATTTTTTTTATGTAATAAGAAAATTCGGTACTTCTTATCACCCCAAGATAATAAAGGACCTTTTAACCTAATAACAAATTATAACCATTTAGTATTTAACTAGCTACTGGATCTTCGTTATATTTATACTATTAAAATTAAACTTAATTTTTAATAGGCATAATTTTCTTTTTTAACAGTAAATTAAACAATATTTTTCTTTTTTTTTCACTTTTTTTTGTAATGATCTACTGTATAAAATAAAAAAATAGTAAAAAAAATTTCAAATTATTTTCTTTAAAAACATTAGATTTTTTTTTAAAGTTCAAATATTTTAATAAAATACTCTATTTTCATTCTTTATAATATTACAATAAAATAAAATCTTCATATTGTTATACAAAATAGAACAAGATCATGTTACAAACATTTATAAGATATAATCGATTTTTAACATTAATAAAATAAATTGCATAACCTTTCAAATTCAAAGAAGTTGTGGGTATTCTAACCTGTGAAAAATTGTGTATTTAAATGATTAGACTTCATTTTGATTAAAAAAATTGTAAGTATTCAGAAGTCTTCACTGAAAGTGGGTAGTGGTGCTTATGTGTGTGTGAAGCTATGGCTGAAGGTTAAGTGTGCAAGTGTACATAAGTGTTCATATCACACAAAGAAGGGGAAGAGCAATCGAGCTTGGAAGGATAACTCACCAGGGCTGGACTTGAGACAGGAGCTGAGATGAAGTTGGTGGGAGATTTTTACAAAAACTGCCACTAAATATACATATATATATATATATATATATATATATATATATATATATATATATATATATATATATATATATATATATATGTATACACTACATTGAGGTGGAGATGTTACTGAATTTGAGACCAAGAAATCATGATGAGGAAGAAATGGGTCGAAAATTCATGAAGTGTGAGAAAGACTATCTCACGTTGATGCATTGTCTATGGCATCCCTCTCTCTCTCTCTCTCTCTCTCTCTCTCTCTCCCTCTCTCTCTCTCCCTCTCTCTCTCTCTCTCTCCCTCTCTCTCTCTCTCTCTCTCTCTCTCTCTCTCTCTCTCTCTCTCTCTCTCTCTCTCTCTCTCTCTCTCTCTCTCTCTCTCTAACCCAACACAGTTGTTACTCTCTCCAACATTCTCACACTCACGATGAGAATGTAAGGATTATGGTTAAAAATGAAATTATTGGAAGGATTATGGTCAAGAGGTGGGTGTGGGAGAAAATATTGGAGGGGAACTGAAATAGAGAAGAAGAGTGAAACTAAAATACGAAAGAGATATGTGAATGACATGTTTTGCGGAAGAAATTCTCCTATTTTTCTTTTCTTAAAATAAGGCATTTAGTGTCGGTTTTAACTGACGCTATAGAAACCGACGCTATATGCGACATCTAACGTCGGTTTTAATCGACGTTATAGAAACCGACGCTAAATACAAAATAAAACCGACGTTATAAAAACCGACGCTAAATTCAGAATCTAACGTCGGTTGTAACTGACGCTATAGAAACCGACGCTAGTTGCGGCATCTAACGTCGGTTTTTGAAACCGACGTTAAAAAACCGACGCTATATTCCCTTTTTTTTGTAGTGGCAGGGGATATATATATATATATATATATTATATAATATATATATTAAATATATTTTATATAATATATATATATATATATTTAATATTTAATATTTACTATCAATTTAAAAAATATAGATTTAAGTTTTTGGTGAAAATTTTGTTATAAAATTTTGTTATATTTTTTCAATTTAATTTAATTTTTTAAAAATAATTTTAATTTAATTATTTTTTTACTTATCTAATTACAAAATTAATCTAACCAATTAAAAAATTAAGAGAATGTTTATAAATAAAGTATCTAATACAAATAAATTGAATTTTGAAATAAAATAACAATAATATATCGCGTAGGAAATATGGTGCAGGGGAGCTTCCCCCTGCGCCATATAATATATATATATATATATATATATATATATATATATGTATATATTTTGTGCAGAGAATATACTAATTTATTTTTTTACTTATTAATTTTAAATTTTTAAAAAATATATATACGTAAATAATTTTATAAAAAAATATTTGTAACTAAATAATTTTAAATAAAAAAAGAATTAATTTTAACATATTTAAAATTATACGTAGTTAACTAAATAAATATTGCTGAGCTGATATCAATCAAAGTTAGAAAAATAATCATTCCTACTACATTTCAGTCGAAATTTCTTTCAGTTAAAAAAAATAATAGTTGCTACAACAATTCAGTAGGAAAATAAAAGTGTATCAGTCAGAATTACTTTCAGTAGATTTCAGTCAAAAATTTTCTATTGGAATTTCGTTTGATTGTTGTAATGTAGCCCCAAAATCACATAAGGTCCTCTTGAATGTAATACTTCCAATTGTACAGTGGATGGAGAAATTCCCTAGATCTTTGAGTTTCAAAGGCAACTTCTTATGTATAATCGCACTACACTCTTCATTCAATGTAACTCTCTTATCATTCCCCATCTTCCTCTTTTTCAACAACATCTTTTTTATGAACTTTGCATAAATAGACTTTTATTCCAAAGCTTTAGAAAATGGTATGTTTATTTTAAATACCTCTAAAAATTTGTTGAACTGCTTCTCATTGTTCTGTTTACGAAGCCTTTGAAGAAAGGGCATCTTGATGTGTGGTGTAGCAATACAATGTTTGTCAACTTTCTCAATGTTCTCCTTACTTTCCGAATCATGTGGGGGAAGTATTATTAGTTGCAGAATTGTCATCTTTAGTCAATTTCTTATTAGCCTCTTTAGCTACCACTTCTTTCCTAGACATAGGTTCTCTCACCTTCCTACTTCTAGTGGTTATAGCATTCATATGCTCTCTCGGATTGACAACAGTGTCATTTGGGCAATGATCCTTGAGGCCTATTATTCAAAGCACTAGCTAATTGGCCTATTTGTGTCTCTAAATTCTTGATGGCAACACTTTGAGTTTGGCTTATTGCCTCAGTCATCTCCATAAATTTCATGAACATCTCTTCTATAGATGACTTCTTTTTCACATGAGGTGGTGGAGCTCTATTATGAGGAAGATAGTTACTCTGACTATTAAAGCTAGGAGGGTGAGATGACTTACCAGAGGATGAAGCTGAGGGGTTCAAGCAGTGATTATTGCTCCAAGAGAAATTAGGATGATTCCTCGAGCTTGGATGATATGTGTTGGAATACTAGCTGTTCTGGTTCCTTTGCAAATTATCCATTTTATTTAATTGTTCCACTGAAGGAAATTCCTCATAACACCCATTGACGTGAGCCCCTCCACAGAAATCACATTTTGCACCCGGCATAATTATTGCATTCACCTTCGCTGATTCATTTTGTCCTGATCATAGCCTATCCACTTTCCTGGTTAATGTTTCCTTCTGAGCTAACAAAGCATTTAGGGTATCTAATTCCATGACTCCCCTTCTTGAAGCATTCTTAGATTAGTTGGATGCATTTTGGCTCAACCTCATAGTCTCTATTATCTCTTTTACTTGCACTATAGATCTTGCTATCAAAGTACCACCAGCTGCGGTGTCTAATTTATCTCAAGTCTCATATGTGAGACCACTGTGGAAGATGGTAAGCTACTACCACTTAGAAAGACCATGATTATGACACTTCATCAGTAAGTCCTTGAACCGTTCCCAAGCTTCATAAAGACTTCCACCTTCGTGTTGATAAAAGGCGGTGATATATATCATTCCTCAATTTGATTGACCTTGATAGATGAAAGAATTTACCTAGAAATCTTTTCTATAGCTCATCCCAAGTTTTGATACTTCCTCTTGGTTGAGCATTCAACTAACTCTTAGCCATATCCCTCAAGTATGACATCATCACTGGCTCCATTAATCTTAACCATATCACAAATGTCCAGAAAATTTGTCATGTGGTTATTCGGGTCTTCTATGGGACTCCTTCCATTATTCGGGTCTTCTATGGGACTCCCTCCAAATTGATTCTCTTGAACCAAATTCAGCATTATCACCTTAATTTCAAAATTGTTGGCACCAAGTGGAGGTTTTACTACACTAGAAGCATGTTTAGCATTTGCAAGTGAAGCATAGTCCCAGACTGCTCTATTGTCCTCTTGTTGCAACTGTGCAACTTCATTTCCCCCATTATTTTCAAGGCCTCCCAAATTTACATTACCTTTTGCCATTTCTTCTTGAGAACTTTGTCCCTCTTGGACTTTTCTTGCCTTAGCTTCTTTTTTATTTCTCCTTGCAAGCCTTTTGATTTTAGGATCGAAGAGAACATCAGCTTGAATGTTGGTACCTCGCATACATAGTAGATAGACACCAATTAGCACTGAAAAACGAAGTAGCAAAAATCAACACAATAAAAATTAAAATACTAAAAAAAATCGAATAGAACATAAAAGAAAGAAAACAAAACAAAACAAAACAAAAAACAAAGAAGCATATAAGCTAACACTTTCAAATTTCTTTGAATATTAGCACAAATCTTAGTCCCCAGCAACGGCGCCAAAAACTTGTTAGCGAGTTGGCAAGTGCACCAGTCGCACAAGTAATAAAGAGTGAGTAAGATATCGTTTCCACAAGAACTAAGTGGCTAACTACCCAAGAAATTTAATAGAATTAGTTAGACAAATTTGTTTGGATTGAAGATAGCTCTAACTAGAATTAACAAAGTAAAAGCATATGATAGTAAATTGTTTATGAAGTTACTTTAATGATAGCAAACAAACACACAACCGATGAAATTAATCAAAATAAAAGCCTAGAATTACTAATCTCTCTCCTCTGTCCTAGAAATTGTAAAACTCTCTCGCGCACTTACAACTCTATCAACCAAATAAATTAATCCTAGGTTATTCTAATAACTTAAAAGAATTCTCCCGAATCTCAATTAAGATACTTAACACTTACTCAATTCCTTAAGTGAGTTAAGTCTATACTAACTGACCTAACTTTGATTAACGAGATTAACTAATATTCCTATTAGCTAACAAGTGAAAACACTTAGTAAGGTTCACGCACTCGTCCTCCCTATTTAGTATTCTATTCTCACCTCCCTCTCCCGAGTTTGATGACAACAACAAGCAATTATAAAGTTTGATCAAGTCCATAACATGCAGCAATAAAATGAATAAAAAGCTTTATATTGATTGAATAAAAGTTGCTAGTATATGAGAGTAAACAAAATCTATTCTGGAATTGAGTTCATAATAACCCTAGAAAGAAAATCTAGCTACTCATGGTAAATAAATGACAGAAAATAGAAAAAAGGGATAAAAAAGCCATGAATCTAATGTTGGATGATGGATTTGAGCCCCCAAGTCTTGAAGATCGAGTTCCTATCTCCCCCGCATTAGAATTACCCTAGAAAATAATCTCTACATCTATTTAAAGCCTTTTTGAGAAGCTGATTTTCTGGTTTTGTCGTTGCAACGATATGAATTCACCGCTATAGTGGTATAGTGTAGATTCAACTGTGCTGATTTTGGGCTTCACCGCTGCAGCGGTTGAAGGTAGAAAAGCATAACTAAGAAAATCTTCAACGCAACTCTTAGGGGAGCAACGGAGGTACTATTGCTATAGCGGTGAGTGGCAAAAACATGACATTGGTTAAATTTCTTTGCTATAGCTACATGATCTCTCTGCTTTAGCGATGATTTGCATTCTTAGCTTTCTTCTTTGGCTTCTTTACTCAGCAACTCTAAGGTTTCCTTTCCTCAATTGACTCCCAACTTTTGACCTTGCATATGATTCACAAAAATGGCACAAATCGATAGTAAAAATTGGGATTTAAGACAAGAAGTATGCAAAAAGACTTTAAAGCTCAAGAGGTGATTAAGAGAACAAAAATCATTTCAGATTAAACAAGTTTAGGTAAGTTGAAGGTAAAATCATTAAATAAAAAGTAACAAATTAGTGTTGACTTGAGAACTTAATAGTCATCTCTTTTCATAGTTGTGTTTTGTCCTAAATACATATGTTAAAACAAAATATATTCTTCTGTCTAATTATTCTCTTTTGTGTATCATTCTTCTCTTTTACTTATAGTTTCTTTTCCTTTTATATTGCATATTGTATCATAGTTTGTTATCTGTCTTATATACTAGTAAAAACTTCATATATTCTTCTATCAAATTATTCTCTTATGTATATCTTTTTTTCTTTCGTTCTTTAACATTGTTCATT
Source organism: Biancaea sappan (assembly GCA_037074585.1). Lineage (NCBI taxonomy): Eukaryota > Viridiplantae > Streptophyta > Magnoliopsida > Fabales > Fabaceae > Biancaea > Biancaea sappan. Next base: position 36,677,452 of record CM073499.1, read on the forward strand.
TATACTTAACAATAAATGGAGAATGACGAATTCAAAGGAGCCAGTGCTATTTTAATTTCTTTTCCTCAAATGATGCTAGATGATTTGATTTTAAAATAGACATATACAAGAAGATAGAAGTGTTGACCCTAAGACTTTATGCCATAAGTTTTGATGATGACAAATGTATTTGAATTGTAGCATTGATATATATAAAGATTAATTATCATATATATGCTACAAGTACTTAACCATGATTATGTTACTTAATATATATGTTGCATATATTGAATCATGCTATTATCATGAATTGAACTAACCATTGGATTTGCAAGTAAGACATATTTTATAGGTTGGTTCAAAACAAGGAAGAGTAAGCATTGTATTGAAGAACAAGGAAAAGCAATATCATGCTTCACTCAAGGAAAGCAACAAACAAGGACAAAGCTCCAAGAAATGAAGAATTAGAAGATTTGAAGTCTTGGAAGCTTGGATGCATCAAGATAGCCTATGTGTTTACATTAGGTATATTTTATATAGGCTAGTATATTTGTACAACTCAATGATTTAGATTTGCATACATTGGCTCAAGCATTTTTGAACAAAAAGATAGTGAGATATGAAGTTTTACAAAAGTTATTTTTTGACCTTTGGTCACTCCTTATATCATATCTCATAAATGAAAAATCGATTTTTCAAGTATCTTAATCTCATTTGATAGTAGACTCAAAGATCTTTTCAACGGTATATTATTTATTCAAAACGGAGTCCAAATGAGAAATATATGACTATTTAAAATATAGTTTGAAAAATTGAAAGTTGATTTTACTGTAATAAAAAATTATTCTGTTCTAACCTATAGTCAGTATTTCGATTATATCTTTTAAAAGAAAAATAATTTTTGAGTAAAACTTATCTCATTTGAAACTAGACTCCAAGAGCTTTCCAACGGTATATTATTTGTTTAAAACGGAGTTCAAATGAGGGAGTTATGAATTTTTAAAAAAAAGCTCAAAATCTGGACTGCACTATAAGTGCTGTAACGGCTATATAACGGCTATATAACGGCTAGTTTTGTAAAATCTTATATATATGACCTTAGATACACGATTTTGAGCTAGAACAAAGTCCTACAATGTGATATTAACTTCTTCTATCATCTTTGAGAGAAAGGAAAGCATTCTTGAGCCAAATCTTACATATTCTCTATCATTATAGTTATTAGAGCTTCATTTGTATTCATCTACTCTTTAAAGAGAGTTTCTTTGTATTGTTGATTTTGATCAACACCTATATTATTCTGAGTTGAGGTTCGCAAGTACCGGTGTTGGAAGAACTTGCTTTGGGATGAGGAGGAGCCCGGATTCATAAATTCTCCATTGTGGTTTCGCAAATACCCGGATCGAATTTGCGTGGTTGTAGTGGTTTGCAAGTACCCGGATTAAACTTGCAATTACAGTGGAAATACTCAAGTGGTCTCTTGAGCACTGGATGTAGGCTTGGATTAGCCGAACCAGTATAAATCTCCGAGTTTGCATTCTCTATCCCTTACTCTTTAATTTGTGCATATTGATATCTATTATTTAATTCATTGATCTTTATAATTATTTATCTTGACAGCACATTGATTTTCTGTATTGTATTTATTATCCTAAGCATTGTACTTTTACAGAAAATCATTTTAACTTCCAATTAAATCTTGTGAAAAATTTATAAAACTCAATTCACCCTCCCTCTTGGGTTCCAACCATTACTTTCAAGAAGAGCAACATAGTTGTCAAAATTGCGATTTAACTCTTAAAATCGTCCGATTTACGTTCCCACCTTCCAAAATTGAGTAAACTCGTACATAAACTCAGAAACTGGTCAAATTTGGTCAAACTCGATCAAAATCGCTTAGTTTACCAAGTTGAAACAGTATAACCTTTTTTTTTTTAGCATTTCAGTGACCCAGCCCAAATGAAATCTGGGCCCAGTAAATGTTTTTTTTTCAAATCCAAAACTTCCTTCAAATCCAAATAGTTATTGGACGAATATTTGTGCCACTTGGGCCCAGTAAAAGTTTTTGTCCACAAAATTTAAGAATTTATCTTCTTAGTTTAATATATTCTGTCCAAAAAAAAGTTTAATATATTACATTTTCTTTTTTTCTTTTTGGTTTGTCCCATTTGTAGTGTTGATAGGTTATCATTTGTGTTTTATGGATATCTTATGTCTGAGTTCAATTAGTATTTTTATTTATGTATTATGATATTTTTATAGCTTAGAACATATACTTATATATATTGAGTAGCAGGGAAAGGGTATATATAAACTCTTACGAGTTTATGATCCGAGTATATGATCTAAGTGTTATCCCCCTTTTCGAGTTTGGGTAAACTCTCGATTTTGACAACCTTGAAGAGCAACATAAGATATCAAAAGTTATGCAAGATGAATGCAAAAATTAAATTATTTGATATTAAAATCTATAAATTGATAAGACTAAGATAGAAATTAATGTGAATATAAAAATGCTCGATTCCAGTTCTTGAATTTTGAAATTTTTTAACAAAATGGTCCCTCTGATGGACGAAGAACCATTTTGTGTAACGGTTTTAAACTTTAGGGACTAAAGTGATAAGTGACTATCTTTCTGGGACTAAAGTGATAAGTGACTATCTTTCAGGGACTAAACTGTCATTGAAATACACTTTCAAAAACCAAAAAGTAGGGTTACTCAAAAAAAAAATCAAAAGCTTAAAAAAAAAACTTTTTATCCCTATAATTTTTTTTTTGAATTTAGGATTTTGGGTTTTGGTCCCTACACTTTCAAAACTTAAAATTTGGTCCCTGTACTTTCAAAACTCATTGAAAATTGTCCATGTCGTCAAAAACCATTAGTCTATGTATATGTGGCTCTAAATAAGACATCCTAGTCAACATGTGAACCCACGTCAGCAGCCACGTCATACCAAGTTAGCCCATGTGATACCAATGCATAAGTTATCTTTTAATATTATACTTTTATATATGGAAAAAAATTTCTTAAATAAAATAAATGAAATTAAAAAAATTATTTATTTTTTGTGTTTTTAACTTATATTAATTTTTAAATATTATAATGTATATATTATTAATTTCTCAGTTTTTCAGATTTAAATATAAATGTAAATTATTGAACTTAATCAAAATATACGAAAAACATAATTTAAGAAATATAGTACCTCCATTCACAAAACAATGTTGGGTGTATACTGCCAAATTCCAGGCTGTATCATCCGCTGGATTCTGCGTGATTTTTGAACAGGCGAATAAATAGGTTTTGGGAATGAGAAGGAGTGAAGGACAACAGAATGGGAACTAGTATAATAATTACTCTAATAATTATTTTTTTAATTTCATTTACTTTATTTAATTTTAATAAATAATATACTAAAATTTTAAAAAATCTGAAAACTTAATAATTTATTAATAATGTTCACTTTATTTTTTTTATTAAGTTCAATAATTTACATTTATATTTAAAACTAAAAAACTGAGAAATTAATATTTAAATTTTAATATCAAAAAATTAATATATATATTAGAAACACAAAATAAATAATTTTTTTGTAATTTTATTTTATTCAAGAAAATAACCTTTTATATATAAAAAAGTATAATATTAAAAATAACTAAGGCTTTGGTATGATGTGGCGCTAATTGGGTGTGACATAACTTCCACATATTGATTAGGATTTCCTATTTAGAGTCATATGCGCACAGACTAACGGTTAGACCATTTTTTTATGAATCTTGAAATTATAAGGACCAAATTTTTAGTTTTAAAAGTGTAGAGACCAAATTAAAATAGGAGTGAAAATAGAGGGACCAAAAATATGTTTTAACAAAAAAAAATCATAATTTCATGGAATATATTGCATGTGCGATATTCATGTTATCATGTGGGATTTCCTGCGACTTGGACACCAAGTTTGACGACGCTGAAGTCTAAAGAGAACGGCTTTATTGTCTCTCTGATCATGTATACTTGCGGCACAAGGCTCAAAAAACGACAAAATTGTCAGCTGCCATCCAAAAACAAGAGAGATATCAGATAATCTTGACCCAATTTCTCGATTTCCAAAGGAATTTATGAAAATGTGAACATATATCTATCTGTATATATACATGATGACATATGAACGTGAATCCATATAGAAATAAATTATAAATGTTTCTTTCTGATGATTTAAAATTTTTTAAAAACTAAATTAAAATAATTATAATTTTTTAAAACCAAAATGAATAATTTACTCTGTAAATTAAAATCAATATCTAATTTTTCTGTCCTAATATGCTCACTGTAATCCTACTTCAATTCTAAAGCCAGAAGAAAAGTGAGTCATAATTAATTCCAATAATATTGAGTACTCTCGTAATTTTTTGGAAAATTATAGATATGTGTTATTCTCTAAGACGTCGGCACTTGGCACCAAGTTTGTCTCGTTGCTAGCCAGTGGTCACCAGGCCTGTCATTTTCTTGTGGCACAAGGTTATATGGATAGCCCACCAGAATGTCGTGTCTGAATTCGCCATTTGAAGATATCAACATATCTATCTATATATATACAAGACAAAAGCACACATGAACATGAATCAATGGAGACATATAAGCTAGCTCATCGATCACTAAAGAGAACTGCTTTCTTGTCTCTCAGTGGCAGTGAGCTGTCCCCATCTTGCTCCCCACGTAACCCAACAGACGTTTGTCTTCCATCCAAAAGAAACATTTAATATAGGCCTTTGATTCCCTTATATAATACAAATGGAGAAGGAGAAAAAGGACTATATGGCTCATTGCGTAGTGTTAGGCTTTCCAGCACAAGGACACATCACTCCTGTGCTTCAATTCTCAAAGCGTTTGGCACATAAAGGAGTGAAAGTCACTCTTGTTTCTACCTACTTCTTCTTCAAGACGCTTCCTGTGAGAAACTTCACTTCCAACATCACACTTGAGACCATCTCAGATGGGTTTGACGAAGGAGGACTCGAAGCAGCAGAGAGCTTTGAGGCTTACATTAATGAGTTTTGGCGTGTGGGACCAAGTGCATTATCTGAGCTTCTTCACAAGCTCGCGAGTTCAGGCTTCCCTGCGGACTGTGTTGTGTATGACGAGATCATCCCTTGGGCTCTTGACGTTGCGAAGAAGCATGACTTGTTTAGTGCGTGCTTCTTTACTCAATGTTGTGCTTCTGCACTCCTTCAATTTCATGCTCATCAGAATTTGTTCAAATTGCCTTTAGAGGAGAAGGGAATTATTTCGCTACCAGGGTTGCCATCGCTTGCACCATCAGATTTCCCTATGTTTCCAGATAAATACACGACCGAGTTTATTTTGGATCAATTTTCCAACATTGAAAAAGCAGATTGGATTCTAGCCAACACATTTTATGAATTAGAGCAAGAGGTTATTTCATTTCCCTTCCTCACAGCCACAGCTAAATAAAATCTCAAAATATTATTTGTGTGGCTAAATTAATAATGGGATAGCTTTTCTTCCTTTTCACACCACATACTAATTTCAAAGTTTTTTTTAGATTTTCTTCTTCATTATCAATCAAGTTGACCGTGAAAATTCCTTTTAGCTAGGTTGTGGAATGGATGAAGAAGATTTGGCCTTTGAAGACAATTGGACCAACGGTGGCATCAATGTTACTGGACAAACAAATCCAAGATGATAAAGACTATGGAATTAGCATCTTCAAGCCAAACAACAATGCATGCATGGAGTGGCTCGATGAGAGACTAAGACGATCAGTCGTATACGTCTCATTTGGGAGCCTAGCAACTCTTAGTGAGGACCAAATGGAAGAAATGGCTTGGGGTTTAATAGAAAGTGGATGCTATTTCTTGTGGGTTGTAAGAGCATCTGAAGAGGTAAAACTTCCAAAAGGATTTGTGGAGGATATGACATCATCAAGAAAGGGCATAGTGGTCACATGGTGTTCTCAACTACAAGTCGTATCACATGAGGCTGTGGGTTGCTTTGTGACACACTGTGGTTGGAACTCTACATTGGAAGCTTTGTGCTTAGGAGTTCCAATAGTGGGAGTTCCACAATTTGCAGATCAGAACACAAACGCAAAGTTTATCACAGATATTTGGAGAATTGGAATAACAACTCGTGTTGACGAAAACAAAGGGAGAGTTACAAGGCAAGAAGTGAAGCAATGCATAAAGGAGATAATGGAGAGTGAAAAAGGGATTGAGATGGAGAATAATGTTATGTATTGGAGGAATATGGCTAGAAATGCTATAGATGAGGGAGGAAGCTCCGATAAAAACATTCAAGAATTTGTGACAAGCTTAATTCGCTCTTGAGTCTCAACAAGAGACATACTTTTTGTTGCTATTTTATTTCAATTAATGAAAAGAATTTAGATTTTTTAAAGATTTTATTAAAATTATATAATATGTAATAATGCATTGTCACTGCAAATCAAGTCAAAATAGAAGCACTTTAAAATCAATGCTAAGCTCTATTTGGCCAATTCAATTAGTTTTTTTTTTTGGGGGGGGGGGGGGTTTATGTGACATGTAATTGCCACTAAATGTGTTTAGAATTTTAGTGAAGACAAATCAGTTTTTAACTTTTTTACTGTTATTTGATCGTTTCTAAAAATACAGTAATTTCCTTTAATTGGTTTATTTTTTGCCATTCAAATCAAAATTTCTACATATAATTTGAAATATTTTCAATGAGAAAATTATTTAATAGCTCTTACTGTCATATTAAGATTAAAACTATAACTTCTTGTTTAAGCTTAATAAGATCAATTTAACTGCCTTTATATTCTCAAATTGACAAAACAGTGCATGCAGAAAACTATCCTATTTGATAGAAAATAAATCAAAAGACAATGGGGTGAATAGATTTTTATTAAAATTTTACCTAATTATGAAATTATGCTTAAATTGCAAATACAATCAACTATTATAGGATACAGTCGACTAAAATTTAAACAGATATATGTGCACAAAAATAAAGCTGAGATACAAAGAGAAAGCAAGACACAATGATATATCTCGTTCAGCTCAACAGCCTATGTCCAATCTGCTTACAGAGCAAAATATTTCCACTATGTAACAAGATGACTTTGCTAAGTCACCACCAACTAGAAGATTACACACATCACCTACAAATACAAAAGTTTTCTTAGATCACCAATTGGAGGGTTTTCATAGTTCGCCCACAACCAAAATAGAAAGAGAGAAAGAGATGTTGAACCCTTAAGATAGGTGGGTTACTGACTCAATACACCATAACCAATGACTTTCAAAAGCTAGATAATCAAGGATACTAAATTCACAATTTTTCTTCACAGACTAAATATGATCATGGATACAAAGTGTGAAAGTTTTTTTCTTCGTTCTCAATATGTGCAGCTTCAACTTCAAAGTCTTGAACCTTAAGTCATGAGAAATTAATTTGTATTTTCAAAAATCTTCTTCTAGACATCAATAAGGGGCCATTTTGTATCCAGAAAAGAGTAAGAATGGAAAGGAAATAGGAATGAAAAAAGGAGAAAGAAAAGGGAAAAAGACTTGTTTGATATGCACTGGAAAAGAAAGGAAGAAAATAAGATTATTATATTTTTTTAAAGATAATAGAAAATAAATATAAAGGTAATTTACTATTTTGCCCTTAACCAAAAATTCATTACTTAACCAGAAAAAAAAATTAACAGATCCATTGAACTCAAACTATGGTTGGTGTTGGCTGTCAGGTGCCGGTCGATCGGCTGTCAGGCATCGGTCTATCGGCTTCCAAGCGCGAGCCCACCAGCTGCTAGGCACCGGCCGATCAGCTGCCAGGCGCCGGCCCACCAGCTACCAAACTCTCTCTTTTACCGCCGGCATCTCAGACTCTCTCTCTCTCTCAGTCCATCGGCTTCTTTGAATAGAAGAGAACAATTGTATGCTTGAGTTCGACACTGGGACAAACCATCCAAATAGCTATTTTCCATCCAAGAAACACATTTTCCATCGAGATAACAATGGAAAAAAACTCCAGGAAAAGTGGACCATTTTTTTCCATGATAGAAAATTCCATTCTCTAGAGTCTCACTACCAAACAAAGGATGAAAAAGCATAGTACATGAAGTTTTCATTCCATTCCAGCGCTTTTACGGATGCCAAACAGTCCCTAAGGCTTTAGCTTGATCAAGATCCCTTTGTATTGAAAGGTTCAAGAGACTTTTGTAACACCTGAGGCTATCAAGTATTACTGTGGTTGAAATAGTAGTGTGTATGTGAAAATACAGAGGAAATTCTTTCGTTTTGATGGAAGGAAAATGGCATGGAGGGTGTGGTATCATGTGAAATCCGATGAGTGGCAACAAGTGAAGGAGTATGCATGGCATGAAGGGAGCTAAAGGAATAATAAGTCCATGTAGAGACTAAATTTAAATAAAATTTTTATGTGATGCCTTTTCATGAAAAGAAAGGGTAATTCGAAATTTGTGAAAATCTATGTGATAAAGATGAAGGACAATGATGAGGGCATGAGGTGTCTCAAGCATATGGAAGATATACGGGTTCAAGGAAATTACAATTTGGCCTTCGATTAGAATTTAACCAATTGAGTTGACTAAAGACATTTTAAAATTCGAAAAGATATAAATTAAACAGATGTATCTATTGAAGATTAAACAGATATAACTATTGAAAATAGAATACACATAACTATTAAAAATAGAACATACATATCTATTAAAATTGAACAACCATAATTTTTCAGACTTTATATATATTCTATTAAATTTCTTAAGTGGTTAACTTGGTTCCAAAAGAGCTTAGACCAATGTCAATACTTAAGGACTACCATGGTTCCTTGAAGAAAAGCAAAAGAAAAAATTCCAACAAAATACGAACTCGAAAGACTACAAGCAACAGAATAATGAAGAATAGTGACAATTTGATTACGTAGACCAATGCCAATTCTTACAAAAGGAATTTATTCAAAATACCTTTTTGCAAACTCTGTTGCTTTATAAAATCTGATGCACATGCAAAAATTTTAGCCATTTAATCCACCACGCACCATGAAATGAATTCCATTGCAGTCTAAGGCAACTGAACAGTTTTAGAGTCAGCTTGTTTTGTGAAAATATTTTTTTGAATTTTTTTTTGTTATTTTTAGATTTTGACCTATTTTAAAAAATATTTTTTAAAAAATATTTTCATTAAACTCAACTAAATACATTTTCAAACTCATTTCAATTTTTAGTGAAAATAAAAACAAAAAATGTCTAAACCAAACTAGTCCTTACTATTTCATATTAAAATTGGAAGCCAATTCCACTCTTTTGGGTAAATAAGACTAACCATTACCAATTACTATACATGCTCAATCATAAGTAATATTTTCCAGTCTGTTTCTAGTTTCTTTTTTCTTTTTCTTTATTTCTTTTAAAGTTTATTTTAAAAAAATTGTTAAAAAACGTTAATAAAAACTAAGGTCATAAATTTAATAATTTTCTCATTTTTTCATGGCCTGAGTGCTTAGAACGATATAATTATGAATGATGTGTGAGTTTTGAAGTAGACACATCATCTTAGGCCTTGTAATGATGGAAGAAAGAATAAAGAAATAATTGAAATTAATTTTTTCAAAAGCAGAATCTTACCATCTAGTTGTATCCCCTGTTTTTCTCCTCTCTGCTTGCACTTTTGGTAAAACTTTGAATATAATTTAAAACGTAGTAAGTTTGAATATAATTTTTCCCTTATACCGTATATTGTCCGTTTAGTGACATATTACATTTTCACGTCGGAATTTGATTATTCTCTTCATATTTTAATGTAAGTATTATGACATATACACTTAATACCTTACATTTAAATGTTGTTGGAAAACCTATATACTAAAATTATCAACTTTAACAAAATTAAAGTAAATATACAAATTGATTTTTAAAAGATAATTTTTTTTTATTGTTTTGTTTATAAAATTAAATTATATAATTACTTACTTCTGTAAAAAGTAAATTATTAATACTTTGATAAAATCCATTGCCTTGACCACCTTAATATGTTCTTGAGCCTGCCACTCTCCCTCTAAAAACTTGGCTTCCCCATCTCAGAATTTATGTGGTCATACGTATCGAATATTATCAATCCCTAATTTTCTTTCATCATATTCTCATTAAAATCCAACATCAGTTCTACGGGCAAAAGGAAAAAATAAAAAAACTAAAGAGTAAAACTATTTTTCAATCTTTAAAAGTGTCTTGGTGACAGTTTGGTCCTTAAAAGATAATATTAACCTCTTTCGTCTATAAATTTTGAAATCATTATATAAAATGGTCCAAATTTTGACATTGTCATCAGAGTCAGTGTTATTTACTGATGTGTACTATTATCTATTGGTATAATACACGTAAAGTGATGTGACATCTTAACATGTTGATATGACTAATCGATTTAGTCCTTAAATTTTGTAATTTTTTAACAAAATAGTTTATTTGTTCAATGTCAAGACTAAAGGAATAAATGAAAGAATCATTTTATATAATAGTTTTAAAATTTAAGAATTAAAATGATCAGTCATTATCTTGTAGAGACTAAACCATCACTGAAATATAATTTCAGATATTAAAAAAAAAACAGGATTACTAAGAAAAAATCATAATTTCATGGAACATATTGCATATGCGATCATGTGGGACTTTCTGCGACTGGTACACCAAGTTTGACGATGCAGAAGTCTCTCTGATCATAAAGGAAAGTATCAGAAAATCTTGACCCAATTTCTCAATTTCCAAAGGAATTTATGAAAATGTAAACATATATCTATATTTATATATACATGATAACATATGAACATGAATCCATATAGACATAAAATATAAATGTTTCTATTTGATGATTTAAATTTTTTAAAGACTAAATTAAAATAATTATAATTTTTTAGAACCTAAATGAATAATTTACTCTATAAATTAAAATCAATATCTAATTTTTCTGTCCTAATATTCTCATTGTAATCCAACTTCAATTCTAAAGCCAGAAGAAAAGTGAGTCATAATTAATTCCAATAATATTGAGTACTTTCGCAATTTTTTGGAACATTATAGATATGTGTAATTCTATAAGCCTTCGGCACTTGGCACCAAGTTTGTCTCGTTGCTAGCCAGTGGTTACCAGGCCTGCCATTTTCTTGTGGCACAAGGTTATATGGATAGCCCACCAGAATGTCGTGTCTGAATTCGCCATTTGAAGATATCAACATATCTATCTATATATATACAAGATAAAAACACACATGAACATAATCAATACAGACATATAAGCCAGCTCATCGATCACTAATTAACAAAAAAGGAGAAAAAGGGCTACATAGCTCACTAGGCTTTCTATGCCAAGGACAAATCACTTCTATGCTTCAATTCTCAAAGCGTTTGACATAAATGAATGAAAGACACATCTCAAAAACAAACATGCCAAGAAAAATCTCAATTAATGATAAAAAATTTTTGTCGCAAATTCTGTCGTTGATTTTAAATTGTAAAATTAGAAATTTGTGACAGATTCTGCGATAAAAAATTTGTCACTAATTAGATTTTCGTTGCTAATGTTAATGACGGAATTTTCTATTTTTAAATTCTGTCGTAAAATATTTTTAGTTTTGGGACGTAAAATTTCATTATAAAATTTCGTCGCAAATATTTTTTTAGTCGCAAACTAGCTATGAAAATTTTTCGTCGCAAACATTTTCTTGCTTTTCATTTTTTTTTTCACATTTCCTCCCAATTATCAAATCACTTGAAAAAGGTAAATATTAATAAAATAAATTTAGGAGAGTTTTTACAAACTGTAGGAAAAAAATGGAAATGATACCTTCAAAATATTAAGTTTCATTTTAAAATAAATTTTTAGATTTTATTTTATTAATTTAATATTTATATAAAATTATCAGTTATATATATATATATATATAATTTTTTTTTATTTTCTCTCATTCTCTTCTCTTAATTAGCCCTAGTATCACTTTTCAGTACTCACTCTCGCTGGTCTCTCACTCTCTCTCGGTCAACTTCGTCTCAGCTCCGATCTCCACTCTAGTCCCGTGAGTTATCCTTTCACGCATAGCTCTTCCCCCTTCTTTGCTTGGTATAAACACTTACACACTTAACATTTAGCTCTAGCCTCATACTCATACACTCGCATGTAAGGGAGAGACACACACACATTGGTACCTTTGGACATCCATTAAAATTGAGCCCTAGTGCATGAATCAAGGAGCAAGAGTGTCCTTCACCATCGTCATGATTGGCGGTATGCACATAGGGAATTGCGACCTTGATGGCGGGAATCAACCATCAATTGAATTTGGAAGGAGAAATTGAAGAGAAATTACAAAGAGAGAGAGAGAGAGAGAGAGAGAGAGAGAGAGAGAGAGAGAGAGAGAGAGAGAGAGAGAGAGAGAGAACAACAGTGGAGAGGGAGCAACTTGTGGAGTGATAGAAAAATGTAATAATAATAATAATAATAATAATAATAATAATAATAATAACAACAATCTCTTGTCCTTCTCCAATAAATTAATAAAAAAATTATTTATTAATTTTCTCTCACTGGAATGAAAAAAATTCTTTAAATATCTAAAATGAAAAAAAAAATTCTTCATAAATTAATAAAGAACACTATAATCAAATTAATTCTTCATTAATTTTTTTTTCACAATACCTTTATATTCACTAAACTAATTTATGTATTTATATTTTTATATAAAATGAATGAATAATTCTTATATTTTAAATAAAATAATTAAAAATGAATAAAATTTTCAAATTTTTAGTAGTTCTTTAAAAAAAGAGATAAAATATTTTTTTAACGATGGATTTAATTACCTTTCATTAAATTTATATTTTTAAATAAAATAAAAAATAAATTTTTCTCTAAAAATAAATTTTAATTTTTATAATTTTTATTCTTTTTATTAACATTTTTCTTTAATTATTCCATATTTTAAATTTTATACCTACAACAAATTAAAAATACTATAAGTATAAATGGTCAATACCTATACAATTTTTTTGTCATTAATACATATAAAAAATATTTGAAAATAACAATTTAATTTATAATTTTTAAGATAATTTCAAAATCATAATTCTTCTTGATTTAATTAATTTTTTTATATAAAGCTATTACCTTTACCCACAATTATAAACTATATGTAAAATCTATATAAATAATTTTTTATTCTCTCATATAATACTATTTAAAGTAATTTTAAAATAAATTTTAAAATTTAAGTCTCTTATTTTATTTAAAATAGTCACAGACAAATGTAAGCTAAAAATTTCCCCAAAAGATTTCACATTACTACTCGAGTGCCAAAATGAGTCAGGCAAAATTTTTTTCCCACCAAGTTTTCTTTGAAACCCAAACAATTGTGGGTTGCGTCATTTCACTCTTCCATCGTGTCTCACGCAGGTCTACTTTCTCGAACAGATTGAACCCTAAATCCCATCCCTTCCCAAATCGTAAATCTCAGCCTTTCTTCCCTAACTAATCAGCAATCATAGATTCAGTCACATCATCCCTAATCGTGATAATGATCAGTAATCCTATCCCTTCTGGCGTGGTCTGCATGCGAGCTCATCTTCCCTCGTGCGGCCCGTCATGGTCATGGTTCACGGCGGCGAAAGTACTGAGTAGTAGCAGGTAGGGTGATAGATGCCATGATTTTGTTTTTCTTTGCTTCCTTCTTGTTTCGATTTACTCCCCATCTCATTTGTTTCTCCCATTTGTTTCTCGGTTTATCACTGTTCGTGGTGGAATTTCATTGTGCCTGCTGTTGATTTGGGTACTCACGGTGATGAGACTGACCAGCTGAATGAAAGGGTAAGTAAGCTTGTTTTTATTTGATGTTTCTCGTCCCTTTTTTGGCGATAATGGGATTAGTTCCCGCCGGGGGGGGGGGGGGGGGAAGGAAGGAGATGCCGTGTGAGGAACTAAACAGAGATGACAATGACTAAACCTCTATTGGAAGATTAAGAAGTCAGAAAATCGAGAAGGGGATTGAGATTGCAAAATAGAGCAGTTCAACCGAGATGTATTGAACTCATTCTGATATTTTCTTTTGTAATTTCTTAATTGAGAACCTTCGGGATGATGGTTAATTTCGTTGTCAGTTTGGTTCTGTGCTAGCTTGGGTTGCATTTTTGGGTATTACTCTGAGATTTATTTTTCTGCTATTTTGAGAATTTTGATGATAAATAAAGTATTGCGATGGACTTATTTTGTGCTTACTGTGAGTTGTGAATTAGAAGATAGAAATCCTAATTTCAAGGGCTCTCAATTCTAGTTTTGGGATGTTGTTATGGAGTTTCTAATTATACAAAAGAATCAGTAATGAATCAAGGCTCTAATGTTTAATTTTTGTGCATGCTATGTAGTGGGAAGTTAAGAGTCAAGTGAGTTATTTGAACTACGTATGCTCTATATCAGTTGTTGAAATTTTCTTGGATGTTTGGATGGATTAATGGCCTAATGTTGGATAGGGCCGTTTTGTTCTGCATGCCACTTGTTCACAGTTTCACCTTGGTTTCAAGTATGTCTTAAAAGCCGACATATGAGTTATTTTCCTTCCTTAGCAATTTTTCTTTGTTCTGGTTGAATTTTTTTGCTCTGGTTTAATTAATGACCCAATTTCAAGTAGGGATTTGAGTTTTCATTTGCACAATAGTGATCATGTTCTTATATATAGCCCATGAATGAAAGCAGGATTTTATCTATTTATCTGAAGTTGATAGTTCAATTTTAAGATGATATATAGAACAACATTGACATCCTATTCAATGACAAGCTTGAAATTGCTTGTGGTTAAATTAATTAAGCAGCTTACGTTAAACAAAATGCAGAGAATAATGTAAACTAGGAAGTTTTCTTGATGGTGTAGTTGATTTTAAGTATTAGACCATTTTCGAGATATATTTGTTCAATTGCTAACCAAGAATGGACTAGTTTATAATTGGTTATTTTTAGTTCTGTGCGATGCTGAGGTTGATCTCATTATTTTCTCTGCTACAGGCAAGCTCTTTGAATACTCAAGCTCCAGGTTAGAGAAGTTATCAAAACAAAAAGTTTGTAGGAGAACGCATTTCAAGGGAGGAGTACTTGAAGTCAAAAGAAAAAGTTGAAGAAAAGCCTAAGTTAATTTGGATGCTCTGCTTAATTCTTGTAGCACTAGTTTATATTTCTATATGTAAGTTATTTTATACATCTGGTTAGTACTTGGGTTGCATTCCCCTTGGGTTGTCTTTGATGAGTTATTTCTTATTGAAAATATGATCAAGTATTTTTTTTTTCCAGTAATTTTATTGTCATTTTCCTGTGGTTCTTCAAACATATAAACTTCAGCATGTTGCATTATCATTAGTCATAAGCTTAGTTTGTAAGTATGGATTGAGACAAATTAATATATTGGACCAAAGAGGAAACTGATTTCAGGAAATAATGATTGGGGCCCAATTGCAAATACAAATAGATGTTTTTTTTTTCAAAAATGCTTTTGGGCTTAAAACATATTATCACAACAAGCTCAAAGTCATATATAAAAATATAAAGTGAAAATTTAAAAGATATACAAGGTAAATATTTAAAGATTATAATATATTATTTAGTTCTAAAATATCTCAAACGTTAACTTGTTAAGTCTTTTCTTTTATAATTCTATCATTTATTAATGGAATAGTAGACATGGCTCATTAAGTGTTGATGTAATCCATTATTTTGTTTATTTTGATGCTTATAGCCTTATACTAGATTATAACTTGAAGCACATGAAATGTGTTATTGTTGAACAATTTAAAGTTTTCTTCACAATGATACCCCGCTAATATCTCTGCTTTAAGCTAGGACCATTTAGACTAACTTTTAGAGAAACAGAAAACTAGTCTTAATTTCAGGAGACAGTAACATCAGTCATGCTTGATTTAATTGGTTTAAGGATGCGTATATGCTTCCCCCTCCTCCCCTACCCCCCCCCCCCCCAAAAAAAAAAAAAGGATGCATAAATTCTAGAAAGCATATTTTTTCAGCTCATGATCATTAAGGTATTTGGAATCCGTGGTCTGAACATATGATAATGGCTTTTGCAGGAAAAGTGGGCAAAGAACCTCTATATTGCATCTACTTGCTATGGACGAATAGTTTCTTGAAGTGCCATCTTTGGTTATTTTGCTGACTATGGTTGTCCTGTTGAGAAGCCCCACCCATTGAATATGTGACGTGGCAAGGTCCAAGCCCCAAGAAATTTTGATGACTAATGCTCTAATTATTTGTATGTAGAAATTTTAAAGTTAAACCTTATGTTATGTGTAGTTTTAAAATATTGTATGAATCTTCTTTAAGAATATTTAATATATTTTATTAGCACTTTGAATATGTATGACTCTTTAGTAATTATAATAAATATAATATTTCTACTCTATACTAATGATTGTAATAATTTAAATAATATTTAAAAATAGCACATATTAAATAATTTTTTAAAAAATTAAAAAGAATGATTTGCGGTGGATTTTTTTATTTTTAATTTTGTTGTAAATCAGTAACGGATTTATCGATGGAAATATCCATCGTTGATTTGCGATAGAATTAGTGATGGATTTTTCATCGCAGAATTAGCGACGAAAGATTTTCTGTCGCTGACGGATCGTTATCTGTCGTAAAATTTGATTCCGTCGCAAATTCTCAAATATTGTTTGCGATGGAATTTCAAATTTGCGACGGAATCTAATTCTGCGACAGATAACGATCTGTCACAAATAATTTGCGATGGACATTTTAGTGACGGATTTTGTGAAGAATTTCAAATTTGCGACGGAATCTAATTCTGCGACGGATAATGATTTGTCACAAATAATTTGCAATGGACATTTTAGCTACGGATTTTTTTCCGTCACAAAATTCGTCGCAAACTGTTTGCGACAGAATTTTAATAAGATAGCGACGATTTTTCCGTCTCTAATAATTGAATTTTTAGTAGTGATGTGAAAATCATACAAATTCTAAGGATAAGCCTCTCTGATAATCCAAAAACTTCCGAACAAGTCTAATATCTACAACTATACAGTGAAATAATTACTCAAATATATATTATTATTTACATTCAGAAGAGTTTAACGTTCAAGCTTCATTCAAAATTCCAAACAATGGAATTATAATTGTCAGAATGATAAAATACAACCACACATAACTAATACGTTATAACATTACAAGTTTAGGAGACCTATAAAGATCATAGAGCGTTCACTAAGCTTTTACAAGTTTATTACTGACAGCCCACCAGACAAAATTGGAGAATAACTCCAAAGCTTTTAATCCTCAAAAGGATGTTCTTCCTCCTCACCTACTGTATCTGAAAAGACAATTACATAGAGTGTGAGTTTATTTAAAAACTTAGTGAATAAATGACTGTGCAATATAAAATATCTCTAGCATAAATACCTCATTAGCTATTATAACTAAACTATAATTTAATTTAATACACCATTCATCTTTATATAAGCTATAACCTGTATCAGGTTTCTTGCGCGATCAAGCCCTTAACCATCCATGCTTCATATTCGATTATATCGTAGCATTAGATTTCTTGGAAGATCAAGCCCTTAATCTTCCATGCTTAAAATTCAATTACAGTCTTACATCATATTTCTTGGGAATTTAACCCTCAACCTTCCATGCAATAGCAAATAGAGATATTTACTCAATAACAAATTAATATAAGATATAATTGCTATCACATCATTCCTCATCATAAACATACGTCAATGTCCTCTTGAATTAAATCTCTTTCAAGATAATCATCTTTAACAAAAATGAATATATATCCAACGTTACAATAATATTGCAAATGTTACTTATATTGTGTATTGATTGATTGTAATAATTTAGTTTAATAAGGTCATCTACTCACCTTGATATTTTTTCAAACTTATCTTGTTTCTCACTAGAATTTGAGTAGGGAAATTTCCTAGTAAAAGATATCATAAGGAAACATAAGAAAGGAAACAAAATCATGAAAATATGTAAAATTTTCTGATTGCTACAGTAACTGTTCACTACAGTGACAGTTTACTATAGTAATGGTTTACTATAGTATGTTGACCGTTAGAGTACCGTTAACTGTTGACACTACAGTAGCTACTACAGTAAACTCGAAAAATTCCCAGATTTTTGGTTGCTACAATAAATTCGAATTTTGCAGAAAATTCACTAAAAATTCTCATCCTTTAATTCTTTCTTTCCAAACCAAAATTTTATCACTCTTAACCTACCATAACTCAATCATAACTCAAAAACCTCTAAAATAACTTAAATCGATGAATTATCATCAAAATCTTCAAGAACAAAATCTTCTCTAATCTTCTACATAAATTGAAATTGGAGGACAATAATGAGATTAAAGCTTACCTTTGATCCTTTCAAGGCTTTTAAACTAAACAATTTCCAGAAAAACACCAAATCAAAGGAAGAATTGGAAAGGAGGCTTAAGGGTTTGAGAGAACTCCTCGTTGCCTTATGTCGTTGAGATTGTGAAATGAAGAAAGAAAGAGAGAGAGCTAAAGACTTAAAGTGGTGAGTTGGGTTAATTGGATAACCCAATGGGTATCCATACCCATTATCCAAACACATTTGACCCAACACATAAAATACCTTAATTAATTCTCCAATTAATTAAATTCAGCCCCTTTTTCCACAATTCCACTATTCATAAAAATATATTACATAACGTTAAAAATATCTAATCTAGTTATTTAACTCAATTTCCATAAATAATATTCAAAGAGAACAATTAAATATGAAAATTAAAATGACTAAAATAAACAACCAAAATAACGTTGTAAAATTCCAAAATACTCTCAAACTTACTATACTCCAAAATTGGCGGGTACTACATTCTATCCCTTTAAAAGAATTTGATCCTTCAAATTAAAATATCAGCTCAGGTTTCAAACAAATGTGGATACTTCATCCACATCTCATTTTCTGCCTCCCATGTAGCCTCTTCGTGAGAGTGATTCATCCATAGGATCTTAACTGTAGAAATTTACTTTGAGTGCAGTTTCTTGATTTACTTGTCAAGAATGGCTACAGGCACCTCTTCATAGGTGAAAGTTTCATCAAACTACACTTCTTGAGGTAGGATGATATGAGAAGGGTCAGGAAGATACTTTCGAAGCAACAACACGTAGAACACTGGATGTACACTTTCTAGGTCTAGGGGTAAGGTTAAGCAATATGCCACGTTACCCACTCTTTTTATAATCTCATAAGGACCAATATATCTTGGGTTGAGCTTTCTTTTCTTTCTGAACCTCATTACTTCCTTCATTGGTGAGATTCGTAAGAAAACCATATCGCTTACAGCGAACTCAAGATCACGACATCAATTGTTTGCATAGGACTTTTGTCTACTTTGAGCAGCTAGTAACTTTTCTCTAATCAATTTAACTTTATCTATGGCTTCCTGTACCATCTTAGGTCCAATCATTTTAGTCTCACTAAGCGCAAACCAACCAATAGGAGATCGATATTGCTTTCTATATAAAGCTTCAAAAGGTGCCATCTGAATACTAGTTTGATAACTGTTGTTATAAGCAAACTCAACAAGTGATAAATGATCCTCCTAGCTTCGACCAAAATCCATCACACATGTTCTCAGCATATTTTCTAAAGTCTGAATAGTTCTTTCAGACTGACCATCTGTTTAAGGGTGAAATGCTGTACCCAATGCCTCTTAAAAGGTTCTCCAAAACTGAGAAGTGAACTGGGATCCTCAGTCTGATATGATAGACACTGGTACACTGTGGAGCTTCACTATTTCTTTTACATACAACCATGAAAGTTTCGCCACACCAAAAGTGGTATGAACATGAAGGAAATGTGCTGACTTGGTGAGTCGATCTACAATGACCATATTGAGTCATTACCTTTTGATGACCGAGGTAAGCCAACTACAAAATCCATAGTGACACGTTCCCATTTCCATTTGGGAATTTCAAGTCTTTGCATTAGACCAGGTGTCTCTAATGTTCAGCTTTAACTTGCTGACATGTTAAGCTCGAGCCACAAAGTCAGTCACATCTCGTTTCATGCCCTCCCACAAATAAACCTATTTCAAGTCCTGATACATTTTAACGGCACCAAGATGCATGACATATGGCAAACCATGAGCTTCTACCAAAATTCTCCTTCAACGGTCCAATATTTGGGACACAAAGCCTCCCATTGAACCATAACACACCTTCTTCATCCACTGAGAACCCTGGTGCTGAACCTTTTCTTGTCTTATTTATGGTTTTAACCATTTCAGCGTTTTTTTTTCTAATGCTGCTTTTACTTTTTTCACAAGAGAGGATTTAGTTGGTAAATAGGCCAAAAATACGCTCAACTTAGTAATCTAGAAGAATACTTCACTAGCCTCTAACTCCTAAATTTCTTGAATTAGAGACCTTCTCTTTGTGGAAATATGGGCTAAATTTCCCATAGACTTTCGACTTAGGGCGTCTGCCACCATATTGGCTTTCCTTGGATGATAAAACATGGTACAATCATAATCTTTTAGGAGTTTCATCTACCTCTGTTGTCTTAGATTAAGTTCTTTCTGATAAAAAATATACTTAAGACTCTTATGATTTGTGAAAATCTCACATGTTTCCCCATATAAGTAGCGTCTCTAAATCTTTAAGGCAAACACTATAGCCGCCATTTCCAAATCATAATCGGGATAATTTAATTCATGATTCTTAAGCTTTCATGAGCCATAAGTAATGACTCTACCATGTTGCATTAATACACACCCCAATCCCACCTTCAGAGCATCACAGTACCCAGAGTAACCCCCAAATCTTGTTGGTAGAACTATAAATGGTGTTGACGTTAGACACTTTTTCAACTCAAAGAAGCTTTGCTCACAAGTATCATCCCAAACATACTTCATATTTTTTTGGGTTAACTTAGTTAATGGGAGAGCCATTTTAGAGAAATCCTTAACAAAATGATAGTAATACCCCACCAAACCAAGAAAACTACGAATCTCAGATACAATTATTAGTCTAGGCCACTGTTTTATTGCTTCAATCTTACTTGGGTCTACATGAATTCCTTCTTGGGAAATTACATGCCCAAAGAAAGTTACATGACTCATACAAAACTCACAATTTGGGAACTCTGCATATAACTGGTGTTCTCTCAAAGTCTAAAGCACTGTTCTCAAATGTTTGTAATGTTCCTCCTGACTCTCTAAATACACCAGAATGTCATCAAATGAAAATAATTACAAACCTATCGAAACTCTGTTCATCAAATCCATAAATGCTGCTGACGCATTAGTTAATCCAAAAGACATTACAAGAAATTCATAATGTCCATAACGCGTCTGGAAAGTAGTCTTAAGTATATCATCATCCTTAATTCTCAACTGATGATATCTATACCTTAGATCAATCTTTGAGAAATACTATGCCCCCTGAAGTTGATTAAACAAGTCATCTATCCTTGGTAAAGGATATTTGTTTTTCACTGTAACTTAGTTCAACTGCTGGTAATCTATGCATAACCTCAAGGAACCATCTTTTTTTTTCAAAAAAAGTACAGGAGCACCCCATGGTGAAAAAATTGGGCAAATAAATCCTTTATTCAGTAAATCTTCTAATTGTCCTTTAAGTTCATTTAATTTAGCAGGTGCCATGGGATAAAGAGGATTGAAATCGGTTGTGTATCTAGGACCAAATCAATACCAAACTCAATATTTCTTTTTGGTGGTAATTCAGGTAAATTTTTTAGAAACACATATGGGAATTCATTAACCACAAGTACTTCTTCTAATATTTTCTCCTTTTTCTCTACATCCCTGACAAAAGCCAGAAATCCTTGACAACCTTACCGTAACATACGTCAGAAATAAAGATATCATGTTACAAGGCACCTCACTCTGGTCTTCCTGAAACAAAAAATCATGTCATTCCCTTGGCATATTGAAAGAGATGGCCTTGTCATGGCAGTTCATAGTAGCACAACACGAGGACAACCAATCCATACCCAAGATCACATCAAAATTTGACATATTGTGGAGGATGAAATCTATCTCTGTCTCCATGTCCCCAATAGTCACTTTACAAGAATGATACCTAGATCTTACTATCAAGGCTTCTTCTATCAGTGTCAAAACCAAAAATGGTTCTTTTAACAAAATTGAATTAGACTTAAATCTCTTAGCAAATGGAGGTGATACATATGAATGTGTAGAACCGGGATCAAATAATATATGAGTAGGAAAAGTACCAATAGATAATATAATTGTAACAACAGCATTGGATACCTGGGCTTCCTACCGTGTTAAAGCATAAACTTTGGCACCACCTTTGCTAGCTGCCTGTTTTCCATAACCTCTTCCCATATTACCTCTTGATGCATCTGTCGGTGCACAGGTAACTGGGATAGAAACAGATTGAGTACGAGACTGAAGAACAGATTCTTTACCAAAGCCTAAGACAAGATGAGGGCATTCCTTCTTAAAGTGTCCTTCTTACCCACAATGATAGCAACCTGAGTCATATATTTTTTCAAAGCATTCACCTGTATGAAGTCTCCCACACTTAGGACATTGTGGTTTTCTTCCTCTTGTTTGAGAACCACCCCTATCGAAAGGGTTAAAACCACCCCTAAATTCTATACGAGGCTTAGATATGCTTACTATGAAGGGGATGGCCTAGCAGATGTAGCTGGAGCTTGTTGAAACATGGTGAAAGGCTTTGAAGTTCCTGTATCCCCTTCTTGGTCAAAAATCTCCTAAATCTAGTCTTCTTCTCTTTCTTAAACTCTTCATCAATTTTTGATCCTTTTTCCATCATATGGGCAACATCCACAGCTTCTGAATAAGAAGAGTAATTTTTCATATTTGGCCCTACCTATGAGAAATGGGTCCATGAAGTCCCTCCACAAATTTCTCTATTTTTGCCTTTTCAGAAGGAATCATCTAAGAGGCATAGTTAGACAGTTTGACAAACTAAGCCGAATTGTCATCAACAGATATAGGTCATTGCCTTAAGTATAGAAAATCCTTCGCCCTTGATGACTGCATAGTTGATGAAAGAAACTCATCCGTAACCATACTATGAAACTCTACCCATACAAATGGTGGTGAGCCTTGGGTTTTTTCTTTCTTCAAATTCCTCCACCACTTACCTGCCTTACATTTCAACTAAAAAGAAATAATCTCTACCTTCTAAATATGAGAACACCTTAGACCACCACAAATAGCTTCACAATCATCTAAGAAACTATGCGGATCCTTATTAGGATTTTCTCCTGTAAAAATAGGCGACCTCATTTTCTGAAATTTTGACATCTTCAATTCTCTAATATTACCTTCTCCAGCCAGAAGGGGTGGTAGTACAATTCCAACTCCAATAATATGAGGTATAACTGACGGATTAACCTGTGCTTCTTGTTCTCACCTTTTTGCCTCCATTCTGTTCAGCCGCTCATTAATTAAATTAATCATTTCTGTAATATTTACATTATCGTTCTGAGCGATAGGTTCAACTCTCCTTACTCTACCACATCTTGCGCCCTCAACATTTTGGACTTGTACATTATCAGAATGATTAGGATCATGTAATACCCGTCAAAAAAAAAAAATTATGTCTACTTAAATTTTTACGTAAATTTTATCTTGGCTGTGTATGATGTTGAAAATATGAATTTTCAATTATAAATTGAATAAATTGTGAGATATAATGAATGGTACGTTATGGAATTTATCCTATTAAGTAAAATACAATTCAAAAGTGGAATTTAGAATGTATAGCTGAAAGTGAGACTGGTAGATGTAATAGTATATGAGAACGGTAGATGAAAACTGGTAAGTGAAACTGGTAGATGAAATAGTATAAGAGAATGGTAGATGAAAACTGGTAGATGAAATAGTATAAGAGAATGATAGATGAAAACTGGTAGATGAAATAGTATAAGAGAATGGTAGATGAAAACTGGTAAGTGAAACTGGTAGATGAAATAGTATAAGAGAATGGTAGATGAAAACTGGTAAGTGAAACTGGTAGATGAAATAGTATAGGAGAATGGTAGATGGAATAGTAGCAAATAGTACCATAACTTCTCCTATAAATAGGCCCTTCCATTTCACTTCTAAACACACACCTTCAGATTCTATTCTCTCCTCTCCTCTAATTCTTCTGATTCTGGTGTTAAGATTCTGAGTTATTATAAAAGTCATCTTTTATAGCTTGGATTCGAGGTGAGGGAATATTCTACTATGCTCTTTTAAATTCTTATAATAATTTAGAGGTTAAATTCTTAGTATGCTCTGTGGTTGCGGCCTTAGCTGATCTTCCATATCAGAAAGGAACTAACCTCGATTGTTTAAGAATTATTTATTGATTACTAAGATACTGTGAGGGTACTATATTTTTACAAATACCTGTGTGATAAGTTCTTAGTATGCTATGTGGTTGCGGCCTTAGCCGATCCTCCACATCAGAAAGGAATTATCCTCAGCTACTTGAAAATTATTTCTGATTATCGCATATATAAATAGTACCATACCGTAAATAGTATTATACAGTACATATGAACAGTGCTGTATTTATGAATAGTATCACAATGTACAATATCATACGTACATATGAACAGTGACATATTCATGAATAGTATCATACCATATTTGTGAATAGTATTATACCGTACTTATAAATAGTACCGTATTTATGAATAGTATCATACGTATATATGAATAGTGACATAGTCATGAATAGTAACGTACCGTATTTGTAAATAGTATTATACCGTACTTATGAATAGTACCGTATTTATGAATAGTATCATACGAACAGTGACATATTCATGAATAGTATTGTACCGTATTTGTAAATAGTATTATACTATACTTATGAATAGTGTCATATTTATGAATAGTATCATACAGTACATATGAACAATATCATACGTATATATGAACAGTGACATATTCGTGAATAGTATCGTACCATATTTGTGAATGGTATTGTACGTACATGTGAACAGTGCCATATTTATGAAGAGTGTCATATACTATATGTGAACAACATCACATACATGGGTAGTATTGTGTGTAAGGTTGAATTATTGTTATGTTTGTGATTGATGGAGAATGTTACGGGGACGGGTCCCTGTGTGGGAGGAAAAAGGGAGGAGCAGGAGATAATAAGGGTGGCAAATCATGTTAAACAAAAATTTGTTCCAATACAAAGAGTATTGAAAATATAGGGGTGAAATAAGGAAGGCATTTATGAAAGCAGTAATAAGGGAGGATGCGGCAGGGGCCGTGGGACAACGACCACCTTATGTGGATTGGACCCGAAAAATGTCTGGGAATTTAATTTGGAACTATATGATATGTTTTGTGATTTTATATGATTGTTTCTTATGTTTGTGATAGAATAATATATTTCCTCACTGAGTAAAATATACTCATGTCATTCCTCCCCTCACAGATTCTCAAGAAGAAGTAGACGCACAACCAGCTAATCGTTCGAGTCCTCAACCCCATTGATCGGGGGTAAATATTTGTTATTATGTAAAACTTTATCAAAAGTATTATAGTAGTAGCTCTGTAATTTGGGTAGGTAAATCTTGGACGAACAATGCTCATTGAGAATATCATTTATTAATGAATAAATGGATATATTTGAAATATTTATTGTACTCTCTTTCATGAGATAGCATTTTTATATATATCAAATTGGTACGGAATTAGGCTTACGGTGGTGAGGTAAAAGCTCATCTATCGTGCCGGTCACGTGCGTAAGTTAGAGGCGTGACAGATCATCTCATATATGAGCTGGTGGAATTAAGACTCTTCTTAGGCCTAAATGCTCGTCATTATTCAAAGATTCTTCCTACATTGTACAGTCACAAATCTACACTCAGAATAAACACTTTCTAGATAAACAAAGTTATCTCTTACTATATCCCACTAAGGAATAAGTTATAAAAAGACACTCAACTCTATAAGGTCTTTTATGGATTCTAATCCCATGGTCATACCGCAACTCACGACAATAGGGAATGGCCCACAAAGAACACTTTGATCTATAATCTATAGGGGATCTAAAAACCATTCCTCTGATACCAAGTTGTCATATTCCAAAAAATGAACATGTGAAAATCATACAAATTCTAAGGATAAGCCTTTCTGGTAATCCAAGAACTTCCTGAAAAAGCCTAATATTCACAATTATACAATGCAATATTTACTCAAACATAGATTACATATTTACATTCAGAAGAGTTTAATGTTCAAGCTTCATTCCAAATTTCAAACAATAGAATTAAGAATGATGAAACACAACCACACATAACTAATATGTTATAACATCAAAAGCTTAGGAGAGTTACAAAGATTACAGAGCATTCACTAAGCTTTTACAAGTTTATTACTGACAGCCCACTAGATAGAATTGGAGAATAACTCCAAAGCTTTTAATCCTCAAAAGGATGTTCTTCCTCCTCACCTACTGTATCTGAAAAAATAATTACATAGAGTGTGAGTTTATTTAAAAACTCAGTAAGTAAACGACTGTGTAATATAAAATATCTCTAGCACAAATACCTCATTTGCTATTATAGCTAAACTATAATTTAATTTAATACACCATTCATCTTTATATAAGCTATAACTTGCATCAAGTTTTCTGCGTGATCAAGCCCTCAATCATCCATGCATCATATTCGGTTATATCCTAGCATTAGATTTCTTGGGAGATCAATCCCACAATCTTCCATGCTTAAAATTCAATTATAGCCTTGCATTAGATTTCTTGGGAATTTAACCCTCAACCTTCCATGCAACAACAAATAGAGATACTTACTCAATAACAAAGTAATATAAGACATAATCACTATCACATCATTCCTCATCTTAAACATACGTCAATGTCCTCTTGAATTAAATCTCTTTCAAGAGTTAAGGTAATCTAATAATCATCTTTAACAAAAATGAATATATATATCCAATGTTCCAACAATATTGCAACTGGGACTTATATTGTGCATTGATTGATTGTAATAATTTAGTTTAGCAAGGTCATCTACTCACCTTGATATTTGTTCAAACTTACCTTGTTCCTCACTAGAATTTGTGTAGGAAAATTTCCTAGTAAAAGATATCACAAGGAAATATAAAGGAAAAAAATCATAAAAATATGCAAAATTTTCTAATTACTACAGTAATTGTTTGCTATAGTGATGGTTTACTATAGTAATGATTCACTATAGTATATTGACCACTGCAGTACGATTGACTGCCGACACTACAGTAACTGCTATAGTAAACTCGAAAAATTCCCAGATTTCTAGTTGCTACAGTAAATTCAAATTTTGCAGAAAATTCACTAAGAATTCTCATCCTTTAATTCTTTGTTTCCAAACCATAATTTCATCACTCTTAACCTATCATAACTCAATCCTAACTCAAAAACCTCCAAAACAGCTACAGTCCATGAATTATTATCCAAATCTTCAAGAACAAAATCTCCTCTAATCTTCCACATAAACTGAAATTTGATGAAAATAATGAGATTAAAGGTTACCTTTGATCCTTACAAGACTTTTGAACCGAACAATTTCCAGAAAAACACTAAATTAAAGAAAGAATTGGAAAGGAGACTTGAGGGTTTGAGAGAACTCCTCGTTGCCTTATTCTATTGAGAACGTGAAATGAAGAAGAAAGAGAGAGCTGAAGACTTAAAGTGGTGAGGTGGGTTAATTGGATAACTCAATGGGTATTCATACCCATTATCCAAACCCATTTGACCCAACATACAAAATACCTTAATTAATTCTCCAATCAATTAAATTCGGTCCATTTTTCCACAATTCTACTATTCATAGAAATACATCACACAACGTTAAAAATATCTAGTCTAGTCATTTAACTCAATTTTAATAAATAATATTCAAAGAGAAAAATTAAATATGAAAATTAAAATGACTAAAATAAACAAAAAAACTAAAGCTGTAAAATTTCATAATACTCTCAAACATACTATACTCCAAAATTGGCAGATATTACAGAAAGTCACTCTTGTTTCCACCTTCTTCTTCCTCAAGATGCATCCTGTGAAAAACTTCACATCCAATAACATCACACTTGAGACAATCTAAGATGGCTTTGATGAAGGAAGCCCAGAATCAACAGAGAGCACAGAGAGTTACATTAATATGTTCTGGCACGTGGGACCATGTGCATTATCTGAGCTTCTTTACAAGTTGGCCAACTTGGACTTCCTTGTAGACTGTGTTGTGTATGATGCTTACTTGCCTTGGGCTCTTGAGGTTGCCAAGAAGCATGGCTTGTTTAGTGCTTGCTTCTTCACACATACTTGTGTTGTTTATAGCATGTACTTTCATGCTCATCATAAATTGTTGAAAATGCCTTTTGAGGAGAAGGAAATTATTTTGCTACCAGGGTGTCGCATCTTGATTTGTCAGATTTGCCATCATTTTTGTATAAATACGGATCCTATCCCTTTTACTTGGAAATAACTTTGGATTAGTTTACCAACATCAGAAAAGCAGATTGGGTTCTTGCCAACACATTTTATAAATTAGAACAAGAGGTAATTTCCATACCATCCTCTTCTTTATGCAACAAATTTTCTTCTTGATTGTCAAAAAAAAAACTAACAATAAAAATTCCTTTCAGGTTGTGGAATGGATGGAGAAGATGTGGCCATTGAAGACAATAGGACCAACGGTGCCATCAATGCTCTTGGACAAAAGAGTCCAAGATGATATAGATTACAGGATTAGCATGTTCAAGCAAAACAATGAAACATGAAGGAAATGGCTTAATGAGAGGCCAAAGTAGCCTGTCATCTATGTGTCATTTTGGAAGCATGGCAGCTCTTACTGAGGAACAAATGGAGGAAATGGGTTGGGGTTTGATAGAAAGCGAGTGCTATTTTTTTTTGGGTGATAAGGGTATATGAAGAGGCCAAACTTTCGAAATGCTTTCTGGAACATATGGTGTCATCAGAGAAAGGCTTAATGGTCACATGATGTTCCCAACTACAAGTCCTATAACAAGAGGCAGTGGGTTGCTTTGTGACACATTGTGGTTGGAATCCTATGTTGGAAGCTTTGTGCTTAAAGTTACAATAGTGGGAGTCCCACAATGAGCAGATCAAAACCCAAATGCCAAGTATATTATGGATGTTTGGATAATGGGAATAATAGCTCATGTTGATGAAATCAAAGGGATAGTTACAAGGCAAGAAGTGAAGCACTACGTAAAGCAAATATTAGAGAGTGAAAGATGGATTGAGGTGAAGAATAATGCCATGTATTAGAGGAATATGGTTGGAAATGCCATGGATGAAGGAGGCAGTTCGGATAAAAACATTCAAGAATTTGTAACTGGCTTAGTTCACTAAGTCTCAAGATAAATGTTCATACTTTTTATAGGTAATTTAATTTAATTACTGAAATGGATTTAGTTACTTTATTTTTTAAAAAAATTTTCAAATTATATGTGATGTTTATGTAATGTCTTATCACTCAAAATTACATTAAAGCAACATTACTTTTAAGTCAGTTCTTAGCTTTATTTGGCTTCAGTCTGTTTTTTAACCGCTTATGTGTTTAGACTTTTTATTGAAGGCAAAGCAGTTTTTAACTTTCGTTGTTACACTTAATTTTTTAATTTATTTTTGTTATTGAAATAAAATGTTTGCATAATATGTGCTCCTTCTAATAATAAAATCACTTTTTAGTTTCTATTGTTATATTAAGAATAAAATTACAGTTTTAGGTTAGAGTTTAATTTAATTTATCGTAATATTGAAAACAAAATTTATAATTATTAATTTCTTTCATTGGGTCATCTTCATTTGTATGTATGAACAGGAGAGAGAGAGAGGTATGTATATGTAGCATATAATAATTAATTCGTGAAATTATTAGTTTGGTTTGATATTAGCTGCTGTTTTAAATCGAGATCTTCAAATTATTATAATCACTTAAACACTTATTTTTGCAAATTTGTGGTTTCTTGCATAGTCAATTGATTGCAATAACTGTATGTTAGAACTTCTCATTTTGCAACTACATCATGTTTATTATTAGAGCAATACCATCAAGAATTCAATCTCTGTGGAGGTCGAGTTCGTACTCTCCTGTTTTGCTTCAAAATTTGTCTTCTTTTATTTTTTTCCACAAGATACAAATCTCTAGATAAAATCAAAGTTGGAAAGCTCAACCTCTACGAAAGTTGACCTTCCTATGTCAAAATCTTTATTATTATACCGTCTTCCCAATTCAAAATTATTCTTAATCTAAGATATTTTTGCAGCACCATCAAATTATAACATTACATGAGATTTTTCTAAATTATTTTTAATAGTTGGATAGACTATTGTCGCAGAACTTGTTTCTTCTTAAACTATAGTACTTAATTAGGATTACCATACAAAAA
Source organism: Biancaea sappan (assembly GCA_037074585.1). NCBI lineage: Eukaryota > Viridiplantae > Streptophyta > Magnoliopsida > Fabales > Fabaceae > Biancaea > Biancaea sappan. The sequence continues at coordinate 36,707,948 of CM073499.1, forward strand.
GAAATTATTAATTATTCAAACTACCTTTGGCAACCTCTGTTGCTTTATAAAATCTGATGCCCAAAAATGATACGCATGGATTCCATTCAGCATTGGAGGGACATGTTTCTTCCATTGTTGAATTTTAGTTGTTGAATAATTTTATTTAACTGTCATCGTTAATTTTTTTTTAAAAAATAATTACATAATTAATTTTAAAAAGTCAAATCTTGAATTCTTTTTAAAAAATTAATTATGTAATTTTAAAAAAGAAAAAAAAATACAAAATTAACAAAGATCCGGTGCTTGAAAGAACAGGTCCCTCCAGAGGAATTCCATGCGCAAAAATTATAGTCCTTTAATCCAAACAAACAAATTACGGTTATATATATATATATATATATATATTCATTAAGACACCAAGCAACGGTTAATTATCTTAATTTAATATTTTATAATAATACTATAACATCATCTGCCATTGTTGCTATAAAAATAACGATTCTCAGTTCAATTCAATCCACCTACTTAATCATAAGCAATATTTTCCAGTCTGTTTCTAGTTCCTTTTTTTAATTATTTCTTTTAAAGTTTATTTAAAAAATTGTTTAAAAACGTACATAAAAACTAAAAGATCATAAATCTAATAATTTTCCCCATTTTTTCAGTGGACTCAGTGTTTAACGCTATAATTATGAATAATGTATGAGTTTTGAAGTAGACACATCATCTTAGGCCTTGTAATGACGGATTACAAAATACAAAATAATTGAAATTAATATTTTCAAAAACAGAAATTTATCATAGGTTAAAATATACTTGAGGTCCTTATAGTTTCACCCAAAAATGATTTTAATCCTTATATTTTAAAAACAATGAATTTAGTCCCTATAGATTCAAAAATCATAAAATTGGTTCATGTGGTTAGTTTTATGTTAATCAATTGTTAGTCAATATTTAGACTAGTACATGTGGCGCTGACTAGCACAGAGATGACTAGCATGCAAGGAGAATGACAGAAGCGCAAGCAAAAAGAGACAAGAGACAAAGAAGAAAAAGAAAAAAAAGTTATGTTTCGCGTATACTAAGTGGAGAGGAGAAGAAAAAAAAATCCTGACGTGACACTATATTAGCGTCTGTCTTACAGTGTGGCGTTGTCATGAAATTTAATGCTAATATAAGTATCTTAATCAGCGCTATGTGTATTGGTCAAAATATTGACTAACGGTTGATTAACCTAAAACTAACCCAAGAGACCAATTTCATGATTTTTAAAACTATATAAACAAAATTTATTGTTTTTAAAATAAAAGGACCAAAATCTTTCTTAAGTGAAACTATAGAGAGATCAAGTATATTTTAACATTTATCATATAATTGTTTTTCTCCTCTGTTCCTTGAACTTTTGGTAAAACTTTGAATTACCATCTACCTTCTTTTATGTGCTCATATTTAATATAACCTAAAGCGTAGTAACTGTGTCTTAATGGCATATTAGTATAATTTGGTAGTGTTTGCTTATATCGTATATTGTCCGTTTAGTGGCATGTTAAATTTCCACATCGGAATTTGATTATTCTCTTCATATTTTTCAACGTAAGTATTATAACATATATATGTGATACCTAAATTTTAATGTTGTTAGAAAACCTATGTACTAAAATTATAAACTTTAACAAAATTGAAGTAAACGTACAAATTGATTTTTAAAGATAATTTTTTTATTATTTAGTTTATAAAAGTTAGGTGCTGAATAAAGCAGTCCTTGTAAATTAGGCATTAAATACAAATTAATCCTCGAAAAAATTAAATTTTATTACTTACTTTTGTAAGAGCTAGATTATTAACACTTTGATAAAATCCATGGCCTTGACCAACTTAATATGTTCTTATGCCTACCACTCTCCCTCTAAAAATTTGCCGTTTCCCATCTCAGAATTTATGTGGTCATATGTATCAATTATTATCAATCCCAGATTTTCCACCATCGTATTCTCATAAAATCCAACTTCACTTCTACGGACAAAAGAAATAAAAAATGAGCAAATCTACTTTTTAATCTCTGAGAGTGTGCTTTGGTGACTGTACGGTGCTTGAAAAATAGGCAAAAATATATTTGATGTCTCTAATATTTATCCCATTTTTTATTCATGCCCCTAATATTTTTTTTGTCAAATATGTTCCATATATTTTAACTTTTTTCAAACATACCCTTTTTTTAACACCATAAAAAAATAACAGAAATTCATGTCATCGGCTAATTAGGCTGCCCACATCGCACATATACTCTGCCATGTAAAAAAATTCTACATCACCTAACATAGCCAATAGGATCGTGACATGTGGCATGCACATTTTTAAATGTATACTTAACATTCAACCACTAAACCACTAGTGTATACTTAACATATAAATGCACAATTTAATATATATAGTAACATTTAGTTTGAGGAAAAATCATCAAAGTATATAGGGCAAGTTTCAAATCCTTGATCTCCTTACATAAAGAAGAAACACTCAACCATTAAGTTATTAACGTTTATTTTTTATATATATATGCACAATTCAATATATATAGAAACATTTGGTATTGTATTCAAAATTCAAAACAATATACACCAATTATTATATGTTATAAAATAATAACAAATCTTGTATATAGAGAATATGCTATTATTTTACATAACTTATTTTAAATTATTTAAAAATTTAAAAAATTTAATAACAAGTTTTACAATATAAATTTAATTATTATTTATACTTAATAAAAATTCACTTCATATTAAAAAATAATTATAACAATATGTTATGCATATTAAAATTATTTTATAATATAAGATATGATATTATAAGTTTTTAATAATAATTAATTTTTATAATATTTAACATAGCATTATTTTTTTAATTTTGTATATAATAAAATTTTATTATTACTAAAAATTATAATATCAAAAATTTCTATTATAAAATAATTTTTATATGTATATCATATTGTTATAATTATTTTTAATAAGATTTAAATATTATAAAATTTAATTGTTATTAAAAATTATAATATCAAATCTTATATTATAAAATAATTTATTATATGATTTGTTATTAAATCTTTGTATAATTTAAAATAAGTTATGTAAAATAATAGCATATTTTCTATATACAAGATTTGTTATTATTTTATGACATATAATAATTGGTGTATATTATTTTAAATTTTGAATACAATACCAAATGTTCCTATATATATTAAATTGTGCAAATATAAGATAAATAAACATTAGTAGCTTAATGGTTGAGTGTTTCTTCTTCTTGTAAGAAGTTTAGAGATTCAAAGCTTGTCCTACATACTTTGATAATTTTTTCTCAAACCAAATGTTTCTATATATATTAAATTGTGCATTTATATGTTAAGCATACATGAGTGACTTAGCAGCTTTTGCACTTTGTTGATTTCCTCTTAAAAATGTACATATCACGCGTCACGATCCTATTGACTATGTCAGGTGAAGTGAAATTCCTCCATGTGGCAAGTGACGTGTTAAAGTATATGTGCCATGTAGCCAACCCAGTCAGCCGATGAGGTAGATTTTCATTAGTTTTTTTATTGTGTTAAAAAAAGGGTATAATTGAAAAAAAAAATGAAACATATGGGATATATTTGACAAAAAAAAGTTAGTGGCATGAATGAAAATCGGGATAAATATTAGAGACATCAGATATACTTTTGCCTAAAAAATATTACTCACCACTTTAATCCCTGGTCCAAAAGTTAACACTGTCGTCACAGTCAATGTTATTTGTTGATGTGTACTATTAATTGTTGGCATAACAGTGATGTGGAGTGGTATAACATTTTAATATGTTGATGTGACTAATCACTTTAGTCTTAGAATTTTGAAATTTTTTAACAAAATAGTCTTTTTGTTCAATATCTTTACAAAAGACGATGGACAAATGAATTATTTTATATTTTAGTATTAAAATTCAAAAATTAAAGATACCAGTAATTATCTTTTAAAGGCTAAATTGTTATTGAAATACACTTTTAAATGTGAAAAAGTAGGGTTTCTTAAAAAAAAGTCATAATTTCATGGAATATTATGCTTATGCATGTGCGATCATGTGGGATTTTCTGGGACTTGGCCGCCTAGTTTGACGCTAAAGTTTCTGGGATTTCCTCAGTGGTAGGGAGTGGTCCCCATTTTGCTCCCCGGCCCGCGAAACTAAAACGTTTGTCTTCTATCCAAAAGAAACATTCTAATATTGGCCTCAGACTACCATTATTATTATTATTATTATTATTATTATTATTATTATTATTATTATTATTATTATTATTATCTTTTAAATTTCTGTTGTTCGAGAAATCCCAATGGCCTAAGGTTATAATTGTTGACAGGAACAAATTCATATATCAAAACATTCAGAATATGTATCAACGTAATATAAAATAGAAATATAAAAGTTGAGTGGCGACCATTCTTTTGTCTTTTGCAAACAATAAATGGTAATAAAATGATCATATATATATATATGTCATGTTCATATAATTTTAAATATATATTATTTATGTCAACATATGTATAAAGGTAGATGAGGGAATGAAAAAAAATCCCCTCAATGTAGCATTTAATACCATCTATAATAAGTAGTCGGAGTGATAAAAGGAGTTAACGTTTGGTGGTCTGCGTTTTGTACTAGTGTTGTGGGTCATTTTGTGTGGCGTTTGGTGTCGTTTTAGTCTGTTGTGTGTGTGTTGTTACTTGTTAGTTTTCTCCTTGTTTGTGCCAGTTATGACCATTATGGTCGTTTGTGTTGGGAAAATTAGAATATTTAAAAAGAATAAATAATACCTACAAGCTCTGGATAATTCCAAACCAAATTGATAAAATAACACAAAAAATTTTAGCGTGAAAAACTCTCTAAATGAGGTAAAAAACACGGGACCTGTAGGCCGCTTAAGCTTCCACTATAATAATAATGGGATTACAAACTTTACCCTTAGGTGGATCTTTCACTCACAAAAACACAACAATGGTATTTCTTCAATTTGTGGATAATACTATCACAAATTGGCTCATTATTTTCTTCTCAGAAAAACTTTTTTTCTAAGGTATTTTCTCTCACTTTCCTTCTCTAGATGTGAGGCTTTTTATGGATCTGAGGGATGAAATGATGAAAGGAATGAAGGCTCTATTTATAGAGCAACTTCTTCAATCACGCAACTGTTTTTTGCACAGCCTGCGCCTAACACCTTCACATTCATTGAAACCTGCACACAGCCCCTTCAATTTCAAAAAAGAGGTGCCTAACCATTCACAAAATTTTCTCTATGGGCTCTACCTTGTCTTTTATCTTCTTCCTTCTTTTTGTCATTTTTTTTAATATATTAGTGGCAGGTCCCACTTAGAAGGGACTCGACCTTACAAATCTCCCTTTCCCAACCTAAGTGGGGAGTGATACCAAGTTTGTAGCTTCTTTACAGACTTTCAATTTCTCTCTTGGTAGAGCCTTCGTCATCATATCGGCCATGTTATTGTTGGTGTGAATTTTCTCAACTTTCAACAACTTACTTTCCAACACATCACGGATCCAGTGATATCTAACATTAGTGTGTTTTGACCTGGAATGGAAAGTTGGATTCTTGCTGAGATGTATTGTGCTTTGACTGTCGCAATAGAGAATATAGTTTTCCTGGTTTTGGCCTAATTCTTGTAAAAACTTCTTCATCCACAGGATCTCCTTACAACCTTCGGTGATTGCAATGTATTCTGCTTCTGTGGTGCTTAAGGCAACACACTTTTGTAATCGTGACTGCTATGAGACAGCTCCCCCTGCAAATGTTATCAGGTACCTAGATATAGACTTCATAGTATCCACATCTCCAGCCATGTCTGAATATGTATATCCTTCTAATATAGCTTTTCCATTACCAAACCATAAACAATGACTGGAAGTACCTCTGAGATACCTGAGTATCCATTTGACTGCTACCCAATGTTCCTTTCCAGGAGTCGCCAGGAACCTGCTCTCAACGCCAATAACATGAGCAATATCTGGTCTAGTGCATATCATAGCGTACATTAAACTGCCAACAGTCGATGCATAAGACACTTTGCTCATTTCTAATTTATCCTCCTTGCTTAAGGGACACTGGCTCACTTTTAGCTTAAAGTGATTGGCAAATGGAGAACTAACAGCTTTTGCTTTATTCATGTTGAATCTTTCAAGAACCATTTTCACATACTGTTCTTGAGATAGCCAGATCTTGCGATTTTTCCTATCACGGGTAATTCTCATGCCAAGAATCTGCTTTGTCGGTCCTAAGTCCTTCATTGCAAAGGACTTGCTTAACTCTATCTTTAATATGTTAATCTTGTCAATGTTTTGACGTACAATTAACATGTCATCAACATAGAGCAAAAGAATGATAAAGTCATCATCAGAGAATTTCTTGATAAAGATGTAATGATCAACCATTGTTTGATTGTACTCATTTTTCTCCATAAATGAGTCAAACTTTTTGTACCACTACCTTGGTGCCTGTTTCAGACCATACAAACTCTTCTTTAGTCTGCACACCAACTTTTCTTTCCTTTTGACTTGGAAACCTTCGGGCTGCTGCATATAGATTTTCTCGTCAAGATCACCATGTAGGAATGCAATTTTTACATCAAGTTGTTCAACCTCCAGGTTGAGACTAGCTACCACACCAAGAATAACTCGGATCGAAGACATTTTTACCACTAGTGAAAATATTTTATCAAAGTCAATGCCATTCCTTTGACTGAATCCTTTCACAACCAGTCTTGCTTTATAACATGGTTGTGAGCTGCCTTTTTCACTTTTGATTTTGTACACCCACTTGTTCTTGAGAGCTTTCCTGCCTTATGGTAATTTCACCAGGTCAAATGTGTAGTTCTCATGTAAGGATTTCATTTATTCTTGCATGGCTTTTAACCACTCATCCTTGTGCTTATCGGTAATAGCTTCATCATAGCTCTCTGGTTCTCCCCCGTCAGTGAGTATTACATACTCGTTAGGAGAATACCTACAACTTGGTTTTCTCTCTCTAGTGGTTCTCCTTAACGATGCTTCTTGTTGGACCTGCTCTGGAACTGGCTCTAGTTGTGAACTGCTAGTTAGTGGATCAATATCATCAGTATTTGGTGTAACTCCCCTGTCATCAGAATTTGATGGTGGAGAGACTGGTTCTAGATTAGCTAGCATTTCATCTGACTGTGGTTTTTCTTGTTTCTCAAGATCTTCGATTGTCTAATCTTCAAGAAACACCACATCCCTGCTTCTAATGATCTTTCTGCTAACAGGATCTCAGAGTCTATAGCCGAATTCTTCATGGGCATATTCCACAAAGATACATTGCTTCGACTTTCCTTCCAACTTGGACCTTTCATCATTTGGAATGTGAATAAATGCTCCGTGGCTAAATACCCTTAAATGTTTGTAAGAAACATCTTTCCCCATCCAGACTCTTTCTATAATGTCATAATTCAATGGAACTGATGGAGAAAGGCTGATTAAATCAATTACTGTCTTCATTGACTCTCCACAAAAGGAGTTTGGTAGTTTTGCATTTGAGAGCATATATCTGACTCTTTCACAGATGGTTCTATTCATCCTTTCAGTGACACCGTTGTGTTGAGGTGTCTTTGGTACTGATTTTTCTAGCCTAATGCCGAAACTTCTACTGTACTCCTCAAATGATTCGCGATACTCATCACTATTATCTGCAAGTACACACTTCAAACGTCTGTCAGTTTCTCTCTCAATTTTTACATGAAATTGCTTGAAAACTTCTTGCATTTTATCTTTAGTTTTCAAGGGAAATGCCCACACTTTTCTTGAGTAGTCATCAATAAAAGTCACAAAATAGAGTGCACCTCTATGTGACTTATTACTCATTGAACAGACATCTGTGTGTATCAAATCTAGAATATTTGTTTTTCTAGTGGGTGGAGAACCACGAAATGCAACTCTGTGTTGTTTTCCTATAATACAATCAACATAAGTACGCAAAGGTGTACCTTTCAATTCTGGCAAGAGCTCCTTCTTAGAAAGAATTTTGAGACCCTTCTCATTCAGGTGAGCGAGCCGCTTATGCCATAGCTGGGTGGGAACTTCTTTCCTAGCAGTGTTTACATCTCCTCTACATAACTTCGCTTCCATAATGTAAAGAGATGAATCTTTCTTGCCTTTGGCTACTATCAAGTTGCCTTTGGTGAGCTTCCATTTTCCTTCACCAAAATAATTATTGTAGCCATTATCATCAAGTACTCTGGCGAAGATTAAATTGAGGCGGATATCAGGAACATACCTCACATCTTTCAAGAGTAACCTACATTCAAGATTAGTTTCCAAATAAATGTTGCCTATGCCAACAATTTTGGATGCATCATTGTTTCCCATCCTCACTCGTCCGAAATCACCTTGAGTGTAGGTTGAGAAGAATTCCCGTCTTGAGGTAACATGGTAGAAAGTGCCTGAGTCAATTGCCTATGTAGTGTCTTGACATGCCAGATTGACATAGTCAGCATCTCGAACAATGACAATGTCTTCGGTGACACTTGTAGTGTCATTTATTCGGTTCTTTGCTTCTTGATTCTTAGATTACTGTAACTTTCGGCATTCTCTAATGAAATGTCCGAACTTGCCGCAGTGGTGACACTTCTTGTCATGTCTCGATCTAGACTTTGATCATCCTCTTTACTAGTTTCTTCTTTGATAATCTCTACCCTTATTACTTCAGCGCCTTTCTTGCTTGTCCTGTTTCTCTGACAAGCGCTGCAGACTCAGGATTATATCCTTCATCTTTTCATCGAGATTCTTCATTCAACATTCTGTCTTTTACCATATCTATGGTAAGCTTGCTTCAGGGGCAGAGTTACTAACTGACACAACTAAAGAGTCTCAACTTTTTGGTAGATAACTCAGTATCAGCAAGCTTGTATCTCATCATCAACGATCATCTTCATCGAGTTAAGTTGATCTACAATGCCTTGGAACTCGCTCATGTGTTCCGATACACTGCTCCCATCTTTATACTTTAGATTGACTAATCTTCACATCAGATTAGCTTTATTCTGTGTAGTTGTCCTTGCATACATTTTTTCCAACTTTTGCCAAAGAACATAAGCATCGTGTTCATTAGAAAAATTTTGAAAAATGCTCTTGTCAATCCATTTCCTGCTTTGAGCAGCACATTTCCGATTTAACATGACCCAATCAGCATCTGATGTGCTCGTTGAGGTGCTAGTTGTTTTGCCATCAGCTTTGTCATCCGTTGGAGTTGCCACTATTTTCTCCTTTGGCATTATGATCGGCTTCCATAGATCTTTAATATATAAAAGATCCTCTATCTTTGGCTTCCAGATTACATAATTAAATACAGTCAACTTGATCATATTGCCAGTGCTCTCCTCCATTTTAAGCAGTAGTCAACAAGTTTCACCGAACTTGAAACTTTTCTGACAATGAACAGTACCTATACATATGAATAGTACCTATACATATGAACAGTACTCGTACGTTGACTGCATTTAATACTAGTATGTATCAGCCCTATATGTATGAATAGTATTCCTACGTCTTCGTTCAGTATTCATGAGTAGTATCATATGTATAAATACTACTTGTACAATATTCTTGAATAACCATAGCTCTGATACCACTTTGTTGGGAATTCTAGGGTATTTAGAAAGAATAAATAATACCCACAAGCCAGGGATAATTCCCAAACCAAATAGATAAAATAATACAAAAGATTTTATCGTGGAAAACCTCCAAATGAGGTAAAAATCACGAGACCCATAGACCGCTTAAGCTTCCACTATAATAGTAATGGGATTACAAACTTCACCCTTAGGTGGATCTCTCACTCACAAAATATACAACAACAGTATTTTTTTCAATTTGTGGATAATACTCTCACAAATTGGCTCACTATTTTCTTCTCAGAAAAATTCTTTTTCTAAGGCTCTCTCTATTTTCTCTCACTCTCCTTCTTTGGATATGAGGCTTTTTATGGATCTGAGGGATGAAAAGATGAAGGGAACGAAGGCTTTATTTATAGAGCAACTTCTCCTTCAATCACACAATTGTTTCCTGCACAGCCTGCACCTAACACCTTCATATTCATTGAAACATGCATACAACCCCTTCAATTTCAAAAAAGAGGTGCCTAACCATTCACAAAATTTTCTTTGCAGGCTCCCCTTTGTCTTATGTCTTCTTCCTTCCTTTTGTCTTTTTTTTAATATATTAGTGGTTGGTCCCACTTAGGAGGGACCCCACCTTACAGTTTGTAACGTTACGTCTCTTTGTAAAGCTGTGCCTGGTTCCTAAACAAATCGAAATACATCAAAGCTTTTCAGTTTTCTCTCAGTCTCTTGTGCGTTTGTTACGTTCAATCTTAATTCGGAGGAAATTGGCTTGAATCAATAATGCAAAGTTCATTTTCTATATTCCTTTAATATTGACCACTCAATATTATTGTCTTTTATATTATTATTCCTTTAATTCATTTTGTAAATATATCATTTTAATTTTAATTTATTTATTTTTATTATATAATTATAAAATTTACTAAACTTCCCAAAGGGATACTTTGATAAGTTATTAAATTTTGAAATGAAGATATATTTTAATTATTTCAAGGTAATTCAATCAAACTAAATTTAGGTATAGTTTATTATTTTATTTTGAAAGAAGAAAGAGTATTTTTTTAATAAAAAAATGACATGGACATATAATGAAATTGTCTTTTTTGCAGATTTATATGTTTGTTTAGTTATTTATTTTTCTGTTGTGTTTTTTGGGTACCAAAAGGGCAAAAAAAAAAAAAAAAGAAAACAACCATGACACTATCTTGATGGATTGATTTGGTTTTTGAATGAGAATTTTTTTTATCTTGATTATGAGTTTAAATTTTGAGATCATTAGTTAAAAAGATTCATTTTTTAAAAAATATATTACTTATGTGAGTTGCGTAACCGAAATATAAAAATAAAATAATAATCTTGATAGTAGATGTCCTTTTCTAATTTTGTTTTTCAAAGAAAGTGATCACGCCACGTCATTAAACTTCATTGATTAACCCATAATGCAGTTTAACAAATAGGAATTTGTTAAAGATTGTACTCATCCTGCTAGCAAAACGATAATGAATAAAGACATCACATGCCGTACACTAAGGGAAGAATTAAGAAATGAGTTTCTTCTTCGTTCCATTTTCTGTTATTCTTTAATCAAAGTCAACATCACAGATTAATAGAGATTGTAGAGTACTCTTGCTTCCAAATTCTAGGTACGTAACTCTATACTGTTATACATGTGAGATTGAAGTTTTCTATTGATTTTCAGATCAAATTTAGAGTTATCTTGAATTCTGTGTTTAAAAAAATAGAGTTTCACTTTTTATCTAATTGTTATCATCAATGTTATCAAAAACGAGATCTTGCATAAGATCGGAAGGACTATAAGAAATATCAAATTGAGAATCGTAAGATATTGAGTATATTTGGTACCATTTCTCAAAGAAAAAAGAAAGTGAAATTTTAGGATCTACGGCCTTTTCCTTTTTTTGGTATGTTTGCAAAATTTGGAGTTGGAAAAAAAGTTTGGAAAACGGTCAGTAACAGTAACTTATTTTTCTTAAAAATTTTCCTTGCAAAAATGGGAGGAAAATCGGTTTCTATCATGGAAAACTAGTTAAAAGACCAAAATACCCCCAACTTTTCATCTAAATTTTGAAAAATGTCCCTTATTCGTTCCCAGTCTCTTTGCGCGTTGGTTGAGGCAAATTCCTACTTCCTTCTCGTCATTGTCGTCCTTCCATCTCTTCACACCCAGATCTGTTGAGGACACGAAGTGGGTTTTCAAATCTATGATGGTGATGTGTGAGGATGATGTGGGTGTGGGATCAAGAAAAGGGGAGAAGGTTGCGAGCTGGGGTTGGGCATTGATGTGGCAGAGGAGAATGTTTTGGGAAGTCAATGCCATGATGAGATGTGGCTTGGGTGAGGACGGACATTTGAAGAAGGAGGTTGCCGAAATAAAAAAGGAAGATGAAGATGATGACTGTCAGAGTTCCAGGGACTATATTGAAAGACTTTTGGAAGAGAAAAGACTATATTGAAAGAAAAAAGGACTATTTTGAAATAAAAAAATAGTTAAGAGACAAAAATATACTAAATGTGTTATTAATAATAAATTTAACACAAAAAGATATGTTATACATGACAAACACATTTTTTTCTTCATTTCTTTTTCATATTATACCAAACATTTTTTCCATTTTCTTTTGTTTTTTTTCTTATCTAACTGCGTACCAAACGGGATCCTGTAAAGTTTTATAACTGAATATAAATACATTTATATATATATGTGTGTGTGTGTGTGTGTGTGTGTGTATGTGTGTGTGTGTGTTGACATTGAAAAATATCAAGAATTCACCCACAAAACATACCGTATGTTGCATATATTGCAAAAATAATATATGTTGACTAGGTTGAGATTCAAATTCCACTGATATAAGACTGACTGATTATATTAAAATTAATAATTTCTATTCAAATAGACAAATATAATCAACAACAAAATAAGCAAGTAGCCAACAATAACAATGTAAAATCACAGCAGCAGCAAATCATAAGTTAAAAGTAGCAAATAGAAATTAGCAAATCAAGTAGCCAATAACAGTAAATCAGAATATCATATTGATAAACACATAGCATAATTTTTGAGAACTTGAAAAACAAAAGGAATTAGGAAATCATAAATTAAACACACAAAACACTTGCTTACACAAACACAATGCAAACTAGGAATTAGGAAATCAGAATTGCAGGGCACTTTAGTAGCAGTAGGCCAGCAACTGGAAACTGAAAAACAAAGGGATCAAAAACCTCAAAAGCTTTTGAGAATATCTTGTAACAAATTCATATGAAAGAAGAAATTGCAACGAAAGCCATATCTAGATAGCACCAATAAGAATTCATATATAAAATCTATTGAGACCACTCTTATAGTCACAACAAAACAAGATTATCAAGATCTAGATCGTACGTGTGATCACACGATCTTATGCGTCGATCTCGATCCTAATCAAATAGATCTTACGTACGATCCAGTATTATCTAGTTTCAACTTCAAGATGTCAATTTAGTCATAAAACATTATAAGACTATAATTTTCATTTTAGCATAGTTATTCAATTTAAGTTAAAAACAAAAATATCACAAAATGTTTAAATTATATTGAAAATTTTTTACAAGAGTTGAATGAAATACTTTGAAGACAAGAGGGCAACCTAATTTTAGACCAACCCTCATGAAAATAAATTGTATATATATACCTTATTTTTATAATAAATGTCTAACTGTGTATATAAAAAAAAATTAGTAGATGGTTATTAAAATGGAGAAAAAAATTTATAATATCTACAAATGTCTAAATCAGTATAAGAGAACAAACTAATTTTGTATTAACCTGCATGAAAATAAATGGAATATATCAAACATGATTAATTTTTAAAGGACTTGAAGGAAGTGTGTTCCTTCAACTTATACGACATGATATACAAATGGAAGGCAATATCTGAACTCTAATGCTTCGCATAGGCTAAAAGTGAGAGAAATAACGCCATCACGTGATGCTTGTCTGAAAAGTTTTAAATGTTTCGCTAATAAGGTTTTATAATAATTAATCATAATATATATCATATATGTCGTCCTGTTGTGTTTATTTTCATCTATGAATTAATTGTCCTCACGGAATCCATAATCTTGTTAATACTCTACGTTTTCTGAAGCAGAGCTTTCACCATATATATATATATGTGCGCACGCGCGCGTCACCATATCTATGAATTAATCGATTGGAGATCACATAAAACTTTGTGTAATGTAAATAATATATTTAGTCAAGTTTAATACATTTATTCCTAAGAATCATTGAGTTACTTCGGGTGTGTTTGTTGAGTTTTAATTTTTGTTATATTGAAAATAATTTTTATAAAAAAATTTAAAATTAATTGAAAATAAAAAATCAGCTTAAATAATTTGTCCTAAAAGAAATTTTAGAACTTTAAAAACAGTAAAAATATTAGAAGATTTAGTTTGAAAGTAAAATTTAAAATTCATTTGATACAAATTTTTATACATGATGTTTTTGATAAATTAATACAATAAAATAATTAACAAATATATTTTAATAAAAAAATTGATAAAAATAATTAGAAGTTAAATATTTTAATTGTTACAACCTGAACTAAATTTTAATGAATTAATTTATCTAATAACTAGTTGACCATATAAATTATATTAAGAATATTTTTATATACATATTTAAAAAAACTACAATTTTAAATAAAATAAAATAAATTGAAACAAATCAACCAAAAATATTTATAAGAATAAATAAATAGATACGAAAAGTTAAAGCTGTCAAAGTGGGCTAGTGAAAAGTGGGTCAGGTTGTCCCACTTTTTAAACGGGCCCATATTTTCATTGCCAGGGTCATCTATTACAAGCTGGCAGGTTGAATGGGCCAACCCGCACATCTTTCTCTCTCTCTTTTTAATTTTTTAATTTAAACAAAAATTAATAAAAAAATAGTTCATTTATTTAAAAAAAAAGAGAGAAAGATATAGATTTAGAGATTTGAAAATTAAAAAAAAGCTAAAAACTAATTTTTTTTTGAATTATTCTTTCTCTTTTTCTTTAATATTATCGTTTTTCATTAATTAATAATTAAAATTAAATGGTTATATAAATTTAATATAAAATTATCTTCAAATGATATTCCTTACTTACTTCCTTTTGTATTATTTAACTCAAAATATATTATTATATTTAATGTATATATATATAATAAAAAAATTAAAAGAAAAAAAAGTCATGAGTTATGTGAGCCGAGTTAGTTTGACCCAGTTCTAAATAGGATAGATAGACGCTAACCCAATTTTCTCTTTATGCAGGCTAAACTATAAGTTTTGATAGTTCTACCAAAAGTTATCATTTTACAAAGTTGATATTCTTAACCCACTGTGGAAACTAGAAAGGTAGCATTGATAAACAATTATATTTTAAATTTTGGCAGTATATGCTAAATTATATCTACATGAATGTCATCATGAATACACATAATTAAAATAATGCCACCGTGTTTTTTTCTCCTAATTTTAAAAGGAGTATTTTTGAAAGCATATAAAGCATATAAAATATTTTTTTCTCCGATTAAAAGAAGTTTTAAAATTATTTCTAAAATACTTTCCCAAAAGTTATTAATGGTTTTTAAAAAGAAAAAAATGTACTTTACCTCTATGAAGTTTTCTCAATACATGCAGAAAATTCTCATAAACTATAAAATTCAATAAAGAAAACCTATAAACTTTTCATTTTGTGCAAAAAAATCTCTTCCACCTAGTTAACTGTTAGTTAAGTGTGTCACATTATGTCTCTTTGTCCACATAAGTGGATGACATGGACGTAAATTAAAACATATTAAATTCAAACGTAAACTAAAGCATCACTACAACAAAGACCCCAATTTCTCGGTGTAAATTTCCTACTAATTTCTACTGAATAGATTTGTAATTGTCACATATAACTTTTCCTACTGAAATGTGGTAGGAAATATGAGACGGTGAGTATAGTATATTTCTAACTAAAAAAATTACTGACAATGTGGTAGGAAATATGAGATGGTGTTTATAATATATTTTCGACTGAAATGAATTACTAACAATCAATCAGAGATTTTAATGTCTTCACCTAAATCACCTGAATATTTGTCGAGCCAAACTTGTGGTTTAACATAGCACCTGTGTGGCTAGACAAGTGCTATCTCGAACACTAAGTGTGGCTCGACAGGTGTCATGTTGAGCCACACTACACCTGTTGAGTCAATTTTGTGTATGTAGTATATTTTTATTAATAAATTAAATAGTTTATTTTTTAAAAATATTTTTGTTATGCGGAGTTAGTTAGTTATGAAAAATTTATATATATATATATATATATATAAATGTTATTATTTGAATATAGTAAATATTATATTATATTAATTTTTATGTATACTTTTTAATGAATATATTCAAATAATAAAATTTATATATATATATATATATATATATATATATATATATATATATATTTCATGTAAAAAGTATACATAAAATATAAAATAAATAATATAAAAACATAAACTTTTTTAATATAAATTTAAAAAAATTAAGTGAACCTGTGAAAAGATTTTTTTTATAAAAATATTTGAGTTGTGTGTCTAATGGGCTGTGTATTAAAAGAATAAATTTTTTTTATATTATAGTGTAATAAAATAAATTCAACTATTAAAAATTAAATATTATTTTAATATATTTATTTTTTTAACTCAATTAAAATGATATAGAATAATATATAACGTGTGTGTGTGTGAGAGCCTCATAATTTTTTTTAACTGTTATATTAACAAATTTTATATTTTATAATTTTATATCAATTAATTTTATGTATATATTGTAAATGAAAAAAAGTAGATATATATTTATATATTTTTTATTTGAATATATTAAAATTTTGGCATAATTTTAAAGATTTGAATTTCTTTTGTAATTTATAATAAAAATTTTATATTAAATAATTCTAGTATGTGTAAATTTTGGATAAAAATTATGCCTGTCTTAATATATTAATTTTGGCTAACAAAAATATGTTTAAACAATAAACATTTTCTAAACAAATAATTAAAAATAAAAATAATTACTTTATTTATAGAGCTACAGAATAGTTAAAAACTGTATATTAATTGTAGATTGTACAATATAGAAAAAGCAATAAACATTTCATATAAAAAAATTGGTCATCACTTGTAGTATTATTATCAATATCTTGCTGTTATCTTTGTCTCCTCTTTTTTCTTCATTTGTATCTATATCTTGGTGCTCATCTTCTTCCTCACATTTTTCTTCCCCCTCCTCTTCTTGATCGTCCTCCTCTGCTTCATCTTTACCTAGTATTTTTTCATATTGTCCCTCTTCTTGCAAATTATCAATTAATAAATCACTATATATTCAGTTTGGAATGCTACTTCTAGTCTTTCTTGAGTGTCAACTAGACTTTTTGGTTTAATTTTCATCACAACCCACCAGTCTGATTTTTCTCTAGTTCTGATTCGATAAGGAACAAAATATACTTGTATTGCTTGGTGTGCAAAAACAAATGGATCAAATTTTTCGTATTTCCTTGAATGTTTAATTTTTATAATTCTATACTGCGGGTGCACCTATGTTGGGTACAACACTGGATCAAACCAGTCACAATAAAATAAGGTGACTTTTTTTGTGCGTTCACCAAAATACTATAATTGTACCACTTTCTTGAGGACACCAAAATAATCATTTTCTTTGCCAGTGCATCTAACGCACACTCCACTGTTGATTGTCTTTTTGCCAGTGCTCCAAGCATCGATATGAAACTTGTATCCATTTACAAAATATATTGGCCATGTCTCTACGTTACGAAATGGTCCCCATGCCAAGTCCCTTAGATACGGATTATTAAGAACAGGAGGTTGAATATTTACATAATCAAAGTGATAAATGAATATGAATAATTGATTAATGCACTACACAACAACAATGATGAGATCACCTATAAGGCTTTTAAACCATTGACAGAATGTGATTCTACAACTCTATCAATATCTTCATTGCTAAAGTATGGATTTAAATTTTCTTATATTGTTCAAAATTGCTGTTGTACATAAGTGAAGTCAGTGAGCAAATAAAGTAGATATACGAAATTTCATTGAATAATAAAATTAGAAAGTATAATATGTTCTTTGTAATACCTGCCAATTTTGGAATCACGTAATTGGTGGTATTACAGCTGTTTAATGAAAATTTCCATTTATTTTAATGGAATTACTTGGTTAATTTTAATTTCCATATTTAATTTATTCCTTTTAAATATTATTTATGGATTTGGGTATTTTATTATGGATAATATTTTTGAGGATTGAGGAAAGACAAGAGGAAAAGAAAATTTTGTAGAGATAGAGTAAAGAGACAAGGAACAGAAAGAGAGTAATAATCATGAGGTATAGAGAAGGTTGACTACTTATGAGGTCCAAAGAGGGATAAAAGTGAATTGAAGAACTAGGTGGCACTTAGGATGTAGAAAATACCTAAATTTGAGAAATTAAGAGTTACAAACCACTAAGGTTAACCAAGAGTTACCTAGGGGTAAAGTAATAATTTTACCATGGGCGGGTATATAGGTGGTCCCATGCCTTTTTTCTCATTTCTCATTTTTCTCTCTCTCTGCTCACTCTCTCTTCTCTCTTCCTTCTCTCTACCTTTCTACCCAAATCCTTAATGAGCTTTGGAGAACCTTTCTTCGATGGTGGGGCGAGTCTTTGGAGGCTAAACAACCTAGGGGAAGCAAGGAATCGAGGTAAGGACTCCGATTCTCTGAACTTTTCCCTATTTTCTAGTTTAAGGGTATATGACCTAAAATTGAGATTTCGACTTTATTTCTTGGTTAAAATTGGGGATTTTGGTGTCTAAATACTCTTTAGACATCAAGGATTCCCATGGAAGAAATCATGGAAAACGGTGAAGATCTGGCCAGATCTGACCTAAAACCAAGCCTAAAACACAAGTTCGGAGTCGTGGCGCCTCAGGCACCATCCTTGAGTGAAAATGAAGGGTCTTGGCGCCCCAGGCGCCAAGCCCTTGAATTTGGCTAGAAAGTTGGGTGTCTGGTGCCCAAGGGTTCTTTGGTCTATTTTCAAATGGCCATAACTCCTTCATCTAGACTCCATTTTTAGCAAACTTTATATCGTTGGGAAGCTCTTTGAATATAGTTTCCAATGGGTTTAAAAACTTCTTACCAGTTAAGAGTTATAACCAAAAGAATGACCAAAGGTTAGGGCTAGTGGTGAGGATTTTCCTTGTTTTATTTAGTTGTTGATTTGGGTTGATTCCATGTGACTTGGGAGCTTCTTTGGCGTTGTCTCCTGGGATTATTTATGCGGTAAACCTTATTGGCATCGAGATGAGTAAATGACCTTTCCATTTAAGTTTTATTAAATTATTTGGCCAAGTCAATATAAATCCTATTCACACCATAGTTAGAAATTCATCAATGAAATTTCCTAGTTAATGGTAATAACTAGACCAAGGAATTTCATTGAATGATTGTGGGAATTATTTTGTGGGATTGTGGGTTGTATGTTTAATTACATTTAAAGTGGAATAGTGTGAGGAATACTGATTGTTGTGTGGTAATGGTTGTGGTATTGTGATGGTGTGGATGCATTACACATCATCATTTTCATATCCATATATATATTGGAATGCGTGGGAACAGAGTGGGAAGCTACCCATTATGTAATACCGCTAAGTGGTGTCAATGGGTATGCACACACATTGAGGCTCAGTCTTCAATGTGGTGTAGAAAAGAGTGGGATAAATATTGCATAATGCATTTGTCTACATCACAAGAGGGAATAGAGGGATGGATTTGTGAATAAACCCATTGAGAGTTGATCTTCAGTGTGGTAAGTGTGAAAATAATGTGGAAAATATTGCATAACCCATTGCAGACTTGGACTGAATCGCGAGTCTTGGTTGCATGGTAAGGTACGTTATATATATTTTATACTGTACTGATATGTGTTGGTACTAATTATTCTGATTATGGTAGTGAGGCTGGTATTTGCATTTGTGCTCTATTTTATTGTACAGTCATTTACTTACTGAGTTTTTGATAAACTTACACTCTCTATTACTGTTTTCAAATTTAGTAGCTGAAGAGGATGGAGAAACCGCTGGAGGTTAGCAGCTTGGAGATATACTCCATTTAGTCAGAAGGGTTCTAAATGAACTATTAGAAATGCTCTATAATCCTATAGGCCACCTAGGTCTTGCTATATTTAGAGAGGTTTATTTATTTAATTGTAAATTACAATTTTTATAGTTGTGGATAATAGGATGTTTTAGGTAAATTGTAGGCTACCGCTGAGGTATACCCTACAATATATATATATATATATATATATATATATATATATATATTTATATGCCCTATTTTTGGGGCGTAACATTCTTACTCAAGATGTGGCTTTATTTCATCACAATAGAAGGACATAAAGTTGAGCCGTCATGTATTCACTATTATCCAAAAATCTAGTGACGCTCTTTTCAGAGGGATGCCCAAGTTGATTAAAAATTGTTAACGTCATTGGTTCGCTTGTCCCTTCTTGTATACAGGAATTCCGACCAACTCTTGTTCTCACTGAATTTACATGAGATTCAAAGTAACAAGAACAAAAGTAAGTTGTCTCCTGTGCCAAGTTTGCCTTACAAATAGAACCTTCCACCTGAGGTTGTTTTTTTTTTTTTTGCCTTTTTAATTTGGTTTAAAAACCTTCACAATCAAAAGGAATAATTTGTCAGATTTGAATAAGTAATTAAAGTAATATAGAAAATGAGTAATAATGAATGAATACCTCTCAAAGGGATACATCCATTGATATTGAACTGGTCCGCCAACTCGAGCCTTATATGGCAGATAGACAGGTAGATATTCCATTGAGTCAAAAAATTCAAGGGAAAAATTCTTTCTAACTTGCAAAGGATGATAGGAATATTTTGATCCATTTGAATAAGCTCATCCACTTTCAAGGTTGCTGAACATAAGTCTCTGAAAAATTGGCTTATCTCAGTGACAGGCTTTCAAACTTGCTCAGGCAATGCGCTGAAAGCAATAGGTAGCAAACATTCCATGAAAATGTGAAAATCATGGTTCTTGAGTCCGAATAACTTTCCATCCTTTAGGTCAACACATTTTGACAAATTTGAAGAATATCCATCAGACATTTTTAACCCTTTTACCCACTCACATATCGCCCTTCTCTACTTTAGAGTAAATGTGAATTTAGCCTTTGGTTTGATCACTCTACCGTTGGTGAGTTGTTTGTAATTCTAAATCATGGCACTTGCATTACACTGCAAGATCCATCCTTATCTTAAGATTGTCTTTTGTCTTCACTTGGATGTCCATAACAATGTTAAAGTTATCAAACATATTTTTTTCTATGTGCATGACATCCAGATCATGATGGATAAGAAGACTTTGCCAATAGGGAAGCTCCCAAGAAATGCTCTGTTTCATCTAGTTATGCTCATCCTCATAACCTTGAGCTCTAGAAAGGCTACTCTCAACAACTTTAGAGAGCCTTCTTACATCTTTGCATAATTCTTCCCTACTTAGTATGGGCAATGGGAGATTATTCTCAATTTTATTCTTTATGAATTCATTCTTATTCCTCATATCAGTAAAAGCAATAAACAAACTATAAAGTGATCAAGTTCATAACAAGTTTAACATAGATGAATGAAAAGACATGTATTAATTCAAAAGAAATCACAAATACAAAGAGATTATAATCCTTAATCTAAAATTGGGTTCATAGTAACTCTAGAAAGAGAAAATTAGCTACACATGGCCTTAAAACTATAGAAAACAGTAAAAGATATAGAAAACTCCATGAATCCGAGGTTGGGTTGGCAGAGATTAGGCCCAGAAAGCTTCAGAATAGGAGTCCTCCTCTTCCATCTATAAAAACAACTTTTTTTGGCTTCCCCAAACTCAAAATACTCTAAAAAACCTATTTTGGCACTATTTAAACCAGAATCTAATGCTACTGAATATGAACTATTGCTATAGCGTGACTACCCACAGCTATAGTGGTGAAAGACAGAAAAAAAATGATCTTTAGCAAAATTCTAGTGCAGGATCCGCCACTATAGGGGGGATGTGAGAGAGAAAGCCTTTAAAATGAGTTGCTCCAGTAGCTATCACTATAGCTGTGAAGATCCATCGCTGTAGCGGTGAATGGCAGATAAGGGTTTCTTCTACAGTAACATCAGAGTTGTAGCTTCGGCCAGATTCATCATCAAGAACAAACTCTTCACCAACTCAACCTACAACAAAAGATAAATAACACTATTAAACAGTAGGAAAGAATCATGAAATCACTCAAATTAATCTAAAATCTAATAAAACATAAACTAATCTAAAATATTCAAAACAAAGGTTAAAAATCACAAGCAAAGGCAAGTAAGAGATAAAATGATAGGGTATTTAGCACCAAAATAGTGCTAAATCCAGAAATTAACACTCCCATAAACTTGAGCCTTTGCTTGCCCTCAAGCAAATTGACCCTTAAACAAAACAAAGTGCAAAGCAGAAATCAGATATGCAAATTTACAATTAGGCCTTGAAAACAATTAGACTAAGCAAGGGAGAAGAGTGGAATATGCAGAGAAAAATAGAACTATCTATTAAAATTAGATCCAGAAAATGCTTTTAGTATAGAACAACCATACTTGCAACAATAACTTGGAGATTTAAATAAAACTCAAAATAAACTTATTTGATACATCAAAATGCTCTTAGAATAATATACAATTTACTTGAATTAATCTTTCCATTTTATATTTTTACACTATCAAGGTCTTCATTCCAAAGTCCAATGATCCAATAAGCAAACCAAATAAAAGGAGATGTAACTAGGAAGAAGCAGAGTCCATGCACCCAATCCACATAGCTCTTCCTCCCCCCTGTTACACCAACGATGAAAACTATAAAGTGAGAGAAATGCTCGTGCGCCTAATCTACACTACACTTCCTTACCCTGTCATTCTCTCAAACTAACTGAAAATAAAGTTCATTGGATGAAAAAGTGTTTGTGCACCTAATCTACATAATACTACCTCAACATAAACCTTACCTTCAAGCTAGCTAATTATTCTTATATGTAAAAATGAAAAACCAATCTTTTCTTTTTTTTCTTTTTTTAGAATTTGGAATGTACACCCCTTATTTAGCTTACATTTGATTTTAGGAAAGCTTAACTCAAGCTAAAGTAATTGTTCTAAGAGTTTCAAAACTTCAAAAAGCTTAAACTGAGTTTTAAAATAAATCTCCTATTATTATTAAAAGTAAGATTAATTCTTTATTAAAAAAAATCTCAAATCTTAATTTTACCAAAATTTTCTAATTTTCCACAAACATATGCAATTTTTCCTTTACAAAGTTCTTTAACAAAAATTTTAAAAATTTTGAAAATCTGACATATCTAAAAACTGCTTCACAAACCACACACAATAGAAAGACAAAAACAACCATCACTATACACACTAGCAAAACAAAAACAAGCATAACAAACACAAGACACAAAATGTCTCTCCCCAAAACTTAAAGTTAACAGTGTTCTCACTGTCCCTTATCAGCACAATGAAAGAAAAGAAGCATCCTAACAACATAACAACAAGAAAAAGAAATACCACAGTTAGAATAATCAAAACAAGAACAAAGTAACAAAAACTACGAAAGAGAGAAAGAACACTTGGGTTGCCTTCCAAGAGCGCTAAGTTTATAGTCTTCAGTTAGATTTTACCAATTTTATCCTAGATCAAAATAGAAGAGGAATCTTGAAACTGAATTGCCTTCCCCCAACTTTGCCATTTTTTTTTGTTTTTTTTCTTAATTACTTCTTTGGCTTTGCATAGAGGAAGTACAGATTGTTCAACCATCGTTGTCTCTTCTTTATGATTGTCAACTTCGTTTTCCATAGACGATTTTGCAATCTCAAACATATTAAAGGTTTCAATCTCCTTCTGGACTGTCATGGTTAATGTCCCCTGAGCCACATCAATAATCACTCCCGATGTAGCCAAGAATGGCCTACCCAGAATAAGAAGGATTTCCTCGTCTTTTGCCATGTCTAAAGCCACAAAATCCACAAGAAAGAAGAACTTTCTCACTTTGACTAGCACATTGTCCACTACCCCATATGGATGTCTCAATATCAGTCGGCGAACTGAAGGGTCATCATAGTTGATTTTACTTGACCAATCCCAAGTTTCTTAAAAATTGATAATAGCATTAGATTAATGCTAGCCCCAAGATCACATAAGGTCCTCTTGAATGTGACACTTCCAATAGTACATGGGATGGAGAAACTCCCTGAATCTTTGTGTTTCGGAGGTACTTCTTATGTATAATCGCACTACACTCCTCGTTCAGTGTGACTCTCTCATTATTTTCCATCTTCCTCTTTTCAACAACTCTTTCATAAACTTTGCATGCACAGGCATTTGTTCCAAGGCTTCAGCAAAAGATATATTTATTTGCAACTTTCTAAATATCTCTAAGAATTCGCTGAATTACTTCTCATTTTTCAGAAAAAAACTCTAAAAACAAAAATGATTAAACAAAAACAAATAAAATAAGAAACTAAGCAAAATAATAAAACAAAACAATTGCCTAATCTAGTACCTTTAAATTCCTTAGAATATTAGCTAACAACTGTTAGTCCTCGGCAACAGTGCTAAAAACTTGTTAAGCAATTTGGTAAGTGCACCAGTCGCACAAGTAATATAGTGTAAAATAAGTAAGAATGTCTATCCTAAGAGGACTAACTCATTGCCTACTCAAGAAATTTAATTGTGTTAGTTAGACAAAATAAATTGGATTAAAGGAAGCTCTATTCAAAGAACTGGAAAAGAAATAAAATCAGCAAAATGGAATGCAAATAACAACGACCAATAAACGATTCGACTAAATTAATCAATGTAAAATCCTAGAGCCACTAATCCCCCTCTTTCGTCCCAGGAACTACTAAAATCTCTCTGCATTTGTGATTCTAAACAATTAATCATGTTAATCTTAGGTAAACTTATAGTTTAAGCTACTCAACACCTACGCAATTTCTTGTTTGAGTTATGCCTAATACAACCAATTTAACTTTGATTAAACGAGGTCAACTAATATCCCTATCAGTTAATAATCGAAATCCCTTAGGTTAAGGTCACACACTTGTCACTTCCAATTTAGAGTTCTACTATCTCCTCCCTCTCTCAAAATCAATAAAAGCAACAAGCAAACTATAAAATGATCAAGTTCATAGCAAGTTCAACAATGATGAATGAAAAGACATGTATTAATTCAGAAGAAATCACAAATACAAAGAGATCAGAATCCCTAATATGAAATCGGGTTCATAGTAACTCTAGAAGGAGAAAATTAGCCACACATGGCCTTAAAACTATAGAAAATAGTAAAAGCTAAAGAATATCCATGAATTCGAGGTTAGGTTGGTGGAAATCGAGCTCGGAAAGCTTCAGAATGGGATTCCTCCTCTTCCCTCTACAAAAACAGTGTTTTCTAGCTTCCCCCAAACTCAAAATACCTAAAAAACCTGTTCTGGCTCTATTTAAACCAAAATCTGAAGCTGCAGAATATAAATGATCGCTATAGTAGTGACTACCAACTGCTATAGCGGTGAAAGATAGAAGAAAAGTGGTCTTCAGCAAAATTCAGGTGCAAGATCCACCGCTATAGTGGTGGATGGCAGAGAGAAAGGCTTCAAAATGAGTTGCTCTAGTAGCTACTGCTATAGCTATGAAGATCCACTGCTATAGTGGTGAGTGGCAGAGAGGGGTTTCTTCTACAACAACTTCAAAGCTATAGCTTCGACCAGATTCATCATCAAGCACAAACTCCTCACAAACTTAACCTATAACAAAAGATAAATAACATCATTAAACAACTGGAAGGAATCATGAAATCACTTAAACTAATCTAAAATCTAATAAAACATAAACTAATCTAAAACATTCAAAACAAAGGTTAAAAATACAAGCCAAGGCAAGTAAGAGATAAAAAGATAGGACATTTAGCACCAAAATGGTGCTAAATCCAGAACTTAACATAACTTCTTAATGACTTTCGTCATTTTTTCTTTTATTATTAGCAACATTTGAATGTGACAATGCATATGTATCATCAGTGTTATGGTTTTGATCTTTCAATTGATCATTGGTAAATTTTCAATAAATTCAACATGTATAGATTCTACAATCACATTCGATTCTATATTCAAAAGCCTGTAAGCCTTTGAATTTTGTGCATATCCTACAAAAACACTTTTAATGCCCCTAGGTCCTAATTTAGATCTTTGATGATCAGGAACCCTATAGTATGAAATACACCCCCAAACTTTGAAATAATTTAAATTTAGTTTTCGATTATTCCAAAGTTTATAAGGTGATGTCTTCATAGTTTTTGAAGGCACTCTATTAAGTGTATGACACGCAGTTAAAAGTGCATCACCCCATAAATTATGTGGCAAATGAGCATTCAATAACATAGCCATAACCATTTCTACCAAGGTTCTATTTTTTCTTTCTGCCAACATATTTTGTTGTGGGGTATAAGGTGCATTACTCTGATGTTTAAATAATGCTCTTCACAGAATTTATTAAATTCAATGGGAAAATATTATCCACCATTATCATTACGAAGGATTTTAATTTTCCCATTCTTTTGATTTTCTACTATTGATTTATATTCTTTAAATTTTTGAAAAGCTTCATCTTTGGTTCTTAATAAATAGAAAAATGTGAATATAGAGAAATCATCGATAAATGTGATAAAATATCTTTTACCACCTCTTATTATTTCTCCACTTAATTCACAAATATCTGAATGCACCAAGTCTAATAAATTTGTATTTCTTTCAACTTTATGAAAAGATTTTTTTAATCATTTTTGCTTGTATACAAATTTCACATTTTCTAGTATTTTTGAAATTGCAATTAATGTAACCATTTTTAGACATAAATTTTAAAGAACCAAAGTTCAGATATCCTAATCTAGCATGCGATAAAGTATAGTCAGAGTCAACAATATAAGTAGAATCAACATTTATTGCATTAATACTAAGTTTGAACATGCCATCAGAATTATAAGTCTTTCCTACAAATGTCCCACTCTTAGACACTATAACATTGTCAGACTCAATTACAATTTTGAAACCTTTTTTAGATAGCAAACTAGCAGACACTAAATTCTTTCAAATTTTTGGTGCATGAAATACATTTAACAATGTCAATTTCTGTCCAGATGTTAAGTTGATCTCTATAGATCCATTTCCAAGCACTTGTGCAGTAACATGATTTCACATAAGCAACTCTTCAGAATCTTTGACTTCTGCGTAGGTCTTGAAGGAATCTCTATTGTTATAAACATGGATGGTTGCACCTGAATCAAGCCACCAGCCTTGACTTTTTCAGCCATATTCACTTCGGTAATCATACCAATATGAAGTGTAGACACCATGGCCACAATCTCCGGGATTGTGCTTTCTACCAAGTTGGCTTTCTCAGTCTTTTCATTCTTTCCATTGTTAAAGTTAATTACAGCCTTTCTAAATCTGCACTCACGAATAACATGGCATTTTTTCCCACAATGGAAACAAATAATATCCCTTTTATTTTTCTTAAAGGATTTCTTATGTGCTTTCAAATTCTTGTTTCCTTTGTGAGTATTCTTTTCATTTACAAGATTAACAGTAGAATTTGAAGCCATAATTAGTGCTTCTCTTACACAAGTTTCATATTCAATTTGAATATGAGTAAGAAATTGTTCTAATGTTAATTTGTCAGTGGAGTGCATAATTTTCTTTCTATAATTATTCCAAGAAGGTAATTTAGAAAGAATTGCACCAATTTGCAAAGCATCTAGAATTTTGACTTCAATATCTCTTAGTTTTGAAATTGAGACTTGGAGTTCATAGATTTGATCCATGATTGGTTTAGTGTCAACTATTTTAAATTCAAAGTATTGTAGGGCTAGAAATTTGTCAATACCTCATTTTTCTATCTAGTAGGCAATCTCTAAAGCAGACTAAATTGCTTTTGGTGTCTTCAAGTTTGAGTACAAATCGTATAAATAATCAGTCAATGTGTTCAGAATGTGTCCTCGACATATGAGTTCATCCTCTTCACATTTCTTTCTTTCTATTTTGACTTATTCAGATTCTTCAGGATTAGGATCTGGCAGCACCAGCAGATGGGATCTAGAACATAATGAATCTTTAAGGCAGTGAGTAGAAAAATCATCTTGTCCTTCCAGTGAGTGAAATTAGTGCCATTGAAGTGATCCAGTTTGATGAATTCTTTTGGATTTCCATAGCACCAAATGACAGGTTATAAACTCTTTAAAATTCTTCAAAAATAATGAAAATAATAAAGGCTTTGAGGCATGATAAATCACTTTCTTTAAAGAGTTTATGTCTGTGTATTAGGGAATCACAAGAAAACCCCTCTTGGAACTAAGATATCTACCCTAGAATTATAATAAGATATATATAAAGTTTGAACAATTGTGTCTGTTCAATTTTACCAGGTGTGTCTGTTCAATGTTAACAGGTGTGTCTGTTCTATTTCCAACAGTCATGATTATTTTATTTTCAATAGACATGTCTATTCTATTTTGAATAGATGTGTCTATTCAATTTATGTCTTATTGAATTTTAAAATAAATTTAAAATTTAATTTTCAAATGAAAGGCACATCATTTCAAATAAAAGACATATCTCTTCAATCAAGAGACACTTCTTTTCAACTAAAAAACACATCTTTTTAAATAAAAGATATATCTCTTCAATTAAGAGACACTTCTTTTCAAATAAAAAGATACATCTTTTTTAAATAAAAGATACATCCTTTCAAATTAAAAGATGCATCTTTTCAAATAAAAAACACATATTTTCAAATAAAAGGAACAACAATTAAATTCCTTTTTAAATGCCTTATTTTATCCAATGCTGGACTTGTAATTCTACTCAATATTATAAACTATATAACAATTACTTTTAAACCCTTCTATATATCTCCCTTCTTGGAAGAAATCAATATTTCGCTGACTAAAATAAAAACACCTTCACGTATCAAATTAAGATCAAACCTCTCTAAACTTCAAAGTCAGGTGTGCCTCATTGATATTTCAATTATGGAATACTTGACTGAAGATAGCTTTACTATTATGATTAATATTCTTGAATACAGTTATTCACCTTTTACAGGGTACCCCATATTAACATGTATTTTAGAGTTTTAGACTCTTACCATTATTCCTTGTGAAGAATTACTCCACGACATTAGTGGGTTTCTCTGAGCAAACTAATCCGACTTTCTTTTTGACAATCAACTTCATATAATGGAACCTTGTTTTATATCTGATATTCAATAAAGAGTCCAAAATTATCGTTCTGCTATGCAAGAATCTACTACTCATCCTCTCTTGATACCTTTGTTAATAGAAGTTCAACTTCCTTATTCGTGTGAAGAAGATTACTAAGAAGATCCAAACACAATCCCATAATGGGCGGAAGAAGATTATGAAGAAGATCAAGACATGATTGATTTGGTCATAGAGCAATCAATGGAAGAAGTGGTGATGATTCTAGCATCAGAGGAAGCCATATTATCTCTCAAAAAACATGAGTAACCAAATGACAAAGCTAAGATGGAATGGTGCAACATTTGTCTAGAAAATTTTGATGATAACAATGTTTCTTGAACACCTTGTAACCACATCTATCACAAAAATTGCATTGTGAAGCGGCTCATAAGGAGGAAAAACAACTAATGGAACAAAGAAACAAATAGAGATATATGACTAAATAATCCATTTGTATTGATTCAAATAAGGCTTGACATGAGGTATATATATAAGCAAAATAACCAAAAATACATAACAGAAAACTAACTACAATGGTCATAATTATAACAGAAATCTACCTGGGTTTCAACATTCCCCTCAAGTTGATACCATAAAGATAAAAAAACTCCTAACTTGGATAAGAATCTTTCATGTTGAGCATTTCCTGAAGCTTTAGTCATAATGTTTGCAAGTTGTTCTTCTAATGTTGTGTATTTTATCTTGATTACTTCTTCAATGAATTTGTCTCTTACAAAGTGACAATCTGCCTTGATGTGTTTTATTCTCTCATGGTACAAAGGATTTGTTGCAATTTGTAATGTAGCTTGGTTGTCATAGTATATAGTCATTGGTTGGGAAACTTCGAATATCATATCCTTAGGAATTCCCCAAATCCATATTATTTTAGTGATTGTCATGCGTGCTTTTATATTCAACTTCTACCAATGACATGGAAACAGTGTGTTGTTTCTTGGCCTTCCATGATATAAGAGCTAGCCAGTGATGAATTTTTTGGTCAGATTGCATGTTGCACAATCTAAATCACAGTATGCCACCATCTCCAATTTTTGTTTTCCCAAAAATAAAAGACCAAGACTTAGTTTTCCTTTTAAATATTGTATAATTCTTTTTGGAACCATCAAATGAGATTTTTTTTGGAGATTGCAAAATAACCTAGAACTTGTATATAATATGCAATATTAGGTCTAATTAAAGTAAGATAAAGAAGTTTACTGATGAGTCTTCTAGATTCTTTTGCATCTTCAAGTAATTCATCTTTGCACCCAAGATTAAACTTATCATCATATTCATTGTTAGTAAATTTAATAGATTGTTTAAGGGGAGTGTTAGTAGGTTTTGTTCCTACTGTGGCTAACTCAAAAATGAGTTTAAGGGTGTGACTCAAGCTAATCCCTTTCTTAGATCTAGCCATCTCCATGCCAAAAAAAATATTTCATAATTCTAAGATCCTTAATTTTGAAATTTTTGACTTAGAACAAGCTTAAGTTTTTAAATCATATGTTCTTGAGAAACATAGAATAGTCATTTTTACTTTGTTCGTATCCATATCTCAAAAGGGTTTGAGTTAACTTAACATTCTATTGTTTAGAGGCCTGTTTTAAACCATAAAGGAATTTTTTAAGTTTACAAAACTTTTGTTGTTCTCGCTCACTAGAAAAAAACTTGAGGAAGATACATATAAATATCTTCATCTAAGTTTCCTTGGAGAAAAACATTATTAACATCCATATGATATATGGGCCAATTATTCATGGAAGTAAGAGAAATACAAGTCCTAATGGTTACAATTTTAGTGATTGGGGAAAATGTCTCTTTATAGTCTACCCCTTCTTTTTGGCTAAACCCCTTAGCTGTGAATCTAGCCTTATATCGCTTTAGTTTACCCTTGAGTCATACTTGGCCTTATGTACCCATTTAATACCTATGATTTTTTTATTTTTAGGTAAGAGAACAACTTCCCAAGTTTTATTTTCTTCAAGAGCTAAAATTTCTTCTTTTATAGCCTTAACCCAATTTTTATCCCCTCTGGCTTCCTCAAAGTTGTTTGGTTCTTTAACATTCGATATTTTTGATAAAAAATTTGATAGTTATTAGAAAGATGCTCATATGTAAGATGATTATGTATGGGATAACTACACAGGATTTAGAGCTCAAGACATAATCCTTATGCCATATGGGAGGTTTGGTTTCCCTAGTGGACTTCTTAACCATAGATTGATTCAAAGTGTAGTTGTTTGAGATAATATAATCAGTAGAATTTTGTGAAAAAAATTCTTCTTGCAAAATATTTGAATTTTCTTCTTGATTCTTGTAGTTATCAAATTCTATCTCAACAAAATATGCATCAAAGTGGTTTTGAAAAATATCATTTTTTTCTTCCTTTTCTTGATGGAAAGAAAAAATGTTTTCAAGAAACCTCACATCACTGCTCACAAAGATTCTTTTTCCCTTAATTTCTAACAGTCTATATCCCTTTTTAAGATTAGAGTAACCGAACAACACACAAAGAATAGCTCTAGCATCTAGTTTTTCTATTTTATGAATGTTGGTGGCATAAGTGAGACATCCAATGAGTCTCAAATGTTTTAACAAAGGTTCTTTACCAAACAAAAGTTCATAAGGAGTTCTATTTCCAATTCTATTACTAGGCATCCTATTAATGAGGTAAGAAACACTTTTCACACATTCTCCCCAAAATTGAACAGGGAGGTTACTTTGGAATTTTAAAGCTCTGACAACTTTTAAGAGATACCTATGTTTCCTCTCAGCAACACCAGTTTGCTGAGGCAAACCAACATAACTCCTCTGGTAGATGATCCATCATTACAGCAACTTCTTTATTAATAAACTTAGTTCCATTGTCAATTCTTATAGTTTTGATGTTCATAGAAAATTGATTTTTAACATATGAAAATAAACTTTTTTAAGTAGAAAATTGTATTATTTTTGAACTTGATCAAGTATATGCAATGGTACACAAAGAATTTTTTTATCATCATGAGTAGAATGATTATAAGGCCCCTAAAAATCAATATGCAGCAAATCAAGAATCTTAATAGATCTAGAATTAATCAAGGGAAAAGGATTCTAGTTTATTTGGCCAATGGACATACAAAACATTCTTTTATACAATAAGAATCAGTAACAACATTCTTTATGAAATTCAAGCGTTTCAGCATGTCATATGGGTATGGCCTAATCTTAAATGCCACAGGAAAGACTTATTCTCCTTATAAACAACATTCAAAGCCTGACTATACTTATTTTTATCAAATACAACATACAAGCCTTCTTTTTCTTTACCAATCATCATCAAGTTTCCATTTGAGAAATCCTGCATTAGGCAAAAATTTGGGGGAAAAAACATATCTTACATGAAGAATTTCTACTCAACTTGGTAACAGAAATTATATTGTGTTTAAATCTAGGAACATATAAAACATTTTTCAAAGTAATGGCAAACACAATTTTAAAGTCTCCTATACTATAAACTTTGGATATAGATCCATCAAGAAGCCTCATAATGTGTCAAGATTTACCATCAATCTTTTTAAAATTAACTAGCCAATCATGAGTGAAAGTAATGTGATTCATTGCACCCATATCGATAAGCCAATCACAAACAATACTGTTAGATAAGGAAGGATACATATTTGAAGTGTTGACACTTGACTCAAATGCCATATTTGTGTGAGTTTCTATTTGGGGTCTCTATTCAAGCAATCTCAAGATTTGCTTGTATTTCTCTTGAGAAAAAGTTGGCAATTCTAGATCAGAGGTTTGAGTGTTACCTTCTACTACAACACTATTGACAGATGTTTGCTAATAACCCTTTTTTCTTGTTCTTGAAATAGGCAGGATACCTAATAATTCTGAAATAATTCTTCTTCTCGTGACCCTTTTTATTGCAATGGTCACACTGTACATTCCAATTCTTTTTGTTCTTGTTTGCTTTTTTGCACTATACAAAAAAGTAGAGTCAATAGGTGTTTGAAGGTTGACTCTAGACAACATGTCCCTTTGCGTTTCCTCTTGAGGTAATATCTAGTATGCTTGATTGATGGATGACAATGGAGACATGACAAGGATTTGGCTTCTTACAATAGCATAAGACTTGTTCAATCCCATAAGAAACTTATAGAGCCTCTAGTTCTATGCGTATTCTGTATATTTGCTAGAATTTTGACAGGAACAAACTAGAAATTCGACTATAGTAGACAACTGATCCTATAGAAATACCCATTGTTCCTTGATGCAAGGTGTGAACCTGTTTCATGAGATGAAATATCTGAGTACCGTGTATTTTCTTGAATCCTTCCATACCTATGATGTATCCGTGCAATAGACCACACTACTTAGCAGATCTTTGGCCACAGAACTCATTATCCATGCAAGCACAACTATGTTGATCTTGTCCCACATATTTATGAGGTGATCGTTGACTTAATTTCTTGGATAGGTACCGTCGACGAACCCTAACTTGCTCTTACCCATCAATGCAATTTTCATCACTCGACTCCAGAGAAGGTAATTATCATCTTTTGTCAATTGGAATGATATTAATGCGTTCCTAGTCCATCAAAGGGGTAAAGGAAGAGAGGGTGATTTATTCCAATATTGCTTTGCTACTAATTCTCCGTCATCATCAAATTAGAAGGCTCTAACGATGCTTACTTCATGAGTCGAAAGAGAGGGAAGAAGGAGCAGACAATAAGCGATGGTGATGATGAATGGAAACACTAAAGCCGAATCATTGAGAAGAAATAGATGATAAGCGATGATGATGATTGTCTTCTGTAAATGGAAAAAATACCCAAAGAAAAAGATGGATATTGTTGTAGGCTTAGATCTTGGGTTAAATTGTGGTGCTTGGTACCTGCTCCAAAATAAAAGCAGTTGGATTGGGTTATTGGGTCAAACACGAACCGGACTGTTATTGCTCTGATACCATGATAAAAATAGAGGAGGAAAAACAACTAATGGAGCAGAGAAGCAAATAAAGACATATGACTGAATAATCCATTTTTATTGATTCAAATGAGGCTTGACAAGAGGTTTATATATAACTAGAATAATAAAAAATACATAACAAAAAGCTAACTACAACGGTCATAATTATAACAAAAATCATCTTAGGTTTTAACAACTCAAAACAAGTCAATCATGTCCATTATGTTGGTTCCAAATATGCCCATAGAATGAAATCTTAGATCATTAGTTGTGTTTTCACAGTTAGTTAATTTAAACATAAGTTAAATATACTTTTTTTTCTTTGATTCTAAATGTATCGAACAAGTTAACAATATTGAATTAGTACAATTATTCTATTTTAATTGTATATTATTTTCAATTTACAATTAATTTGATGACATTTATTATAGCAACATGAAAATGCAATTTATTTATATAATTTGTGGATTGGAGTTAAGTTGTTTTATCCCGAAGCTATTGTATATTATATTGGACTGATTTTTTTTACTACTTACTTGAAGAATTTGATAGCTGTTAAAGGGAAGCACCGAGGTTCTTTGTTCTTCATATTCATAACTCAAGAAAAATGTTGGGTAAATAATTCTTTATTCATTTGATTATCAAACTTTTTTTTTGGTACAAGATTATAAGAAAATTTTCATTGTAAGGAATTGTGCTAAGATGAACATATGATATATAGAATTTAGTGTATTGTTATACAACAAAATTTTAGGCTCCAAATTTTTAGGATTTTTTTAAAAAAATATTCTAGTCATCAAGTTGTTATAAGAACCACACACTTGTCATATTTTGATTAGAAACTTAATAGCAAATATATATGGAACTACACTTAAGTTTTTTCCTATATTGTAACATCCTAGCTAAAATACTCCTTGAGGTTAAGAAAATGACATTCTAAACATTAAACTTAAAAATAAAGGAAGGGAAAAGAAAGAAAAATTTAAAAAAGGACATAAAAGCATGGAAAAATTGAAATAGAGAGCAACCAATCGATTGTTGGAGTGTAGCAAGTCAATTGGCAAGTCTAGAACCTAAAAAAATTTCCAAACTAAGAGTAAGTAGTCGATTACTAACACAACTAGAGAACTTTACAACCATATGTCTACATGTCCAACATGTATTTACAGAATCCGAAAGGTAGTTAGGATGCTTATAATGAGCATTCTCATCAATCTCATAGTAGAATGCTCATCTGTTAAATCTTACCTTGCCAACTCCATCCATAAAAGAATCTCTGAACTTGTTGCAAATGGAAAACCTTTTTGATTCCTCATCTCAACCTCCTCTAATCTCTTTTTAAAAAATTGATAAATATGCATTTTCTAAATCAAAAATTAACAGTAAAAATTTGGCATTAACATCCTCGAAATCATTACTTATCTCAAGCACAGAAAACTTAACTCCTCTTATCATAAATCAAGTATCTTCTGAACCTGTTCAACTACCTAACATTAACAAAAATGCCCTGTGCAACCTGAAGTATAAATCATCACTCCCTTTTAATTTGAAAACAACTACCCAGGATCACATTTCCTCTGAGCTAATCATCGAATCAAACTCGTTAGCTAATGATGAAAATTCCCCAGCTCAACCAGCCTCACATAAACCCTCAACTTGTACCCCCAAACCATCAAATACTTCCATACCACTAAACAATATGGATAAATCTTCCCAGGGAGATTCTCAACAATTCATTGTAGACCTCAATTTGAAGTCTTGATATTTAGCATTTTTATATACATTTTAACCCCTTATCTTGGTCTATTTGCATTTTCGTCTATAGGAATTCTCCAATCTTATTGCACTTTGTGATTTATTGGGTCTAAATTAATTTTGGATGGAAAATGAATTATTTTCATATTTTAGGACTTAAATTATTAAAGACTCAATTTAATCCATTTGTGTGCTTTGCAAAAATTAAATTTAGAGATTTTCTCATGATGTGGCTATGAGGTGGACACTTTTGCTAACATGGCGCTGATGTGGCACTCTTCTAATGAGTAGGATGCTGACTGGGACTTGTTTCTATGTATTTTGCTGATATCAAGACATGTGGGGCCCTCAATCCAGATCCCTTTTGCATGCAGTCCAGCCTTTGCTTGCCTCTTCCCCAGATTTTGCTGAAAATAGCATATCAGCTTTCTGCATGGCAAAAGAGCCCTTCTGCTACACCCTTTTCATGCTTGCTGCTGCTATCTGCTGGCCACCCTTTCTACAAAAAGGAAACAGCTACACCTCAGCTCTCATTTTGAAAGTCAACTGAATATCTAGGATAGAATATTACAAGGCATTTAGGGCATCAGTTTTACAACACAGAAGATACTTTCATATTATGTAACTTAGTATTTTCGTAGGTCACTCTTTCTCTCTATTTTCCCTCGTCTGTTTTGCTATTTTGCTCTCATGGATGGCTAAATCTCCATTTTAATCAATCACTAGGACCTTGGGATGTTGTAGCTTGAACTGAAAGTGCAAGATAACTGTTTTTATTCTCTATTTCATCTCATTTAATTTTTGTTTTGTTTTTATGTTCATGTTGCTGTCAGATTCTGATTGAACTTGAAGGAATATAATCTGATTTATATTTGATATATAACCTTGCTTGACTGATTTGAAAAGTGAGTGAAACGAAATGACTAGTTAGTTAGGAGCCACTTCACTTCTTAGTTGTTCCATTGTGTTTTTGTTTACTTTTCAGTAGTTAAGTATTGTTGTAGTGGTTTACAAGTTTTGGAGTCGTTTTCTCAGAAACTAGTTATAACTAGTCATTTTCAAAACCGCTGAAAAACCTAACTATTTCTGATTGACCTTAAACTTGGTAGACCACTAGTTTTTGACATTTTAAGCATGTTGCAACCCCTACTTGCTTTGCCCAGTACGGGGTGGCCATTTTCCCAAATTCCATCGTTTAGACCTCTTTTCTATTTTTTAATTTTTTAATTTTTTAATTAATTGTAATTTTTAGAGTGATTTTTGTAGTTCAAATTTTTGAGTTCTGTTTTTTGCATTAGTTCCTCCAACTTTTGAAGGATTTATTCAAGGAAAATCAGATTTTTTTGGGATACTTCATTTTTTTCGATGGTTTTCGTCGGTTGGATCTTAGTGTGTCGATTTTGCCAATTTTAGTGTTTTTGTTGTTTACTTGTGAATTTTGCCTTTCCTAGTGTATGAGAAGGTCTCTTAACGTGGACTTACCACCTTTTGATCTTGAAATTGATAGGACCTTCCATAGGCTAGTGAGAAGCAATAGCATTAGGACTAGTATAGTTTCTAAACTTATTGCTGAAATTGTTGAGCTTGCTGTCAATAGTGTAGAAGTAGAGTCAGAGTTTGAATCTGATATTCTGTTGGAGTCAACTAATCTTGAGTTAGCTGGGATAACTGGGATGGATAATCCAAATACACAAATGCCTCAAAATAGGCAAGAATAATCTATTAAAGAGTTGATTGCACCTGATGTACTTTACCAACTAATGTGCATAAATTATCCTGAGTTGGACACTAATTTTGAACTAAAATTTAGTCTAATCCACTTGCTACCCAAGTTCCATGGTCTTGTAGGAGAAGATATGTACAAACACTTAAAAGAATTTCATGTTGTCTGCTCCACTATGAGACCACATGGAGTAGGAGAAGAACAGATCAAATTGATAGTCTTTCCTTTCTCTTTGAGTGGGGCAGCCAAGGATTGGATTTACTACCTGTCCACTGCCGTAATCACAAAATGGGATGAACTAAACAAAATGTTCCTAGAAAAACTCTTCCTAGCCTCCAAAACAGTAGCAATTAGGAAAGATATCAGTAGGATTAGACAAGCAAGTGGTGAATCATTGCATAAGTACTGGAAGAGATTCAAAAAGCTATGTTCAAGTTGTCCCAATCATCAAATTTTGGAACAGCTTCTCATCCAGTATTTCTAT
The DNA here is from genome assembly GCA_037074585.1 of Biancaea sappan. Classification (NCBI taxonomy): domain Eukaryota; kingdom Viridiplantae; phylum Streptophyta; class Magnoliopsida; order Fabales; family Fabaceae; genus Biancaea; species Biancaea sappan. The sequence continues at coordinate 36,745,956 of CM073499.1, forward strand.
GAGGGATTACTGCCTATGGGCAGATATATAGTTGATGCAGCTACTGATGGGGCATTGGTGGACAAGACCCCTACTGCAGCAAATGAATTGTTGGCCAAGATGGCCCAAAATGCACAACAGTTTAGCACTAAATGATCCAGTAATAGCTACTATCAATGAAGTGAGGGCATTTCCCATGGAGCAACAAAGGATAGAAAATAAATTAGAAAAGTTAGCTTCAATGGTGAGGCAATTGACATTAAATTAGAGAACACAACAGCTAGCCCTTCCTCCTTCAGTCTGTGGTATTTGTTCCCTAAATACCTGCCATACTTATCAGTGTCCTCAGTTGCAAGAGACCCCAACTAAGTCATGTGCTGGCATATTCCCTAGTATACCCATGCATCCATAACAACAGAGATATGACCCATATTCCTCTACCTACAATCCTGGGTAGCATGACCATCCAGCCTTCAAGTATGGAAATACCTTCAATCCTTCTCCTTACCAGCTACCCAATGTAAGATACAATCAACCTGGACCTAGCCATACACCTTCTCTAGCACCCAAGAAGCCTGAGACTAGTCTGGAAGATTTAATGAAAGAGATGACTACCAACGCCCTCTAGTTTTAGCAGAGAACAGAAACAAATATGTAGAATTTGGAAACTAAGATTGGTCAGTTAACCACAACTGTCAATGAGCTGAAAAGTCAAGGTTCAGGGAGTTTGCCATCTCAACCAGTAATCAATCCAAGAGGCAATGTTAATGCCATCATTTTGAGGAGTGGCAAGCAAGTAAATAGTCCACCTCTTAAATCTGAACCAGAAAAATCAAATATGCAGCAAAGTGTTCCTTCATCCTCAACCAGTAAGCAAAATCATAAAGATGAAGAAGTGGTTAAGAGAATACCTCTTCCCTTCCCCAATAGGCAAACTCAATCAAAGAAAGCTTCTGAATCTGACATGGATAAAGAGATCATGGAACCTTCAGAAAGATAGAGGTCAATATTCCACTTTTGGAAGCAATTAAGAAAATTCCTAAATATGCCAAGTTCCTCAAAGAGTTGTGCACTCATAAGAGGCGTTTAAAGGGCAATGAAAGAATCAATTTGGGGATGAATGTTTCTGCACTCATCCAACCACCTATGCCACCCAAGTGTAAAGATCCTGGAACTTTCACAATACCATGTACAATAGGCAACATGAAGTTCTCCAATGCTATGCTGGATTTGAGAGCCTCAATCAATGTCATGCCCAAATCAGTGACTTAAGCCTCAAGATTGGTGTTCTTTCACGTACTGGAGTAATTGTCCAACTTGTCAATAGTAGCACAGCATATTCAGCAGGAGTTCTTGAAGATGTCTTGGTAAGAGTTAAAGATTTCAATTTTCTTACTAATTTTTATGTGCTAGATATGAACAATGATAACACTCCTGGCCATGCACCATTAATACTTAGTAGACCTTTTCTGAAAACTGCAAAAACCATTATTAATGTGCATGAAGGGACTTTGTCCATGGAGTTTGCTGGCAACAAAATTGATTTTAATATTTTAGATGCCATGAAACATCCTATAGAAAAGCATTCTAATGTGCATGTGGTTAACTTTCTAGATTATTTAGTTGATGAGGCATGTGATGATTTCCAAGCTGAATTGATTTCTGATTTTCCTGAGTTTTCTGACTTGGTTGATGCCTTTGAGTGCAATTATGCTGGTTTTGAATTTTGTCATGCTTGCACTGAAATTGAAAATTCTCTAAGCGCTGACAATTCAGAGTTACATTCTGATTTACATTCTGATTTGGATTCTATTATGCATTCTTATTCTGTCAATTTCTCTAGCTTAGATTTTGATTCTGTTTCTATTTTAAGTAGTTGTAGGTGTAGTGATTTAAATTGTAATGTTGTACATTCTTCATCTATTTCTTCTTGTGCTACTGATCCTTCCTCCTCTCTAGCCAAGGATTATGTTTTTGAGCAATCTAAATATGTAGGTGCCTCCTTGGATGTGACTCCACAAAAACTGATTCCATTCTCCATCCAGCTACCTGTATTGGAGTTGAAGTCTTTACCAGAAAACCTCAAGTATGCTTTCTTGGAAGTAGGAGACCAACTTCTAGTGCTTGTAGCCAACAATCTAGAGCCTGATTAAGAACAAAAATTGATAAGTTTGCTGAAAAAGAACAAGAAGGCAACTGGGTGGACTCTAGTAGACATTCCTGGGATTAGTCCTTCTGTGTGCATGCACCAAATTCTTCTTGAAGAAGAGACTAAACTAGTGAGGCAGCCCCAAAGACGACTTAACCCTATGATTCTTGATGTGGTCAAGAAGGAGGTAAGTAAGCTCATCCAAGCTGGCATTATTTATCCTATCTCTGATAGTAAATGAGTGAGTCCGGTACAAGTGGTGCCAAAGAAAATCAGGGTAACTATTATAACAAATGAAAACAATGAGTTAGTGCCTACTAGAGTCCAAAATAGTTGGCGTATTTGCATTGATTATAGGAAGTTGAACCAAGCAACTAGGAAAGATCATTTTCCTCTTCCTTTTATTGATCAAATACTTGAGAGACTTATTGGAAAGTCTCACTACTATTTTCTTGATGGTTTTTCTGGATATTTTCAAATTCACATTACACCTGAAGATCAGAAGAAGACCACCTTCACCTGTCCCTTCTGCATTTTTACATATAGACGCATGCCTTTTGGTCTCTGCAATGCACCTGGCACTTTTCAAAGATGCATGATAAGTATATTTTTTGATTTGTTAGAAGATTGCATGGAAGTGTTCATGGATGATTTTTCTATTTATGGAGATTCATTTGATGCATGATTAAAAAATTTGGAGAAAGTACTTGAGATATGCATAGAAAAGAATTTGGCTTTGAATTATGAGAAATGCCATTTCATGGTAGAGCAAGGGATAGTTCTAGGCCATATAGTGTCATCTCGTGGCATAGAAGTAGATAAAGCTAAAGTTAATGTTATCTCCTCTTTGCCTTACCCAGCTTCTGTGCGAGAAGTTCATTATTTTCTTGCCTATGCAGGATTTTATAGGAGATTCATCAAGGACTTCAGTAATATCGCTCTACCCCTATCTAAACTCTTCCAAAAAGAAACTGATTTTGTTTTTAATGATGCCTGTAGGCTAGCTTTTGATGAGTTAAAGAAGCAACTTACCTCCCCTACTATCATCCAACCTCCACGGTGGGAGCTCTCCTTTGAGCTCATGTGTGATGCCTCGAATTATGTTGTGGGAGCGGTACTTTCACAAAGAGTAAAGAGGAAGTTGTATGTCATAGCTTATGCTTTTAGCACTCTTGATTCAGCTCAATCAAATTACACAACCATGGAGAAGGAGTTTTTAACAATTGTCTTTACTTTAGATAAATTTAGATCATACTTGCTTGACTCTAAAGTAATTGTGTTTTCTGACCATGCAGCACTAAAATACTTGCTAAAGAAGCCAGATGCGAAGCCAAGATTAATTAGATGGATGCTGCTTCTCTAAGAATTTGATATGGAGATCAAGGATAAGAGTGGAGTGGAGAATGTAGTAACAGATCATTTGAGTAGGCTTTCTAAGTGCCCATTGGAACATCTCCCCATTAGAGACAACTTCCCAGATGAGTGCTTTTCCCTTTTGCATGGTATTAATGAGCCTTGATATGCTGATTTAGTGAATTATCTTGTTGCATCTGAATTGCTTGCATACAAAAATAAACATCAGTTGAATAAATTAATAAGCGAGGTTAGGTACTATGTGTGGGATGACCCTTATTTGTGGAAGATTTGTAGTGACCAAATTGTTAGGAGATGTGTTCCAAATCATGAATTTGCATCTGTGCTAAATTTCTGTCATACTCTTGCATGTGGTGGACACTTTGGTCCCCAAAGAACAGCTAGAAAAGTGTTAGATTCTGGTTTATATTGGCCTACTTTGTTTAGGGATGCCTATGATGTTTGCAAGAACTATTCTAGGTGTCAAAGAACTGGAAATGTGTTTAGAAGAAATGACATGCCTCAACAACCTCTTTTCTTTTGTGATATTTTTTATGTTTGGGGTATAGACTTTATGGCTCTTTTTCTTGTTTCTTTTGGCTTTATATATATCTTGGTTACTATGGATTATGTGTCGAAGTGGGTGGAAGCAAAAGCCACCTGAATTGATGATTCTATTGTTGTTGTAGACTTTCTTCGTTCACGTATTTTCTGTAGATTTGGTGTCCCCAAGGCCATAATCAATGATCAAGGATCACACTTTTGCAATAGAAACATGCAAGGGCTATTAAAGAAATATGGGGTGATGAACAAAACCTCTACACCTTATTACCCTCAAACCAATGGGTAAGCGAAAGTCTCCACCCAAGAGATAAAGCAAATATTAGAGAAAACCGTGCAGCCCAATAGAAAAGATTAGAGCAAGAGGCTTAAAGATGCGCTTTGGGCCTATAGACCTGCCTTCAAGACACCTATCGACATGACTCCATACCATTTGGTATTTGGTAAAGCATGTCACTTGCTAGTGGAGATTGCACACAAGGCATATTGGGCAGTTAAACAATGCAATATGGACATGACCCTAGCCGGTAAAGAAAGGAAGTTGCAACTTCAAGAATTAGAAGAACTAAGGCTAGTGGCTTATGAGAATGCACGCATCTACAAAGAAAGGATAAAAGCCCTCCATGATAAGAAAATTAAGAAAAAAGAATTCCAAGTGGGAGACAAAGTCCTTCTCTACAATTCTCGCTTCAAGCTAATGCCCGGTAAGCTTGGCTCTAGATGGGTTGGCCTCTTTGTTGTTACTAAGGTCTTTCCCTTTGGTGTAGTAGAAATTCAAAATGAGGCCACCAACAAGCAATTTATGGTAAATGGGCAAAGATTGAAGAAGTTCTACGAGGGCTTCAAAGAAAAAACTATAGAGGAAATCCAAATCTACGATGTTCCAGCTCCATGATAAGGTCATACTCTTTCCCTCCTTTTAATTTATGTCCTCTTTATTTTATTTGATGTTTGGTGCTGTTTGCATTGAGGACAATGCAGGGGGAGATAATTTAATTGGAGTTGATCTAAAAATTTTTCTACTGTCTCCTTTGTTTTCTGTTTCTGTCCAAAATTTTTGAGCTGTCTTGCACTAATTTTCTGTACTGATTGGCTACAAATTTTGCTACTTTTTTTTTACATTTTTTTAAAGCTTTATATGTCTTCTAGCTGTAGAATTTTATTTGTTGTCTTTTGCATCTGTTCTAGTGTAGTTTTGTGTCGGTAAAGTCGAGTCGCCAGAATTTCTATAGTGCAAAATTTTGCTGCTCAGTTTTGTCCAAATTTGATGCTCTCTTTTTGAAAATTTGATGAAGTTTTTGTGTGAAAGCATGCATGATGAAATAGCTTAAGTTGTGAATTGACTTAGCATGAAAAGGATTCAGTCTTCTTTCTCTAAGGAACTCAAGTGAAATGGCAATGACGTTGTTTTTAATGAATTTTTAGTAATAGTATTTAAACTGTGAGAATTTGGGCCTTCATTACAAAATAATATTCTTTCTTGTATGTACTCCCTATCATGATTTTCACTCTAGAATTTGTCTTGAATCTTTGTTAAGGCTATATTACATGTACATGCTTGGAAATGAATTAGGCATTTGCTTCTTGTATCTATTCTAGCCAAATAGCCATCTTTTGTGTTGTTTCCATTGTGTGCCACTTTGTGCCTTACTTCCACCTTTCTTTCTTATGTTTCAACCCCTTTTCCACCTTTAACCTAACCCTTTCTTTTCCCTAAACTAAGATTTGAAGAGCTTTTAAAAAAAATTCCTTTTGAAAAGAGATTGAGCATGTGCAAAAAGAAGGATTTATGGGCTGTTTTAAAATTTAGTTTTGCTACTCAAAAGAAAAGAAAGATTTGACAATTCTTCATGAAAAATATACTGTATAGAGATAAAAAATAAGAGAAATAAAAAAAAGGAGCAAGAAAGAAAAAGAAGAAAAGAAAAGTAGCATCTTTGTGCCCAAATTTCAAAGTTCAATCTCTTATGACTTTATTGATTCATGCTATTCATTTCCTTAAGTTTTTATTAAACTTTGTTTTGTATATTTCTTTCTACCTTCCAATCATTCCTTCACCCAACCTTACATCCATAGTAAAGTCCTAATAAGTCAAGCATGTATGTGATTCAAGTAGTGGAGATTTAGATTCTTGGCAAGCTTATGGTAGTGAATTTGTGATAGATTGAAATGTGAGCGTATTACCTTAAACACTTGAGAGAATAGAGCGTATACACTTTTCTTTGTGAGTAGATTATTACTTGGATTCATTCTTGTCAACGAAATTGCCATGATTCTTGAACTTTTTAGAAATTTAAGACTTGTTTTCTCCTGGCGTTAAATCTTTTCAAGCTTGAACTAATTCATTATTGAATACTTTCTACACTACTTGTTATGTCCTTTTGTCCCTTTGTTGATTTTAACTGATTTTGCCCAAGAGCGTGTGGGGGATTTGATATTTAGCATTTTTATATACATTTTAACCCTTGTATTAGTTTATTTGCATTTTCATCTATGGGAATTCTCCAATCTTATTGTACTTTGTGATTTATTGAGTCTAAATTAATTTTGCATGAAAAATGAATTATTTTCATATTTTAGGACTTAAATTATTAAAGACTCAATTTAATTCATTTGTGTGCTTTGCAGAAATTAAATTTGGAGATTTTCTGATGATGTGGTGCTGAGGTAGACACTTTTACTGACATGGCACTGATATGGCACTCTTTTAATGAATAGGATGCTGACTGGGACTTGTTTTTGCGTTTTTTTGCTGATATGGAGACATTTGGGGTCCTCAATCCAGATTCCTTTTGCATGCAGTCCAGCCTTTGCTTACCTCTTCCCCAGATTTTGCTAAAAATAGCATATAAGCTTTCTGGATGGCAAAAGAGCCCTTCTGCTACAACCTTTTCATGCTTGCTGTTGCTATCTACTGGCCACCCCTTCTACAAAAAGGAAATAGCCACACCTCAACTCTCCTTTTGAAAGTCAAATGAGCATCTAGGGTAGAATATTCCAAGATAAGTGTTTTTATTCTCTATTTCATCTCATTTCGTTTCTGTTATGTTTTTATGTTTATGTTGCTATCAGATTCTGATTGAACTTGAAGGAACATAAACTAATTTATATTTGAGATATAACCTTGCTTGACTGATTAGAAAAGTGAGTGAAACAAAATGACTAGTTAGATAATGTTTAACTTGATTTGGTTGAGGTTTGCTTTTGAAATGCATCTAGTTATAGTTAGTGAAGTTGTTCTTGACTATAGTTGGAAGCATTAAATTTTGGAAGTTATTCTAGAATCATTTTCATAAAAAAACCAAATGGTGAAATGAGAACAAAACTAAATCAATGAGTTAAGTAATGATAGTTACACTCCCATAAATCCTAGTAGCTAGTTACATAGTCTCCTTACTGTCAATACTCTGTAATTTTCATTTTGCTACTAATCAGTTGCTGGTTTGCTATTGGTTTGCTGCTGTTTTAAGTTTTTGTTACTGTTTTTGTTACTGTTTTTGCTATTATTGCGAACAAACCCCCCGGGTATATGTGCTTTTAATTAGTGTTTGGGTGTTTAGAACAACTAATTAGTGATTAGAAGTGAGGCTCCTTGAGTGAATACAACATGAGAACCACTATACCGCAAAATTGCCACGCATTTAATTCTGGGCAATTTGGCATCGTAGTGGCGTGAACCAAGTCTCTTATCAAATTTGGTACTCACCTAAATAACTCTAAACATCAAACCAAGAAATGCAATTTTTCAACTTCAAAACCAACTAATGCCACCATCTCCAAGAACCTTGAATTAACCCCACATTTACATATAGCTCTTGCTGTACCCACTACATCATCACATCATTGTAATGAGAGAAATTTATTCCGCTCCAAATCCTACTCTCTTAAAGTAGGACCCTCTAAGAACAACAATGGAGTTGTAGAGCAACCAGACTCTAACCATAAACCTTACGCCCCACCCACTACTCACGCAAATGGACGTGTTAATCTTCTGTATACTATATCTAGAGATAAGAAACATTGATTACCAACAACCTTCTTGCCTCCTTCTTTCTTTCCTCTTCATCCTCATATTGTCAGCATTTCTTTCTCCTTATTTAAACCAATGATTATCATTAGTTGCAATATTAAAGGGGAGAAATGATTAACTCTCATAATCTTGACCTTCTTGTTCTTACTAAGACTAGACTTAGTGGAGAAAGAGCTAACAATGCTATTAGCTCTCTTGGCTTTGATAGATTCTCTAAGCTTGATGCAATAGGCTTCTCTAGAGTCATCTGGGTTCTCTAGAACTCGCAAGCAATCATGGTTGAGCCTACTTCTTTTGCGTTTCATGAAATTTTCTTTAACGTTTAAGTAAATTCTCAAAATTTCATCCTAACTACAATTTATGCTAGTCCTATTTTTTTTATTAGGAAACTTCTCTGGAACAAACTCTCTAATCACAGAGTTTATTCATTTGCCTTGGCTCTTATCGAGGATTTTAACAAAATTGCAAAACCCTAGGAAAATTTTGGAGGTAGACTACCTAATAGAATCAAAATGGAAACTTTCCATTATTTTCTTAGTTAAGCTAATCTTATTGACGTAGGCTTTTTTGGACCTAAATTTACCTAGACAAACTATAGACAGGATAAATCAGTCATCAAAACTAAGATTGATAGAGCTCATGCAAACTCAGCCTGGCTAAACTTGTTCCTAGAAACAAAGATCTTTCATCTTCCTAGACAATCTTCTTACCACTATCCTATTATGTTAAGTTCCAAATCTAATAAATTTTTAAGACCTAAGCCTTTTAGATTTGAGCCTTTATGGATGACTCATAATGACTTTAAGCTTGTTACCTCCTCTATTTGGCAAAAACAGTGATGAAGACTTGAATATAACTATCTTAATTTTTCAAAAGAAACTTTGATCCTGGAATAAAGAAAACTTTGGAAACTTACTTCATGAAATTAAAAGAACGAAAGCTAGACTTTCTAGTTTACAAAAAGCTCTAGAGTTTAGCAACGACTCACAGCTATTAAGATTAGAATTTGACCTCCAATCAAAACTTTTACATTTATTAGAAAATGAAGAAATTAACCCTGTGGAAAATGAAATCGAGAATTAATTGGCTTAGTCTAGGTGATAAGAACACATCCTTTTAGTCTAGGTGATAGGAACACATCCTTTTTTCACACCTCTGCCCTTATTAGAAGAAGGAAGAATAAAATCTCCAGTATTCTTAAATCTGATCAAACCTGGCCCTCTGATTTCACTAAAATTGGAGATGAATTTAGAAAAAATCTCATTACAACTTACTGTTATGTCCAAAGGCAAACTAATACTTTCAATCAAACTCTTGATTACAATTTTCCTAAGGTTCACTCCAATTTTCACCATAACTTAACCAGGATTCCAGAAGAAGATGAATTAAATGCACTCTTTTTTATCTCCACCCTCTAAAATCACTTGGAGAAGACGATCTCCATGCTTTCTTTTACTAGCAGAATTGGGATTTGACTAAGTACAAAATTATCTTATCTCTGAAATTAAAAAAAAAACTTTTATTACATAAATACTTCCTAAATCTTGGGGAAACTTTTATTTGTCTCATTCCAAAATTTGATGATCCCTTTACTATTTCCCATTATAGACCTATAGGGCTGTGCACCACTCACTATAAGCTTTTAGCAAAATTAATAACTAATAGGATCAAGCCCCTCCTCCCTAACCTAATTTCCCCTTTCTAATGTGCCTACACCCCGAAGAGACATTCCTCTGATCTATTTCTAATAGCACAAGAAACTTTTCACCCAACGAGGCACTCCATAGCAAAAGATAGTTGGCTTCTTGTTAAAATTGACATTAGGAAAGCCTTTGACACAATCTCTTGGGATTTCATAGATAAAATTATGAATTTATTACACTTGCCCCCCAACTTTAAAAGTATCATTTCTGCTTGTTTAACTAATGTTAGATATACCTTTCCTGTCAATGGAAAAAAAATTAGATGCTTTCTTTCCTACTAGAGGTATAAGACAAGGAGAGCCATTATCTCCATATCTTTTTATCTTGGCAATAGAATTGCTTAATAGCTTAATCATTAAAAAATTGGACAACAAGGAGTGGCAACTCTTTAAATTTAAAAACAAAGAACCTAGTATTTCCCACCTCTCATTTGCTAATGATATTCTCCTTTTTGGAAAAGCAAATTCCAAAACCTTTGATACAATGCATGATGTTCTTACTACTTTTTGTGACTCAAGTGGTGTGACTATCAACTTTGAAAAATCAAGGGCTTGGTTTTCCAAAACTATTAATAATAATAAAAAAGAGACTTTCAAATCTACTTTTAACATCAATCACTTCACTGATCTTGGCTTTTACCTTGGGTTTCCTTTAAAACCAAACTAGAAGAAATCTGATTTTAACTTCGTTATTGATAAAGTTAATTCTAAACTTTAGGGATGGAAATCCCAACTTCTCTCTAAAATAGGTAGGACTGAGCTGTTAACCTCCCTTATATCTAACATGGCATGACATATGATGAAGGTTTTCTTGTTACCCAAAAGTATTCATTCAACTATTGATAGGAATATGTGATATTTCTTTTAGGGACATAAGCAGGATACTAGGAAGCTGTATACTATGAGGTGGGACAAAATATATACACCTAAATCTGAGGGGGGGTCTTGGGTTGAAAAAATATGAATATCAAAATAAGGCTCTTATCTGAAACTTAATATAGAGATTAAATAACTCATCAAATCAGCCTTGGACTAATATCTTTTTCAACAAATATGGGACTGATCTCTCAAAAAAGAAAACTTGACATTCTCTCACTTTCAAAAGCATTATTCAATCCATTCCTCTCTATAACTCTAGCATTAGAGTAGTCATAGGAGATGGAAAAAATACAAACTTTTAGTTTGCCCCTTGATTAGGGAAACAACTTAGAGAACTCATCCATGGCCCCTCCCTATTGCTGAAGACAAACGAACTGTAGATTCAGTTATCCATAATAATAGCCACCATAATTCTTGGTACCTACATAATCTTCCCTTTGAGTTGCCAAAAAACATACAGATGGAAATCATTTCTCAACCTCTCCCACAATTTAATGATATCCCAAGTGACAAAAAGACTCAGAAATTTACTCAAAATGGAATTTTTTTCCTTCCAAAACAGTTTACATCCTTATGAACCTCACATCCACCATTATCAAAATCACTCCTGGATTTGGAAAACTACTTGTTATCCAAGAGAAAAAATTTTCCTTTGGCAATCTTACATTAAAGGTCTTCCAACAAACATTAGACTTCATAGAGCCTCTTACTTGAACAACAATACATGCCTTCACTGCCTTTTAGAACCTGAAATGCATCTTCACAGACTTAGAGATTCCAACTTCTCAAAACATGTTTGGCACTTCCTTCAACCACCTGAAATCACAGACTTTTTCAACCAAAACTATCAAAATTGGCTGCTATCAAATAGTAATAATAATACTCCAAACCATTTGAATATTCCCTAGAAAACCATTTTCCTCTACTCAATTAAAAAGAATTATGGCTAAGTAGAAACAAGTTTGTCTTCTAATCCTTTCAGCCTTCTATCTCCAACATCAAAAATAACATCTTGTTTAGAGTAGTAGAGTTTTGGTCCTCTATTCCTCAAAAACTTTGTCATATTGCCTCCTCTAATTCCCATCCAGATTCTCAAATTAACAATTTTTCTTGGGATAAACCTCCTTTTGGATGGCATAAACTGAATGTTGATGGATTAACAAAAAAGAATCTTCTAGCAGCTGGAGGAGTGATTAGAACTTACATAGGTGAATGGATAATTGGTTTCTCAAAATTCTTAGGAACTGGTATGGTGGCCTTGGCTGAGGCATGGTCTTTATTCTTGGTATTACAAATTGCTATCCAACCGATCAATAAAAGGACTGAAATCGAAATGGATTTGGAGCAGGCTAGTTTTTCTGTTGGCCACAGTAACACTTGGAGCAACGGTTAATGGTAACCGTTGCTATAAGTTTTGTAAAAAATTGCCACAATTAAAACTTATAACAACGGTTTTACTGTTGTTGCAACTTATAGCAATCGTTTTTACCATTGCTACAAAAGTAGCCTGCTCTTCAGAGGAGCAGGCATTCCAAATCCAATTGAAACCGATAGTAGAGACATATTCAAACTTGTTCAAACTGTTGTAAATGACTTTTATACTTTGGCTATTTTACTCTCAAATTGCAGGCACCTTCTCCCTTGCTTTGAAGAATACTAGGTTCTTAAAATCTCTAGAAGAAAGAACAATTGTGCAAAATTACATAAAATGCAATAAATTGCAAAACACCTCAACGCCACCCCCCCTTTTTTTTTGTCATGAACGTTTATGCTCAAGAACTTTAATTTCAATTTTGTTGTAATAGATGTTCTTTCTTACTAGGTTGCATTTCTTTACTGGTTTTAATGTATCTTTCTTGGTTGCTGTTTCTGTTTCTCCTTTTGGCTGTGATACTAGCTGAACTTATCATGTATTTCCTCTGTTTTAAGTAATATTTCCACTTTCACCCAAAAAAAATGATTTACTTCAACGTTGCTACGAGACTTTGGTATTTCATATTTTGGCTTTTTTGGTTTGAGGATTAAAGAAAGTTGTAGAATAGTCATTCTTGCACTATTTTGACGTGGCATTAATGGGTTTACTTGGAGTGTAAATAGAATATGTAAAGTGCCACATATATATATATATATTTTTCAGCTGTAGATTAATGCATTTGACAGTAGAGACCTTTTTTTACAAATTTTACAAAATATAAGAATTAAATTACACGGTAGGGACCAAAAGAATTGGAAAAAATTATAGGAACAAAATTATATTTTAACCAAATAACTTTATCAGCCAAATTTCATTTCCAGCTCTCCAAGCCAAGATACCCAAAACTGTATTTTTCGCCTGATATGGGAAAAGGCTCTCTCTCTCTCTCTCTCTCTCTCTCTCTCTCTCTCTCTCTCTCTCTCTCTCTCTCTCTCTCTCTCTCTCTCTCTCTCTCTCTCTCTCTCTCTCACACACACACACACATTAAATAAGTAGTTTTTTTTTTTCCTGATATGAATTCCTCTTTGTGTTGTATGCACTTTTGCAATTATAGGAAAAACATAATATAATGAATTTGTCTTTTCATGTAAGAATTGTGATTTAGGGGGTAATTTGCAATTATAGAACATATTCAAAGGTAAAGGGCATAGCGAAATATAGGGAAGCAGATTCTCAGTCTTTCCCTCATGGAACATTAGAGAATAGTTAGCAGTCGTAGCCATTGGCTACTTGTATGTATTCGAGATAAGCGTCACGTGTCCTCCACATAAAGTGAAGCGACCACTACTTCCTGCACGCTTTAATTATTTCTTTTAAAATATAATAAATCACTTAAATTGCACTTAATAAAAATTTGAATATTTTTTATTTAAATTTTAAGTCATTAAATTTTTTTTAAAAGTATTTAATAGGTTTAAATACATCTTAATGTATCAAAACTTATGATAAGTTTTAATACCATTTAAATATATTATTTATTTTAGGTTAAAATATACTTTACCAACATAAACATTACCTTAACTGCATTTTACCTCTCTTAAACTTTAAAAACTTAATAAATAAATTCATCAAACTTTATAATTCATGCATTCAAAACAACTTTTTTGTTAAATATTCCAAATCACTCATCTTAAATTGAAAGGTTTAAATTAGATAAAATAATCAAAAGAGGAAAAATCAAATCTCATGAGACATCTTTATCTTTTAATATACACCATTTCATCTAATATGGACCGTCGAAATGTGAAACATGACCATCACGTTTGTGCTAGAACATGATATGATGCAAATTCAAAAATTCTATTAACTAGGCTAACAATCAATATTTATTTGTTAGGTTTTAAATTTTTTATTCAATATATAATTCTATTTTTTTTAATTTTAATTTCATCAAATTTTTATAATATATGTTTAATTACTGATTTATTTGAATATTATTTTGTACTAATAAACAATTTCTATATATTTAAATGATAAAAAATAATATTAATGATTCAGTATTTAGATGTAAAGATATATTTTAATATTCTGTATTCAGATTCAAATATTTTAATCTAAAAAAATGCCCCTTAATTTATTGTACTCAGTTTTTAGTGTTTGATTATTTGCTTTCTTTTGTTATTGTAAAGAATTAGTCTATAATTCAAATAAAGGTTCTTAAGAAATTAATTTTAAGAATATTTTTAACACATTATTTGTGCTTAACTTATTTGAGTTAAAAATTAGACGTAAATTTTTGGTTGACCTGACTTTAACTTAATATTAATAAAAGTTAAATCTAAAAACTAAATAAAACAAAAAGTATTTGCAATTTTTTCTTTTTAAAAACCAAATTTAGTTTGATAAGTTCTTAATCGATTCTTTTCTTCATTAGTTTTGAGGGTCAAAACAGACCGAAAGACTAGCTGGTTTGGCCTAATTTTGTAATCATAGACACAAATTGCAATTATTTGGTTTTTGTATTTTTATTTTATTTTATTTTATTTCTAATATTTGTTCTCTTTCCTTGTTTATCATTTTCAATAAAATTTTCTAAACTAATATATTTATACTAAATTATCGTTGGCGCTCTGGGTTGGGTTTTCCATTTACTATTTTTGGTTCAATTTAGTTGGGATCTTTATGCATAAATTATATAATATTTTAATAATTAGGAGTGCTCCATTTTAGCTCAAATAACACCAAAAAAAAAAGATCTCGGCCAAAAATAATAAGATTTAGGCATATTTTGGATTGAAATATGTTTATAAACTAAACAAGAAAACACACCAAAACCAATTAAGGTATACTTAGCTACTAATTAGTTTATAGTAATTGATTAATGAAAACAAAATCTATCTTACCCAGTCTTGGAGGAGAATTATGCTCACATAAATTAAGAAGAATCTTATAATTCAAATTTCGTAAATTATGAGATTTGTAGAAATTATTACACCCAAACATCGGTAATTCGAAAAGGTTTGAGGCCAAAAATGAAAATAACCAAAAAAGTAAACAAAAGAGAGATGTTCTAGATATTAAGTTTTTAACAATAATTTATTAAAATAAATGTATCAATTTCACTATTTAATACACTCCTTTACTAAAATTTTTGTTAGTTTTCTACACTTGTAAATAAAATAGGTATAAAAAAGTAAGTTCTTTTAGAATGAAATATGTAAAGGTATAAATTAGAGCTTAATGTCATTGATGTTTCCTTAATTACAATTAGAAATATCAAGTTAGAAAAAAAACCGTTTTTTTGGATTACAGGGTCTTCAAAATTGAAATTATCTAAATTTGATCATAAAAGAATTAAGCATTTTAATTAATTTTCTAAAAAGTATGTATGATTCAATTTTGCTATTTCAAAATCAAAATCATATCTTTCAACAATAAATTTGAGGATTAATGATTATAAATTTCACGATTTAACATCGAAAATAACTAAATTGTAACAATACAACTTAAAAAAAATGAGATATTCAAATTTTTAAAAAATTAAATTAAAATAATTATAATATTTAAAGAACAAAATTCGTAACTAACTCTTTCTTTTAGTAGTTCAGAATTTCATTCATTTTTCTTTTTTTTTTTTTACACAATTTTATTAGTATGTTACCCATTTTATTTTGGTTTATAACCACTAGTATTTAAAAATTTAGACAAAATGGTACTTCATGTCCCTAATATTTACCTCGATTTTTATTCATACCCATAATATTTTTTTTGTGTCAAATATGTCCTTTATGTTTTAATTTCATTCGAATATACCTCAATCACTGAGCCACTGATACATCTTTAACATATATATGCGCAATATAATATATATAGGAACTTTTGTCTTTGTATTCAAAATTCAAAATAATATACACTAATTATTATATGTTATAAAACAATAACAAATCTTATAATAAGAGAATATGCTATTATTTTACATAAATTTTTTAAAATTATATAAAAATTTAATAACAAATCTTATAATATAAATTTAATTATTATTTATAGTTATTTGAAACTAACTTCATATTAAAAAATAATTATAACAAATGCTATGCATATTAAAATTATTTTATAATATAAGATTTGATATTATAATTTCTAATAACAATTTTAATTTAATTACATTAAAAATTATTTTTAAAAAAGTTAATTGCATTGATTTATACATTAAAATTATTATTAAAAATTTTAATGTAACTAAATGTAATAATTTTAATGTAATTAAATTTTATTGTAATTTTAAACTAATTAATGTTATAGTGTTTCTGTTACATTTAATTACATTAAAATTATTACATTTAATTACAGTAAAATTTTTAATAATAATTTTAATGTCTAAATTATTGTAATTAATTAAAATTATTATTAAAAATTATAATATTAAATCTTCTATTATAAAATAATTTTATACCATATAATAATTTGTGTATATTATTTTGAATTTTGAATACAATAACAAAAGTTCCTATATATATATTAAATTGCACATATATTAAAGATGCATCAGTGGCTCAATGATTGAGGGTTACTCCGTTATGCATGAGGAGCTGGGTTCAGATCCTTCCTTGTGCACTTTGTTGATTTCCCTCCCCCAAATGTCACGTGTCGCGATGCTATTAGATGCGTCAGGTGATGTGGCATATTGCTCAACGTGGCACATGACGTAAGCATCCCAGTCAGCAAGTGACGTGGACTTCTGTTAGTTTTTTAAACGATGTTAAAAAAAGCGTTTATTTGAACAAAATTGAAACATAAGGGACATATTTGACACAAAAAAAAGTTAAGGGCATGAATGAAAATCGAAGTAAACGTTAGGGACACGAAGTACTCTTTTGCCGAAAATCTATTAGGCTCCAAGTATTATAGTTTAAGAGCGCATAGAAGTGTAGATCTTTTCCAACATTGAATTATTCACAATACTCAAACTTGAAACTTTATTTAAGAAAAATAATTGTCAATCTTTTTTTTTTGTTTCCTACAAATATCTTTCATTGGAGGTAATATTACTAAAGATAAAATCGGTCACTAAATGTGAACACATCTCTTAATCATGATTTGAATATTGATTTTCCACCTTATAAAAGAACAATCTCTTTTGCTAAATTCAATTTGGCAGATCTAATGTTAGTGGATCTCACCCATCTAAATACCTTTAGTTAGATAATTTCTTTGATACGTAAAATAGATATTTGTTAGCTGAGAAATCTGATCGACCTTAAAAAATGATTTCTTCCTTGTCCGCTTTCAGGTGGTCTCTGACTACGAACGCATTCTTTACGATGGGCCTTGGATGATCCTTGGTCACTACTTCGTGGTTCAAAGATGGAGACCTGAATTCCATCCTTTTGATGAATCTATCAATAAAATTGGCACGTGGATATGAATCCCTGACCTTCCAATTGAATATTATGAAAAACATTTCTTATGGAAAGCTGGAAACAAGGTTGGAAAAACCTTGAAGGTGGATGTGCAAACAATTAAAGAAAATCACAATGGGGGAGAGTTGAATACAAGTGAAAGAGGGAGATTTGCTAGAATTAGTGTTGAATTAAATCTTGAGAAGAAACTAATTCCTAGAATTAAAATTAGAAATAGAGTCTATAAGATTGAATATAAAGGACTTAACTTGATTTGTTTTAATTGTGGCAGTTATGAGCATCATAGAGAAGTCTGCTCTCTGCAAAATTCAGGTGTCACACTTCAAAGGCAGCAACAAGAATCAAATAACATCGATTCATCCCCTCATAATGTCATAAAGAGTAACATTGAAAACCAACAAGAGGATATGGGGGACACTTTTGGCAGCTAGATGATAATTAAAAGAAACACGTAATGAAAATCCTATCAGACATTAAACAAGTGGGCTTGAGGGAAAAAAAAAAGTTCCAACCTATAGCTTCAAAACCAGTTGCAAATACACAGAGAATACCAACTAGTGGCTTACATTTTTCCGTCTTTGATGTGGAAGAAGAAGGTGCTGGAAGTGAGCCCACTATGCTCGATCATAGAGATCCCACGGAAGTTGTTGAAATTATTAGCAAAAGTAATCTGATGGAGAAGGAAAAATGAAATGTTACAACTAATAAAGGGAGTCATCAGGAAATACCAAGGATGGACACTAAAGTTCAAAGTGTAGCTACTCAAATCAACAAATTTGCTTCAAAATCCAGCAGGTTGAAAAGTAAAAATATAACTGAAAAATATTGTAAAACAATTGGGAAAGAACAAATCAGTTCCAGCAAATCCTTAAAGCCCACCTCGGCTGCTATTTTCAAGCCCCACAAGACTAAGGCGTTGAACAACCAGAGAGAGAAAACATTATCCCTCATGTTGACAACAGATCTTAATAAACCCCCTGTGATCAGTTTATAAGACAAGGGGAAATGGGGGATTATATCCTAAAAAACAGACCTCCTAACCGCGCTATTTCATTTGTTAGAATGAAAATTGAGGGTGCGAAAACATAACTTGAAGTTAATTCCAAAGAGGATAAAGCCATCAACAACAACAATAGGACCCTTCTTTTTGGGGACCTTCATGATATTTCCAACTGAATGTATTCCGATGCTTTTGTAGGAAATTTTCTTCCTTTCTTTTCTTACTTTATTTTGTTATGATTAATATTTTATCTTGGAATTGTAGGGGTGCGAGGACCATATCTTTCCTTCGCCTAGTGCATGATCTCAGAGCTACCCACAGTGTAAAAGTGCTCATTATTATTGAACTGAGAATTAGCGCTCAAAGAGCAGATAAAGTTATTTCCAAGCTAGGTTTTGGCAACAATTTTAGAAGTGGGGTTGTGGGTTTCTCTAGGGGTATTTGGCTTCTATAGGAGGTCCATCATATGAACATTGATTTATCAAGGCCTCAAGCTAACTTATTCATTGTAGGGCTTCCCTCAATGGTGAAAAAGAAGTTTTCTTCCTTACTTGTGTTTATGGCAATCCCATAACTTTTGCAAGACAAAATATTTGGTCTCAGCTTGAAGAGATAGCGAGGCTGAAAGCTCAAATTTGGTTTGCATTGGCAACTTCAATCCTTAAAAAGCAGTTGACGATAAAGAAGGCATGCCAAACCTAATTTCAAATCTATGAATGATTTCAATAACTGTTGCTTTAATTGTAATCTCATGGATTTAAATGTCTTTGGCCCCAAGTTCACTTGGACAAATGGAAGAGTTCAAGAAAGGCTGGATTGGGTGTTGGCCAACTTCAAGTGGTTTACTTATTTCAAAGAAGCTCATATTTTGCATCTTAATTGGTTCAAATCTAATCATAGACCTATTGTACTTAGAATGGGAGATAATGGAAAAGAGAGTATCCCCCCTCGTTGGTTTCGATTTGTTACAGATAGCTCTTTCAAGGTTAATGAAAATTGGAGGCATGAAGTGAATTTGCCTGAAGCTATTACTAATGTCACTGGCAACATTAAAGAATGGAATCAAGCTGTTTTTGGCAACATAAACAAGAGGAACAGAAACCTCATGAGCAGACGACTTAGTGGTATTGATAGAGTTAATCCGAAAGGAACAAACACGTTTCTGAACCATTTGCAAGATTCCCTCTGGAAGGATTATGAGAACACTCTCCATCAAAAGGTGATTTATGGTGCCAAAGAGCTAGGCACAAGTGGATTCAGTTTGCTAATAAGAATACTTCTTTATTTCATGCTTCGACACTGGTAAAGAAGAAAAAGAATAAAATAGTGACTCTCAAGAATGACCTTGGTGAGTGGATAATGGATAAAGAAGATCTTAAAGATATTGCTGTTAAATTTTTTTCAGCAATTTGTACACTAAAGAGGATCAAGCTACACTGGCAATTGGCCTTTTAAAGGTCTTTTCCTAAGCTTATGTCAGAAAATCTTAACAACTTTGAGGCTAGGATCACCTTGGAGGAAATCAAAGATGTATTTTTCAACATGGGAGCCCTCAAAGCACCTGGTCATGATGGCTATAACGCCATGTTCTTCCAAAGTCAATGTAATACAATCGATGACTCCATTTGTTCCTTTATAAAAAGTTGTTTTCGAGACCAAGAGCAATGCGATCAATGATACGGATGTGATACTGATTCCTAAAGTGGATAACCCAGAATCTCTTAAACAATTTAGACCCACTGAGCTTTGCAATGTGATCTACAAAGCTATAACCAAAGTGATTGCTAATAGACTTAAGCCACTTTTAAAAAACTTAGTCTTTCCTAACCAGTGCAATTATGTCCTATGTCATCATAGGTCTCCTAACCAGTGCAATTATGTCCAATGTCATCATAGGTCAGATAATGTTATCATTGCTCAAGAAGTCATTCACTCTATGATCAACAAGAAAGGAAAGAAAGGCTTCATGGCTAATTAAGTTGACTCGAAAAAGCCTATGACAGGTTAGATTGAGGATTTTAAGCTGATACGCTTAAGGATATTGGTTTCTCTGATAACATGGTATCTATCATCATGAGTTGTGTTTCTACCTGTCGCATGAGGATCGTTCAGAATGGTGCAACGACCAATTTTTTCCTACCCCTAGAGGAATTCGTCAAAGGGATCCCCTATCTCCCTAACTCTTTGTTTTATGCATGGAAACACTCACACACCTCATTGAATATGCAATTAATGCTAAAAAATGGAAACCCATAAAACTTAGTCATAATGGTCCTAGTCTTTCACATTTATTTTTCGCTGATGACTTAATTTTATTTGTAGAGGCGGAATCAGGTCAAATAAGAGTGGTCCACTCATATTTGGATCTCTTTGTAAAACTTCAGGAGAAAAAGTGAATAAGGAGCTTATGCTCAAGTAATGTTTATTCCAATGTGGCTTCCACGTTGAGTAATGAATTTGGTTATGCTCTGATCCCAGATCTTGGGAGGTATCTGGGCATTCCTCCGCACCACAAAAAAATTGACAAAAAGAATATTTCAGTTTATAAAAGACAAGCTTCACACTTGTTTCAATAAATGGAAAGCAACTTTTATATCTCTTGTTATTTACTTGAAGGATTTGATGTTGACAAAGGGTTAATAATTAATTTTGATGATAGTAAAGGAAATATTTTTAAAGAATTAATATTTTATTAATGGATACTTTTTTACTTTTAGGAAAATTTCTATGATTATGATTTCATTGATTTCTGACCAAAAAGCATATTTATCACATCTTTTAAGATCTTAAAAGAAAGTTTTCTTAATCAAGATAATCAAATCAATTTTTTTTTATAGGAAACTTTATCGCATTATTAAATAATATTACATTACTCCATGATTTACACTTCACGGTGTTCGGCAAGAGTTTGAATTAAATAGGAATGGTATTTGTAAAAGTTCCAATCTTCTAAAGAGAAAATCATGATTGAAACTCATATAGAATGAAGGCAATTTAATTTGAAGCAAGATTAAAAGAAGCATTCATGTGAGTGAAAGCTCTATATATAGAAGGATTTCAAATACTAAGATGAAAAAGGAAATAATCTAAAGAAGCACTCAAGATTCAAACTAATCAACATAACTCAAGGAAGATTCAACACACACATGTATATATATAATTTAATGTATTATTATGCAGCTAAATCTTAGGCACCAATTTTCACGATCAGACTCCTAATTTTTTTGTTTTAAAAAAAAATATTCTAGTCATGATGTGATGAGAACAACTTAACAGCAATCTGTGGTAAAGAAAAATAAATCACACTAGAAATAGTTTGAATTTATCAAATTCTATGTACATGATGATTTTAATCATTTTATTATATCATAATCCCAACAATGATTTTATTTTTCGTAAATGCCTAAAATGAATTAAATAGTTTCATTTATTTATGAGGACATTAATTACTTCTCTAATTAATAAGAATTAAACATGTCTTGAAAACATGGGATCGTCACTATTGAGAGAGAAAGTTGCAAACTTCTTGTTGTTCATCCTTTGTTCTATGTTCTCACCCTTCGTATTTGCTTCCATGATTTTATGAATGATTTGCTTCGATGTTGCTGGGAGACTTTGGTATTTCAAATTTTAGCTTTATTGGTTTGAGGTTAAGGAAAGGGTAGAATAGTCATTCTCGTACTATTTTGATGTGGCACTCGTGTGCTTACTTGGAGTGGCAACTAGACAATCAGCTTATTTTTAGCTGTGGATTAATGGCGTCCAACAATAGAGGACCTTTTTACAAATTTTACAGAGTGTAAGTGTTGAGGTAGACAAGCCTCCAACCCAATATATTTTGAAAGCCCAATTAGATTTTTATAATTATAGCCACTTAAGTGTTGATTCAAAGGTACAAGTCATATATATATATATTTTATACCAGTTTCTTGTTCTTGGCCCAGTTTACATTCAAGGCCCATTCTCATCTCTGCTTGCTGAAATTGTTGGCTTTTCAAAAGTTTAAATAAACATTTTCAAATTTAGCTGCAAGTCGGATAAATATTTTCTATTAATAAAATGAATAAAGTTAGAAGAGAAATTATAAATGGTTTGAGGATCCTTGTAGAAATAGTCTCAATTGAGAATCTCCCCTGAGATTATTCCTTCTCTTTCTTGGGATTCTCATCTTTATCTTTTTTACTTTAATATATACATAGATATATAGCTCTAATATCTCATTCATTTATTTACTATTTTTGTTATTTTTTTTTTAAAATTGTGAGGACTTGATAAGATTTTCAAAATCGAGATTGCTTCTAACTCTTTTCTTGTTTTTTAGTAGAATATTAACATTTTTTTTAAAAAATAGCTAATTGAACATTATTAATATCGTAATGATAAACATAAGCTTCTCACTGTTTAATTGTTTGAAAATACATAGAGATTTGCTTATGGGACTTATAAACAAATTCATATTCAATTTTCAATAGCTCTACCACTCTCTACTTACTAACAAGGGACACAAATCCACTTAAAATACAACTTGATATGATCTTAGAGAAAATTGATGAACAAGCAAAGTATAATTGCCAATCAAGGATTTTTTTTTCTTGTTGCTGTTTTGAATATTCACAAGAAAATTGTAAAGTTTTGATGTAGTTCAATTCATCCAATTGAATCATCTTAGACTAGGATTAGCGTAACATCCCAACTAAACACCACCTTTGAGGATAAAGCAGTAGGAGTTAAGTAACCAATATGAGGGAAGTCCCTAGGAAGTAAGAAACATGAAGAAAGAACTTTAGGAAATGAATTAAGCAATTTAAAAATAGGGGAAATCAAAATAGAGAATAACCAATTGATTGGCAGGTGTAAATTTTAGAAAATACCAAGACTGAGAGCGAGCAGTCCGTTGGCAAGTTGTCAATCAATTGTTGACTTTGTGATAGTATTAAGACGACAAGCAACTGTTATTTTAAGTGATGGAATATACCAAATTACCCCTAGACTTGCTAAAACACATGAAAGAAAACCTTAGGAGTAGGTAAAGGAAATTTGTATATGGCATAGAGGCGAGTATTAATAGGTAAAAAGAAGAGTTGAAGGTGAGCGGCGGTTTGCACAGAGAAGGCAGAATTTGGTGAGGTTTGGTCGTGTGAAGGTTGAGGCAAGTAGAGATAAGAAAGAAACTAATGAAACAGTACTTGACAGTAGGGAAGCAAGAGAACATAGTTGGTTGTTTGAGGGGAGGTGTCTCAAGGTCTAGGAACTAGAAGGAAGAAAGAGAATAACTGAAATTAAACTTCTTTTGCTTGGTAAGGTAGTTAGCTCTCTAATCTCATAAAAACATGTTTGGCTATGATTTATGCTTTCTAGAGAAATTTGTGATGTGAATGGTTGTTCATGATATGCATGATATGTATGTGTATGCTCAAGTAAGAGAAAGGCAGTAGTGGCCGGTTCACAGAATATCTGAGGCACGACAGTGCCAGCCCAGTGTAAATCTCGTTGTCCAGTACTCAAAGAGCCAATATGAGTTCATGATTGTATATTAGCTTCAGTGTGTGAAAGATAGCAGAGCTACAGAAGTAGTCCTCCGCTGTTAAGTAACCAAAAGCTAACTAGAAAATAGCTTTGGTACGTGACAGATGGTGGGGATATACTAGAGTAGACCTATGCTATTGAGTACTTAAAGAGCTAATAGATAATAAATATGAATATTAGCTTGAGTTGATGAAAGACAGTGGGGTTACTGAGATAAACCCCTACTATTAAGTAATTAAAGAGCTAATATAAGAAGCATGCATGTTGAATTAGAAAGCTTGCATACATGAAGTGCCTAATAATGTATTTATGCTGAAAATGGTGCTTTCCTTATGTAAAATGATGCTAGCTATTGGGATTATATGTCTCATTGCTTTCTTGTAAAACTAACCATTTTTAGGGACAAGTGATGTTGGAAGAACCAAAGTGGAGAATGGAATATTGCTGTGAAATCTACAAGCAGTTGTAGTGTCACTTGGCTTTTATTT
Source organism: Biancaea sappan (assembly GCA_037074585.1). Lineage (NCBI taxonomy): Eukaryota > Viridiplantae > Streptophyta > Magnoliopsida > Fabales > Fabaceae > Biancaea > Biancaea sappan. The sequence continues at coordinate 36,770,457 of CM073499.1, forward strand.
TGTTAAGATTGTCATAAATGGCTCCATAGAAGTTTGATGTAACATCTAGGGTAATTATATGGTTGTATAAGAGAGAATTGTATTATAGAATTATGACAGGATGTTACTATTGTTCTAAGCAATCTACTTACAACTATGTGTAGATGCAGTAGCAAATATGCTAGTCTTGATGGGTTGAGCAATGGCTTGACAGATGATGCTTATATGCTTCGGAATGGTAATCTAAGATGTAAGATGAAAAGAAGTCAAATTAGGTCCAAAGTGTAAGAAGTGGCCATGTTCTAAAGCAAGCAGTTGACCATTAGCCTTAGAACAGTCAACTGCCAAATCTTTGAGCATAGAAAAATTCTTAACAACGACCAATCAGTCGACTAGTTCTTAGGTAACAATCACCTAATTTGTCTCAAGTTTAATTTCTCAGTTTGAAGTAAGGACCAAATAGTTGACTGATGACTACCTACTAGTTGACCGCTTCGTCTCTAATTGAAGCTTTCTAAATTAGTGTTTGATAGCTACTTCTCTACACCATGCCTTGTTATGACTTAGTCCATCTTTAACATAAAATGAAAGTGGAAAATCCATGAGGTACGGAGAGTAATTTGGCACAGACTAGTATGAAGCAAATCATTCCCTCATGATAAATGGCCAAATCTAAGTGAGACTCTCCTAATTTCTCACGAGAGGTGTGCATTAAAGCCATGGCAATGAATCAGCCAGTAGTGGGTAGGATGTTACAATTAGAACTCATATCTCTGTTCTAAAGTAAAATTAAGATTAAAAAACAAAATATTTGACCAAGCATTAATTAACCTCGCATGCTTGATAGCAAGTAAGCATCTTAAATTGATGCATTCAATTGATGGGTAACTGGCCAATTCTTGTTGATTAAAGTGGCTCATTACTTATTTCTCTTAAACAAAGGCTTATGCTCAAGTCTTATAAATGAAGAAAATCAATACTAAGAGAACTTTACATTTATGTGTTCCAACTCAACTTGAATCAAAGTAAATGGAGCCCATTGAAGTTCTAAATATCGCTGGCTCTAACTAAAAAGAAAAAAAAGAATGATGGGAAACCCATCACACACACTTCACACTCATCTCATGATTGCTTTTAAGTAAAATATACGTGTTCAAAAAAAAATGTGTTGACTAAGCATTATTAATTGGGCAATGATGTGAGGAGCACGAGCTTCTCACTATGTGATTTTTGAAAATGCATACAAATTTGCGTATGGGGCCAAACACTAATCTCTATACAATTTTTCATTTTTTTTTTTTAAAACTAAGGGTCAGAAACTTAACATTCAAAGAGACCGAGCTTATAACTTATAAATACCCATTCTCGACTTCCAAAGCTAGAGACTCATGCATAATGCGTGATTCTACTTTATAACTTTGTTTTTAATTATGGTTTGAATTTTTAATTATGGTTTGAATTATTTTCTGCTCTATATATAAATACCCATGACTCCTTTTAACACAGACCGAGCTATCTCCAAAACTTCCTTGTAAAACTTTCATTTCTCGCCGTTGTTGAGCTCCATCCCTTCATACCTAAGTTTTATATGCTTTGTCATTGTGCCAAAAACAGAAATTCTAGCTTCTCAATTCATTCCAAGCTGAGTTTCTTCATTGTAAGCCATTTACTTTTTTTTTTTAATTTGGCATGCCTTTTTTGCAAAGAACTTTTGTTTGTTTGATACTTACAGACAGGGACAAACCTAAGACCCCTAGATTAGGGGGTCAAAATACATAAATGTTAAAATCAACAAAAAACAAAGGGACAAATGAAAAAAAATATTAAAATTTAGGTCCAAAATATAAATTTTTAAAATTTTTCTCTTGAAATTATAATTTTAGCCAAAATTTCAGAGGTGCACTTGAACTTAATGTACGTCCGCCACTACTTACAGATTAGATTGATTCTCGTAGATGTTTTCCTTACGAGTAAATATAGGTGTTTATGCATTGAGTTACAACATTCCAAATAAAATTGACACAACGCAAGACAATCCAAGAAACAAAGTGTTTCAATTATATATTTAGTTTTTTTACTAGAAAAAGGTAGAAAATTAAAAATTTTGTCGATGCAACACCATATTTTATACTACTTTCTTAAAAAAAAGCATATTTTTTTTGCTAATATAAAATAATATAGTTGCACAAACTGGACTACAGTTAGGTCGAGTGTTCTGTGACTCAAACCTAACTGAGATCCAAAACCAAATAATCATGAATCTTCCAAATAGTTGAGATTTTCCACTTTGATATTTTTTTTTTATGATGAATATTTCAAAACATATAAACATATAGAATTTCATATTTATAGATTGGGTCAAATAAACTAATACTCAATCTAATTTTAATAAGGGTGAATCATTTGTTTGACTTTAAAAGTTAAGTAGAGTGTTTAGCTCATCTGAACCGTTGATTTTCATAATTAATAATACAGATTTCATGATGTTATATTTTTAAAAAATATTTTTTTAAAATAACCATAAAATTTGAATTAGTGATTTTGAAAATCAATGACCCAGATAAATTAAACACTTTACTTGGCTTTCAGATATGTACTATGCGTTGGAAAGGAGTAGAATATCATTGACCACCAATGCTGAGGTACCTGTGGCTTTAATTTTGAGAAGAACAATTATATAAATTCATATACAAGCAAATGTTGTTTCATGAACATTTTGATTTTTGGCAAATTTTGCAAGTATATTAGTAGGGTTATTATATATATTGCTGCACAGACATACATAATAAACATCATTCTACATATTGTATTTTATTAATTAATTGTGATATTGTTTCTCATATGGAGTAACATTATTTAAATTTACGCAACGCGGTGGATGATTATTATTATTATTATTATTATTATTATTATTATTATATATGATTTATCAACTTCACAATTTATAGCAATTCTTTTTATTTCTATAATATGAAAATATGTTTAGCAATAAAATTTATCATATATAATTTAATCTATTTGTTCTGAAGTAATGATGTCAGGGACTCAAACTTCTCCCCATTTGATTTTTTTTCAAAAATTGTATAGATAACTGTGTACAAGGCCACTACACCAATCTCTATGTATTTTTTTTTTAATCTAATGGCTAGAAACTTAACTTTTAGAAAGGTTGAGCTTCTGGTATTATTTAACTCATTAATAATAAATGATTGATAGCCAAAACCTGCTTCAATTGATTTAGTCAATAAAAGACTCCACTTTTGAATAATTAACTCTCAATGTAAGAGATTAATGCTTATTGTGTGACTTTACTTTATAACATTTTAATCAATGATTTCAATTATTTTTTAATAAACTAATAATTTGGTAACGGACAAATAATTGTTTGTTTTCTTATTATTCATATATGTATTCATCTAACATACACAACGCTTGCACTCTTTCTAAAATTTTTATTATAATTTTAAGTATTTATTTCTTTTTTAGCGTTATTAATATTATATGTTTGATAGCTACAACCTTTATAATTTGATTTCGGCAATAAATAATTCTACTTTTAAACAATTCATCACTCACAACTCCCAACGTAAGAGACTCATGTTTATTGGGTGACTCTACTTTATAACATTATTCTTAATCAACGGTTTCAATTATTTTTTTAATAAATTAATAATTTGGTCATATATTATAGTGAGCAGATAATTGTTTGTTTTCTTATTATTCATGTATGTATTCATCTAAAATACACAATGCTTGCACTCTTTCTAAACTTTTTATAATAATTTTAAGTGCATATTTCCTATTCAATGCTATTAATATTACATGGTTGATAGTCAAAACCTTAGTTATTTTGCCAATCGAGAACTCTACTTTTGAATAATTTATCACTCACAACTCCAAATACAAGAAACTCATGCTTATTGTGTGACTCTACTTTATAACATATTTTAGCCAATCGAGAACTTTACTTTTAAATAATTCATCACTCACAAAATCCAATGCAAGAGACTCATACTTAGAATTATATTGTATAACATTATTTCGCTAATCGAGAACTCTACTTTTGAACAATTCAATTCATCAATCACAACTCCCAATGCAAGAGACTCATGATTATTGTATGACTATACTTTATAACATTATTTTTAATTAATAATTTCAATTATTTTTTAATAAATTAATAATTTGGTCAGATATTATAATGAGCAGATAATTGTTTGTTTTCTTATTATTTATATCTGTATTCATCTAAAATACACAATACTCGCACTCTCTCTAAATTATTTTTATAATAATTTTAAGTGCATATTTCCTTTTTAGCTCTATTAATATTACATGGTTGATAGCCAAAACTTTCATAAGTTGATTTTGCCAATCGAAGACTCTACTTTTAAACAATTCATCACTCGCAACTCCCAATGTAAGAGACTTATGCTTATTGTGGACTATATAATATTATTTGGTCAATCGAGAACTCTACTTTTGAATAATTCATCACTCGCAACTCCCAATGTAAGAGGCTCATGCTTATTGTGTAACTGTAATATTATTTTACTAAACAAGGACTCTACTTTTGAATAATTCATCACTCACAACTCGCAATGCAAGAGACTCATGCTTATTGTATGACTACTTTATAACATTATTTTTAATCAATAATTTCAATTATTTTTTTAATAAACTAATAATTTGGTCAGATATTATAATGAGTAGATAATTGTTTGTTTTCTTATTATTCATACTTGTATTCATCTAAAAAATACACAATCCTTGCACTCTTTCTAAAATTTTTATAATAATTTTATATTTAAGTGTTTATTTCCTTTTCAGCTCTATAAATACCGTCTCCTTCTATTCACTCTATACAAATCTTGCTAACCCCCAAAGCCCCTCATTTAGAGCTTTCATTTCTTGCCATTGTTGAGCTCCATTCTTCCTCATCCAAGTTTTATCTGCTTTGTCATTTTTCCAAAATGGGAAAACTATAGCCGAGTTCACTCTAAACGCCGTTCTCCATTGTAAGGCATCACCTTAATTTCCTTTTAGCTTCTTATTTGGTATATATACATCTTTCTGTAAAGTCCTTTTTTTTATTTGATGCTTATAATTTACATAGGAAAACTTATTGTTTTTCAATTACAAAAAAATATGGGTGTTTAAGGATTGAGTTATGTAAGGTTGAAAGAAAATTACGCAATTCTAATGAATCCAACAAACGAACTATGTATTTTGAACTATAGAGTTGTTTTTTTTTTTGCAAAAAAAAAAAGCAGTTAATTCTGTTGGTGCCACATTGATTTTATACTATTTTCTAAAAAGACTAAAATCCTATTTTGATCCCTCACATATGTCATTTTCTTAATTTGGTCCTTCAAAGATTTTCATTCTCAATTTGGTCCCTTACAAATTGAAATGCTACCAATTCAGTTCTTTAAAAATTTTTATTCTCAATTTGATCTCTCATAGATTAATAGATTATCAGTTTAGTCCTTCACTTATTTTCATTCTCAGTTTGATCCTTTACAAATTGATATATTATCAATTTAGTCCTTTTTTTGCTAGCCATAACCTTTGATGATTACAACTTTTGATGAAGGGACTAAATTCATAACATATAAATCTATTAGGGACCGAATTGAAAATGCAAATATGTGAGGGATTAAATCAGTAACATATCAATTTGTGAAGGAACATATTAAAAAAGAAAATCTATGAGTGACTGAATTGATAACATATCAATCTAAAGGGACCAAATTGAGAATGAAATAACTTGAGAAAAAAGGCATCTATAAGGGACCAAAATGATGTTTTGGTCTTTTCTAAAAATTGACATTGTTTATACTTATATTGAATATTATATGTTCAGAGATTTGACTAATATCATGTTGAGTATTCTTTCACTGAATCTAAACTCACAAGTCCAACAAATCATTAATATTTGAAAGAGATGTATTTTGTCACTTAGGTTTTTTCCCCTCAAATACAATTCTCACTCCCTTCTTTTTGTATTCAATCTTTTAATTTATTTGGGATAGATAAGTAAGTTTCTTAATTACAAAAGGTTTTTTAATTACAAAAATGAATTATTAATTTAAATTAATTTTTATGTTCATTACAATTTTTATATTAAATCTTTTAAAACATATTAAATATATAGATCTTTGTATTTATAGATCAAGTCAAATCAAATAATACTCAGTATAGTTTTACCACTCACAAACTAATATACATTGGGTTGGGCATCCCTTAAATCCGAATTAGTTTGTTAATACTATGGTTATGAGTTGGATTGAATTACTTTGGTTTCAATAGATCTAATCTATTAGTATTCACTTTTACCTATACATGAAGTAATATACAGTTTAATGGTATACTATTTTTAGATCACATTTGACTTAGGAATTATTTTATGGTGCAGGACAAATTGGAGCTTGGATTATATTCTCTTAAAAAAGAGTTGAAAACTTCAAGAGAATAAAGAAACTTCACCCTCCAAAAATTAAACTTCAGACTTTGTCTTTCTTAATTTTTACTTCGTTTACTCACATTCCAAACATTATGACGACACCATTCTTACTAACAATTCTCCCAAACTTCCAGTCCCCTCTAACCCACCACTGAACTCTCTGGATGGGTGATGTGGGGAGGAAACCCTGACAGCTCAAACAAGAAACTCTCAAAAATTCAACAAAAGAGAATTGGAGCTCCCGATTCACCTTCCTTATTTATAGAAGTTCAACTTCCTTATTCTATGAAGCAGATTATCAAGAAGATCAAGATATGATTGATTTGGTCATAGAGCAATCAATGGAAGATGTGTGGTTACAACTCCAGCATCAAAGAAAGTCATAGCATCACTCAAGAATATCTTGTGACAAAGCTAACATAGAACGATGGAACATTTACTTAAAAATTAATTTGGAAGAAAGAGGACGATGTTTCAAGAATATATTGTAACCAAATTTGTCAGAACAATTGCAATTTGAAGTGGCTGAAATCAAGTCATAGATGACCACTATGTTAATTGCATCTAAATACTCATAGAATGAAATTTAGATCATTCATTATATTTTCAAAATTAGTTAATTTAAACATTTGTCTATACATATACATATATGTATATTGGATTCTATATGTACCGAATAAGTTAACATGGAATTAATAAAATTATTTCATTATTTATAATTCTATTTTAGTTTTATATTATTTTCAATTTGAGATTAATTTGATGACGTTTTATCATATTAGTTTGGATTATTGAGGTGTTAGCAATATGAATATTCAAATTATTATATAATTTGTGGATTAATGGAGTGCAGTTGTTTTATCGTGAAGATATTTTATATTATTATATTGGACTCCTTTTTCATATTACTCCTCAATCAAATAAGATGCCATAAGGAAGAGCAAAATTGTTACGAATTGCAGAGCCACAATGGAAATACAGCAAGAGAGGATGACTACACAGCCTGGGCGAATTCACGAGGTGGCAAAGAAGGGACACGAGGTGCAATGCAATGGATGAAGGCCAATATTGTGACTTGAAAATCTTCTGCCAATAACTGGATTCTGTTATCAGTTTTCCTCTGTTTCATAACTTTATATATTCTTAGTTTTTGCATTATTGGGTATGGTTGAATGTAGTGATTCCTGAATAGGATTTGGAGCTATCTCTGTGCTCGAAAGGGGGAAAATTGCCAGAAGATATTCAAGTCACAATATTGGCCTTCATCCATTGCATTGCACCTCGTGTCCCTTCTTTGCCGGCTCGTGAATTTGCCCAGGCTGTGTAGTCATCCTCTCTTGTTGTATTTCCATTGTGGCTCTGCAATTCGTAACAATACTCTCCCCTTCAGAAACAGCCTTGTCCTCAAGGCGGGAGTAGATTGACTATTATTATTATTATTTTTTTATTTTTATTTTTTTATTTTTAAAGTAATAGTAGCCTGATTCATCACTGCTAGTCTATTCCTGTTCTGTCATTTGTTTTCTTCTTCATCTCCAGCACTGCCTCTTCTCTTTCTTCTCCTTTCCCACGATCTTCATCTGATTTAGCATCCAGATTCAAAAAACGCATAATTAAGGATGCAATATACCTCTGTAGTTCTTGATTCCAAAGATGATGGGTTTCCTGTAAACGCTCAGAATATGGTTTCCTATTAGTTTCTATTCGGCATTGCGAAGCCTCCATCGGCAGAAGAGGCGGCATCTGTTAAATTATCAACACCATATCAAAATTCATATGTAGCCCAAGAAGCCCAATCAAATTGAATCCAAATCCAAGAATGTTAAGTTGGTGAAGTAGGTTGATGAAGAAGGTTAGGTTTGGTTGGTGAAGAAGTTAGGTTTGGTTGGTGAAAAATTAGGTTTGGTTGGTGAAGATGTGTGGTTATTAGAATTTTGAGATAATTTATTCGTACGGTTTAGATTTGTTTGCAAGTACTATAAATACCCCTCCTCCCCTTCATTATAAATCATCAAGTAGTAGAAGAAGTAGTAGTGCACTTCAAAGAGTTCTTTAAAGTGTAGTCTTGTGGTTAGTGTGAGAAAGAGTGAGCTTTCAATATTGAGTGTTGTAATTTTTCTTCAAAGTTGTCTTAATATATTTAGTGCCCAAGAGTGTTGTGTTCAACAATTGGTATCAGAAGCTAGGTTGGTTGTGAGCGAGGTTGTGGGATCTCTTGAAAATCTGAGTATGCTCTATGGTTGCAGCTTTGACTGAACTTCCATAACCAGAAAAGATTTCTTGAGATTTTTTTTGTGAGAGATTTTGAGTCGTGAGGAGTTTGGTACTCTGCAAGTTTGTAAGTCAAGCTTGTTCGGTATAGTCGAAATCTTGCTGGCACGATGGGTGACCTTCAAATAGTTGGAGGAATCAAGAAGCTCAACAACAAAAACTACAACATGTGGGCAACATGTATGGAGTCTTACCTACAAGGTCAAGATCTTTGGGAGGTCGTCGGTGGTGGTGAAGTTACACAACCGGTGGCAGAAGATGCCAATGGCACCTTGCGAAAGTGGAAAATTAAAGCAGGCAAAGCGATGTTTGCTTTAAAGACCACAATTGAAGAAGAAATGTTGGAGCACATTCGAGATGCTAAAACACCAAAGGAAGCCTGGGACACTTTTGTTACACTTTTTTCAAAGAAGAATGATACAAGACTACAACTTCTTGAGAATGAGCTACTATCAATGGTGCAACGCGACATGACAATTGCCCAATATTTTCACAAAGTGAAGTCGATATGCCGCGAAATTTCAGAATTAGATCCAACAGCTCCTATTGGGGAAACCAGGATAAAGAGAATAATTATCCACGGTTTAAGACCCGAATATCGAGGGTTTATTGCCGCTATACAGGGATGGCCGATACAACCATCACTTGTTGAGTTTGAAAATTTGCTTGCAAGTCAGGAAGCTATGGCTAAGCAAATGGGAGGAGTCTCGCTGAAGAGTGAGGAGGAAGCACTCTATACCAGTAAAAGCAAAGAGACTTCTAAGCGGTACAATGGTGGTGGATCTAATAAGGATGGTGACAAGGTGAACCAAGGAAAGGGAGGCTTTCATCTAGGAGGAGATTCAAAGAGTCGCGGTAATAGTAGAAAGTTCAATGGCGAGTGTTACAACTGCGGGAAGAAGGGCCACATGGCAAAAGATTGTTGGTCCAAGAAAAAGCCTGTTGAAAGTAATACAGCTACTTCTAACTCTACGGAGTATAGTGAAGATGGTTGGGATGCCGAAGTGTTATTTGCTATGGAGGAAGAAGAATTAGCTCTCACGGTTACAACTCCAGAACATATTGACTACAAGAATGACTGGATCATAGATTCAGGCTGCTCAAATCATATGACGGGTGATAAACAAAAGTTGCAAAACTTGTCTGAGTACAAGGGAGGACGTGTGGTAGTAACAGCCGATAACTCAAGGTTACCAATAGCTCACATTGGTAAGACGATAGTTACACCCCGACATAACTCTAGCCAGGTGCCACTTCAAGATGTATACCATGTTCCTGGAATGAAGAAAAACTTATTGTCTGTGGCTCAATTAACATCATCAGGCCACTATGTCTTGTTCGGTCCCCAAGATGTGAAGGTGTATCGTGACCTCAAAATCTTAGAAACACCAACAATGGAGGGACGACGATTGGAGTCAGTCTACGTGATGTCAGCAGAATCTGCATATGTAGATAGGACAAGGAAAAATGAAACATCAGATCTATGGCACATGCGGTTAGGTCACGTTAGCTATTCCAAGCTAAGTGTGATGGTGAAGAAATCGATGCTTAAAGGGCTTCCTCAACTTGATGTGCGAACAGACACAATATGTGCAGGGTGCCAGTATGGTAAAGCACACCAGTTGCCATACGAGGAATCGAAGTTTAAAGCAAAAGAGCCATTAGAGTTAATTCATTCTGATGTGTTTGGACCAGTTAAACAGCCATCAATTGGTGGTATGCGGTATATGGTGACATTCATTGATGACTTCTCAAGGCATGTGTGGGTTTTCTTTATGAAAGAAAAATCTGACACCTTCTCAAAGTTTAAAGAGTTTAGAGAGTTAGCCGAAGGAGAAGTAGGAAAGAAGATTCGTTGCTTGCGCACAGATAACGGGGGAGAATATAGCTCAAAAGAGTTCTCTCAATACTTAAGGGAATGTCAAATACGACATCAATACACTTGTGCCAACACACCACAACAAAATGGTGTAGCTGAGAGAAAGAATCGACATCTTGCAGAAGTTTGTCGAAGCATGCTACATGCAAAGAATGTACCAGGAAGATTTTGGGCTGAAGCAATGAGGACTGCAGCCTTTGTAATCAACAGACTTCCTCAACCGAGGTTAGAATTTATTTCACCCTTTGAGAAATTGTGGAATAAGGAACCTACAGTTAATTACTTTCGAGTATTTGGCTGTGTATGCTATGTATTTGTTCCTGATCATTTACGAAGTAAGTTCGACAAGAAAGCCGTTAGATGTATCTTTGTGGGATACGACAGCCATAGAAAGGGATGGAAATGTTGTGATCCAATGAGTGGAAGATGCTACACTTCACGAGATGTGGTGTTTGATGAAGCATCTTCTTGGTGGTCCTTAGAGAATGAGGCATTGCCAGATTCCAGAGAATTTGGAGACAAGCTACAACAAAAGATGGAGGAACATACTATTCAACTTCAACAAAGTTCAGATGAACTAGGAAATCTAAATGGCAATGATGTTGAACAGAGAGTGACCCAGAATCCTTGGCAAACTGGAATGTATGAACAATCAAATCAAGAAGGTGGGCCTAATGAAATTGAAGAATTAACTCCACAATCTCAACTTCGAAGGTCAACAAGAATACGAAGGCCAAATCCCAAATACGCCAATGCAGCCATAGTCAAAGAATTAACCATAGTAGAACCTGAGAAGTTTGAAGAAGCATCGCAGAGTCCTGAGTGGATGATCGCTATGGAAGAAGAGATTGATGCACTTAAGCAAAACCAGACTTGGGATTTGGTGCCAAAGCCAAGAGATGTAAAGCCTATATCATGTAAATGGGTTTACAAGATAAAACGCCGACCAGATGGGTCAATTGAGAGGTACAAGGCACGATTGGTAGCTCGTGGTTTCTCTCAACAGTACGGACTAGACTACGATGAAACATTTAGTCCAGTGGCAAAACTGACAACAGTACGAGTCTTACTTGCACTTGCAGCTAACAAAGATTGGAATTTGTGGCAGATGGATGTGAAGAATGCCTTTCTTCATGGAGAGCTGGATCGGGAAATCTACATGATTCAACCAATGGGTTTTCAAAGCCAAAATCATCCTGAATATGTATGTAAGCTACGAAAAGCGCTATATGGATTGAAACAAGCACCTAGGGCGTGGTATGGTAAGATTGCTGAATTCCTAACACAAAGTGACTATTCAGTAACACCTGCAGATTCCAGCTTGTTTGTTAAAGCTAATGAAGGGAAGCTAGCTATCGTGCTAGTTTATGTGGATGACTTAATCATAACCGGTGATGATGAGGTAGAAATTCTTCGGACGAAGGAGAATCTTTCAGTCCGTTTCCAAATGAAGGAACTTGGACAGCTCAAGCACTTCCTTGGTCTAGAGGTTGATCGCACACAAGAAGGAATATTTCTTTGTCAACAAAAGTATTCCAAAGATTTGTTGGAAAGATTCAGAATGCTTGAATGTAAGCCGATTTCGACACCAATGGAACCAAATATTAAAATGTGTGCACATGAAGGAAAAGATTTAGAAGATACAACGATGTATCGGCAATTGGTAGGTAGTCTCATCTACTTAACCTTGACAAGACCTGACATTTCTTATGCAGTTAGTGTGATGAGTCGATACATGCAAAATCCAAAGAAGTCTCATTTGGAAACAGTTCGACGAATACTGAGATATGTGAAGAGTACAATTGACTATGGTCTTTTGTACAAGAAAGGTGGAGAATGCAAGTTAGTTGGTTATTGTGATGCTGACTATGCAGGAGATCATGACACTAGGAGATCAACAACTGGCTATGTGTTTAAGCTTGGTTCCGGAACAATTTCTTGGTGTAGCAAGAGACAGCAAACGGTATCATTGTCAACCACTGAAGCAGAGTATCGAGCTGCAGCAATGGCAGCACAAGAAAGTACATGGTTGATACAGTTAATGAATAGCCTACATCAACCAGTAAATTATGCAGTTTCGCTGTACTGTGACAATCAATCAGCAATTCGTTTGGCAGAGAATCCGGTCTTTCATGCAAGAACTAAGCATGTTGAAGTGCACTATCATTTTATCAGGGAGAAGGTTCTACAGGAAGAAATTGAGATGAGACAGATCAAAACAGATGATCAAGTTGCAGATTTGTTTACAAAAAGTCTAAGTATAGGCAAGCTCCAAATGTTTCGTCAACAGCTTGACATATTGCAGAGAATGGGAGCTGGTGTTGAGGGGGAGTGTTAAATTATCAACACCATATCAAAATTCATATGTAGCCCAAGAAGCCCAATCAAATTGAATCCAAATCCAAGAATGTTAAGTTGGTGAAGTAGGTTGATGAAGAAGGTTAGGTTTGGTTGGTGAAGAAGTTAGGTTTGGTTGGTGAAAAATTAGGTTTGGTTGGTGAAGATGTGTGGTTATTAGAATTTTGAGATAATTTATTCGTACGGTTTAGATTTGTTTGCAAGTACTATAAATACCCCTCCTCCCCTTCATTATAAATCATCAAGTAGTAGAAGAAGTAGTAGTGCACTTCAAAGAGTTCTTTAAAGTGTAGTCTTGTGGTTAGTGTGAGAAAGAGTGAGCTTTCAATATTGAGTGTTGTAATTTTTCTTCAAAGTTGTCTTAATATATTTAGTGCCCAAGAGTGTTGTGTTCAACAGCATCTACCTGTTTCCTGACCTCCGTCTTGAGATCTCCCGCTTGCTTCTTCAAAGACAATGATGGATTTTTCTGCTGCTGCTGTTCTTCACTGACAATGGAATTTTGCTGCAGAAGTTGGCGTAGTATGTCATTCATAGTATGGAAAGAAGTCTGCATTTGTGACATCCATGAATCCAGAGTGTTGCATATTTCCTCAATGCGAGCAATTCTGGTTTCTTCAACCATGAAAACAGAAATGAAAGCACCAACGTAACAAATGGAACAAAAAGCTACTGATAGAATTAAACTACTAAATCCAAATTACTATATAAACTATAGGAGCAGGAGCAGGATTATGTATACTTTTATATCGAACTTGTAAATTTGGGTTACAAGTACAAATTTTGTTTACAAAACAACCCAATATATATACAACACGACAGACCCAACTTAGGCCCAACAATGTAACAAACCAAACAGCTAACTTAACAATAGTCCAGACTTTGCTTGGTAGCAATCTATTAGTCCTAACTTGGAAATCAACTTACCAAAATTTGGAGCACTAAGACCTTTTGTAAAATTATCAGTGAATTGCTCTGAGGAAGATACATGTTGAAGCGTTATAAAACATTTCTTAAACTCCTCCCTAATGATATGACAATCTATATTTTAGTGCATTTTTCTACCAATCCAGGTTTTCATGCATGAAAAACTGGATTGGTAGCTACATGTATGGTAGCCTAGCTTTCACAATGCAAAGGAATAGGACCTACAAAAGATATGCCCAAGTAATGAAGAATATAAATTATCCACAATAATTCACAAACAATAGAAGCCATGACCCTGTATTTTGCCTTTGCTGAAGACCTAGGAATAGTAGATTGTTTCTTTGTTTTCTAGGAGACAAGAGCAAAACCAAGAAAAATACAATATCTAGTTAAGGATTTATGACTATCAATAAAAGAACCCCAAGTGCATCAAAATAAGCCTCTAATTCATCGAACTTGTAGCAGAAAACAAAACACTTGAAGAAGATCCTTTTAAATATCTTAAGACATGCAAAGCACACTTCAAATGTGAAGTTCATGGCTTCTGGATGAATTGAATCAATTGTTAGTAGCAAGGCAAGGACAAGCCTTGTAAAACCTAGGTATAAGAGTCTTACCAACAATTATTTTGTGCAACTATGGATCTAATAAGAGTTCACCTTCATCAATACTTAACTTACAACCTTTAGGAAGAGGAATAGAAGTAGGTTTGCTCTCAAATAAACCTACATCACCAATCAAATCAAGCAAGTACTTGCATTGATTAACAAAAATACCATTAACATACCTACAAATTTCCAAACCTAAAAAATTTAGCAAATCCAAGATCTTAGGTATATATATATATATATATATATATATTTCTTTTCTTTTGATGTGCGTTGGAGATTTTACCTTTTGAATATTATGTTGTCTGACATTTTATAAATGCATTTGTGCTATGGAATTTTGGGTGTGCTGCTCTATGTTGAGTGATGATTCCCATTGTGGGTACTTCGGAATGGAAATGATGTATATGTATTGTGGAGTCATTGATGGAGTGATACCTTGGTGACCAAAGTGAAAAGAGGCTTAAACTGTTGAGATTGACCATAATTTGCATTTTCTTTTATTTTGGGAAATTTACGAACTTATTTAGTCGAACATATTTATGCTTGTGGTGGTAAGAAGATTGGTATAAAATATAATTTTAGTGGGACTTATCAAAGGATGGCATTGTAGTAAATAGAACAACCTTTTTATACACTCCTCTATTACCTTTCCTTTTCTCTCTCACGGCTACCCACTAAGAATCACACTATAAAAATTTCTTAACTTCCATTCCTCACTCTCTCAGCGCACCCACCTTCCCCAGACCAATCTTCGGCCTTCTTGACTTGGGTAGTCATCTTTGAGGGCATTTGATCTCATTGTTGGACATTAGGTGGTAAGAAAGCTTCTCCCTTTACTTTCTTCTTCTTAGCTTCATTTCTCCCCCAAACCCTAAAGATAGAAGAATGCTTGCTGTTAGTAAATTTTGGATTTCTATCACCACTCTTTGTTCCTTGATTTTATAGAAGCTTGGTAGATTTACTGAATTTTAGAAGAAGTTGAATGGAAGTTTACCACGTATGTATTTGAAAATTGCTTTGGAATCTAACTTTGAGTGCTTGCATTTAATGCTCATTTATGTTCTCAACTACCTAAGGATAGTATTGTTAAACGGGCCAGCCAAAACTAGACTGACACTTTATGGGCCAAAAAATAAATAATCCTGAACGAATTGACCTATTTAGGCTTGCGGTCTTTTTTAAAAGACCAAGAATGCCCGTTTGGCCTACAGGCTACTCTTTTTTATTTTTTAAATATTAAAATAATATAATTTTAAATTTTTTAGTAAAATATTTGATATTTTTTATTAAAATAATATTTATACATGTAAAATATACTTTTTAAATATTTTTAAATAACCAATAGCTTCAATTTTTCATATTTTCTTTTTAAATTAACTATATTATATTTAAATTTGAAAATTCTATATTTATTTTTAAAAAATTACATAAGTTTTTACATCCAAATTTACTATATTCATTGAATATAAGGTTTATAAATTATAGAAATGTGATAAAGTGAGAATAATTATACTAAATAATGTATTTTTCCAAAAAACCAAAAAATAAATAAAAAAGAAATCTAAAATGCTCAATTCAAGACCACCCATTTACGGGTGGTCTCGATCTAGCTTGCGGGCCACGAGCTTTTTATCCAGTACTACCCAAGGATGCCCAAAATTTTATCTAAATGGTCTTGGCTTGAAGGGAACAAAGAATGGATGAGAAACCCTCCCTTTTCTCTGATTTGCTATCTCTCTCATGTCTGTCAGGATCATGGCACCTGGGTGCCATCGAGACAAAGAGCTCTTACAGAAAGTAGGTTGTTGGGCCCTCGGGTTGCTGGGCACCCAAGGCGCTCGGAGCTGGTTGACTTCTTTATTTTCTTTGGGAGACTTTTGTGGATTTATTAGAGTCATTTTTCTGAGTGATTAATAAACTAATTTTAAGTGAGTAACTAACCCCTCTTGATAATTAAATTCAAATTATTTATTGATGCTAAACATGGAAATGTTAGAGGCCTAGTAATTTTTTGGATCAATTAATTCAATCAATGTTACTAATTGTTATTTGACAAGTAGCATATTGATAGGGTTGTGCACGCACAAATCTCTATGTTTATTTCATGCTATGGGTTGTGTTGATAGATCCTCCCATGGAGGTTGATTTATATGGTGAATCTTGGTATGAAATTGCTTGGGCCTTTGGTGCCAGAGATGTGTGAGCCCTTGGAGCTGGAGATGTGTAAGCCTACAGGCTGGAGAACCTATTAACTCAAAGGCTTGGTATACGTGAGATTGTTTATTATGCCCTGAGCACGGAGATTGTTTGGGCCCTCGGGTTAAAGATTCAGATGCTTTGTGCTCCACTTCTTTTATTTAATCATTATTGTTTTTTCCAGTTGTTACTTACCGAGATTCCCATCTCACTATATTTGTTTCCATGTTTCAAAGCCTGCTTGCATGTAAGACATCTGCCAGAGGAGTAGTGAACGTTCGGTGTCCTCAACCCCTTCTGTGTTTTTGGGGTTGGTGAAATTCTCTTGTAAATCCCTCTCTTGGCATCTGTTAGACACTCTGTAGCTCAATATGGAAATTAAGAGGGGTTTATAGGTATACATTTTGTAATGAGACATGTTGTCCTATTCTTTTTTATGTGTTTCTATTTATTCCTTTCGACATGCTTAGGATCTAATGGAACAGTTAAAAACACAGGTGCAAGGCCATGCTACGGCCCTTAAGCGTGGAACTATATATTAAATTAATTATGACATTGCTATTCTGACGTTGCATGATTATGTAAGTTCTTAGTTGGGTCGTTTATTATGGTTTTGCTTGTTTTATGTTGGGTCTTGGAATTAGGCTTGCGGCTGTGGGAGATCCCATGTGTCATGCTGGTCATGTACCCCAGAAGTAGGTCGTGACAGAACCATAGGTAGAGGGATTAATTTTGAACTGCTTTATGCCGGTCATGTAAATCCTTAATGGGATAAATATGCTCATAGAAGACTACACTTCTAGGAACAACAATTTGTTAAAAGGCATATCAAAAGTTTACAACCGTTTTTTCCTATAGAAAACCCCATAAAAATACAATTATATACTCTTGGAGCAAATTTGTCTTTATGAGGATTAGTATTAGTGGCATAGCACAAACATCCAAAACACCTTAAATCACTATAATCCATAGATTTATTAAAAAACAACTAGTAAGGAGTTTTCTAATGCAAAACACTGTTAGGAAGCCATTAGTGCAAGATTTCTGAATGAAGATTTTTTTATTGAAGGAACCATTTTTTAATCTGATTTGATTTCAAGCCTACAAAGTCAATAAGAGAAACAAATCACATGAATCCTATATACAATGATTTAGCCCTCTTTTAGAATAGAATAGATTCAGAAAAGTAAATAGCATAATTTAGGGAAGCAAAAGTGAGGTGCAAAAGAAAGGAAGACTGATAGTAGCCTTATTTGGAAGGTCCAACAGTTAAAGCCAAATCTGCACCAGCCTAAAGTCAAAAGGGACAAAATTTTTCCATTTCATAAATCAGCGGCTTATTCAATTCAATGCACTATGATTTCATATTAGACAAAGTATGTCACAACCCAAAACCAGGCATGTGACCAGTGTAGATGGTGTTTAGCCCACACCACCGCAAGCTTAACTTTCACTTAGAGTCCTTATTCTTTTCATTAACTTAAACATCTTCAAGTTTAAAAGTAAATTAGCTTGCAACTGAAAAAAAGTGAAAATTCATTTTCCTTCATAATCTTACATTCATAAACACTTGAAGGAATTGAGTTTTTCTTAATCTCAAATCACGAATTACAATATTTTATGATAGTTCCTACTATATTCTTACTTAAATACATTTCATAGAGTGGCCTACCCTATTACAAAGCTTTACTAAGATTAACTAGCTTGACATGACTCTAGAGTACTCTACCTTACCCTGATCAATAGAGAGGCGTCCTTGGTATAAATGTCGTCAGTCTGTGGAATCTTCTTGTACCTGAAACTGTGACAGGGTGAGTCCAACCACTTGACTCACCATAGATGGCCTTACCAAGCAAACATATATAACCATGCATACAACATGTACATGAATATAGAAAACATAAGCATGCTGACACTCAAGCATAAAAAAGAAAGTAATAAGGCTTTAATGTACATTTACAATGTGAAATTTCTTTCTTGTATTTCTTTGTTTGATTCTCGCCTTGATCCTGAGACTGTGTCGAAAACATACTGCCATGGCATTCGACTAGACTAATGATAACCAACATATCATAACAACTAGTCTTTACGTAGGAGGCACATGCATAAAGTAAAGGCAATCATAAATCATCTCAAACTGAATGCAATAAATGATAGTCATAGGATCAACAAATGAAATACATTATTATACTTCATGCAATTGAAATACATCCAAAGTCACAATCACACAGATGCTGGTGGCTAATCGATTCTTAAGCAACTCAACAACTATAAAGCATGTTCCTTATTGTGCATGTAGCAATGTGAGACCAAGGACATCAAAGCCTGATAGTACCCTTTTATAACCAAGCATACTACTACCATCAAGTGATCAACAAAATAAATAATTGTTCTTATGTGACAAGCATACAGGAAACATTTGCAAAGGAATCAGTACATGCAATGGTAGGCCAATCTATTCCCAAGCAGCTCAACGACCACAACACAAGGGCCCTTAATATGCGTGCAGCAATGTGAGACCAAGGACATCAAAGCTAGACCATTCCACACGCCAACATAAATATAAGTAAGTACATGTCATTCGCACATACAATGGTGTGCAAAATCAATCAAATACATACATACACATAATGCAACATTATCACATTTATACTTAGTCATAATTTGTGGAAGTAATGCATGTCTGAAGGTGCTATACCTATAAGTGATTTCAAGCTCGAATCATATTCATCTTACACTCACAAGCTCATTATACATAATGCTTCTTAGACTCGAACCAACTTTCTTATACATACGACACACAAATATATATGGCAATTCCTCTAGACATTCTCATATACATATTCAAATTAAATCACAAATTTAAGTTTTGCTTCACTAACTTCATTGGCACACCAATGTACCACATTAGGGTGTATATATATATATGTATCATTTGCATACTGTTCATTATACTCAATCTCATAAGTATAGGAGGCCCATTTTCATCTATACAGAACATCTCAATAGTCAAATCAGTATGTGTTTTATACAATTCTACAAGATAATATCCAAAGAAATAAAATCATACAAGATAAGGTTAGATCTCTCACCTTGTGTCTAAGCTAGATTTATACACTTTATATCGAACAAAGGATGTCCAAGATCCAAGTGAAGGCCTATAGAATGATTCAAGCAAGAGAATAACACCAAATCAGAACAAAAGCTATCAATCATCTAAATTTGTTCTATTTTGAGGCTAAATTCGGATCCAAACTTTAGAAAAATTCTGGTAATAATCCATAGTTCCAAAAATTATAAAATTTGGTACAAAGCCTTATTAATATGCTGACATACTAGGATAAAAATTTTAGATTTAAATTCCATTGTTTTTCCCCCCTAAAGACCCTTTTAGCAACCAGATATCAGTTCTATCTCAGTTTCATAGAAGCTTAGAAAATTACTTCATTGACCCATTAATACAACTCCAAATCCCATGGAATTTGGTAAGGACTACCTTAATGTCTTCTCTATGTGACATAAAAAGCTTGGGACAAAATACAGTCATTTGGGTAGTTAAACATAATTCCTTTGTCAACATGTCATTTCTGTTCCTGAATCGAACTAGGTACTGTTTATGCCTTATTTGTCAAAGCAAAACACTGCTAAAAATTCTAAAACAATCTAGTTTAGTTTAATAACATATTAAAAGATTTTCCTGAAAATTCCATGATTTTAGGTCTTCATTTGACCATCACAAATACAAAGTCAAATAATATGATAGTAAAAGATGAGCAATTAACACAACCCAATTAACTGAACTGTTGCTGCACTGTTCTTGTTTTCCCTCTTGTCTAACTCTTAATTCAACATCATACAAACATCTAATTTGTTTCCAAATGCTCATACAATTAAAGTTTATGTCCTTTATTCATTTAGACTAGAAGCAACAAAAAGAATGCATGAATTAAGTCTAATTTATCAATTTGATTCCACAATTCTGCACTACTTTGATATGTCTCTCAGCCTAAATCATTTCACCCACATTATAATCCCAATGCCCAAAAAATGTATATCCAAAATGCTATTAATTATCCTAAATCTAGAACAATAGTCAGGCAACAACTTGCAAGTCCACAAGAATACTACAAGAGTGATGGAACAAAATAATCAAAGTCTCAACGTCATATAATCAAATCCACAGAAAATGGAAGAAACCATACAACCTAAATCTAATAGGAATCCCAACATTTAATTTCATTAAATTCATTATCACTAAGCATCGTAAAAAAAAAACTCACTCATCTCTTCCCTGTAAAAGCCAATATATTGAAATTTTCAACCTTAAATCATCCTTCAATCCTCTTATTCCATTTCCAACCTTTTCTAGTCCTTACTTTCTCAAATAGAATCAGAATCTCATTTATAGATATGAGTAAAAATAGCCATACATGCACATAAGCTTTGAGTTATAGAGGATGATGGAGAAAAAAGTTCAATACCTACCTCTCAATCTCATTGCTCTGCTCGGTCCTGTACTCTCTCTACAATCTGTCATCACAGCAGCTTGAGTCCCTAAAATTTGAACACTCTTGATCAGCAAGGGATTTTCATAAAAGGACATGAGAAAACAAGAGAGAGGAGGAAGAAGAGATTCACCCTCGATCAATCCCACGCATAGGAAGAGATGGAGATTTCTCAACCAGATTAGTTCTGTTTAATCTTACCTGAGCTGGACAATTTCACCTATATCAGCCACCTCTTCGACGGCTAGCACGATAGAGGTCTTTTGAGAATAGAGACAAAAGGAGAGAGATGAGACAATGAGTGAATCAAAAATAGAGCATATACCTTACCCGTTGCTACAACCACCTGATGCCTCCCTAAGCTAAACTCTTGATGTTTTCAAGGAATAGGTTTTTTTTTAAGTCCCATAAATTTCCCAACTTGATGCTGAAAGTCCACTATGAACTAACTTAAAAAACTTCAAGTATTACAAATCATTTAAGATGAAAGATTGCTAGCAAATGTGCTTTGGTGTTAACCATTGGAATTTAAATGGAGGAGCCTCTCTTCAACGACTATTGTTAGCGATATTGCAAATACACCAGTCACACAAGTAATATAGTGAATTAAAGAGTAAAAGTATCGTTTCCTCGAGGACTAAGTGGCTAACTACCCAAGAAATTTAACCAAATTAGTTAGACGAAAATGTTGGATTGAAGACAGCTCTAGTCAAGAACTGACAAAATAAAAAGCAAATGATAGTAATTTTTTATAAAGTTTTCTTAATTGACAGCAAACAAACACACAAGTTGATTGAAATTAATCTAATTAAAAGTCTAGGGCTACTAATCCCCCTCTACCTTTCTAGAAATTCTAAACCTCTCTCATGAACTTACAACTCTATCAATCGCATAAGTTAACGCCGGGTTAATCTATTAACTTAAAAGAATTTTCCTGAATCTCAAATAAGATACTTAGCACCTACTCAATTCCTTAAGTGAGTTAAGTCTATACTAACTAACCTAGCTTTGATAAAATGAGATTAACTAATATTCCTATTAGCTAACAAGTGAAAATGCTTAAGGTTCACGCACTTGTTCCTCTTATTCAAAGTTCTACTCTCACCTCGCTCTCTTGAAATTGATGACAGTAACAAGCAATTATAAAGATTGATTAATTCTATATAAAGCAACAGTAAATGAATAAGAAGACTTAAATTGATTGAATAAAAGTTGTAGATACATGAGAGAATACAAAATCTATTATGGAGTTGAGTTCATAGTATCCTTAGAGAGAAAATTTAGCTACTCATGGAAAATAAATAACAGCAAACAGAAATAGGGGTAGAAAAAGCCATGAATCTGAAGTTAGATGATGGATTTGAGCCCTCAAGCCTTGAAAATTGAGTTACCCCTTTTATTCTTAGCAAAAACGGCATTCTCCACTGTCCTCCAGATTAGAACGCCTAAGGAAAATTGATCTACAGCTATTTAAACCTCATCTGATGTGGCAAAAAAATAGCTTTGCCACTGCAGCAGTAAGTCTTCACCGCTATAGCGGTGGAGCACGGAGAGTATGTTGAATTAAAAACCAACAAGTCTTCAGCGAGGCAATTAATGGAGCAGCAGGGGACTTATGCTATAGCGGTACAAACTCACTACTACAGCGATGGATGACAGGATAAGATAGTGACTTTTGATGAAGTGGTCCTATAATGGTGAACAAATACCACTACAGCAGTGGATCACAGATTAGGATGCTCTCCTGCTGGTGTTTGGCCCTTATTTGGCAGATCTCAACATCTATGTGGTAGGTTGTTGCTTTAATTACTCCTTTAATTCCTTGCTTCGAATACAATGATTTCTTTTCCTCTAATTGGTAATCATTCTTTGTACCATGAAATATAAGATAACACACCAATTACAGACATAAAAATGAAGGTACATCAATAATATCACAAGGTGCATAGGGGAATCAGAACTAGAATAGCTTGAGGCCAAAAAGAATTAAATCAGTAAAATTCAAGAAAATCAAGGTTCAGATGTCAATAAAAAGTGCATAAAAATCATGCTAATTGGGAATTATCACTCCCCCAAACCTGAACCCTTGCTTGCCTTCAACCAAAAACTTCCCATGAGAAAATTTCTGATATGAAAATGTGAAACTAGGAGGAGTATAGATCTAAAAATATGTGAATTAAAGCGAGCGAAGCCTCATCAAACCATTAATCGTAAGATTAAACTCAAGAGTTTGCAATCTTAAAGATTCCAATGATAAGTGTTAACAGACAACAAGAAAACAGGAATTACATCTTTTCAAAAACATCAAAGCTGCACCTCTTTGAGTAGTTTATAATACCAAATTCAAAAATTCCAAAACTAAATCGCTTCTTTGTTCTCAAGGGCATCGTTTTATTTTGATTCTCAAGAACTTCATTGTTTTGTTCTCAAGGATATTGCTTCCTTAATTTTTCTTATTTCCTTTTGGAAATTTGGCATATTATTAATTTTTGTAATTACAAGAGCCTACCCCTTATTGAAACTTTCAATTATTCCGTTATTGAACCCTTTTTTCACTAACCCCTTATTGAACATATTTTTTTTCTTTTTTTTAAATGAAAAAGAACTATAAACCATTTACAAAAAGAAATGAACATCATTTTTGTTATTCGAAAGTGGTTGGGTTAACACTCATAAAAATATATATATAAAGCTTAAATTTGCAAACTCAAGAGGTAAATCTTATATTTTTTTTGGTATGACCTGGTTTAGCTTGCTAAAGAATTTCCAAATTTTCAGATTTCAAAATTTTCAAAAATTTCCTCCTATTAGACATATACATAGGGACAGAACAAAACCAGCCGAATTTTCTCATTGATGGAACAGACGGTAAACCTTTCCCTCAAACCTAAATCTAACATTGTCCTCAATGGGAGAAGAATTAACAGAGACATTTGCAGTAAAAAAATTTCTTATCTAAACCATCAACATATCAAGCAAAAGCATTTCATCTATTCAGTATAGTAGAAAAATAATATTTTAATCCACCAAATTTCAAATTTCATCACATCAAACAAAACACATAGAGTCAATGTATCAACAATCCATAATAGAATTACAGCACAACAAAAATATTAAAAACCATACAACTAAGTAGCAAAAATCAAATACAAAACAACCTAAAAAATTAATCTTCCATGTCATTATTCCCTGCATCAGCTTCCTCTAGTCTGCCCGAACTCTGACCCATAGCAACAGACGGTAGCTTGGATGCATCTAAGTTTAGCTTTTCAGCTAGCAAGCCTCCAAAGTGGAAAGGTAAGCATTTTGGTGTTGAGTTTCAATCTTAAAACTAGCCATTTCACTCCTCATTTCAGCTATGTCGCCCTAAATTTTCATTATCCCATCTTTGATTCTGATTGCTCTTTCATTTATCTCAACCAGACTCACTTTTTCCTTATCCTTTCACAATGAATCTTTATTGGATGAATCTTTGTTACTTTCAGCTATCTGCCCTCTAATATATTCTGCTATTATGGGCTCTAGGGGTCTCATAGCCTTCTCTTCTCTCTTTGGGACCTCCTATTTTAAAAGCAACTAAGTCAGGAGGAATGAGTAGCCTATTATTTTGGGGTTTGCCTGAGCTGACTTCTCAATATTGTCTAAAATTATCAACCTAACATTGATTTGAATCCCCTTCATTATACAATAAATTAGTAGGGCTTTTGAAACAAAAATGTCAGACGTGTTTGAAGATGGTAAGAGAGTATAACCAATGAACGTCAACAACACTCTAGTAATTAGAAGGAGTTTTTCTTTCCATATGGTGTGGAGCTCCTTTCATATCTAACTCCCTTTTTGTTTTAGGAGCACAGATAGTGCTCAAAACATCTTCCAGGTCCCATGAACCGTCACTCTTCAGATGTGGTAACTGAAGGGTTGTTCATTGTAGTAAAACTCTCCAAGAAAGTCCGTGATGGTTTGAGCATGGAAATACACCTTTTTATCCCTCACTTTATATTCACATTCCTTCAACTCATCATTGGCCACCTGATTACTGCTGGCATAAAACTCTTGCACCAACCTTATATTTCCATGAGTTGGAGTGGCTACCAACTTTTCCTAATTCCTCAGGGCAATTATCTCTTGCACCAACCTCATTGCCTTTTAAATCAGTCCCCTTCTCTTTGACTATTCTTCTACGATGACATTAGTTTTGAATCTCCTTTTATGGGTAGTTGATAAGAAATCATTAGATACAGAACTTGAGTAAGCTTCAACACTCAAGTTTCTTTTGGCTGTTAATTTCTTTCTCTTTTGCTATAGAGGAGGCATGAGAGTGACCAGAACAATTAGGAATCCTGTAAATGGTGAATCTAGCAAACAGATCCATCATAAATAATCAATTTCACTCAAACAGTAAAAATTCATTCCCTAAAATGCTACAATGACGGTATGTAATTTCCCTCAAACCTAATTCCTACTCTAAAAGATACCAAAAATTGTAAAAGCCTAATCTAGAGGTAATAACAAAAATTCTAACTCCAAATCAGCAATTGAACAAGAACTAACTCACTATTAAAAGTAAAAATTAAAGAATAAAAACCTATAATGGAAAATTCTAACCTAGAAAGACTAAGATTTTCTAACAAAAGTCTAACTAAAAGATTAATCTAATTCTAACTATAGAAACATTAACAATAAAATCGCAAAAAAGGACAAGAAAAGAACTAAACAATGTAAACAGTGGATAAAAGCCTTTATCCTATAGTTTAGTTGCCAAAAGATAACTAAAACCACAAAAATTCTAAACTAAACTACCAACTCACCCTAAAATCTAACTAATCCTAAAAGAAAGATGAACTTCTAATAAACAAGAAGGAAGAAGGGTACCTACCTAACATTGTCAAAGACATGAGAGCACAAACACCTCGAATAGGACTATGAAACACAAACACGAAGGCTAACTCGAGAAATTGAAAGTGTTTATAGAGGATTTGGAAGTAGGGAATGACTGGGTATACAGAGGGAGAGTAGTCGACTATACTGGTGCTCAGCCACAGGGGAGAGATTTCTAAAATTAGGGCAGATGTGGGATGCAGAATTGGGCATTTTCCTAATATAGGGTCACTCCTGTTGCAATGGGATGCACTTCTCACTACATCGCCCACTCTTTCTTTTTTTTGGAAAAAACCCTTGTCGCTATAGTGGTGCGAAGCCACCATCGCAGCGAGACAACGTAAAACTAACCTCCCTTAGGCTTTCTCATCGCTACAGCAGTCAATGCCACCGCTGCAGCATACTAAGCCAGAGAATTGAAACTTTTTAGTTCATCTATCACTGCGGTGATCAACTCCCACCACTGTAGCGTGCTCAGGCAGAGAGTTACCTCTCTCATTCCTCAATATACCATTGTAGTGGGAAATGCTCCCTACAACAGCGTATCCAGACAGAGAATTAAAATTCTCTGTTACTCCTCTCTTTATAGTAGTCAAATCCCACCACTGCAACATGATCTCACAGAGTCCATAGCCTTTATCCCAACCTCTCACTATAGTAGTATGAAACCACTACTACAGTGTGCTATGACAGAACCAAATTCAGCTCCTTCACTTAAAACTTTGTTTTTAAATCTGCTGCACCCCATTACACTTCAAGTTTTAGTATCCTAAATAGCCACTCAAAGAGCATATTAGATAATTCAAAACAACCACATTCTTAGAACCCAAGCATCAAACAAAGCTAACATTATCAAGCATCAAAGCAACCTTTAATCACCTAATAATAGAATACCAAATCAGATTATCAGGAAAAAAGCAAATGTGGCTTAATCAGGTAAACCAGTAATTACCACAGTTCAGCACTTAAGAATTCAACAACAAAAACACACTCAAACAATTAAAGCATACAACATAAAATTATGACAGAAATTAAACTTCAAAACATTAAAAGTTTGGGTTGCCTCCCAAGAGCGCTAAGTTTATAGTCTTCAGCCAGACTTTACCAGGGCGCCTAAACATTTGATGGTGTGAGAGCAAGCAAAGTCCCCTTCTTTTCACTCTCATGTCCTAGATAATGCTTCAGCAGCTGACCATTAACTTTGAAACTTTGTGAGCCCTCCATATCAGCAATTTCCACTGCTCTATTTACAAATTCTTCTTTCATCACAAAAGGCCCTGACCATCGAGATTTTAGCTTCCTAAGGAACAATTTTAGTCTTGAGTTATAAAGCAAGACCTTTTGACTTGCTTCTGATATCGGGCATTTTTATATGCAATTTAGTCCCTATCTTAACCTATTTACATTTTCCAACATTGTAAATTCTCTAATTTTATTATGTTTTAGATTTAATTATAGAATTAATATGGTTCAATTTCATAATTTTATCCCAATTAATTCAATTATGTATTTTTTAAATAAATATTTAGAGAGTAATTTGCTAACTTGGAGGCTACCTGGAAGTTGACATGGCATTCTAGGGCTGATTGGTTGTTGACTGGACTGGGGCCCACTATTTCTACACTTTACAACAATAACCAAAAAGTAAACAGTAGCTAAAGCATGCTTTAGAACAAAAAACAAAGCAGTAGAAACCAAAAATGACAACCACTTTTCTACACCAGAAAAAGGGATTTTCTGCAGCACTATTTCTATGAATCTGTTCTACACTTTTGTTGCATTAGAACTGTATACCAGAATGTGAAAGGGACCCAACCAGAAGTGCAAATTTGTCCCTCTCTCCTAGCAGTAGCTTAAGAGACATTCATACCACCATTTCACCTTGTTGAAGAAATATTCTTCCTCTATTTTCTCTGTATTTCGTGGGTTTACCCCTCCCTCTCATTTTCTTCTTTGTTTGTTTATATTTTGACCTCCATGGAAGGCTAAAAGCCTCTTGTAATCAATCCATGGATGAACTAGCATTGTAACCTGAATTTTTAGAGCTTCATCAGATGAGTATTATTGCTGTTCTTCTGTTTCATTCCTATTCTATTTTTTTCTCTAGTTTTTATGTTAATACTTGCTTTGATATGAGTTAGTGTCACAAGTAGAATAGAAATGGCTTATTTAGATGATTATCTAACTTGATTAGGTTGGGTTTAATCAGATTACATGTGGTCAAGTTTAACTTATGTGTAATCTAGTTCTAGGAAGTCTCTTGAAAATATTAGTTAGAAATCCTAATGATAGAGAACAATATAATTAATTTGAAGATAAGAATGATGATCTAGGGACTCTATGGTTAATTGCATTTCTATGTTTAGTGAAATTTCGTTTCTATTATATTCTATTGTTCTATTATGTTATACCTTTAATTTATGTTTTTGTTCTATGCACTCATCCCCCTGTGGTAATTAGGTAGTTAATCGGTAGGTAATTAGGATAATTAGTGTCTGAATAATTAATTAGGCAATTAAAAGCAAGGCTCATTGAGAGAATACAACTTTGTTGAGTTCTCAATTTAGTACCATTTTGGTGCTAAATACCCTCTCGTTTGATCTCTTTCTTGTTGGCTTGTAATTCTTAACCCATGTTTTGAGTAGTTTAGAATAGTTTTAGTTTTCTTTGATCTTTTAATAAATGGAGTGATTTCATGATTCTTTTCTGCGATTTAATGGTTTTATTTGTTATTTTTGATATAGGTTGAGTTGGTGAGAAGTTCATATTAGAAGATGGAATGTTAGAGCTGAAATTCTGAAGATGCTGGAGTGGTTGATGTCCCCACCGCTATAGCGGTGGATTCTACGACTATAGCGGTGGAATGCTAAAAAAAATATTTTGGAGCCATCTTCTCTGCCATCTACCGCTATAGCAGTAAATCTTCACTACTATAGCGGTGGAACCTGAAAAAACATGATTTTAAGCTCTCTTCTCTGCCTTCCACTGCTATAATGGTGATTCACGATCCTCCACTGATTTAAATGCGTTAGAACATATTTTCTAGGGTATTCTAAGTTGGAGACTGAGGGGAGGCACCGATTTCTGCTAGAGGAGAAGGAGGAATCCATTGCCGAATTCGATCAAGTCCGAATTCCGTCAACCAAACCTCAGATTCATGGAATTTTCTCATTCTTTTACTGTTTTATGTAGTTTTAGAGCCATGAGTGGCTGATTTCTATTCTAGAGTTATTAATCCCCCTCTTTCGTTCTAGGAATTGCTAATTCTCCCTAATATTTGTGATTCAAATCAATTATACACATTAATCTTAGGTTTTTTAATGGCTTAAAGTGAATCTCTCGAACCTAAATTAAGCTACTCAACTCTACACAATCCTTTATGTGAGTTTAAGTCGAATTAATGTTAACCTAATTTGATTAAATGAGGTTAATTAATATTCCTATTAATTAACAAGTAAAACCGCTAAGTTCTATCACTCGCCCTAATCATTCAGTGTTCTACCAACATCTCCCTCTCCTGAATTCGACGTAAGCAACAAACAAGTCATAAGTGGCCAATTTTATAATAAGTACAGTAAATATGAATAATAGGAATGTATTAAATTGAAAAGAATCACAAGTTTCAAGAGAAATACAAATCCTAATCTGAAATTGGGGAACAGAAAATCAGCCACTCATGGCTTTAAAACTACAGAAAACAGAAAAAAAACGAGCAAATTCCATGAATCTGAGGTTTGGTTGATGGAATTCGAGCTTGATTAGCTTCGGGAATGGATTCCTCCTTCTCCTCTAGCAGAAATAGGTGCCTCCCCTCAGTCTCTGACTCAGAATATCCTAGAAAATCTATTCTGACACATTTAAATCAGTGCATGATTGCGAACCACCGCTATAATGGTGAAAGGCAGAGAAGAAAGCTTAAAATCATGTTTTTCCAAGTTCCACCGCTATAGAGATGAAGATTTACCGCTATAGCGGTAGATGGAAGAGAAGATGGCTCCAAAATATTTTTTTCAGCATTCCACCGCTATAGCTGTAGAATCCACTGCTATAGCAGTGGGAGACAGCAACCACTCCAGCAACTTCAGAATTTCAGCTCTAACATTTCATCTTCTAACACAAACTTCTCACCAACTCAACCTACATAAAAAATAACAAATAAAACCATTAAATTACAGAAAAGAATCATGAATCACTCTATTTATTAAAAGATCAAAGAAAACTAAAACTAATCTAAACTACTCAAAACATGAGTTAAGAATTACAAGCCAACAAGAAAGAGATCAAAAGAGAGGGTATTTAGCACCAAAATGGTACTAAATTGAGAACTTAACAAACTTGGGATGATCACTATACTGAAAGTTGCCACGAATTCAATTCTAGTTGACTCGGTGGTCATAGTGGCTTGAATTAGCTACAAAGGATCTACGAATAATTTTTTGGTCATGCCATCTTTTGACTTTCTCCTTATACAGATGAGAACTGTCATAAGCTTGGAGATGAAGGTCATCTAGCTCATTTTGTTGTAAGATTTTCTTTTCCCTAGCCTTCTTCGCATCAAAATTCAGAAACTTAACAGCCAAAAAAGCTTTATGCTTGAGTTTAACCAGAAGATGGCATGCCTTGCCATAAACCATCTGGAATGGTGAAGTCTTAATTAGGGTTTTGAACACAGCACGGTAGGCCCACAACACATCATCTAGCTTAGTTACCTAATCCTTCTGTAAGGTACTAACTATTTGTTCTAAAATTCTTTTCAATTCCCAGTTAGATACCTCTACTTGGCCACTAGTTTGGGGATAGTATAGAGTGGCTATCTAGTGTTTGACTCCATGTCTGGCTAGAAGAGTTTCCAAACTCTTGTTACAAAAGTGTGACCCTTCATAACTGATCAAGGCTTTTGGCACTCCAAATCGAGAATTTTCAAGAATTTTAGCACTACTTTTGCATCATTAGTAGATTTGGGATTGCCTCCACCCACTTAGGCACATAATCAACGGCCACCAAGATATATTGGTTAGTGAATAAAGAAGGAAATAGCCCTATGAAATTGATTCCCCACACATTGAACACCTCTATTTCTAGCATAGTATTTAGAGGCATTTCATGCTTTTGCGACATATTTCAACTTCTTTGGCACTAGTCACACCTCTTTACAAATTTTCTTCCATCATTGAACAATAAGGGCCAATAGAATCCACTTTCTGAAACTTTAGTAGCTGTACATGACAGTGCCATAATATGCTAGTCATTTCCTCCTCCAGGACACAACGTTGAAACACATTATCAACACATTGACAAAACAAAAAGGGTTCATCCCAAAAATGAGAATTAACATCATGGATGAACTTTTTCTTCTGCTGATAATTACAGTCGGGAGGAAATAAACCATATACTAAGAAATTGACATAATCAGCGTACTAAGGTGTCATTGCTTTTTCAACATAAAACAATATCTCATCTGGGAAGTTTTCATTTATTTGGGACATACCTTCCTCTTGAACTTCAGCCTTCAAGTGAGATAGGTGATCTGCCACTTAATTCTCTAACCCCTTATGATCTATGATACGCAAGTCAAATTCTTGCAACAACAAAATCTACCTTATGAGCCTTAGTTTTGAACCCTTTTTGCTAAGCAGATATTTTATTGCTGAGTGGTTTGTAAATACCACCACACTTGTGCCTACCAAATATGCTCTGAATTTATCAAAGGCATATACCACTACTAGAAGCTCTTTTTCGGTGGTAGTATAATTCATCTAGGTATCAGTCATAGTTTAACTTGCATAGTAAATCAGATGAAAGAACTTCCCATATTTTTGGCCCAAAACTGCACCCATGGCATGATCACTCACATTATATATTAAGTCGAATGATTTCTCCTAATCTGGTGCAACCACCACTGATGTAGTTACTAATTTCTGCTTTAGCTCTTCAAAAGCTTTCTTGCACTCTTCTATAAAGTCAAATGGCACATCTTTCTCCAATAATTTATAAAGAGGTTTGGAAACCTTGGAGAAGTCTTTGATAAATTGATGGTAGAACCTGGCGTGCCCAAGAAAGCTTCTAACTCCTTTAACAGATGAAGGGGAAGGTAGTTGCTCTATTACAGTAATCTTTGCTTGATTAACCTTTAGACCTTTCCTTGACACTTTATGCCCCAACACTATTCCCTCTTGCACCATGAAATGACATTTTTCCCAGTTAAGTTCAAGGTTTGTATCTTCATACTTTTTAGAACTTTTCCCAAATTTTTTAAACAATCTTCAAATGAAAACCCCAAACACCGAGAAGTCATCCTTGAAGATTTCTAAACATTGTTCGACCATATCTAAAAATTTAGCCATCATACACCTTTGAAAAGTTGCCAGTGGATTACACAATCCAAATGGCATTCTACAAAAGGCGAAAGTTCCATAGGGGCATGTGAAAGTTGTCTTTTCTTGATCATCTAAGGCTATTGTAATTTGGTTGTACCCTGAGTATCCATCAAGAAAATAGAAAAACTCTTTTCCAGCTAGACGGTCCAACATTTGGTCGATGAATTGCAATAGGAAGTAGTCTTTTCTAGTGGCATTATTCAACTTTCTGTAATCCATACAGACTCCCTACCTAGTTACAATTCTAGTTAGAATTAACTCATTACAGGCATTAGCCACTACAGTCATGCCTCCCTTCTTAGGGATGCACTGAACCAAGCTCACCCAAGAGCTATCAGAAATGGGATAAATAATCATGCTTCTAACCACTTCAGAATTTCTTTCTTGACCATTTCTTTCATTATGGGGTTCAATCTTCTTTGGTGTTCTATAGATGGTTTATGATCCTCTTCTAGATTAATCTTGTGCATGCACATATATGGACTGATACCCTTAATGTCAGCTATGGACCATCCAATAGCTCTTTTGTAATCCTTTAAAACTTCTACCAATTTTCTTTCCTGATCATCGATCAAAATAAAAGAGATGATGACTAGTAGTGTTTCTGATTCCCCAAGGTATGTATACTTCAAGTGTGCTGGTAGAGGCTTTAGCTCAAGCACTAGTGGTTCTTCCACTGAAGGCTTAAGTATGGATGTAATTCTAGAGGCTACATCCAATGCTTCGAATAAGTGTTTAGGATTATAAAATGGTTCCAAAGAATCTAATAAGCTCATCACTTCTTTTGTTTCCTCTTTTTCATTTTCTGCCCCTAAGGTTAAAGATGCCTTGAGTTATCCTTGTCTTCCTCATAGTCCATGATAATAAAATTAGCCAAAAAAATTAACTTATCCACCTTGACAAGTACATCCTCAATGATTTTGTTCGGATAACACAACGAACGGTTAGCTAGCTGAAGTGTCACTGTGGTGGGCTTAGCCTCTCTAAAGCCTAATTTCTTGAAAATAGAGAGCAGCATCAGGTTTACACTTGCTCCCAGATCACGCAATGCTTTTCCAGCAAAATTTTTTCCAATATTGTATGGGATTAC
Organism: Biancaea sappan; assembly: GCA_037074585.1. Taxonomy (NCBI): domain Eukaryota; kingdom Viridiplantae; phylum Streptophyta; class Magnoliopsida; order Fabales; family Fabaceae; genus Biancaea; species Biancaea sappan. Next base: position 36,803,994 of record CM073499.1, read on the forward strand.
AAAAGAACCTAGATCTTGCATTTTGATAGGCAATTTCTTTTCCAAAATGGAACTGTATTCTTAAGTTAAAGCTACCATTTCAAACTCCCCAAATCACCTTTTTCTTGATTGAACGTCCTCTATGAACTTAGCATAACTAGGTATTTGTTCTAATGCCTTTGTGAATGGGATGTTGATCTGAAGTTGCTTCAAAATCTCTAAGAAATTTTTATATTGCCAATCCAAGTTCTACCTTTTGTACCTTTGAGGAAATAGGATGTGAGGAATGATTCTTGAGAAGGAAGAGGATGAAGGTTCAGATGTTTCCCCTTTAAATTTCCCTTTCATTATTGATTCCTCCTTATCATTGGGCTTGTGAATCTCATGTTTATCTATTTTCCTCTTTATTGTGGATGCTCATTAACTCTCACCTAATCATCAAGATTATATCTTGCTTCTGAATATTTGAAGTAGAAGCTCCAAGGAGTTGCTTACCACTTCGGAGAGTTATTACCTTGCAGTACTCCTTTCCTTCCTTCCTAGGGTTATTTTCTGTGTCATGGGGAAAGTTGCCTTGCACCCCATTGTTCAGAACAGTTGCCAATTGGCCCATTTGAGTTTCTAGATTTTTAATGGTCGTACTCTGAGTTTAGCTTATCACCTCAGTTCTCTTCATAAATTTCATGAACATCTCTTCCATAGATGACTTCTTTTCCACCTGAGGTGGTGTAGCTCTATTCTGAGAAAGATAGTACTCTGATTATTAAAGCCACGAGGGTGAGATATCTTGCCAGAAGATAAAGCCAAGAGATTCAGGCAGTGATTATTACTCCATGAGAAATTAGGATGATTTCTCCAGCTCAGATGATAAGTATTGGAATATGAGTTGTTCTGGCTCCTTTACACATTACTCATGTAGTTCAATTGCTCCACTAAACCAAATTCCTCACAACACCCATTGACATGAGCCCCTTCACAGAAATCACATTTTGCTTTTGGCATTGCCATTGCATTCACCCTTGCCCATTCTTTTTGTTTGTACATAGCATGCCAACATTCTTGTTTAATGCTTCATTCTAAGCTAACAAAGTATTTAGGGTGTCTAGTGCCATGAATCCCCTTCTTGAAGCATTTTTGGCTCAGCTAGACACATTTTAACTTGCTCCCATGGTCTTTATTATCTCTTTCACTTAAACAATCAATCTTGCCATCAAAGCACTGCCAGCTGCGGTATCCAGTTTATCTCGAGTCTTATATGTGAAACCGCTATGAAAGATTATGAGTTGCTGCCACTCTGGAAGACCATGATTAGGACACTTCATCAGTAGGTCCTTGAACCATTCCCAAGCCTCATATAGACTTTCACCTTCATGCTGATAAAAGACAGTGATTTCATTACTCAATTTAACTGACCTTGATAGAGGAAATTTACTTAAAAATCATTTCTATAGCTTATCCCAAGTCGTGATACTTCGCTTTGGCTGAGCATTCAACCAGTTCTTAGCCATATCTCTTAAGGAAAAGGGAAATAGAAAGAGACATATAGCATTATCACTGGCTCTGTTAATCTTAACCATATCACAAATATCTAGAAAATTTGTAATGTAGTTATTCGGGTCTTCCATGGGACTTCCTTTATATTGATTTTGTTAAACTAAATTCATCAATATCACCTTAATTTTGAAATTGTTGGTGCCTAGTGTAGGTTTTACTATACTGAAAGCATGTCCACCATTAGCTGGTGAAGCATAGTCCCACACAGCTTTATTGTCATCTTGTTGCAAATATACAGCTTTATTTCCTCCATTGATTTAAATACCCCCAAGATTCACATTATCTTTTGCCATTTCTTCTTGAGAACTTTACCCCTCTTGAACTTTTCTAGCCTTAGCTTCTTTTTGAGTTATCCTTGCAAGCCTCTCGATTTTAGGATCGAAGAAAAGATCAGCTTGATTGATGGCACCTCGCATACATAGTAAGGAGACACCAATTAGCAATAAAAAATAGAATCAGCACATATTAACACTATAAAGACTAAACAGAAAAGAAAGAAGAGAAAAATTAAACAAAACAAAACACACAGCATAAGTTAATGCTAGGTCAATCTATTAACTTAAAAAAATTTTCCTGAATCTTAATTAAGATACTTAACACCTACTCAATTCCTTAAGTGAGTTAAGTCTATACTAACCAACCTAGCTTTGATCAAAGGAAATTAACTAACATTCCTATTAGCTAACAAGGGATAACACTTAAGTTAAGGTTCACACACTCGTTCTTCTTATTCAAAGTTCTACTCTTACCTCCCTCTTCTGAGATTGATAACAGCAAAAGCAATGATAAAGACTGATCAATTCCATATAAAGCAGCAATAAATGAATAAGAAGACTTAAATTGATTGAATAAAATTTGTAGATACATGAGAGAATACAAAATCTATTATGGAGTTAAGCTCATAGTAACCCTAGAGAGAAAATTTAGTTACTCATGGAAAATGAATCTAAAGTTGGATATGGATTTGAGCCCCTAAGCCTTGAAAATCAAGTTCCCCTTTTTATTCTCAACAAAAATAGCATTCTCCATTCTCTTGCAGATCAGAATACCCTAAGGAAAATTGCTCTGTAGCTATTTAAATCTCATCGATGTGGTAGAAAGGTAGCTCTGTCGCTGCAATAATATGTCTTCACCACTGCAGCGGTGGAGCATAGAGATGTATATTGAATTAAAAACCAAGAAGTCTTTAGTGAGGCACTTAATGGAGCAGTGGGGGACTCACGTTGCAGCGGTACAAACTCACTACTATAGCAGTGGATGGCAGGACGAGATAGTGACTTTTGTTGAAGTGGCACTGCAGTGGTGAACATATACCATTGCAGCAGTGGATCACAGATTGTGATGCTCTGAAGTTGGTGTTTAACTCTTAATTAGCAGATCTCAACATCTAAGTGGTGGGTTGTTGCTTTAATTACTCCTTTAATTCCTTACTCCAAATGCAGTGGTTTCCTTTCCTCTAATTGGTGATCATTCTTTGTACCTTGAAATATAAGATAACACACCAATTATAACATAAAAATGAAGGTACATCAAAAATATCACAAGGAGCTTAAGGGAATTAGAACTATAATAACTTGAGGCCAAAAAGAATTAAATCAATAAAATTCAACAAAATCAAGGTTCAAATGTCAAGAAAAAGTGCACAAAAATCATGTTAATTGGGAAATTAACAACTACTCTTCATTAAGTATTTAAGATCCTCTCCAACCAAGTTGTGGGATAGATTTGAAGGAGTAAAAAATATTGAGAGCTATTATGCTACACATCTAAATTCATTCTCTGTGTTTCTTAAGAAATGTTATTGATAGTTTTATCCTACGTGTGAGCTAATCTCTCCTTGTTCTGAGTGAACATATTTTAGTATATTGTTATCATTGTAAGAGTTTAGTGTATGAGCTGATTGTTTTTTTCTAGGGATTATGTTTTAATCCTTTATTGGTGTAAAAGTGTGTTGCTAATCCTCTTTGATTGAAGAGGTTGTAAAAGATCAGGGGTGATCAACCAGGTTATATATTTGCTTAGATTATGTACAAAATTAGTAGGGTACTGATCGTCAGTATTTAAGGTTTTTTTTATATTGGTTACTATTTCCTATTATAAAATTCTCTTGTAGCGTGTTTGAGGAATGTACGTAGAAATTTCCCTTAGGATATTTTGAACCACTATAAATTGTTGTGTCTCTTTACTTTACTAATTATCTTACATTTTTTGAAGAAACAAGTTCACAAGGAAAACCCTTTTTTAAAAGAAAATCACTATAATCAAGATATTGTTATTGAACTTACCAAACTATTTTTAAGGGAACTATTTTCTTCAGGGTTTTACTTCAAAAGAAAGCAAAATTGTCTAAAACATCTAAAAGAATTTCCTATTCTCAATTCAACTCCCGGGTACATTAATAAACTAACAAAAGCCTATTAACAAGATAAGTGGCATGTAATATAATTTTACCCAAAATTTAATAGGTAAGTAAGCTTGAAAATCCAAAGATCTGGCTATTTGTAAATAGTCATATGCATTATTTCAACCAAGCCATTTTGTTGAAGGGTGCAAATATAACCTTTTTAATGTAATATACCAAAACTGTAATACCCATGATTATGGCCTATCTGTGTATGCAATTATTCTTGCCCTTGCAATGCATTGGGATGTGCATGTGTGTGTGATAGTGCTATGTTTATTTATGCCATGATGATTCTTAAATGTGATATGCATGCAGCATGTTCTAGTGGGAACTAAGTCCTCATAGATGACTAAAATGAATGAAAATTTGCATATTGCATAATTTTAGAAAACTTGGGATACCACTTGCTTGCGTGTGATGTGTTTACATGATGTTTGTGATAGTGGAAATCAATGAATAGTTATTTGTGATGCTTTAAGGAGATTAAAATAACTAGAATAAGTTAAGTTGAGGACCTAAGTGAAAAGATGTGAAAAATAGTGGTATTTTTGCTAAAATGTGATAATGGGTTGTTAATTGTATGATTGTTGTATGGTGATGATAATTGCTTAAGTGTGGGGTGTATTTGGAAATTAAACCATGCTTTGGTGAAATCCCTATTATACCCATGGTCCCATACTTGAAGACAAGGAGGAATGAAGGGTAAGGTGGTACTTTGGCAAGAGAAGGTCCCACACTTAAATAAAACTTAGCTCACTCTTCCACACCTCTCCACTTACACATCTAACACTCCCTTTTCACGTCTCCTTAAAGCTTCCCAAATCCTAACCACCAAAACCTCCCAATTTTTTGCCTTCTCTTTAATTTTCGATGCATCTCTGGTCATCGGTAGTTCATTGTCATGTTGAGAAGATTAAAGAATCAAGGTAAAGGATTGGTTTTTGAAATCTTTTTCATTTTCAAATTTATGAGCCCTAGTATGTAAAACTAAGGTATTTTGGTGATTTGGGTGTCCATTTTGTTTCAAATTTGGTGTTACTTGCTTCCCAATGTTCCTACCTTGAATCCTTGACATTTTAGCTGATTAAAATTGATGAGAAATTTGGTAGGAGCTCATAACAATAAATATGAAAATAGAGCAATTTTTGGAAAAAGTGGGTTTGAATCTTGAGCTCGATGTGTAATCAAGTTTCTAAAGTGTTTTTATTAGTTAGGAACTTGCATTTAATGTCCAAAATGTTGAGTATATGCTTTGATTTGGAATGGGGGTGAAAGGGAATGATTTGAAGGCATAGAGGGCAAAGAGAACACAATATTTATACACTTTAGTTGACCGTTGGTGTTGCAGCACCATGAATAGGTGATGAGGCTGTAGCGACATAAGTCAATGAAGTGCATGATTTTTCCTACACTTGGCGTCGCAAAGCCAGAATAGGTGCTACAGCTATCACACCTTGAAAATCGGGCTTATGAATTAAGCATAAACACTAGGGTGTACCTCTATGGTACCCTAGAAAATCACAACATTCCTAATATCCCTAACTATGAAAATCATAAATTTTCCAAGAAAAGATATTTACATTGATATTCAGGAAAGTTTAAACATCCATGTTTTTATCCATATCCCAAAACAACGAGAAATATAAATAATAATTCCCTAAATACATCTGAGCCTAGGTGACCTACAGGACTACAAAGTATTCTTTAAACTGATACAAAATTTGGTTCTACGAACCCACCAGTTAAAAGTGGAGTATATCTTAAAAGGGCTGCTAATCCTCCAGCGGGTATTCCTCCTCTTCAACCACTATATCTAAAAAATGATAACCACAAAGGATGTCAGTTCATCAAAACCTAGTGAGCAAATAACTGTGCAAATAAATATATTATACGACACAAGTAAATATATCAAACATGTACAAGCACAAATGAAATACACACACACAGGGTATTATATGACAATGATGCTCTTTCCTCCCATGAATCTACATCCTCACAAATATCACATTGAGTCACAACTCAATGGAAAATTACTAAGGGTCTACGTTCCCTTTGTCTTAAATTTCCTAAGGTTCATCTACAAGTGTTTGTCCACCCAAAGATTTACTACTCAATGTTATGGCGGGTCTATATTCCCACCACCTCTCTCTTTCCCTTATACAAGCCACACACAAATACCACATGACACATTCAACAACTAAACATAACTCCCAAACATATCCCATAACATAACTCCCTATTACATAAGAAATTACTTTAACTAGTTAATATCACTAACTAGGGAATTTAATTCATTTATTTCCAATTTATGATGTGAGAAGGATTTAATATGTACTTGAATAAATAAAAAAATTCGGTTAGCAAGGTCACCCACTCACCTTAATGCCGACAAGGATTTATCCATGCAAAAGATCTCAAATCAGAGCCAAGTAATCTCCTAAAAACACCTAAAGATAAATCCCAAAAATACTTAGCATAGAAATCTCATTTTGCTTTTTTGCCTAGCCCAGGGCACCTGGGAGCCAAAGTGGGCACCCAGAGCCTTCCAAGAGGCCAAGACCTCTCTGCCCACTTGGTGCCCAGGGAGCCAAGCACCAAAGGCTACTACCTCAGGGGCTGGCATCTAAGCACCCAAGCTTGGAGGGTCACCCTCTCTCAACAAACATGGGCACTTGGACATCCCAGGTCTTGTTCTTCTTTGAAAATTCAGCAAAATCATCTCAAATTTCATTCTTTCCTCTTGGTTTCAAGCAGCAAATGGAACTCCCTCAACTCAAGGATATATTGGTTCTATGGATTCTCTTAAAATTTCTAAAAATCTTCCAAAAACTCTTTCTTCTTTTTATTCTATGAAACCAATTTTGTTTTTTCCCATCAGTTAGGTTTCGTCATTTCTAACAAGAAAACCATAAGAAAGAGACAAGAAAAGCAAGGTTTCAACACAAACTTAAAACCCTATTTTCCTTTCTAGGGCATAAGTAAATCCAAAAATAGAGAAAAAGAGGGAAAGAAAAGATGAAACTTACCTCCTTGCCTCTAGAACTCTTGTGAATCAAAAGTATGGCCGAAAAAGAAGAGATCATCGAAAGAATATGGAAGAAAGGATTAAAGGAGTTAAGAGAAAGAATGGAAGAAGCCCTCTTTTCTCTTGCCCAAAATATACTTATGCATGAAATGAGAGGGAAGAGAGAGAAAGGATAGACTTAAGGGCTAAGTAGGTCATTGGGTGACCTACAGGTACCCAGACCCAGTTGCTCTAAACCCAAGTGATCCAACTAGAAAAATTCCTCAATAATTATATTATTTCCATTAAATTTCCCTTTTCTCCTATTTTTTTCACAATGCATAGAAAAATACAACACAACATTAAAATTAGCCAGTCTAGTCATATATCACAAGTTCCACAATCAATCATTCAAATAGAATAAATTAATTACGGGAAATAAAATGCTTAAATCAAAACAAATAATTTAATGCTATAAATGTCATAATACTCTGAAACACGTGACCCTAAATTAGTGAGTATTACAACAGTGGCAGGCATCAGTAGACACCACTTCCTCTTTCGTCATTTGACACTATAATGCTCCGCCTTTAAATTTTAACATCTTTTCACCTCTTTTCAAGTTAGGATCACTAAGAGTTGTTCCTAAATCATTATAACATATCAAATTCCCTCTGATCATCACATGAAACATGGTAAAGTTTAGCTTGGAATCAAGGTGAGCGGGTAACCTTGCTCTAGTTATTTTTCTTGAATCACAACATCATGTGTGTATACTATGAATGTCTTAGAGGCCCATGAACTTGTAATTCGATAATCATATAACTAAAAGATCAGTTGAATCATTGTTTGCGAATACAAGTGCATGAGGAGCGAATGTGTATTCGAGGTTATACATTTGTGAAGCACTGAATATTACATTTCCATTATTGCAATTATTGTAATGTGTTTTATTGTGGATTGGGCCTAGGTTGAGAAAGCCAAGATGAAATATTCTCCTGAGGGGTAGCTTAGTTTGAGCCTAGGTTAAGGAAGTAGTTCGCACCACTGCCATACCGAATCGCCCAGATTAAATTCATGGCAATCTTGCAATATAGTGATTCCCAGGTCATATTCACTCAAGGAGCGTCACTTTTAACACTAACTAATTGTTCTTAACGCTAATTACACTAATTAACTACAGGGGGTTTGTGACAATAGCAAAAAAGCATACAAACAAAAGTTAAATCTCACAGCAGCAGAACAAGTTTGACAGCAAACAAAAAAAATATCATAGAACACATGTAATCAATCTCTAGTTTTCCTAGAAGTTTAATCATCATTATCCTTTTCTTAAAATCAGTTCTAACTTGATCTATTATTCCAGTCATTAACTAAGTTTTCTAAAAAAAATTTCTAGAACTTGAACACATTGAGTCCTAATAGGGATCTTGCGCTTACACAATCGCATATTGGCAACCCAATCTAACCCTACTTACTAAACATGTATAGAAATCGTATACATACAAATTTAGCAAGGTTTTCTCTTTAATGAAGTAATAAAATCAAAAGTCAAACCCATACATATTTTCTAATAATATATATATATATATATATAAATGAGAACAAGAGGCAAAATAAGGATTAAACTGAAATAAATTAGACCAGAAACACTTATCTATTCAAAGGCATTCAAACTATATCTCCTAGTTCCCCCAAAGACTAATTACAAAAAGGGTTTTAGCCTTCCATAAGGACTAAAACAAAAAATACAGAGGAGAAACTACAGAGAACCCTAAACTACAGAAGAAAAAAGGAGGAAGAAGTTGTTCTGTCCAAAAATGAAAAATCATATATCTTAATCTTTTTGCCAAGGAATGAGGACGAAATTGCCTTTCTGGTGCTGTCATTTTCCATCTGTTTTTGGCCAGCAAGTGCAGCACCTTGAGTAGAAGTAATGCATGGAAATGAAGGTGTAGAAGTTACTTTTTCTGGTTTTGAAGTTAACTTAAGAAAGTTGTAAATATTGGGTAAACTTAGATTGCATAAATTCTACACTTTCCAAACCAGTGGGTCCCACTATTTTAGTCAACATCCCAAGTGGCAGAAAATGCCTAGTCAACAATATTCAGCATCCACATAGTGCTTACGTGGCATCCACATCATTAATTCATCCATGTCAGCAATCTAACTCTCCAATATTTAAATCTAAAAAATACATAATTGAATTAATTGGGATAAAATTATGAAATTGAAGCATATTAATTCTATAATTAATTTATACCCAATAAATCCAAAACATAATAAAATTGGAGAGTTTATAATGTTGGGAAATGTAAATGGCTAAGATAGGGACTAAATTGAATATAAAAATGCCCGATATCAGGAAGCAAAGATGAGCTATTCTCTTGAGAGGTAGAACAATTTAAGCCTAGGTTGAGAAAGTTGAGATGTGCTATTCTCCCAAGAGGTGAGGTAGTTAGGGCCTGGGTTGAGGGGGCTATGAATGGCCATGTTATCCTTCCACGAGGTCATTTGCATTATTGCAATTTGTTTTATTGTGGTGCGATCAAATTGAATTCATTGATTGTTGTATACATTTCAATTATGGAATTTTGGCTATGAAGCCCTTAGGGCATATACTCATGATGTTGTTTATATTATAATCATTTTATTGCACAGTCATTTGCTCACTAAATTGTGGTAAACTCACACCCTTTATGGTTTAACATTTTTAGATTCGGTTGCTGAAAAGGAGTACTTGCCTGAGGAGTAGCAGTGCTTTGTGAGTGGCTATCCCAATTGTTTAGGTGGGTCATGTCAGTCCTTTTATTTTGGTAAAGGTGTCCTAGAAGCTCTGTACATATAGGTCACCTAGGGATGGTTTGCATTCTTTTGTAAAAGATAATTGATGACTGATTTCATTATTTTGTTGTAAACACATGTTCCCCAATATTTCATCCCCTTTTTTATGTTGAAAGGAATAGTTTGAAACACGGTGATTTGATGACAATATATGCATGTTTTCCACCTTGTACAATGTAATACCTTATGCATGATTTGCTGAATTGTATGTTGATTAAATGTATGTCGGCTCAGGCTTACAATATTTTGGAAGGGGTTCCCTTGTACTGTACCAGTCATGTACCCGGAGTTTTAGGGCATGATAAACCTTACTAAAAAATTTAGAATCATTGCTTGACCTAAAGGTTTTAATTCAAACTTGAAACTATTTTTGAACCATGATTTTAAAAAAGTTCATTAAAATGTTCATAACCTGATCATTGGATTTCATCAAGAAGGAGAAAGTAAATCTACTAAAATCATCTACAAGGGTAAGAAAATAATAATCTTTGGACAGACTTGGTTGCTTGTATAGCCCCCAAACATCAACATGAAGAATCTCAATAATAGCAAAAGTGGAATTAACAATTATGGGAAAAGACAAATAGGTTTGTTTAGCTAAAGGGCAAACATCACAAAATTTAGTGTTACATTCTTTTTTCTTTTTAAACAGAAACATATTTAAGGACCAAATTAGCAGGATGTTATAAGCAGTTATGAAAAATGGATACAATAGAAATATCATCAACAAGTTATTCATATAAGCAGACACAACACTAATAGATCTGGAAAACTCCTTTATAGTCCTTTTATCAAAAAAATGAACTCAAGAACATAAAGATCTCCCTCTAACTTTCCTACAACAATGACAACACTAGTCTTCAAATCTTGGAAAACACAAAACTTTGAAATAAAAAAACACTTTATGCATTTAAGATTGGCAATTTTTCTAATATACAGTAAGTTATATTTAAAAAAAGGACATAAAGAAAATCATGTATAATAAATGAATCATCTAAACAAACATTGTCATGCTCAAGAACAAACTTAATATATCCATCAGGAAAATCTAAAGTGATATTTCTATCTAAAGGTCAAACATGTTTTTAGAACCACATATGTGGCTAGTAGCACTAGTATCAATAATCTAGTTATGCTACTCGTGAGTGAAATCCAATTTTGTTTGTTATTTTAAATTGTTTGATGGTCCTTTATAGAATGATGGCACGAGTTAGGCAAGGACTTAAATGAAAACTAAAGATAGATATAAGAATCAAATAGAACCCATGGAAAGAGGCACTTGGTTAAGGGTTTGATATCGGGCATTTTTATATATATTTTGGTCCCTATCTTAGTCCTATTGCATACTTATTCATGAGAACTCTCTAATTTTATTATGTTTTGAATTTTATTAGGTGTAAATTAAATATATAATTAATATGCTTCAATTTCATAATTTTATCCTAATTAATTCAATTGTGTATTTTACAAATTTAATTATTAGAGAGTTCATTACTGACATAGTGCCATTTGGACAAAGACTTGGCATAATTTGATGACTGGACATTGATTAGGGTAGACTAGACGTTGACTAAGGCTGACTAGACATGTGGGCCCCTCAATTATGAAATTTTGTCTAATCTTTTCTACACTTTACTGATTTCTAGCAGAAAATAGCAACAAAACAAAATAGGAGCAGAAGACAACAAACAACAACATGCATGCATAAAACAAAGAAAGGGACAACTTATGGAAGTCAACTAGAAATTACAAATTCATCCTTTTCTCTTGTAGTAGCTTCAAGGCACATTAGAACTTCATTTGGCTTATTAAAGAGCTTCTTCTTCCACCATTTTTTTCCTATAATTTCATAGGTTTCCCCCTTTTCTTCTCTATTTTTATGTGTTTTAGCCTCCAGGGAAGGCTAAACGTTGTTCTGTAATCAGTCCATAGAAGGAGCTGAGTTTGTGTGAAACTTCATGTACAAATAAGTATTCTGATATATATAATTATGTTTCAATTTTGTCCTTGCCTTGTGGTTGGAGCCACTATGACCAGTGAGTTACCCATAATTAGATTTGTGGCAACTTGCAATATAATGGTCGTCCTAGGCCATATTCTCTCAAGGAGCCTTGCTTCTAATTGCCTAATTAATTGTTCTAATACTAATTAACCTAATTACCTTTTGATTACACTGGGGGTGAGTGCAGAATTAAAGACTAAAATAGAATATAAACCTATAGCTAATAGAATAGAACACTAAATACAACACAAAACACAAAACAAAATGAAATTACACATAAATAGATATGGAATGCAATCAGTCATGGAATCCTAGAATTGTAACTATCGTCATTTTTGTCTTCAAATTAATTCTAGTGTTCTCTATCATTAGAATTTCTAACTAATATTTCTAAGAGATTTCCTAGCGCTAGATCACACATAAGTTATACCTAACCATGTGTAATCTGATTAAGCCCAACCTAATCAAGTTAGATAATCATCTAAATAAGCCATTTCTATTCTATTTGTTACACTAAACAGTAATAACAAGGAACATCTCAGATTTAAATCATACATTCAAACTAGTAATCACATCCATAAAGTCTAAACAGCACAAATATGAATCTGAAAACATAGAGGAAGGCAGAATAGAAATAAAACAAAAGAAACAGCAAGAAACTTATTTAGTTTAGCTCCAAAAATTTAGGTTACAATGCTAGTTCTTCCATGGACTAATTACAACATAAATATCAGCCTTCCATGGTGGCCAAAACAGAATAAAATACAAGGGGGAAATACAAAATTATAGAGGAAATGTGGAAGAAGAAACTCTTCAACAGATGCAAATGGTGGTCTGAACTCTTCTTAAGCTGTAAGAGAGAATGAGGGACGAATTTGGCTTCGTTTGCTTCATGGACAAGTCCCTTTCATCTATATTTTTCTACTACTACCTACTGTGTTTTACTATCTACTGTAGAAAGTAATTCTGCTGCTATTTGTCTTTTTCTGCTAGTTCTACTGCACTTTTCTGGTTGTTGTTTAAAGCTAGAAAGTGCTGAAATATGGCCCCAGTTAGTTCAATCAGCCCTAGTCAATGCCCAGTTAGCACATAATGCCATGTCAGCGTCTAAGTGGGCTCCAAGTAAGCAAAATATCCATGTCATCAATTTAGCTCTCTAATTACAAAATTAAGGCACAATTAGTCTATAATTAGATTACATCCAATAAATTCTAAAATATAATAAAATTAGAGAGTATATAATATTTAAGGTACAAAAGAGACTAAGATAGGGACTAAATTGCATATAAAAATGCAAGAAATCACCTTGCCTTTTTGTTTTATGCTTATTTATGTTCTGGTTTAACTGATTTGAGCATGTAATCTGTAATGGATGTTATATTTGAGGGATGAACTTGCTGTGTATACATGTATGCAATTGCTCTGTATATGTAGTAATTTGGGATAGAATTAGCATGTCAGTATGTGATTGCGGGGCATGATTGCGATTAGGACTTAATCAAATGCTATGAGGTTATAGATTAGCAAAGGTCTTCCTAATTATAACTCTAATATAATCCATTCTTTAGAGATTTTCTGAGAACATTAAATTGAGAATCACATGATAGAGTTGAGTCAAAAATTAGTTAAGGGTAGGATTATGATAGTTACAATTCCAATGAAACCATTGATTGATTACAACTCTATTTTATGTTACTGTAATTTAGATTTCTGTTACGACTAGATTTAATGTTATGTTTTATGCTTTAATTATGCAATCGCCACCCCGATGGTAATTAGTAGTTAAGTAGTGTAGATTAGTGTTAGAACAATTAATTAGGTAATAAGAAGCAAGGCTTCACAAGTGAGAATGACCTGGGACGATCGTTATATTGTAAGTTGCCACAAAATTCAATTCTGTGCGATTTGGCATTCATAGTGGCAAAACCAAAATTTTGGCACCGTTCCAGGAGCCAATTTGTTTCTAAATCACCTAATTAGTTATTCAATTGTTTCTTTGTTTGATTTTAAGTTGTTTGGTGTTGTTGGAAGTGGTTTACATGTTTTCAATTTTTTGAGTTACTGGTTACTATTCATGCATTGTTCATATTTGGCAAAGCAACTCTAATTGACTTGAAAACTAGTAGTCCACTGAATTTAGGCCTTCTAAGCAAGGCTCCCAAGGCGATTACATCACTCGGGAGCCTTTCCTTATTTCATCCAAATTCCAACGTTTAGACCTTTTTTTTTCTATTTTACGATGTTTTTCTTGATTTTTCTATTTTCTTGAGATTTTTTGTTTGATTTTGTTAGATCTTATTTTTGAGTTTTGTTTGTTGTTTTTGTGGCTCCAACTTGTGAAGAATTTTTCAAAAAAAAAAACGATCAGAATTTTTTGAGATACTTGATTTTTGGGTATTTTTCATTAGTTAGGCATAGAAACAATAGTATAAGTGTTGTTTTTGGTGTTTTTCTTATGTGTTCCATCTTTCTAGTCTTTCTAGTCTATATTAAGGTCAATTTGATCCAAAATTGGATAGGCCCTGTTTATAGGCTAGTAAAAGTAACTGTCTTATGAATAGTGATCTTGTTATTGTTATTTTGCTTCATTTGTGTAGCATAGTTGTATATAATATAAAATCAGAGTATAATTCTTGTTCTAAGGTTGCTTCTAGTTAGTCAGATTAGGACCTTAACCATGAATCAATATAGAATTGAGAATAGCTTAGAAGATATAGTATCCATAGTGAGGTACTTATCCTTAGGCCAAGAGCAGGAGCCACCATTTCCTCCCCCTTCTCTATCTGTGACTAGCTTAGACTCCTTCACCACATATAGGATAGACCAATGTCTACAATATCTAGGAGTCTTTCATGGCCTTAGAGAGTTTTAACAAGATCATTAACAATATAGCCTTTACCTCGCCACATATATTTCTGAATATGAACAACCAAACCTAAGATATGAGACTTATCCCATTCACCATATGAGCACGAAATTGATGCTCCTTTCCCTAGTTAGTTACCTTCTCCAGCAACCCCTAGGGAACCCTGGTTCATGCCACTACGATGCCAAATCGCCCAGAATTGAATTTGTGGCAATTTGCAGTATAGTGATCCCCAGGTCGTATTCACTCAAGGAGCCTCACTTCTTGATACTAATTAATCGTTCTAAACACCTAAACACTAATGAAGAGTACATAAACGTGGGGGGGGGTTTTGTGGCAGTACTAACAAAACAAACAAAATAGAACAGCAAGTAACTACAACAGCAGCAACAGCAGCAGCAGCAACAGCAGAAATTGCAAGGTATTGACAGTAAAGAGACTATGTAATCAGCCACTAGGATTCATGGGAGTGTAACTATCATTACCTAACTCATTGATTCAGTTTTATTCTCATTCCATTGTTTGGTTCTTTATGAAAATGGTTCTAGAATAACATCTAGAATTTAATGCTACTAATTACAGTCAAGAACATCTCTCTACTATAACTAGATGCATTCAGTGGAAAATCCCAACCAAACCAAGTTAAATATATCTTTTAACTAGTCATTTTGCCTCCCTCACTTTCCTAATCAGTCAAGCAAGGTTATGTCTTATATATAAGTCAGTTTATGTTACATTCTCAAGCACTAATCAGAATTTGACAGCAAAATAAACATGACAGCAAAACAGAAACGAAATGAGATGAAAATGGAGAATAAAACACTTAGCTTGCATTCTTAGTTCAAGCTACAACATCCCAGTGGTCTAGTGACTAATTACAATGAAAACTTAGCCCTCCATGAGAGCAAAACAGCAAACAACAGAAGCAAAAACAGAGAGGAAGAGAGAGCTACGAATTTCCTAAGTTTAGTCCCCTAAAATAAAAGTATTCTGATTTCTAAAACTGATGCCCCTTCAATGCCTTAGAATATTCTACCCTAGATGCTTCCTTGGATGCTTCCTCCATGATGTGGCAGCACTTTGACAGCAAAACAGCAGCAGATAGGTATGGCAGCAGTAGAATTAATATTTCAGCAGCAGAAAAGTATGGCAGCAGCAGAAGAATTAATATTTCTACCCAAAAATTCTGACTACATGGCATTGAATAAGAGTTCAAGTGGGCCCCACATCCAGCATATCCTAGTCAGCATCTGCATCACCCAAAAAGTGCCACATTAGCATCCAAATCATCATCTTTGTCCATGTCAGCACTTTTCTCTCCAAAATTAAAATTTGTAGGAATTAAATTGAGCATTTTACAATTCAAGTTCTAAAAATATAAAATTGAAACACATTCAATCCATAAATAGTTTATACCCAATAAATTCCAAAGCATAATAAAATTAGAGAATTGGCAACATTGAAATAGCCATAGGACTAAGATAGGGACTAAAAAGTATATAAAAATGCCCGATATCAAATCCCCCACACTTGGCCTTTTGCACTCCTGGGCAAAATAATATTCAGAACACCAAAAGACACCAAAGGAAAAGTGTGGAAAGCATGCTAGAATATAATAATTAAAATTTTGAAAAGATTTAGCACTCGAAGAAAATTAATCTTAAATTTCTAAGATTCCAAGCATCATGGCAATTTAATTTGATACGAATGAATTCAAGTAATTAGCCTCCTCACTAGGAATGTGTTTACTCTCTATTCTCTCAAGTGTCTAGGGTAAATCACTCGAAATTCAACTTATCACAGAATTCACTACCATAAGCTTGTCAAGAATCTAAATCTCCACTACTTGAATCCAATACATACTTGAATCAAAAGGACTTTACAAGGTTGTAACGTGGGTAGGAAAAATAGTGGGAAACAAAGGAAAAGATTGAACAATGAAACAAAATATGGTAACAACTCAAGAAAATGAAGAGTATTTATAAGTGAAATATAAGAGACTGAGTATAAATAAATTTGGGTCTCATTGTTCTACCTGCTCCTCTTTTTCACCATTTTCTCTTTTTTTTATTCTTTTCCCCCTTTTTTTTTCTTTCTTTTTTGATGACGTAAGTCCAAATTTTTCTTTCTTTTTCTTCTTGATTGGCCAACCATTTTCTTTTGCTTGAGAGGAAGTAGAAGAAATATAGTTCAAAATACCCCAAAATTCACAAGATTTTTCAGCATATCAATCCTTTAAAAGAATTTAAAATACTCCTCACATCTTAAGTTGGAAGAGAAAAATATTGTTGTAGGCAGAAAAAGTGGTGGAAAAAAAAAACGAAAGAAAGAAAATGGATAAGGCACAAAATGGCATACAATGGAAACAACATATGGAAGGCTATCTGGCTAAAAGTGGGTAACAAGAAACAAATGCCTAAATCATTTCCAAGCATGTACAAGATATGTAGCCTTAACCAAAGATTCAAGACAAGTTCTAGAGTGAAAATCCATGATAGGGCAGCACACACAGAAAGAATAGCATTTTTCATTTAGGCTCAAATCCTCACAGCTAAAAAAAAACTATTACTACAAATTCATTAAAATCAACATCATTGCCATTTAACTTGAATTCCTTAGAGAAATAAGGCTAAATTCTCTTCATGCTAAATCAATCTACACTTTAACTATTTCATCATGCATAATTCCACACCAAAACTCCATCAATTTTTTTCAAAAATAAAACATCAAATTTGGGCAAAACAGAGTAGCAAAATTCTGCACTGCAGAAATTCTGGCGACTCAGCTTTACTGACACAAAACTACACCAAAACAAATGCGAAAGACATCAAATAAAATTCTACAGCTAGAAGACATATAAAGCTTTAAAAACATGTAAAGAAACTAGCAAAATTCATAGCCAATCAGTACAGAAAATTCATGCAAGACAGCTCAAAAATTCTGGACAGAAACAGAGAAAACAGAGGAGACAGCAGGAAATTATTACCAAACTAGGAAATTCTCTCCCCCCACACTTAAACATTTCATTTTCCTCGATGCAAATTATTACCAAACATCAAATAAAATGAGGAGGACATAAATTAAAAGTAGGGAAAGAATACGGCCTTATCATGGAGCCGGAACATTGTAGAGTTGGATTTCCTCTACAGTTTCTTCTTTGAAGCCCTCGTAGAACTTCTTCAACCTTTGCCCATTTACCATGAACTGCTTGTTGGTGGCCTCATTTTGAATTTCTACTGCACCAAAAGGAAAGACATTAGTAATAACAAAAGGGCCAACCCATCTAGAACGAAGCTTACCGGGCATTAGCTTGAGGCGAGAATTATAGAGAAGGACTTTGTCTCCCACTTGGAATTCTTTTTTCTCAATTTTTTGATCATGTAAAGCTTTTGTCCTCTCTTTATAGATGCGCGCATTCTCATAAGCCCCTAGCCTTAGTTCTTCCAGTTCTTGAAGTTGCAACTTTCTTTCTTTACCGGCTAGGGTCATGTCCATATTGTATTGTTTAACGGCCCAATATGCCTTGTGTGCAATCTCCACCGACAAGTGACATGCTTTACCAAATACCAAGCGGTATGGAGACATGCCGATGGGAGTCTTGAAAGCGGTTCTATAGGCCCAAAGCGCATCGTCAAGCCTCTTACTCCAATCTTTTCTGTTGGGTTGCACAATTTTCTCTAATATTTGTTTTATCTCTCGGTTGGAGACTTCTGCTTGCCCATTGGTTTGGGGGTGGTAAGGTGTAGAGGTTTTGTGCACCACCCCATATTTCTTCAATAGCCCTTGCATGTTTCTATTACAAAAGTGTGATCCTTGATCACTGATTATGGCCTTGGGGACACCGAATCTGCAGAAAATATGTGAACGAAGGAAATCTACAACAACAATAGAATCATCAGTTCGGGTGGCTTTAGCTTCCACCCACTTCGACACATAATCCACAGCAACTAAGATATACATGAAGCCAAAAGAAACAGGAAAAGGACCCATAAAGTCAATACCCCAAACATCAAAAACATTACAAAAAAGAAGAGGTTGTTGAGGCATTTCATTTCTTTTAGACACATTTCCAGTTCTTTGACACCTAGAACAGTTTTTGCAAAAATCAAAGGCATCCCTAAACAAAGTAGGCCAATATAAACCAGAATCTAACACTTTTCTAGCTATTCTTTGGGGACCAAAGTGTCCACCACATGCAAGAGTATGACAAAAATTCAGCACAGATGCAAATTCATGATTTGGAACACATCTCCTAATAATTTGGTCACTACAAATTTTCCACAAATAAGGGTCATCCCACACATAGTACCTAGCCTCGCTTCTTAATTTATTCAATTGATGTCTATTTTGATATGCAGGTAATTCAGATGCAACAAGATAATTCACTAAATCAGCATACCAAGGCTCACTAATACCATGCAAAAGGAGGAAACACTCATCTGGAAAATTGTCTCTTACAGGGAGATGTTCCAATGGAAGATCAGAAAGCCTACTCAAGTGATCTGCTACTACATTCTCTGCCCCACTCTTATCCTTGATTTCCACATCAAATTCTTGGAGGAGCAGCATCCATCTAAGCAATATTGGCTTTGCATCTGGTTTCTTCAACAAATATTTCAGTGCTGCATGGTCAGAAAATACAATTACTTTGGAGGCAAGCAAATATGATCTAAATTTGTCTAAAGCAAAAACAATTGCTAAAAACTCCTTCTCCGTGGTTGTGTAATTTGATTGAGCTGAATCAAGGGTACGGGACGCATAGGCTATGACATGCAACTTCCTCTCTATTCTTTGTGAAAGTACTGCTCCTACAGCAAAATTTGAGGCATCACACATGAGCTCAAAGGGAAGCTCCCACCGTGGAGGTTGGATGATAGGAGGGGAGGTAAGTTGCTTCTTCAACTCATCAAAAGCTGACCTGCAAGCATCGTTAAAAATGAAATCAGTTTCTTTTTGGGGGAGTTTAGATAGGGGTAGAGCGATCTTACTGAAGTCCTTGATGAATCTTCTATAAAATCCTGCATGGCCAAGAAAAGAGCGAACTTCCCGCACAGAAGCGGGGTAAGGCAAAGAAGAGATAACATCAACTTTGGCTTTATCTACTTCTATGCCACGTGGTGACACTATGTGGCCTAAGACTATTCCTTGCTCTACCATGAAATGACATTTTTCATAATTCAAGACCAAATTTTTCTCAATGTATCTCTCAAGTACTCTCTCCAAATTTTTCAAACATGCATCAAATGAGTCTCCATAAACAGAAAAATCATCCATGAACACTTCCATGCAATCCTCTAACAAATCAGAAAATATGCTTAACATGCATCTTTGAAAAGTGCCAGGTGCATTATAGAGACCAAAAGGCATGCGTCTATATGCAAAAGTACCAAAGGGACAGGTGAAGGTAGTCTTCTCCTGATCTTCAGGTGCAATGTGAATTTGAAAATACCCAGAAAAACCATCAAGATAACAGTAATGAGACTTGCCAGTAATTCTCTCAAGCATTTGATCAATAAAAGGAAGAGGAAAATGATCTTTTCTAGTTGCTTGGTTCAACTTCCTATAATCAATGCAAACACGCCAACTGTTTTGAACTCTAGTGGGCACTAACTCATTATTTTCATTTGCTATAACAGTTACCCCGGTTTTCTTTGGCACTACTTGTACCGGACTCACCCACTTACTATCAGAGATAGGATAAATAATACCAGCTTGGAGGAGCTTACTTACCTTCTTCTTGACCACATCAAGAATCATGGGGTTGAGTCTTCTTTGGGGTTGCCTTACTGGTTTCGTCTCTTCTTCAAGGAGAATTCGGTGCATGCACACTGAAGGACTAATTCTAGGAATGTCTGCTAGAGTCCACCCAATCACCTTCTTATTCTTTTTCAGCAAACTGATCAATTTTTCTTCTTGATTGGGGTTCAAGTTGTTGGCCACAATGATTGGAAGTTTGTCCCCTACCTCCAAGAAGGCATACTTGAGGTTTTCTGGTAAATCCTTCAACTCCAATGCAGGTGGTTGGATGGAGGATGGAATTAGTTTTTGTGGAATCACATCCAAGGAGGCACTTACAAATTCAGTTTGCTCAAAGACAGAATCCTTGGCTAAAGAGGAGGAAGGGTTAGCAGCACAAGAGGAAAGAGATGAAGAATGTGCAACATTACAATTTAAATCACTACACCTACAACTACCTAAAATAGAAACAGAATTTAAGTATAAGCTAGAGAAATTTACAGAATCAGAATGCACATCAGAATCCAAATCACTATGCAAATCAAAATGCAACTCAGAATTGTCAGCATTTAGAGAGTTTTCAATTTCAGTGCAAGCATGACAGAATTCAGAACCAGCACAATTGCATTCAAAGACATCTACCAAATCAGAAAATTCAAGAAAATCAGAAATTAATTCAGTTTGAAAATCATCACATGCCTCATCAACTAAGTAATCCAAAAAGTTAACCACATGCACATTGGAATGATTTTCTATAGGATGTTTCATGGCATCCAAAATGTTAAAATCAATTTTGTTACCAGCAAACTCCATTGACAAAGTCCCTTCATGCACATTAATGATGGTTTTTGCAGTTTCAGAAAAGGTCTACCAAGTATTAATGGTGCATGGCTAGGAGTATTATCATTTTCCATATCAAACACATAAAAATCAGCAAGAAAAATGAGATCTTTATCTCTTACCAGGACATCTTCTAAAACTCCTACTGGATGTGCTGTGCTCCTATTGGCAAGTTGGACAATCACTCCAGTTGGTGAAAGAACACCAATCTTGAGGCTCGAGTACACTGATTTGGGCATAACATTGATTGAGGCTCCCAAATCCAGCATAGCATTGGAGAACTCCATGTTGCCTATTGTGCATGGTATTGTGAAAGTTCCAGGATCTTTGCACTTGGGTGGCATGGGTGGTTGGATGAGTGCAGACACATTTCTCCCCAAATTGACTCTCTCATTACCCCTTAAACGCCTCTTATGAGTGCACAACTCTTTGAGGAACTTGGCATACTTGGGGATTTGCTTAATTGCTTCAAAAAGTGGGATATTGACCTCTATTTTCCTGAAGGTCTCCATGATCTCTTTATCCATGTCAGATTCAGAAGCTTTCCTTGATTGAGTCTGCCTATTGGGGAAAGGAAGAGGAATTTTCTGAACCACTTCTTCATCCTTTTTATTTTGCTCACTGGTTGAAGATGAAGGAATACTTTACTGGACATTTGATTTTTCTAGTTCAGATTCAGAAGCTGGACTGTCTACTTGCTTGCCACTCCTCAAGATGATGGCACTCACATTGCCTCTTGGGTTGATCACTGGTTGGGATGCCAAACTCCATGAACCTTGACTTTTTAGCTCATTGACTGTTGTGGCTAATTGACCAATCTTAGTTTCCAAATTCTGCATATTGGTTTCTGTTCTCTGCTGGAACTGAAGAGTATTGGCAGTCAGTTGCTTCATTAGATCCTCAAGACTAGGCTCAGGTTTCTTGGGTGCTGGAGGAGGTGTATGGCTAGGTTCAGGTTGATCGTATCTTGCATGGGGTGGCTGATAAGGGGGGTTGGATGTATTCCCATACTTAAAGGCTGGATGATCACGCCACCTAGGATTGTAGGTGGAGGAATATGGGTCATATCTCTGTTGTTGTAGCTACATGGGTGTACTAGGGAATATACCAGCATATGACTCAGTTAGGGTCTCTTGCAGCTGAGCGCACTGATCAGTATGGTGGGTATTCAAGGAACAAATACCACAGACAGAAGGAGGAGGGGCTTGTTGTTGTGTTCTCTGATTTAATGCCAATTGCCTCACCATTGAAGCTAACTCTTCCAATTTATTTTCTATCCTTTGTTGCTCCATGGGAGGTGTCCTCACCTCATTGACAGTAACTGTTGGATCACTCAATCTGGTGCCAAATTACTGAGCATTTTGGGCCATCTTGGCCAACAATTCATTTGCTGCAGTAGGAGTCTTATCCACCAATGCCCCACCAGCAGCTGCATCAACTATATATCTA
Organism: Biancaea sappan; assembly: GCA_037074585.1. Lineage (NCBI taxonomy): Eukaryota > Viridiplantae > Streptophyta > Magnoliopsida > Fabales > Fabaceae > Biancaea > Biancaea sappan. The sequence continues at coordinate 36,826,672 of CM073499.1, forward strand.
TCCATAGGCAGTAATCCCTCATAGAAATACTGGATGAGAAGCTGCTCTGAAATCTGGTGGTTTGGACAGCATGAGCAAAGCTTCTTAAACCTCTCCCAATATTCATGCAGAGACTTACTATTCAACTGTCTAATTCCACTGATATCCTTCCTGATTGCTGCTGTTCTTGAGGCTGGAAAGAATTTTTCTAAGAACAACTTCTTCAGCTCATCCCATCTTGTTATCAAGGCAGTGGGTAGATAGTAAAGCCAATCCTTGGCTACCCCATCCAGAGAGAAAGGAAATGCTATTAATTTGATCTGTTCTTCTCCAACTCCATGTGGTCTCATGGTAGAGCAGACAACATGGAACTCCTTTAAGTGCTTGTGCGGATCTTCTCCTACAAGACCATGAAACTTAGGCAACAAATGGATTAGACCAGATTTTAGTTCAAAGTTAGCATCCAACTCAGGATAATTTATGCACAATGGTTGATAATGCACATCAGGTGCAATCAACTCTTTAATTGATTGTTCTTGCCTATTTTGAGGCACTTGTGCATTTTGGTTATCCATCCCAGTTATCCCAGCTGACTCAGAATCTGTAGACTCCAACACAATATCAGATTCGGAATCTGATTCAACTTCTACACTGTTGACAGCAAACTCAACAATTTCAGCAAGAATTTCAGAAACTATACTAGTCCTAATGCTATTACTTCTCACTAGCCTATGGAAGGTCCTATCAATTTCTGGATCAAAAGGTGGTAAGTCCACGTGACCAGACCTTCTCATATACTAGAAAGGGCACAAATTCACAAGAAAACAACAAGAAAACAACAAAAACAACTAAATCACTACAAAAGACTCCAACCAATGAAAATCACCAAAAATTTAAGTATCTCAGAAAAATCAGATTTTTCATGGAAAAATTCTTGACAAATTGGAGAGACAAACACAAAAAATAGAATTCAAAAATTCAAACTACAAAAATCACACTAAAAATCACAATTAATTAGAAAAATCAAAAAAATATTAAAAAATAGAAAAGGAGGCCTAAACAATGGAATTTGGCAAAATGGCCGCCCAAGATGATCCTTTGGATAATCAAGTGGTTGGAATTTGCTTAAAATGTCGAAAACTAGTGGTATACCAAGTTTAAGGTCAATCGGAGGTAGTTAGTTTTTTGCCTATGAATAGTAACTGCTAAAAACTCAAAAACTTGTAAACCGTTTCAACAATACTAGATAACTTAAAATTAAACAAAGAAACACTTAAACAACTAATTAGATAACTTGGAAGTGAATTGGCTCCCTGGAAACGGTGCCAAAATTCTGGTTCACGCCACTACGATGCCAAATCGCGCAAAATTGAATTTGTGGCAATTTGCAGTATAGTGATCCCCAGGTCATATTCACTCAAGGAGCCTCACTTCTTGATACTAATTAATCGTTCTAAACACCTAAACACTAATGAAGAGTACATAAACGTGGGGGGGTTTTGTGGCAGTACTAACAAAACAAACAAAACAGAACAGCAAGTAACTACAACAGCAGCAATAGCAGCAACAGCAGCAACAGCAGAAATTGCAAGGTATTGACAGTAAAGAGGCTATGTAATCAGCCACTAGGATTCATGGGAGTGTAACTATCATTACCTAACTCATTGATTCAGTTTTATTCTCATTCCATTGTTTGGTTCTTTATGAAAATGGTTCTAGAATAACATCTAGAATTTAATGCTACTAATTACAGTCAAGAACATTTCTCTACTATAACTAGATGTATTCAGTGGAAAATCCCAACCAAACCAAGTTAAATATATCTTTTAACTAGTCATTTCGCCTCCCTCACTTTCCTAATCAGTCAAGCAAGGTTATGTCTTATATATAAGTCAGTTTATGTTACATTCTCAAGCTCTAATCAGAATTTGACAGCAAAATAAACATGACAGCAAAACAGAAACAAAATGAGATGAAAATGGAGAATAAAACACTTAGCTTGCATTCTTAGTTCAAGCTACAACATCCCAGTGGTCTAGTGACTAATTACAATGAAAACTTAGCTCTCCATGAGAGCAAAACAGCAAACAACAGAAGCAAAAACAGAGAGGAAGAGAGAGCTACGAATTTCCTAAGTTTAGTCCCCTAAAATAAAAGTATTCTGATTTCTAAAACTGATGCCCCTTCAATGCCTTAGAATATTCTACCCTAGATGCTTCCTTGGATGCTTCCTCCATGATGTGGCAGTACTTTGACAGCAAAACAGCAGCAGATAGGTATGGCAGCAGCAGAATTAATATTTCAGCAGCAGAAAAGTATGGCAACAGCAGAAGAATTAATATTTCAGCAGTAGAAAAGTATGGCAGCAGCAGAAGAATTAATATTTCTGCCCAAAGATTCTGACTACATGGCATTGAATAAGAGTTCAAGTGGGCCCTATATCCAGCATATCCTAGTCAGCATCTGCATCACCCAAAAAGTGCCACATTAGCATCCAAATCATCATCTTTGTCCATGTCAGCACTTTTCTCTCCAAAATTAAAATTTGTAGGAATTAAATTGAGCATTTTACAATTCAAGTTCTAAAAATATAAAATTGAAACACATTCAATCCATAAATAGTTTATACCCAATAAATTCCAAAGCATAATAAAATTAGAGAATTGGCAACATTAAAATAGCCATAGGACTAAGATAGGGACTAAAAAGTATATAAAAATGCCCGATATCAAACCCAAGCCAAGTTTAGAAGACTTGGTTAATTAGTTGGCTAAAAATACCCTGCATTTCCAGTAGTGAACTAAGGTGAGCGTTCAGAGTTTGGAAACTCAAATAAGCCGACTTCCTAACACTGTTGATGAGTTGATTAATCATGGGTTTGATAGTAGTCCACCTTCTCTACCTATGGCCAACCTAGGAGCCAATGACAATGTCATTTTTCTAAATGATGGCACACAGATAGATGGTCTAGCCCTCTACCATGAGTTAGAAGAATTAGATTCAGATAGGCAAAATAGGGAATCACTTTCCTCTAGTAGCACAAATTAGCAAAGTGAGAATGATGAAGCTAATAAGGACGAGTTTTTTCTCCAAAATTAGACCATCACCTTCTCTAAATAGGGCTTTCCAACTTGAGGTTGTTGAACTTGACCTAGAAAAAAAGATAGAACCCTTAGGAGAGGTAGAGGTAGACACATCATGGCTAGAGTCAGAGTTTATGGGTGATTTTTATTGTAACTGTCACACTTGCCATGCATGCATTGAGATAGAAAAAGTTTTGTAACTTGGCAATTGTGATTGTGATTTTGTTGAACCTGAGCTAAATGCATATACATTTAAATCTAAATTGAATACATCTACATCTAAATTTAAATCTGAATCTACATTTGCATTTGATTTTGCACCTACAACTGAATTCAAGGCATTTGAATCTGAATGTGCATGTGCATCTAAATATGACTCTAATTCTCCCTTTGTTTCTATTATAAATTCTGATTCTATTCCTATTGTTTTTAATTCTTTTTTTGATTCTGTTTTTCTTTCTATTTCTATTTCTAAATTAAATTATGTTTTAGTTGAAATTTGTGTTGTAGAAGATAGTTCTGCTTTAGATAGTAATTTTGTTTTAGATAGTAATTCTATTTTAGATAATGGTATATTTAATTTCTGTTCTGTTTTGAGTAGGAGTTTTGATTTTGATTATGTTTTAGAAAGTAGTTCTCTTTTTTGTTTTAAATTGTGATTTAGTTAGTATATATTCTTCCTTCTCTTTAGTTTTTTTTTGTTTTCACCCCTTCATGGCAAACGGAGCGTCTTCTGTTTTTCTTCAAGTTAGTGATAGTAAATTAATTCTTTCTACCATCCACTCTGTTGCTGAGAAAAACTTCTAGAAGAAGCCAGTGCCACACAATTGAAATACGTAGAAAAGGTGCGCCACCATTGATAATGTTGTTTCTTTTCTCTTTTCTCTTTTTTATTTTCATGTCTTTTGATTTTCTATGCTTTGATGATATGTGTTGATTTGCATTGAAGACAATGCAAATTTTAAGTGTGAGGGAGAATGAAATGGTCTTAGTTTTAAATTTCAAGGTTAATCCGGGTCATGGTGTGATGCCTGAGGGGGAAAAAAAAGGCCCAAGTTAGAAAATGTGTTGCAATATATATATATATATATGTTATGTAATGGTACACATATAGGTTAATTAAAAAGCCTAACCCAATGAAAAAAACTCTAGTCCATTCAAATCCTACCTCAAAAACAACCCTAGATTTATTTTAAGATAGCAAACAAATCAATAATTTAATAAAAAATAAATTAAAACCTAACCCTAATCCTAAAAAAAATAAGAGTGTAATTCAATATTAGGAACAAAAATTAAAATAAGTTTCTCAAATCTAAATCTAAAACAAACCTAACCTAATTCAAACTAAAATAAACTAAATCTTGATTTTACCTAAACCTAATCAAATTCAAACTGCAACAAACCACCTAGATTCAACCTAAAATCTATCTCCATAAAAGGGAACATGACCATACAACCAAACCCCTTTTGAAACTTTAAGCACTCATCAAGAACACCACTTCCAACAAACCCTAGATCACCTCCTAAAGACTTAACCCTAGCTTCCTTAGGCACCACCTACACACATAAAAACCCTAGCTAGTCTAAGAAAAAACCTAGGTTGTTATACCCTAAAGCTTGGCTACCCCCTTCCTTTCATCTATCTCTCTTTAGCAGCTAAAAACCATTGACACATAAAAGCCTTAGCCTCTCAACCATCCTTTCCTCTCTTCTTTTTCCCTTTCTTTCACCATAATAGGAACCTTAAAGCGCACCCCTCACACACTAACCCTAGCCACCACACATATTATCTTACTACACAAACACTACTCAGCCATCATTATATAAAACCCTAGATACATCTCTCCCTTCCAAAACTTCACACATACCATAGGACCTTCAGAAGATTCAAGAACCCTAGGGCACTCGAAGGAAAACTTTAACGCCACACGTGAGAACATTCTTCAACACTCTATGAATACGATAAGTACAACTAACCCTAAAAAGTTACTCTTCGGTTTGGTTTTCTATTTAGAAAGATAAAGCAAGACTCTAATCCTACTCCACTTCTACTTTATGATTCTCAAACAAAAAAAAGTAATCAAGTCCTGAACTCATGGCATCCATCATTTGTGGAACTAGATCAAAACATAATAAAGAGCTAGCATGAAATCTGCGTGAGTGGCATGATTACCCTAGCCTTATCTTAGCATCATAGGTTAGATAACATGTGATTAGGTTAAGTTGTTTTGAGAACCTAGCGATAAACATAGGAATGGATTGACTACAACATTGTGTTTATTTTACTGTGTGGAAAGTGATGGTTGTATGATAATGGAAAATACTTTTAAATAAATATTCAACGACATTATATTTTCTCCTCATGGCATCTTATTATAAACTATGTGAAGGTAGCAAGAAAATAGGTACGACACCTCCTAGAAAATCTTGCATGCATCATCTGATGGTTGGGACCGGGTTGATGTATGTATATATGTTGTTATGTTGATCGTGTTATTAGTACCCCCTCTCGGACACAGCAAGGAGGGTTGGGACTAGGTTGAGCTAAGACTCCCAAGGTCGCCTTGTTGGTAAAAGCATGGTAGACACATCTACAGGAGGATGGTTGGGACTGAGTTAAGTTATGACTCTTGAGGGTCGCCTTACCATTAAGATGGGATCATACATCAGTGGCAAGAAAGGTTAAAGAGAGCCCGAGATGAGCTTTGACTACCAATGGTTACCTGGCCACCTGATGAGTACTGCTTATACTATATGTAACTTATGATGATATTATGCATTTTTGTTGTAATACCCCCGGTATTACAAAGTAATTAAAAATATGTATTTCCATGTGGGTGAGATTTTTTCTCAAATTAATGTGTTCTTGAGAAGAAATTAGGGGTTCCTGAAAGCTTAATGAGAAATTTTGTTCACACTCAACTTAATGAAATAGCTTTGGGAGAAGAACACAAGACTACAAATAAAGAATAGCCATTTAAGAATCAAAGTGAGAATGGAAAACGTTAAGTTAATTTTGGGAAAGGATCAAATGAGGATCCTTGAGGAGGATTAGGCCTAAAGAGTTTATGTTTTGTGATGTGCCTAAAAGAGGACACAATTTGTACCACAAGGAAAATAAAGAGAAGAAAACCAACTCAACTAAATTGATAAGCCTATGGCGCCACAATCAAGCTAAGATGGATAGAATTCGCCACACCCCAGATTAGAGAACGGAATGGGAGTGATAAGAATTCTGAGATTTTCTCGCCACACTAACACAATTGTTAGATAAGAGAAGATAGATGTGCACAAAGCAATCTGAAATATAATTCACTCCAATATGATTATCTTGCCACAAGGGGGCAAGTTCCCTTTTATAGATAACAAAAGCCAGCTCCCTCATTAATGCAACCACAACCACCTCATTAATGAGCCTACAACAACTATAGTCAACCTACAGCCACCTCATTAATGAGCCTACAACAACTATAGTCAAAGTACAGCTGCCTCATTAATGAGCCTACACAACTACAGCCTCCCTACAGCCACCTCATTAATAAACCTAGCCTACAACAACTACAGCCACCCTATAGCCACCTCATTAATGCAACAACAACAACTACAACCACTTGGAAAGCTAAATGACATTACAGCAACTCTAAAAACATTAAATTACATCAGATTCTGTATCCCAAAAATTCATGCACGAAAATTATTAAAAAAAATAAGAAAATCTGCATTTCTTTTATTCTTCTAAGTCCAAGCTTCTATTTGGCCCAGCCCATCATTGCACACAAGTAAAGAAACCCAAGTCAATCCCATTTGATGCTTCTTGGCCCTTGAACGTGTTATTGGCCCAAGTATAGATTCAGCCTCTTGTTCTTCAAGGACAGCCTTCATGATCACATGGAGCCAATGCCATGGAACTAAGGGATATAGAGCCATAGCAGTGTAGGAACATTGAGAGGGACTAAAGTGAATAAATGTAAGATTTTTGAATTTTAACAAAAAATATGTTGTGCAATGGAAAGTGGGCATGTGTTTAGTGGTTGTACTGAGGTGTAGTGTTGGTACCTACACAAATTTGTTTTAAGGAAATCTCGAGGCCCTTTTCGGAATTCTTCAAGTTACCTTGAGGGGCATTTTAGTCATTTTGGATTATTTATATTCTCTCAACCTATCCCCTCCCTTTTATTTCCCCTTCACGCACGCCTTCTCCCTACCTTAGCTCTTAAGAATCTTGCTCCACCACTCCACACCTAGCTCATGCTTGAGGAAGGAGGATGTTAGCTTTGAGAAAGGTTGGTAAGTAGAATTTCTCTCTTTTCCTCCTTTTTTCCTTCCAAGTTTTGAGTAGTAGAAACCCTAGTATGATTTGGGAAATCCATGAAGAAGTTTTGATGTGGAGTAAGGTAGCATTCCAACTTCTTCCTTCTTCTTTCTTTTCTAAATAATGGTCTAGGAAGCAAGTTAGAGAGGCTCAAATGGTTGGATTGTTGAAATTTTTCCAATAGTTTAAGAATGCTGAAAGAGTTAGTTGAATCATGATTGAATGATGTAATTGATGATTGTAATCATGTTTGTGAGGTTTTGTGCTGATTTTATAGCCTTGTAAACTCACCATTAAAATCTATTAAGAATCATTGAAGTGTATAAACCTTATGGGATGACTTTTGGTAGGGTTTGGGCTGATTTTGCCTAAACCTGTGGCTGGTGTCTTGACCTGGGTAGCATACATGTGAATTGGGTTCTTGGTACCATGGGTGCTAGCATAGGCACCCAATGAGGCATAAACCCCTCTCTTGGCTGAGACTTTGATAGGTAGTACCGAAGGCACCATACATCATCTTGAACCCATAAAGCTTATTTAGGTGGCACTATGGGCACTACCAACTGTACCTTACCCTAAAGTGTTGAAATTGAACTCTTTTCCATTGCTTTAAGTATTGGGTGAAGTCTTAAGGTCTGTTCCATGTCTTTATGGCTTGCAAATCCTTCTCTAACGATAGGAATTGGAAAGACAAATCTCAAGCTAAAGTGAGGAGTATTTTCTATCCTATCTTGCTCGATCTTATGTATGTGAAATTATGTGACCTATACATATCTATATAAATATACACATCACTACGCCACTAAGTAGGAGGCTCATGTAACCGAATCTTAATGCATAATTGGGTATGCTATGACTCTCATATCCTAGTTGGAACAAAAAAACTTGAGGTATGTCTATGACTATACTTTCTCAATGTAAGTAATCTTATTGCCTTACTTGCTTAAGAGTAACATGGTTTGGCTTTGAGTTGTGCAAGGTGAATGAATAGTATGTATTGGTTCTTATGAGCATAAAAAAAAATGTAGACTAACTAAGGATGTATATTCATACGAGACATTTTAATCTAAGTGAGCATAAAAAAAATGTAGACTAACTAAGGATGTATATTCATATGAGACATTTTAATCTAAGTGTTATGGAAAGGCTAAAAAGTGACTTCTCATGATTTACCCCATAATTGTTTTTAGTGCTTGGTATGTAGAATAACGATGAAATTGACTATTGAGATTATATTGTGGAAAATGTCAAAGTTCATAAGTTTATTTGAGTCCTTGTTGGAGATTTCCATGACTTGGTACTTGCATTTTTGTAACCTATAACAATTATTGAGTATACAATATAAATGTTGTATCTGAATTATAATCTATTGATTGTAATTTGCCAAGTTGTGTGTAATGATGTATATAAGTTGTATGGACTTGTTTGTATTCTATATTGTGCTTCATGATACCACAGCCACTTGGAAATGGTGGATGTCATTGTGTGAAGGAGATGGGTTGGCTTTCATTGTCCTTAGTCTCACATTACCATAATCACGAGTAGGGGCTTACGGGAGACCCCATTCTATTGTGGTCATTGAGCTGCTTGGGACTGACTGGCCTACCAATCGAATGGTTTATTTTGTATGATGACAATTTGGCAAATTGTTTCTTATTTTTGTACTTCTATGCTTGTGTTGCATCACTTCTTGAGCATGTATGTATAATGGATTATTTCATCTATGAAAATTTAATTGGCATTGATTATATATAAAATATGCACGAATATTCAAGATGTGAGGGTGAGATACAGGGAATCATTGTAGGATAAGTTTAGATGATGGTCATTGCCGAGGCCTCATGATATCGTGCGCACGATGTGGAGGATAAGGTGGATTTTGCTATGCCATCGATAATCATTGAGCACATGGGGGATCGATGCGAGTGAATTATTGTAATATCCCAGATTTTAAAATTGGTATGATAAACCTTTAAAAAAATTTAAATTTAAAAAGAAAACTTTTGAGTAATTAAAAAATTTTAAATTTTAGATATATTGAGGATTAATTTGAAATAGTAAATAAAATGGTAATAGATTTTTTTTAAGACAAATTCTTTTCAAGCGGGTAGAAATGTAATACCCTAATTTCAAGCCAAGGACTAGAATGTTAGAAAATTTATGATAAGTAAGGATGACTGAAAGAAAGAACTTTAAAATGGTGAAAAAAGACATAAAAAATATAAATAAATAAAACAAATAAAAATGTACAGGGAAGGTTATGAAATAATTTTTAGAAGTATGAATAGAATTTCATCTTTTAGGCTAATCTAATTGAATAAAACAAAAGGAATAGGAGGACCTATTAATATTTCAACCAAAAGAATCTTGGTGGCAGCATCAGAAGTGTAGCACGTGGGTCCTACTTTTTCTTTGACGGTGGGAGACTTATCATGAAGACTAAAACACTAAACACTATCATTCTTTGTTTTTATATAGTCTTTCTCCTTCCTTCTAGAATTTGGCATGACAACCAGAGAAAGAAAAAGAGAATGAGCTGTGAGAGGCGTCCTGCTTCTCTCCCAAAGGGGAGGGTCCTTAAAAGCCCATAGCCCTTGGATGGTTGTAGGTCCCACCTAGCCTGTGGGCCTCTAAGGAGTCTCCTTGGTGCATCCGCCAAGGAGACAAGCAAGGTCCCTGTGAGAGGAACAAAAATAATCACTTTGTTCTATATAGCCCCAAAAACAGAGTAACCTGAAAGAGAGAAAGATAATCCCATTGAAGAAATCTCAAAATTTTGAATGGCAATCCTTTGAACCAGCACCGTGGAGGCTTGCATGACAATGAAACCAGAAAAATAAAGAGAAAAGACAGATGAAACAAAGGAAGGAAGAACAGAAAATATAAAATTTGTGTCGATGCTGCTAGAGGTAATAGAAGTTACTCTATTTTATAATAGAAGCTTTCCTCTCATTTTTATATAGGAAGTGCCTTTGAATTAAATTTAATTTCTGGACTAGTTAGAGGCAAACCGAATTAGATGATGATTATTAAATTTAACTACAGTTTTAAGGATATTAGGGGAGATCTTAGAAATCAAATGAAAGTCCAAGTATTGAAATTGGAGGCTGAACATATTGTTAACTTTATTTAGTGAGAAATTGTGAGTTATATACTTTTAATTTAGACTCAATAACAGAATTAAAAATGGAATACTATGTGTTAAAAATCAATAGGTGAAAGGTCATGATTTCTGACTAATTACATGCAAACCAAGTATGCTTTTGTTGTCACATTCATGAGTCTGAAATGTGCTGAATTTTGGAAGTTGTGTATTTAATTTTTTTATTAGTATCATGTGGCATTGCTGGAATAAGAGTCATGACTAATATATGAACTGATTTATGGGATATTGAGGGTGTAAGGCACTTTAAACTGTTGCTGGAATCTTTGAATATTGTCAACATGACATTTTAATATGCTACTGTTCTTCTTGTAATTTGGGTGACCAAACGGAATCTATAAATCTTGAAATTCTTATAGAGAGTTCCTAATATGATATTAACCTAAACTGGAAAGTTTAATGGCATTTGGAGAATGTTAACTTGGTAAAATATTTATAATCATAGCCTCAATTCACTTTAGAGGCAAATCTGGATAGGTCGGGAGTTTGGCTCTGTTTGGGCAATTAAATGATAATATTTTGGTCTAACAATTTTATGACACCTAGGTAAGAAATTAACCTATCTCCCTGAAAAATTTCATTTCATTTAGACAAGGTTAACTAGGTCTAAACAGTATAACACAGCACCTATCTGAAAATTTGACAGTTCTCATATGTGGTCAGTAATCTGAACGTTTGAGGGTCCAAATAGTGGAGTTTTGGGCTGAGGTTTTAATCCTAGTATATTAGCACATGAATAAAGATATATGTCAAGTTTCATGAATTTTGGAGCTATGGATTAATACCAGAAATTTTGTGAATTTTGGCTCCAAAACTAGCAGAAAAATAGAGCAATGTTGAATGCTTGGTGACTTAAGTTCTAAAATGGTGTTGTTTCCTTCTTGGTTTATTTTCTAGGCTTCCTATAGGAACTTTGGCATCCTTCTTTGATTTGAAGAGTAGAAACTTAGTTCGGAGTTAAAGTGAGTGGGTTGATGCTTCCTATGGCTAAGTTTTTATTATATACTTCCTTGCATCATAATGAAAACATGTAGTGTATCTTAATGTAAAGGTACTGATGGTTAACTTATATATTGATATTCATTATGATTTTAGATTCACTTGCATAAGCTACATTCATGCTTGAATGTGTGAATTGATATATGTAAGGAAAAGTACATGCTTATGTGAAAACACCACAATTGGAAAAAGTATAGACGTGTTCATGCCTTCACCATTGCTGTAACTATGAGAAAGTGTGTGTGTGGACATGCCTTTTATTGCTTACATTGTGAATGAAGAAATGGGCACATATTTACATATATATATATATATATAAGGTGATACTTTTATACATAGTATCATAAATTATGTATGTATGAATGTAAATATGTGTCAATCCTAAATTAATTGTAGAAGAGTAAGCATGTATATTCATGCACACTTTCTAGGGTTGAGGGATTGTGCTCTCAAACAATTTGGCATGGACATCTCTATACATAAACACCATCATATGAATGTTGAATGAATGACATATAAATATTATTGTGGATGATTGATAAATACAAATAAGCTTCTATGTTGAGATATGATTTGGAGGATAAATTTTGTGAATAGTGAATGATTGTGTACAAGTTGATGAATTTGCATTTAAGTATGGAAAATGATATGTGTTACGTTATAGTTAGATTTGTAAATGATGATGAATTATGTTTATGATTGTCATTTTGGTTGTATTTGATCGAAGAAGAAAGGCATGGCGGTGCACCCCATGGAAAACTCTACAAGGAGCCATAAGGGTGGAGATTTATAAATGGAGCGATAAGGGTGGATGCAGCTGGGGCCACAAGCAACGATCTAGAGGTACCCTGGACAACTCGATTGGTACGGAAAAATTTTGTAATTGATTGAATTATTTGCAGTTGTGAATTGTTTTGAATTATGTTATATTGAAATGTGATTGATTTATTTTAATGTTGTTGAAAGACTATTCTGGACTATATTGTATCATGTTATAATTAGTTGATGAATGTCTAATGCATGTTATCATTATGATGCATGATAACTATTTTTCATCGTAGTGTAGTGTTTCCACTCACTGGGTAAATGGTTTGCTCATACCCTATCATTAACATTTTTTTCAAAATTGACAGTTAAAGGGAATCTTCATGCAGAGAGACATGGATATTTTCTTAGTTCAAGACCCTACTTGAATCTGGGAATGATCTACTTCTTATACTAGTATCTTTTGTTTTGTTATTCTAGAGTCATCCATGATCATATAGGTAGCCTAGGATTTGAATCATTGTCAATGTGAATTTATAAATGATGTATAAAAAGGATACAATGATCATGAAGAACATATTCCTAAATCTCTATATAATTTGCTTGTTATGATAGGTACAAAGGTATGAAAAAAAGATTTCTTAATTGATTATCTTTATTTATTTTTGGATGTTGTTTCCATTGGATTGATGAAATAAATTAGGTTATGAGATGAGGATAAGGATTATTCTCGTGCCAGTCATGTATTCTAGGTGGGACATGACAATTATGTTTTCATGCATCACATGAATTTTTATCATCTACTATTCTTGCTTTTTATGTATCTGTCACATATATGATGCTCAACAAAATTGTTCAGTGTACCTGACTAGTTATTCTAGGGTTTCTAAGTGTAAAGTATGATTCCATTGGAAACAACAAGTAAATAATTAATTTAATACTCAATTATGATGACATCATTTCTCTTGGTTATTGAATCTCCTTGAGAAAGATTTAGGGTTGAATTCCCATCATTTTATTTCTTATGTGACATATTGTTTCTCCATCAAACCATCTTTGTTGAGAACTAAAAAGATAATTGTAAACTTGGTTGTTGCGTGGTCCTGAATATGGAAACTTTAGACTTATAAATAAATTGTTGTCATGTAAAATATTTCTCCTAACCAGTCGTGGTGTATATATATATATAAGTATATCTATCATGTTTTTCCTATGTTATTGTTTTAGACTTGAGGTAAGATAGAACTCTCTCACTGAGTTTACAAACTCACACCTCATAGTTACAGGTATTGTCAGGGGAAGCTTCATTGATCCAATTTCACCATCATCGTCTTTTAGTAGCAAAGTGTAGAGAGCATTCGTTGGAGGAGTAATGGATACTTGCTTCACAGCCCCTTTGTTTTCCATCGGTATTTATGTGTACGTTTTGCCCATGTTGTGTCTAGAAGGCTCTATAGTTATATAGTTAACCTAGGTCTTAGGGAATGCATATAATGAGGGAATAGTCAATAACTAACTGATTTGTTTCTTTTTCGAAACTATAGTTTTCATAACTATTAATTATGTTGATGTTATATTATGTTTATTTGCCAGGGTTAAGTGAATGCAAAGAAAATTTTATTTGCCAGAGTTAAGTGAAATTTTGAAAATTGTATGTTCTGTTATATGTAAACACGTAACCTTGATGAATGTTTTATGGTCCAAAATATTATCAGGTTAAGTCTAGGCTTACAGATTTTGAAAGGTATGTTCCTAAATCTGTGCTGGTCAAGTGCTCGATTTTGGGATCATGTCATTTGTAATGTTTTAGATTCTCAGTTTATGAAATATGGCTTACGAGTGTGTTTTACTTAACTTATGATGTATTTGGGTTTGGCTATGGCAACGCCATGCTGTTTATTGAGTTTAAAACTCATACCCTCTGTGAATATTTTCTTCTAAAAAATTTACTTGTTACTGAGGAGCTCCTACCCAAGGAGTAGTGAAGTGCACCATCGCCATTCCCATTGTAGGGTTGGGCCTCATCATTCGATTTTATTTTATTTCACTAGGTTTCTCTGTAGTGTCATAGGTCACCTATGAGGTCTGGGTTAGATTGATATTATTTTATTTACTACTTTATTTTATTTTTAAATTATCAAACATTTATATTTTGGAATTATTCTTGTTAGATTTTAATTGGAACGTTTTATTTTTTAATGGGTTAGTGATTTAGAACAAAATCCCAAGATCCCCCACATTGACAAGAAAATTTATTTTATTCTATTTAGACTAATTTGAAAGCTTACTTGTAAAAAAGGGAATTTATTTTTTTGCTTAATGAGATAAAATGAGGTTAGGACTGTACACCTATCGAAATGGTGATAGTTAAACCACCTTTAACTCAAATAAAGTCTTCATAACTAGTAGTAAACCCTAAGCCATTCAGAAATGAGTTAGCCTTACAGTACGAAAGGTGCTGTCATCATGTCGGTCACATTCTTAGGACCCGAGTTGTGACAAAATTGGTATCAGAGCCAGGTTGTTATATCCCCTATGAACTACAGAGCAAGGCACCTTTAGTGGGCCCTCCCTTATCGTCGTGGCCTTGACATAATTATAAAACAAAGATCCACGAAATACCCTATAAAGTTGCTTGTATTTTCTTTCATGTCATACTCCTTATTTGGGTGCTCCCTAAATTTTTTCTTGATTCTAATTTAAAATTGTTTACGTTGTAGATATAGGACACCTTCAATGGCTCGAGGACAATCTTCCACCCATAGCAGACACATGAGATCTGGTAAGGCCTTAGCCCCACCACTATCCTCATTAGTAAATGCATGCTCAGAGACTTATAAGAATACTGAGAGCGAGCATGCTCTAGAGGAAAGGCCATCTATTACAGAATCTAGAGGAACCGATGGGGTACCATCCTAAATCAACCTTGCCATAATGATGGGGATGTTCACCGCTTTTCAGAATCGGATGGATAACATCAAGTTGATGTTAGAGAGGTGATTTACTACCAACAATCCTCAAACACCACCACTTGTGGAAAATGTGCATGCGGCACCCTAAGTACCCACCCCTCTTCCCCTTGTTAAGGTCAGACATCAACGTCATAGATTTTTTGAAACCGAAGCCCCATATCTTTGCAAAAGAGGATGTCGGTGATGATTCCCAATGATTCCTAGATGATTCAAAAAGGTGTATGAAGCCCTGGGATATTTTGACTCTCGGAGGGTAACACTTGTGTCCTACCAACTAAAGGGTAGAGTGGACAAATGGTGGAAGACCTGGATAAAGGTCGAGCCTATAATGTTGGACCCATTAGGTGGCAAAAGTTTTAAAAGGCTTTTTAAGACTAATTCATCCCGAAAGGCTTACGTAATGCACAGATTTGGGAATTCGAGACTGTACGACAGGATCCAAGATCGTGGATAAGTATGATGCCCTATTCGTGAAGTTAGTCAAATACACCCCTATATCATGCCAAAGGAGGAAAAAAGGATCTAGAGGTTCATAGAGGGTCTCAGAGACTCTCTATTTTCCTAAATAGGTGGATAGATGGAGACTTTTCCATCCTAAGTTGTGGCAGTTGACATCGCTCGTAGGATGGAAGCAAACGCAAAACATCGAGAAGATATGAATATCATACAGAAACAAGGCCAAGATGGGATGTTGTTTGCCTATGAGGGAAGCTTGGTATCTATACATCAGTCAAATGTGCACCCTCTAACATTGATGCACCTCAGTCCCAATTCAAGGGAAAGAGAACCATCACAAGCCTAATGCCCCGGTTACAGTAGACGTCATATAGAGAATGCTTTGAGAAAGGTGCCAACTTAAACACCGCTAGTATAACTTGCTACCAGTGTGGTTAGACAGGCCACATCATGAGGGAGTAGCCCCAACTAGTTTTAGAGTCTGGACAAGGGTCTGTCCACCCTCCACGTACTCAAACTAAGGCCACATTTGCTAGTAGGGCACATTACTTGTAGACAAGAGTGTCAGCACCAGAAGAGGCTTTTTTAGAGGTCAAGGAGGTCAGGGACAACCATCAGCAGGCCAAGGAGCCACTAGAGCTTATGCACTGACATGTCAAGGGGCCTAGGAATCCACCATCGTCTTCGTAGGTATAGTCTCCGTCAAATCATTGTATGATTTTATTGAATTCAATTTCTTTTTGACAAAGTAGTCGCCATTATAGGTATCCTATTTGTTAGCTCTCTATCAACCTGTGTTTTGTTTGATTTTGGCGTTATTTACAAGAAACTTTGTTGAGAAACCCGTATTGCTTGATAGTTTGTTCTTATGGCTACACCCATAGGGGAAATGTTGTTAGTAGAAAAAAGCTACCACTATTGTAGTTTGATGATAGGTGTAATGGACATCGTAGCAAATCTCATGCTCTTGGATATGACCGACTTTGATATAATACTAAGGATGGATTGGTTGGCGTTTTGTCATGTAACCCTAGATTGTCATAGCAAGGCTATCAACTTCAATATGCTAAGAAAACCCTCTTTTATGTTTCAAGGAGGACAAAGCGAGCTACCGTGCAACCTTATTTCCCTAATGAACACCCGATGTCTCTTGCTAAAGGGCTATCAGGGTTTCTTGGAATTTGTAAGGGACATGGAAAAAGAAGAACTGAAGTCTGCAGATAGCCTTATGGTCAAGGAATTTATGGATGTGTTTTCAGATGATCTTCTAAGCATACCATCAGATTGTGAGGTCGAGTTCAACACTAAATTAGCATCAGAGACTCGACCGATCTTTATTCCTCTGTATTGGATAGGACTGACCGAATTGAAAGTACTCAAGGAGCAATTGCATGACTTGCTAGATAAAGGCTTTATTTGGCCTAGTAGTTCGACTTAGGGTACCCTTATCTTGTTCGTAAAGAAAAAAAGATGGGACGATGAGGTTATGCATTGATTACAAACAGTTGAATAAAGTGATGATCAAGAACAAATACCCCCTACCTCACATCAATGACCTTTTTTATCAGCTGCAAGGAAAGAAATGTTTTTCAAAAATCGATCTAAGTTCGGGGTACCACCAACTTAAGATCAGGGAGGAAGACATTCCCAAAACTGCTTTTCGTACATGGTATGGGCATTACGAGTTCCTACTCATGTTGTTTGGATTGACAAATGCTTTGGCTACCTTTATGGACCTCATGAATAGGGTATTCAAACCCTTCCTCGACTCATTCATCATCGTGTTCATAGACAACATACTAGTGTACTCAAAGAGCCTAGAGGAGCACAAACAACATCTTCGGATTGTGTTGCAAACCCTAAAGGATCACCAATTGTTTGTGAAATTCTCAAAATGTGAGTTCTGGATTGATCAGGTGACCTTCTTAGGGCATGTTATCTTAAAGGATAGTGTTCAAGCAGACCCATGGAAAGTTGAGGCAGTTAAGTCATGGCCTATACATGGTGACGAAGATCCGTAGCTTATTGGGATTGGCAAGCTACTACCATCGGTTCATTAAAGACTTTTCAAGGATAGCCCGCCTCATACTTGGCTAACTTGGAAGAATGTGGAGCATAA
Source organism: Biancaea sappan (assembly GCA_037074585.1). Lineage (NCBI taxonomy): Eukaryota > Viridiplantae > Streptophyta > Magnoliopsida > Fabales > Fabaceae > Biancaea > Biancaea sappan. The sequence continues at coordinate 36,844,520 of CM073499.1, forward strand.
TTGGGATGAGGCTTAAAAGGAAAGTTTCCAACCGATTAAGGAGTGTTTGATTATGGCACCTATACTTGTGTTACTATCAGCACCAGGATGGTTCATGGTGTACTGTGATGCATCATGAGTAGGCTTAAGATGTGTCTTTATACAACACATCTGAATGGTTACTCATGCTTCGAGACAACTCAAGATGCACGAACATAATTACCCTACCCACGACCTGGAAATGGCAGCAGTAGTCGTTGCTTTGAAAATATGGCAACACTACCTCTATGGAGAGACATGTGAGATATATATTGACCACAAAAGTCTCAAATATATCTTCAATCAGTGAGACCCAAATTTGAAGCAAAGAAGAAGTTGCTGAAAGACTATGACTATAATATTTTGTACCATCTAGGGAAGGTTAACATGGTAGCAGATGCCTTAAGACAAAAATCCATGAAAAGTCTTACACATATAGCCATCGTAAGGAGGCCCCTAATTCAGAGTTACAGGAGCTCAAGGCTAGTAATGTCTACTTTAAGATAATGGAGTTAAGTTGAATCTTAAATCACATCAGGGCTATGTCCTCTCTAGTAAATCAGATACAAGTAGCTAAGGCCGAGGATTTAGAGCTTGTCAAAATCATGGATAAGGTAAAAGGTAAAGACATTTGAGAGTTCTCACTAGATAATATAGGGGTGTTGTGGTTTGGGCACATGTTGTGTATGCTAGATGTTGGGAATTTGAGGCGTGAGGTCATAAAGGAAGTACATAGTACCGTATATGCCATTCATCCTAATGCCACCAAAATGTACCAGGACTTTAGGTAAATATACTGGTGGGAAAGGATGTAGCAGGACGTAGCAGAGTTTGTAGAACATTATTTGACATGCCAGCAAGTTAAGGCCAAGCATTAGAGGCTGGTGGGACTGTTGCAGTGCTTAGAAATCCCTGATTGGAAAAAGGAGAGTATAACCATGATTTTGTGGTTGGCTTACCTTGTTTTCCCAGTGGCTTTGACTCTATTTACGTTGTGATGGACCGATTAGCAAAAATAGCTCATTTCCTTCCTATCAAGACTACTTATAGCATTTCTAGACTTACATAGCTATACATTGATGAAATCATACGACCATACAGAGTGCCCTTATCAATCATCTCTGATTGTGTTCCTCAATTCTGAAGGAGTTTCCAAGAGGACTTGGGAACCAGAGTAGACCTGAGTATAGCTTTCCACCCATAAATTGACGGACAATCTGAGAGAACCATTCAAACACTAGAAGACATGTTGAGAGCACTTGTTCTAGACTTTCGGGGGAGTTAAGATGGTTTGAGTTGAGTGAGGTGAGGGCCTTAAGGCCCAATCAGGTTCAAGAAGCCTCAAACACACTAACCCTAGTCACCACACATATTATCTCATCACATAAACACTATTTAGCCACCATCCTACAATACCATAGATATGTCTATCTCTTCTAAAACCTCATACACACCACATGACCGTCATAAGATTCAAAAACCCTAAGATACTCGAAGGAAAACTTCAATGCCAAATATGAGAACTATTAGACAAGGCAACTACACCCAAGAAAGGGTGAATTGGGTATTATAAAAAACTTGAGTTATTTTTAAAAATCTTTTCAATAACACTTCTAATGGAGGTGATTTTAAATGACAATGGAGCAAACAATAATTTGTTCTCTTGAAATAGATTTATGGAGGTAAATCAAGTAACAATTAATCAGTTCCTGAGGCAAAAATCAAATTAAAAACAAAGCATCAAATAATCAACTTGAAAGGTAAAGAGTGTAGAGATAGAGAAAGCAAACTCAAAGATTTATCCTAGTTCGGCTTCAATCCCAAGCCTACATTCAATCCTCAAGACTTTCTCTTGAGATTTTTCACTATCTCCATGGGTTTAATCGAGCACTTATGAGCCCCTACAATTCCCAACTCAAATTAGAGTTGTTTCTCTCTCTAAAACAAAGTACTTCTCTCTTCCTAGAGTAAATTACTCTAAGAGATTCCTCACTCTTGGTTTCTCTCACAAGGGATGGACTATCCTTGTTTTACAAAGCTTTTGAAAGAAAAAGATTTCTCAAAGAAGATCTCTTTAAGAGTAGATATATAAGGTGAAGCTCTAAAATGATAGATAATATGCTAGTGTTGGCTCAATGATGTTTGTATCTCTCTTAAAGATGGTAAAAATAGTGAAAGATCACATTATAACACTATAAAAATGTGTTCTTAAGGTCATATATATATATATATATATATATATATATGGTTCTTTGAAATGTAGTTGTTGGAAAAAGAGCTGTTATATACTTTTAAAAAGCATTTTTGACATGTACTGGTCGACTTTGAGGGTCTACCAGTCGACCTCTTGCTCTTTGGAAAATACCAGTTGACTTATAGCTTTCTGATCCACTTTAAAAATTCATAATTTTCTCATTTGAATTCTATTTTACACAAATGATATTTCATTGGAAAGCTCATTGAGTCTAGTTTCCAATATGATAAACTTCATTCAAAAATTCTGTTATTTAAGAGATGACCAAAACACTAGCCAAAGGTCTGAAGCAGTCGACTTTCAATTTTAAAGTTCATTTTAAACATTCATAACTTTATCATTTGAACTCTCTTTTAAGTAAATGATATACCATTGGAAATCTCTTTGAGGCTATTTTCAAATGACATAGGTTTCATTCATAAATTCATTAAAGCTTAGGAGATATGATAAAAATGGTGACCAAAGGTTAGAGTCAAGATTTTGTAAAAATTCATATCTCACTATCTTTTTAATTTAAAACATATTTTTGATTGAAGATGCATTGAGCCAATAAATGTAAATCTAAATCATTGAATTTCACATAAATTTTCTAAGCCTATTGTAAATATACTTAGTTAAGCTCATTGGCTATCTTGATGCAACCAAGCTTTCCAAACTTCAAATCTTCTAATTCTTCATTTCTTGATGTATCTTTCTTGTTATTTCTTTTAGTAAAGCATGAAGTTGATATTCTATTTTCTTCAATCCAATACTCAATTTCCCTATTTTGAACTCATAAATGAACATTTAACTTGCAAACCAAATAATTAGTCCAAATCATTGTAAAGAGCATGATTCATGGATAAAGCATTACATATTGAATAATATAATCATGCTTAATAGCACATGAGAGACATATATGAAATACAATTCTCACACATTTGTCATCCTCAAGGCTATGATTCTTACACATTTATCATCATCAAAACTTATAGCATAATGCCTTAGGGCTAATAAGAACGTTCTTCAACACTCTACGAATACGGCAAGTACGTCTAACCTTCAAAAATTACTCTCCGGTTAGGTTTTCTATTTAAAAAGATAAAACAAGACTCTAATCCTACTATATGTCTCTCAAACAAAACATAGTAATCAAGTCCCAAACTCATGGCATCGATCATTCATGGAACTACGTTTAAATGAGATAAAGAAGTAGCACAGAATCTGGGTGAGTGGCATGATGTTACCCTAGCTTTACCTTAGCATCATAGGCTAGATAACATGTGGTTAGATTAAGTTGTTTTGAGAACCTAGCAACAAACATAGGAATTGGTTGACTATGACATTGTATGTTTGTTTTGTTGTGTAAAAAGTGATGGTTGTATGATAATGGAAAAGACTTTTAAATAAATATTCTACGACATTGTATTGCTTCACATGGCATTGTAAAATGTATAAAGGCAATGAGGAAACCAGGTGTGATCCCTCCTAGAAAATCTTGCATCTAATGGTTGCCTAAGTATAATGGATGTATATCTGTTGTTATGCTGATTGTGCTATTAGTACCCCCTGGCCTGACAAGAAGGTTAGGATTAGGTGGGGCTGAGACTTCCGAGGGTCTCCTTGCCAGTGAAAAGGTGGCAGACTCATTTATGGTAGGATGTTTGGGACTAGGTTGAGATGTGACTCCCGAGGGTCACCTCACCGTTAAGATAGGATCATGTGTTAGTGGTAAGACTCCCGAGGACCGCCTTGCCATAGGATGACTACCGCGTGTGTTGTGTGTGACTTCTAATGATATTCTGCATGTTTGTAATATGTTAGATTCTCAATTTATGAATTGTGTAGCCTATGGGCATGTTTTATTTAACTTATGATTATTTGGGTTCAGCTGTGGAAACGCCACGACGTTCATTGAGTTTAAAACTCATAACCTCTATAAATATTTTCTTTTGACGGATTTACCTATTACTGAAGAGCTCTCACCCGAGAAGCAGCGAAATGCACCATCACCCTTCTCGTTGTAAGGTTGGGCCACGTCATTTGATTTTATTTTATTTCACTAAGTTGCTCTATAGTGTCGTATGTCACCTAGGAGGTCTGGGTTGGATTGAGATTATTTTATTTACTACTTTATTTAATTTCTAATTTATCAAACATTTATATTTTAGAATTATTTTGGTTAGATTTTAATTGGAACGTTTTGATTTGTTAATGGATCAGTGATTTAGAACAAAATCCAAAGATGCTCCACGCTGATGAGAAAATTTATTTTATTCTATTTAGACTAATTTGAAAGCTTACTTGTAAAAAAAGAAATTTATTTTTACGCTTAATGAGATAAAACGGGATTAAGACTGTACACCTATCGAAATGGAAATAGTTAAACCATCTTTAACTCAAATAAAGTCTTCATAACTAGTAGTAAACCCTAGGCTATTTAGAAATGAATTAGGCTCACAATGATGGAAGGTCATGCCAGTCACGTGCCCAATACCCAAGTCATGACACTATTATTCATGTAAAAAATCAGAGGTTTTACGATTATTAAAAATGACATTACCCACAAACTCTCCAATGAGAGAAAAGTTAACCTATTCTATAGTAGTATGCTTACCCTTGAGGATTTTGTTCACCTTTTGTTGAACAAGTTCAAATATCATAGGAAATCACTTGACTAAATTTTCTTCTAAAAGATCTTCATCTAGATGGCTATTTGTCGTATTTACATGAACCTTTCTAATGCTAATGACCTAGTCCTTCTTGAGCTGCTTATACCAATCAAAATAGCCATGAATTTTGAAACAAGTATCTCGAGTCGTGACCATTAGCTTTGAAAAAATCACAGGTTCTATCTTCTTTCTTTTGGTTATCCCTTTTCTTGATTCCTTGTCCCTTTTCATAAGCATCTAAGAGATCTTAACAAGCATAGCACTACTTTCCATATTGCATTAAAAAAATTAATTTTACAACCTTTTGTTTCCTAACCCTCTTAATCATAAAATAGGCTTTATTCATGAGGGAAGAGGATCCAAAAAAATAATTTGACTTCTAATGCAATCATAATATTCATTTAATCCTATGAGAAATTAGATTAACTTTTGAGAGATAATAGCAATCATGCTACCCAAGGAGTTACATACACAATTCTTCAGAAAACCACTAGTGCATTGAGGAACTAGCAGGAAAATGTTTAATTCTTCCTACAATTGTTTCATCTTACTATATTAAACAACCACAAAATTATTTCCTTACTCCATAAAAGCAATTTGCCTCTAAATTTTTTAGAATTGTGGCCCATTGATCTCTCCAAATTGTTCCTCAAGATTGACCCACAATTTACTTGAAGATGAGGAATAAATGAAAGATTCAACAATCTCTTTTGTCATAGAATTTATGATCCAAGAAGACACCATTTCATTGGCTCTTTTCCACTTTCCACGCTTAGGTTCATCGACAGGTTGAGGCAAACCACCATTGAGAAAATCCCAATTAATTCTTTATAGCCAAGGCCCTTCTAATGGATCTACTCTATGTTAAAAAATTATTTTCGACTAATAGCACAATTACAATACCATACCTAGATTATTTGACACGTGTATCAACAAAGGATTTGTTAGTCAATTAATGTACCCTAAAAAAGGGGTTGAATTAGGCACAAAAAAATTTCAAAAAACTTCTTGCATTTTGTCAAGACCTTTTTTCTTTATAAAACAATATCCTGAAAGATAGGTTGATAAATTTGAAATACTATTGGCTAATTGCTTGTATGGTAAATGATGAAGGACTATTTGAATATTAGTTTTTTCCTTTGCCCAGATGGAATGCTAAGAAAATTTTGGTTTGCTAAGAATCAATTTAGGTTTTAAGAAACTTAGTAAACCTGTGATTTTAAGGATAAAGAGGTTCCTTAAATAAACTGAAAAATATATGCAAGAAAAATATGACACCATGATATATAGTGGTTCAGTTACTTTTAGAAAGAAGCCCCTATATCCACTCCTCAACCAAACACCAAAAGAATTTTATAAAGAAGAAAATCATCAATATTACAAACAGTAACCTCGACACTTGAGGATCAACAACTTGCTTTTATTCCAACAACCTGCTAATTTTGTAAAAGATCCTACCAAACTTAACCTTGTAGACTTATCTTGGTCTTTTACAACCCCTTCTATCTAAGAGGATTAGTCCAACTGGATTTTACATCAAACCTAAAGATTTGTAAAAGATTCCTAGAAACTTAAACAACCAATTTAAACAACAATATTCTCACTAAGACCCTCAAATCAAAGATACAATAAGATGTGTAGTAGTTCACTAAGAACAAGATACACAAGAGAGAATCTCACAAAGAGAAAAGAAACAATAAATGCTCTCTCTTTTTTTACATAAATAAGATGAGAGAAATCTCACAAAAAGCAAAATAATAAAAGCTCTCTCTCTTATCAAGAATAAATTTTTAAAGCTCTCAAAATCTTCAATGTATTTCTAAGCATTCAATGATGTTAAGGGAGGTTGGAGAAGCTTTAAATGACCCAACTTCAAGCTACTAGCTGTTGGAGAGAGGCGGAACCTTCATTTGAATCCAACTGCCTTCTTCCATTATGGTCTTCTATAGTTTCAGCTTTCATTAAATGCAAGGTCCTTTTTTATTTTTTTTACTGCAGCTCATAGGATATCAAGGGAGAAGATGTTCTAATTATAGCCTTTGACTTGGGGAAGTTGAGGATATATGTTGTTATCTACTAGTTTTTTGCTTTAACTATTTTGTTCCTCACTTTTCAAAAACAACAATTCACTCTTTAGAAATAGCAGTCAGCAGTTATGCTTTTGCTACCATCAATGTTAATTTTTTTTCTCTCACTTCCACATTTCGTAGTTTTTGGAGGGTGAAGAATGAAGTTTATCATGTCTGACTTAAAGGAAAAGAAGCACTTGAGTTTTGTCCACTAGTTTAAGGTTTTGTCCATTGGTACATTGTTTTTTTCTGAACCAACAACCTGATAGTGCTCTGCCATCCCTTTCACTTTTTCTTTTTGCATAAAGTGTATTTTGTTCCGAAAAAAGTGTTTAATTTTGTGCACATAAACTAATCTTGATAAAAGCAAAAGAATACCCAACTTTTTGAATACCTCATGGGAAACAAACTGCATATGACCAAACAATTAAGTGATAAAAATTTTTATATTTTCATGGGCCAAAAGGTCTCAGTAGCTTGATGGGTCAAATCATGGCAATAATTTAGTTTAAAGCACAAGTAGATGTTTTTAACAATCTAGAGAACTTTACGACATGAGACCAATGGCTAACTTTAAGCCCAAAATTTTTGAATTGTGATAATTCCATATGTTTGAAAATGTGATTTAAAAATGATTAAATTAATCAAAAAAATTTCATAAAAATCCTTGCACTATCAGGATCATCACCATTGTAATTCGAACTCAAAAGTTTTTGGTTGCAGTGGTGACGACAGCAATAATAGCTCCTTCTTGCACGGCCATGACGATCACCAGAATGAACAAGAATGAAAACCTCAGGCAGAAAAGACACGTTACTCACCGAGATGAACAGGCGAAAAGAACAACACTTAAGAGATGAAGACTCTCGAAACTCACTGAGAGAGACCATCTTCAATCAGATAAGATGCGATAAGGAAGAGCAAAACAAAACTTCCCTATTCATCTTGTAAATTCTATGTACATGATGATTTTAATCATTTTATTATATTAGGATCCCATCAATGATTTAACTAAAGTTTAAAAAAATTTTAAAATTATTTATCATAAATGGATAAATTGAATTAAATGGTTTCCATTTAATTGTGAGGACACTAATTATTTCTCTAACCAATAAGAATTAAGTATGTCTTGAGAACATGTATATTGAATCGTTCTCGAAAACGTGTGATCGCCACTATTGAGAGGGAAAGTTGCAGTCTCATCGTTGCTCTGTGTTGTTGTTGCTCACCACAGCTGGAGAGCTTTATGACCATTAAAGAGTGCCATGAAATCGAAATGTTGAGTAGCTGAGTATTTGTCAACCTGAACTTATGAATGATTTTGCCTCGACATTGCTGGGAGACTTTGGTATTTCAAATATTGGCTTTATTGATTTGAGGATCAGAGAAAGGGTAGAATAGTCATTCTAGCACTAGTTTGATGGGCCATTAAAATGCTAACTAGACTATATAAAATGCCCCATGAGCTTATTTTTAGCGGCAGATTAATGGCATCCAACAAACAGGACCTTTTTACAAATTTGAGAAAAGTACAGGTGTTGTCCTGTTGAAGTGAAGAAGCCTCTAACCCAATCTATTTTAAAAGCCCAATTGGTGTTTTTTAAAACAATAACAACCACTTAGTATTGATTGGACAACGGGTCTAAGTCGTACACAATGATAATAATTTATCTTTTTTTGTTCCTGGCCCAGTTTGCATTCAGAGCCCATATCTTCTCTGCTCAATAAATCTATGTGGAAGTGTGCCTTGTGCTAGCAAATACCTGAAAGTCACACTCCTCTGCAAAGAAATACATATTAGTAGCTGAGCTTACCATAACCGGAACTGGCTAGTATTTGGGTGGTCCAATTATCAAATTATGAGGTTAATTGATTAATCAAAAAAAATATCTATATCTATATATATATATATACTTATAAATAAATATTCAAATAAGTAAAATAAATCATTTATAAGCAAATTCAACAATTAAAATATCCTAAAAATTATATGTTAAAATAATTTTAGTACACAAATATTATTTTTAATAAATAAATAAATATAAATTTTATAATTATATTAATAATTGTAAAAATAAAAATTAAAAGTAATATATTTTTTAATATCCAATTGTTATTTTGTTATTTTTAATTTTATATGATATTATAAAATTTGTTACTAATATTGTTCAACTTTTATGAATTAAAATCATTTTAGATAAGGTAATAATATAACATACATAAAATAATAACATTTTATATTTCAAAATAACATTATTATACCTATATATATTTTTTGGCACACTTATATGACAATTATAACTTGTTTTTTATGGTTAAAATGTTGTTTTTAATTCTATGAGGTATTGAGTTCAATACTAGTTAGATATTTTTTTCCTTATATGAATTTTGTTGAAATCTGAAAATTTAAAATAAAAATCGGGTCAATGGGTCGCTAGTTCGATCAAATTCGATCAGGTCAACCGAGGCAATTGTAACTTAATCCAATAAGACAACCCGAAGCGAGTCAGACTTGTGATCACCGATTTTCATATCAATCCAGGCCCAAAAACAGTGGCGTAAACTACAAACGCTGGGTGCATCACGTCTCAATCCAGGCCCAAAAACAATGGAGGAAACTGCAATTGCTGGATGTATCATGTCTCAAGCTCTCCCTCTCCATTCCCCAAACATGTTGAAGAGAATTTGGAGTAAGAATAGTAAGCTACATCAAATTAAATGTCAAGTTCGTTGAGAAACTTCAAGCTTGCATCGACTACTTCTTCATCTTCTGTATTTAAAGCATTGAAGCCGCTCCTCCTCGGATTAAGAGAGGCAAAACAAGAAACTATTACATTTGAGAGATTTCTTTATCTTGATTGAGTGCTCATAAAGGCTATTATTCTCTGTGTGAGTTAAAACAGAGTTATTGTGTTACTATAATTATTTTATTTTAAAATATTTTATTGGCACCAAAAAATGACAAACTTCCCTCACATTAACCAAAACCTTTATATGAATATATATATATATATATATATATATATATATATATATATATATATATATATATAATGAAAGAAAAGCTATCTCTATTCCTATTGTTGAGAAGTAAAATTTCTTTATTTTCGTCCCAATTGGGGGATACTCCAAAAGAATTTTTCAAAATAGAGAAACACACAGACACATATACATACAGAGAGAGAGAGATATATATATATATATATATATATATATATATATATATATATATTTGTTTTTTTTTATAAGTATCTTCCACTAGAAGTAATCTTGTTCAAGATATAGTCAAATACTAAAGTTTGGACACATCTCAAGAAGTTTATTGAAAGGACTGAGTATAGGAGATGATCCAACTAGCTCTAAACCTGCTACTAAATATCAAGGTTCAAAAAGCTAGACCAATCATTTCGAGGCACCAGTCAATGATTAAATTGTAGTCGAATCGCGGTCGAATTAATGCTACTTAAAAAATATTAAAATATATAATATATAATTAATGTATATGTTATAGATATTAAAATATTAAAATATATAATATATAATATTAAAATACTAGACATGTTACAGATATATATTTATATCAATCTTAGATTTTTTTCTAATAACTTAACGTTTTGGAGATTTCTTAAAAATATATAATAATAATTAGTAAAAATTCAAAAAAACTAAAAATTTTTTTTTAAAATAATAAACCGGCTGAATTAGTTGAACCGACTAATTTTATTGATTTGATCGATTTTTTTTACCAATTTATTGATCTAAATCAAATTGATTAACTGATCGATTTACTGATTTTTCAGTTGAATCGACTGATTCGGTTATCTAACCACTTCTAAAGATAAATACAAAAGATATAGTAGGGATTCAATTCTCCCAATTCTTCCTGTGGAAGCACGTCCTTCACAATATAGAAAACCTTTTTTTAAAAAATGAAAATCTACCTCAAACCATTCTGACCGCAGAATTAAAATTTTCTTTGTTTTCATCCGAATTGAGGAAATCTACAAAAGAATTTTTAGAAGTTGTTATATAATTCCTAATTGAAATCTACGTAGGCTAGTTTCTGCACAATGGGATTGGTATGGAAAATGGAATTAAAATACGTACAATTTAACTTCGTATATTTCGGCATACCTGATGTGGTGTAACGGTTTGATGAGGATAACCTTTTTACAAATTGAAAGCATTTATAGATATAAATTTAGTTAAAAATAATAATAAATTAGGTTAAATGTTAGGGATAGTCACTAAGTTTGAAGTCGTGCATTTAAGCGAAGCTACTGACAAGAGGATGAATTTGAGTGACTTAAAAAGTCCCTATGGGCCTTAATTTATTGATTTTTTCAGTTATATATGATCATTTTCTTAATGAAAAATTGTTATTACATATCTCTATTATTTATCTCTTTTTCTTTAATTACTTTATTCCTTCTTATATATCTACCTTCTTGGAGGAAATTAATATTAGTTCATCCACAACAAGGTCACCCTCATATGTCATGATAAAAATTAAACCTCTTTAAACTTCAAATTTGTTCAGACCACATTGATATTTCAATTATGGAAAACTTGGCTGAAGATAGCTTTCATATTAGGTTTAATATTCGTCAATACGTGCATTCACCTTATATATATATAATGAAAGAAAACCTATCTCTATTCCTACTGTTGAGAAGTACAATTTCTTTATTTTCGTTCCAATTGGGGGAATCTCCAAAAGAATTTTTCAAAATACTACACATGGACACATACACAAACACAAAAACACACAAACACACACACACACACACACACACACACATATATATATATATATATATATATATATTAGTTTTTTTTATAAATATTTTTCATTGGAAGTAATCTTATTCAAGATATAGTTAGATACTAAAGTTTGGACACCTCTCAAGAAGTTTATTGAAAGGACTGAGCATAGGAAATGATCCAACTAGCTCTAGACTTGCTACTAAAGATCAAGGTTCAAAAAACTGGACCAATCATTTCGAGACACCAGTCAATAATCGAATTGTGGTCAAATTGTGGTCAAATTGAGATCGAATTAATGCTATTTAAAAAATATTAAAATATATAATATATAATTATGTATATGTTATAGATATTAAAATATTAAAATATATAATATCTAATATTAAAATATTCTAGACATGTTACAGATATATATTTATATCAATCATAGATCTTGTCCTAATAATTTAACGTTTTGGAGATTTCTTAAAAATATATAATAATAATAAGTAAAAATTCAAAAAAAATTTAAAAAAAATGAACCAACTGAATTAATTGAACTAGCCAATTTTATTGGTTCGATCAATTTTTTACCAATTTACTAGTCCAAATTAAATTGATTAACTGATTGATTCATCGCTTTTCTAGCTAAACTAACCGGTTCGATTATCCAACCACTTCTAAAGATAAATATAAAAGATATAGTAGAGATTCGATTCTCCCAATGCTTACTGTGGAAGCAAGTCCTTCACAAACCTTCTTTAAAAAAATGAAAATCTGCCTCAAACCATTCTGACCGCAGAATTAAAATTTTCTTTATTTTCATCCGAATTGAGGAAATCTACGAAAGAATTTTTAAAAGTTGTTATATAATTTCTAATTGAAATCTATGTAGGCTAGTTTCTGCACAATGGGATTGATATGGAAAATCGAATTAAAATACGTACAATTTAACTTCGTATATTTCGGCATATCTGATGTGGTGTAACGGTTTGATAAGGATAACATTTTTACAAATTGAAAGTATTTATAGATATAAATTTAGTTAAAAAATTAATAAATTAGGTTAAATGTTAGAGATAGTCACTAAGTTTGAAGTCGTGCATTTAAGGGAAGTTACTGCTAAGAGGATAATTGAAGCGACTTAAAAAATCCCTACGGGCATTAATTTATTGATTTTTTGAGTTATGTATGATCATTTTCTTAATAAAAAATTATTATTACATATCTCTATTATTTATCTCTTTTTTTTTATTACTTTATCCCTTCTTATATATCTACCTTCTTGGAGGAAATTAATATTAGTTGATCACTACAAGGTCACCCTCATATATCATGATAAAAATTAAACCTCTTTAAACTTCAAATTTGTTCATACCACATTGATATTTCAATCATGGAAAGCTTCGCTCAAGATAGCTTTGATATTAGATTTAATATTCGTCAATACGTGCATTCACCTTATACAAGGCTTCCCAGTTTAACATCTTTTTCAGTGCTTCCCTCTCCTCACATCATTCCTTGTGAAGAATTACTCCACGATATTTGTGGATTTCTCCGGGCAAACTTATCCAACATATTTTCTAATGATGAACTTCAAAGAATGGCACCTGGATTCATATCTAACCTTCAATCAAGAGTTCAAAATTATCGTTCTACTGTTCCAGAAACTATTACTCGTCCTCTATTGATACCTTTGTTTATAGAAGTTCAACTTCCTTATTCTTTATATGAAGATTTCGAAGAAGATCAAGATACGTTTGATTTGGTCATAGAACAACCAATGGAAGATACGGTTACAACTCCAGCATCAGAGAAAGCCATAGCATCGCTCAAGAAACTTGAATTGCCAAGTGACAAAGCTAAGATGGAATGGTGTAGTATTTGTTTAGAAAATTTTGAAGAAGACGATGATGTTTCAGGAACATGTTGTGACCACATCTATCACAAGAATTGCATTGTGAAGTGGTTGAAAACAAGTCATACATGTCCATTGTGTCGCTTCCAAATGCCCATAGGATGAAAATTCTAGATCATTAATTATATGTGTTTTCACAATTAGTTAATTGAAACATTTGCTAAATATACTCGTTTTTTTTTTGGATTCTATGTGTATTGAACAAGTTAAAATTGAATTAATAAAATTATTTTATTGTTTTAAAATCTATTTTATTTGTATATTATTTCCAATTTGAGATTAATTTGATCACGTTTATTATATTAGTTTGGATTATTGAGGGTGTTAGCAATATCAAAATTCAAATTATTATATAATTTGTGAATTGGAGCTGAGTTGTTTTTTTTTTTAATAAGAACTAGGAAAAAATTGTTTTTAAAGAGGACAATCATACATCAGTTCCTTAACAATGCAGAGAGGAAAAATATCCAGCCATAGCTTATGACCATTAACAGACTTCCCAAACTAAGTTGACGGTTAATCCGAGGCTATTTTAATTTATATTATTATATTGGACTGATTTTTTCATTATTTACTTGAAGAATTTGACAATTGTTGGGAAGTTCCGAGGTTCTCCTTTCTTGATATTCATGGCTTAAGAGAAATGCTGGATAAATAATTCTTTAGTCATTTGATTATTAAACTTTTATTGTATAAGATTATAAGAAAATTTCACAAAGCTTCCATTGTTACAAAGAATTGTGCTAAGACGAAGATATGATATATATACATATATATATATATATATATATATAAGTTAATGCATTATTATACAGCACTATAATTTTTTCTTTCTATATATTCTAGTCATGATGTGATGAGAACAACTTAAAGCAATCTCTGGAAAAGAAAAATAAATCACACTCGCAATAATATAGAATTTAGCAAATTCTATGTAAATGATGATTTTAATACATTAGGATCCTATCAATGATTATCTATGATTTTATAAAATTTCCAAATATCTTTATAAATTCACAAATTAAAATAAGTAGTTTCCATTTATATATGAGAATATTAATTACTTATCTAATCGATAAAAATTAGATATGTTTTAAGAAAATGTATAGAATGTGTAATCACCACTCTTACGGGGGTATTACATTCTTACGTTTGGTACATGTTTATAATTCTCCTCCTCCTTCTTCATGGATTCTTTTGTGCAAAAGACTGTCCAAAAAAGTGCAATAATTGGCTATGTCACCAGAGTGTGTTCAAAAGAAGATCAAGCGAATCAAACACTTCTTTTAAAAATAAGGTTTGCAGAACGAAGTGTGCAAAACTGTGAAATAATGAAAAACTAATGCCAAGTATAAGTTTATGCTATTCAGAAGTGTGCATGAATTTTTTTGTGCTTGTTGTATCCCCCATCCACGCAAATCAAATCCTACTAACTATACAGAAAAATGCAATAATCGGCAACGTCGCAGAGTACACTGAAAACAAGATGAAGCAAATTGAATCCGTCTTTTGGAATTAGAGTGAGAGGAATAGAGTTTACAAAATTGTGAAATAATCGAAAACAAAAAACCAAGAATAAATAAATATATGCACAATCTAGTGTGTAAAATTGTGAAATAATCAAAAATGAAAGCCAAGTATAAGTTTTTACTATTTGGAATAAAGTGTGTGAAATTCTAAATACAGAAGGATTTGATTGCTTGATCTTGCTTTCACAGCACTCTTTGATGTTGCCAATCAATGTTTTTTTTTTTTTTTGCGTGTGTGTACATAGAAGGATTCAATCTGCATAGATACAACAAACACCAAAAAAATTCGCACACTTTATTTCAAATAGCTAGCACAAACTTATATTTTGGTCTTTATTTTCAATTTTTCAATTATTTCACAATTTTACACACTAAAAGGGTTCAATTTGATTGATCTTTTTCTGATACTTTCTTGCGACATTGTTGATTATTACACTTTCTTTTTTGCACACTATGTTCTACAAAAAAGAATCCTTAAGAAAAAAGAGGAATTGAATGTGAAAAGATAAATAAGAAGAAGAAAATGTAAGTTTGAATGAGGTATATTTAAATACAATTCTTTTTTTTAATTTATGTGTGTGTGTTTTAAATATTAATTAAGTCAGCATCCAGGTCAACAATTTCCATTCATCAAGTTAACGGTGATTGAAAAAAAGATCAAAATGAAACATTTTTTAAAATTAAGGGACCAATATGAAAATGTGGAGTATGGAGCCAGCAGCCATGTCAATAATTTTCATTCATCAAGATAAATGTGTTTTAAAAAAAAGATCAAAATGAAATATTTTTTAAAGTTAAGAGACCAACATGAAAATATGGGTCAAAGTTAAAGGACCAAAATGATTTTTTCATTGTTTAGGATTTTATAAATATAAAAAAGGCAAAAGTATACTTCATGTCCCTAATGTTTACATTAATTTTCATTTATGCCCATGAAATTTGTCTTTTGTCAAATATGCCCTATATGTTTAATTTTTGTCAAATAGGTCCTTTTTTTAACGCCGTCAAATTAGTTAATAAAAAACGTTGACTAAAAAAATATCTACCACATCACTTTCCACGAATACTCATTACCTAAAATAACAAAAATACCCCTAATAATAATTTTAAAAAAACTCCTCTCTCTCTCTATGTCTGTCTCTCTTTCTCTCTCGTCTCAACTATCCTTGCTCGACTGCTCTCCCTGTGACTCGTCTCTCTCCCCTTAATCCTGATACTCTCATCTCTCGTCTCTGTTTCTCTCTCAATATCTCTCCCTCTCTTATCTCTCTGCCTTTCTCTCACTGCCACTCTTCTCTCTCTCTCTCTCAACCTCTAGACTTCCTTCTCATTCTCGCACTAACCTACACACTTTCATCCATCTCATACTCTCTTTCATTGCGTCAACTATCACTGCCCTTCGCCCTGTTTTTGTGAAGAAGAATAGCTCATCGACTAGTATCATTCAATGCCGTGTATTGTTACTATCTCTGTCATCGCTTAGAGCCACACATGGACAATGTGAAAAGCACTGTGGGTCTTTGGTTTGGAGGAAGGTATAGCATGAACCGCTCATGCTAAGGACACTCCCGAGGTAACTTTCAAACCATTTTGTTTTTCATTTTTGGTTGGCGTATGTGTGTGCCACCATGAGAGAGAGAAGAGATCGTGACAAAGGAGAGAAAGGGACTTGTTTGAGAAAGCTAGAGTCTAGGAGAGAGTTATGGATGCTGCACGAAACAATAAGAGAAAAATAAAGCAGAAATCGAGAGCTTGATAGACAGAGAAAAGCAACGTCCTTTTACTCTGTTTTGGGTGGCATAAAACAGAGTGAAACAGAGTAGAGACCGAGGAAGAGAGGATGACAACAGAGAGAGAAAGCTATGAGACTCGTTGAGAGAATATTGTTATCCCTATTTCCTACCCAGAAAACATAGACGTTAGCACATGAGAGAATGAGAAGAAAGCAAAAGAAATATACAGCAAGCGAGAGTGAGAGGGAGATAGAGCAAACAAGAGTGAAAGGGAGATAGAAATGACAGAACAAGAATGAATGTATGTGTGTGTGTATAAGTAAAAGAGAGAGAGAGAACAAAGGAAGGGAGATATCTGAAGTTCTAGGTGAGATTTTGTGTCTTGGGCCGAGGGAAATTGTAATTAATTATTTTCAACGATAAAAGTATGAAAATTTGAGAAGAAAAGAAATTGAGATAGACCGAGAAGGACTGAGAAATCGAGCAAGTAAGGGATTGAGACAAGAGAGACAAGTTAGAGAGACAAGAGAGAAGGACTGAGAGAGAGAGAGTAGATGGAGAGAGGAAACGATAAATTGTTTTTTAATTATTATCATGGGTATTTTTGTAATTTTAGGCATGAGTACACATGACAAGTGACGTGGCAGATGATTTTTGCCACTTGACAACCCAGTTAGCATTTTTCGTTAACTAATTTGACAATGTTAAAAAAAAGCATATTTGACATAGATTTGAAACATGTAAAGCATATTTGACCAAAAACAAACTTCAGGAGTATAAATGAAAATCAGTATAAACATTAGGGACATAAAGTATATTTTTGCCTATAAAAAATATGTAGATTAGTAATTTTATGAACATAAATCAAAATTAAAAAAAAAATTCAACAAGCATGAATTAATTGCCCTTCAAAATTCAACAAAACTACTTTCAAAAAGCATAGATCTGACCAAATTTATTGAAAGCGCCACCTTAGTAAGAGAATCTCCAGTGATGGTTCTCAATGAGTTGCTAAATTTAAGAACCATTTCTCATTTTGGTTCACCACTGGAGTTCGTTATACTGTCTGCCATATATAAGAACGGTTCTTATACAAGAACCGATTCATATACAAAAAGTAATAATAAAACAATAAAAAATAAGCATTTAAATTAAACTTGATAAATGTTTCCTTGTTCTGCTTGCTACTTTTAGGAGAGAGAAATGCGAAGCTGTGAAGGCACCATCTTCTTTAGAAATTGTTTTCACAATGGAGATGCTTTCATCGTCTTTGAAAGCATATGGCAGAGTCCTCAGCAGCATCTCCAATAGCATGCAAGGTTGACGAGTTCTAGGTGCGAGTTCACTGACGTCTGGGTTCATGGGTCGATGTCGACCATTTCTAGGTGGGTGTTCTTCATATTTTGGGTTTCTGGTGTTCGTCGGATTTTGGGTTCCAAGTGTAGAGAGAATGGAAGAAGAATTTTGTCGAGAGATTGGGTTCAAACAGTATGGCTTCTGGGTTCGGAGGAGCAAGAAGAAGAATTTTTATCTTTTCTATTTTTTTGAAATATATTTTAAATTTATATGCTATATATATATATATATATATATATATATATATATATTACATATTTATTGTTTCAAAATTAAATTCAAATGAGTTGATATTTTAATTTAGAAGAGCAAAAGATGTTAAAAGTAGTGAAGAGTTATTTGTGGGACCTATTTGTGAATTTTTAAGAGGTTCACCATTGGAGTAGAGTGTTGCTTAAAATAGTGAGGAATTGCTTAACCTGATATGACACTATGAGACTCACAATAAGAACTCAAGTGACATTCATCATTGGAGATGCTCTAACATCTTTTGTTTTGGTAGAAAAAATCAGGCACAAAGGCCTAAAACACAATAGGCAAAAGTACTTTTTATGTCTTAACATTTATACAAAGTTCCAATTTTGTTTCTAACATTCTTTTTGTCTGTTATATTTTACATGTTTCATTTATATTTCAAATCTACTATTTTTACTAACATTATTTATTCCATTGATAGAAAATTCTAAATGGACGATTCACCTAATACACCTCAAGCAACTCCAACTACCTTAGTAAGGTAAATATTATAAGGCAAATTATAATCCTTGTAGGATGGACAACCTTATCCTTTTTATCATATTATTTGAGAGATAAGTGCACTTGCAAATCAAAGGACTTGTGTGTTTGATGATGATGGTTATTATTATTATTATTATTATTATTATTATTATTATTATTATTATTATTATTATTATTATTATTCACTAAGTTGTCATACATCAAGTTTGCATCAAAACCTAAAGGGCCTATCATAATTCCTTATTCTTGAGGGCTCAAAGTAACCAGAAGCAACAACCTCACCTGCATTAGAATCTTTTGACTTCTATATTCAGAAAATATGCCACCTGACTTGAATCAACACTTTTAGATAAATTCGCCTTTTTTTAATTACTAAAAGAAAAACTAAAATAGAAGAACTTAATTGCATTATTTTTAAAAGTTGAAACAATATTTGTTAGTGTAGGATTGTACTCAAAAGGGGGTGAATTGAGTATACAAAACTTTTTCGATAATGTTTACTTTCTTTTGAAATGTTTTGGGGTCCAGAAAATTGTTACAAGGTCCTATAAAAACTCTTGTGATTAAAACTCATATTTAAGCAGAATAATAAATAGCTGAAAGTAAAGCACATCAAAAAGTATAGTGGTTTGGTTGTATCTATAAGATACTCCTATGTCCACTACTTAAAACATATAGTAGTGAGTGTTTTATTTAGGGATAAACAAGTAACAAGTACAAGAAAAACTAACTTGAGGTTTAACTACCCGATTTTATGCTAAGTAACTTAGTGACCTCCAAGTTTAGATCAACAGTGCCTGCTTTTACAATTCTTATAGTTAGGCCTTTACGGGTCTCTAGCAAACCTTTATACAAGTAACCTTTCCTTTAGAAAAGGTCAACCCCCGACTTTTACACTTATCAACCAGGGTCTAATTTTTAGGGCCCACAATAACACAGTCCACTACCAGGACAAGATACAAGAGTAGAAAAGTCATGGTTCACAAGAACCTAAGTAGAAAAGAGCTCTCTTTCACAGAGTACTTAAATCTTAGAACATGAGTATTATTTGCTTTCTCTTTCTATTGGTAGTCTGAAAAGATTGCTTCAACGTCTTTATATAGTTTCTGCAAAGTATCCGTTGTGAAATCTTTGATTTGAATAACCTTTATAAGTGTTGTATTAATTATGGTCCTTAATTGATCTATAAAAGGAAATATTTTGCCTTGAATGTCTCCTCTTCAGTTGCACATTAATTTGAGCAAGATCTTTTGTAATTTCAATCTAAAATAGATCCTTGAATGATGCAATACAATCCATTCTTCAATTCAGCACATGAGCATTGAATACGAAATCAATCAATTGATTTTCTCATTAATAGGGTTTAGATTTTTCCTTATATAACTCTTTATTTTCATATCTCTTCAATCTAATCATATATCATGATTCTAATCACATAGACTTGGGATATGCTTGATTTTCTTTAAATGTTGACTTATGTTGACTTCGTTTGACTAAATTAAATGCTTCGAGTTCCGGCTAGGGTCCACAAAGTTAGGTTCCATAAAACTGTCATTAATCAAAAACTTATTCTTTGAGAAGTGGCATCAACATTCTCCCCCTTTTTGATTAATGGAAACCTATAAAACTCTCCCACAAATGTTGCACGGATGAATTTACTTTAACTCCCCCATACTTTGTGCCGGGGTATCTTCAGGGTCCTAAAAATGAAATATCTTTCCCAAAAATGATCAAGTGTATTATATCATGTCTTGAGAAATCTTTTCTAACCAAGAGCAAAAGATGAGATGTTTATTTCCAAAATCATACAATAATTCGTAAGTAATAAAAGATACTGATTTGATGTGATGATTTAATTTAATTTGCAGTAACTCACACAATCAATAAAAAGCAATGTAATCAAGATAGATCAAGATCGAAAGCATGATATTTTATTAATCAAAACATAATAGATATTCCAAAATTTTCTCCCCCATTAACATTAAATTCAAAAAGGAAAAAGTACCCTAAAAACATTATAAGGGCCTTACTATGGCCAAACACACCAAAACTATAATACCCACTGGGTATTTTTTTTGTTTGACCATTGAATTTTATTTCACGATTTTTGAGTTTGCAATTGTGTACAGTATGTGTGTGTGAATATTGTGATATGATGGGGCTTTGATATGCAATTTCATGCTGTGAGCTAGCAATATGTGGTGCTAGCTGTATAGGGACTAAAGTGAAAATTATAGGGACTAAATGAAAGATTTGAGACTTTGTTTGGGTATAGAAAAATGTTTATAAAAGGGTATGGATAGTAAGAGAAAATTCTGTGGAACCTACAGGAGAAATCATTAGGCAAAAATGACAAGTAAAACTTTAGATATTATTTTTGAAATAAAATTGTTTTAATTAAAGAAATAATTAAATACAAAAAACAAAAAAGGGATAATTAATAAAATACAAAGATAAATAAGAAGATGAGGAAGCCATATGACTTAAGCAATAGAATTTGAAATAATAGGATTGGTAGTGGAAATCTATATAATAGACTAAAACAACTCCACCTCCACATATTTATTGTAATACTTAATGTCTTAATATTATGTCATTCAATTATAATTTCTTATTTTTAAAATTTTCTACCTCTCTCATTTTCAATTTGGTTATATGATTAATGCTTGAATTAAAATAAAAATTCAATAATTTAAATATTTTGATTTGATGCACATATTTAATGCATACATTTAATATCCATTCCTAAAGCTTTAATCATTCAATTACAGTTTCTTATTTTTTTAATTTGTTAATTTTCTACTTTTGAATTTGGTTGCATGATTACAAATATGCATGATTAATGCATGAATTAAATAAATAAAATTCTACTTCCTAAATAAGGTCCAGATTTCGCCTATTTAAACAAATTCAACCAAAGCCGGTTTATCCCCTTGAGATCTCTCTTTCACACACACACACACACACACACACACACACACACACACACACACACACACACACACACACACACACACACACTCTCTCTCTCTCTCTCTCTCTCTCTCTCTCTCTCTGCAAAACCCAAAATAAGGTCCAGATTTCGTAGCTGTACTCTTACAATATAGATGATTGTGACTAGATCAAAAACCAAGGCTTTGGATTCATAGATGCCATGTCTCATCACCTTCTTCCCTGATAAAATATAGTTTTTCATCATCTCCAAGGTTTCTAAAGATGAAGCAGTGAAAATCGGTATCTTTTTCACAATATGGAAGCCGGCCTTGAGACCGATAGGAAGAGAATGATCATATCATTATCTCAAGGTGTTTTTGCAAGAAGCTTCTACATGGTGCTTCATTATCTCAAGAGGCTACTTTCACGACACACCTATCGACTTTGTCTGTTGAGTTGACAATCATTTATGTTGTTAGCAATTTAAACTTCGTACAAGTGTACTTGGACAATGTATTTTTCTAATAATGTGGCAACTTTTTGTAGTTAATAATTTATGTTGTTAGTAATTTAAACAGGGCAAAATGGTACTTTATGTCTCTAAGAATGACATCGAGTTTCATTTATGCCCCAAAGATTTTTTTAACCCACTTATATCCTTTATTATTCAAATTTTGTCACATATACCTCTTTTTTTTTTATAACATCGTTATTCAACTTAATGGAATGCTAACTGAGCTGCTAATTGAGCTGTCGCGTGGCAAAAAGTGTTAGCCACGTAACAGCCATGTGGACTGTCAAAAATTTTTTTATGGCAGCCAAAAGAAATTATTTTAAATTTTTTATAAATTTTTTTGACAAAAAATTTTTTTTAAATTTTTTTAGAAGTTTCATTTTATTCACTTTAGTCCTTGGTTAAAATTTTCCTCTTGTTCAATTTTTGATATAAACTCATCTTCTACTACGTCTAGGCCCCTAGTTTAAGAATCTATTTTTTCTTTGTCAAAATCATCCCTATAAACTTTTCAAGTTATTCACTTTAGTACCTATTCTTCACTTTCATGCTTTTCTCTCACAGTTTGGTCCTCCAAATCAATCCATAATTTTATTTTTAGTTATAATATGATTAACTCTATCATTTCTAGCCAAGAACAATGCAAGAAATGAATTAAAATTCAAAGTTTCAAAGATTACATATATCTCCCTCTTGTAAAAGGTAAAATTTGAAAATTTGAATTTCAATTCATTTCTTATATTGTTCTTGGGTAGAAATGATAGATTTAATCATATTATAACTAAAAAAAATTATGGACTGATTTGGAGGACTAAACTGTGACAGAAAAGCATGAAATTGAAGAATAAGGACTAAAGTGAATAAATTAAAAAGTTTATAGGGGATGATTTTGACAAAGAAAAATAGATTCATAAACTAGGGACCTAGATGAAGTAGAAGATGAGTTTATATCAAAAATTGGACAATAGGAAAATTTTGACCAAGGACTAAAGTGAATAAATTGAAACTTCTAAAAAAAATTTAGAAAAATTAAACAAATTTTTTTGGCTGCCACGTGGCTGCCACATGGCAGATGCTTTTTGCCATGTGGCAGCCCAGTCAGCATTCTGTTAAGTTGACTAACAGTGTTACAAAAAAAGGGTATATATGACAAAATTTGAAATATAAAGGACATAAGTGGACCAAAAAAACTTTTGGAGCATAAATGAAACTCGATGTCAACCTTAGGGATATAAAGTACTATTTTGCCTTTAAACAATATGACGATTATATTTACTTAGTTTATATTAATTTATATTTATAATTATTCAACTCTACCTCCAAGTGAATAATAAATAAATGTTCAACTAAAATATGAGTCAACGTCAATCCATGTGAATAATTTTTTTGTTAATTATTTTTAATAAGAAATATCATTATTATTATTATTAATATTCATGTAATCAAACTTTAATTCTATCTTTTTTTAATTCTCATATGTTTTATAATTATATTTGTTAATTATTTTTTGTTTCCAAATTTCACGAGAGATTTTTTGAAGGTTGTTTAGAAGCAAAAATTAATTATCATATAACATGAAATGAAACAAAAAAATTTAGGCTTCTATCTTAATATACATTTGAAAGTAATGGTTGGAACCCAAGAGGGGGGTGAATTGGGTTTTATAAATTTTTCACAAAACTTTATTGGAAGTTAAAATAATTTTCTGTAAAAGTACAATACTTAAGATAATAAATACAACACAGAAAATCAATGTGCTATCAAGATGAATAATTATGAGGAGCAAGGAAATAAAGAATAGATAACAGTAAGCAAAAATAAAGGAGTAAGGGATAGAGAGAGCAAACTCAGAGATTTATACTGGTTCGGCTAATCTCAAGCCTACATCCAGTCCTCAAGAAGTCACTTGAGTATTTTCACTATATTTGCAAGTTTGATCTGGATACTTGCAAACCACTACAAAGAATTTCGTTAGCCAAGGCTCCTCCACAACCCAACGGAGAATTTATGAATTCGGGCTCCTCCTCAACCCTCCGGAGAATTTCTGCTAAATTGTCTTCTTTACAACCCAAGGGAAAGCTATCTCAATAAATACTCTATCAAGGAATACTTTCCTTGATAATACAACTCAAGATAACATTTGTGTTGATCAAAATCAACAATTACAGAGAAACTCTCTAAAAACAGAGTATATGTTACATTGATAAGTTCACAAGGGTATAATTTGCATAAGAGAGAATTTACAGATGATGTTCAGCAATAGGAGTGTTCTCTCTTCTCTTTTGATAGCTCCCAAGGTTGATATATATAGCCCAAGGACAAATAAGACCGTTGGAGACAAATCCAAGATGGTTCCATAATGATGTCAGCAAAAACTAGTTGTTACAGCACATTTTCTGATGTCGGTGGTCGACCAGTGTGGCACGTTGGTCGACCAGTGAGCTCCAGAACTGAAACAACAGGTACGTTGGTCGACCAGTCATATTGCATTGGTCGACCAGTGCTTGATTTCTTATTCTACTGGAGCTGGGTGGTCGACCAGTGGAGCGATGGTGGTCGACCAGTCTTCAAAACAATCTTCTTGCTGGAACACGATGGTCAACCAGTGTTCAAGGAGTGGTCGACCAATGAGTAGCAGTGATGATTACTGAAGTTCATTGGTCGACCAGTGCAGGAAGAGTGGTCGACCAGTGTATCACTTGTTACTGATATTTTGCTTTTGCCATCTATTGGTCTACCAGTGTAGGCATGGTGGTCGACCAATGTGATATTACCATTCATTCTTTAGATTCTGGACTTCATTGCTCGACCAGTGCAGGCAAGGTGGTCGACTAGTCACTTGTTATCTTCAAATTCTTTGTTTTTAGAGCATGATGGTTGCTTTCTTGATGCATCCAAGCTTCCAAGACTTCAAATCTTCTAATTCTTCATTTCTTGGAGCTTTATCATTGCATGTTGTTTTCTTTGAGTGAAGCATGATATTTCTTTTCCTTGTTCTTCAATCCAATGCTCACTCTTCTTGTTTTGAACCAACCTATAAAATATATCTTACTTGCAAATCCAATGGTTAGTTCAATTCATGATAATAGCATGATTCACTATATGCAACATACATATTAAATAATATAATCATGCTTAAGTGCTTGTAGCATATATATGATAATTAACCTTTATATATATCAATGCTACAATCAAAACTTATGGCATATTGTAGCATATATATAATAATTAACCTTTATATATGTCAATGCTACAATACATTTGTCATCATCAAAACTTATGGCATATAGCCTTAGTGCTAACAATCTCCCCCTTTTTGATGATGACAAATCACCACAGAAAAATATGTATCACAAGATAATGAATGCAATATGATAAGCACATACACATATTTTTCTACTGTTTCTTCTCTCCCTATTTGACATCAACAAAAAGGTGTAAGGAACACAATATATAAAGGTTAAAGTACATACCTTCTTTAAGCCAGGATGGCAGAAGATGTCAATATAGCATGGGGTGAGGATACATCAAAACTTATCATTGATTTCATTGACATGTAAAAATAATTTTTAGAAAAATTTCGCATGTCAAATGAAATGAGTCAAAAGATAAAACTTGAAAGAGTTTTAGGCTCCCTATTAAACCTTGCATAATTTGAAAAAGAATAATGAATAATGAATATCCAATTTTTCAAGATATATTCTTTGTCAAAAAATATACAATCAAGTGAGACAAAGCTCCCCCTGAATTTCATAACCTTTTTCCTTTGAGAAAGATTGTTCAAATCAGTATAAAGGAAATTCAGTTTTTGATTTTAAGACTTTTGAAGAAATTTCTACAATATTTCTGTTGAAGATGATTTCTACTTGTTTATGAAAAGGCATTTTAGTAAATAGCAGAAACATTGAAATCTTTGAAATATGTAACAAGAAATAAACATCATTTGCTGACATATGATAGAAATATTTGCAGCACTCAACAAAAGTATGATATAAGGATTAGCAAAGCATGATATAAACAAGAATATTAATCATAATCCATAAATCAAATAGTAATATTTTTCAAGATTTTTAAAAATAATTTTTGCTTATAAAAATATTTCAACATATAGCAGAAGTAATTTAAAAAGAGGATATTCAGATCTTTTTCTTTGGAAGATAGATTTTTCTTCAATAAGGCAAAGCAATTTCAACACAGTGGAAGCAATTCAAGAATTTCATGATATTTTTCTAAAACATTTTGCTTCAAAAGGAATTTAGAAATGTTTCATCCAAGGAAGCAATATATATGGATTAGTGTAACAAGATATAATCAAGGATATAGTTCATAATCCATACATCAAACATCAATATGTTTCATCCCCTTTGTCATCTACAACAAAAGAAATCTTTAAAATCTTTTCTTTTTCAAAAAGAATGTTGCTTCATATGATAAACCATATTAACATAGCGAGAGCATTTTTGAAGTCCTTTTCAAAACAAATTTGCTTCATAAAAGATAAAATAAATTTTAGCACAAAGGAAGCAATTTATATATCCATTAAAAAAAAATCAAACATTATAACTATGATATATATATATATGAGATTGATCACTTAAGCATATCTATTTTGTGATGAGTAATCATACCTCTCAAAACTCTTTTATCCATTCAGGTGATCGTTCTTACCTTTCTTTTTCAAGAGATTGTTTATCCAAGAATTATCTTGGCATAGACACAATTTATTTTGAACTCTTGACTATTTGATCCTTGATGAAGATTTCAACCTTGTATAATTTGACTGTTCTTTAGGAAGAGTCATTCGTACCTTTAGGCTTCTCCATCGACTAAGAGAAATATCCTTACACATATTATGATTAGTAGTTCCAAATATCATATAAACAATTGATAGATGATAGGTAAGGAAAGTAACTTGAAAGAATTTTAGTGGCAAAAGGAATGATTTTCTTATTTGGAAACATAGCCACTATAGTTCATATTTAGCTTGTAGTGTAAAAGAGACATTGAAAATAATATATGACCCTTTTTATCCCTTGTGTCTCTATCTGCACTTTTTCTGTTTCAACTTTTAAAGAGTTTCCAAAATAGTTTTTAATCAGCTTAGAAAGTCTTTCTTGCCATTCATCTAGTCATTACATAAAGCTCATAATACTTAATGGATTAAAGATCAATTTCAAGCAAGGATAGAAATTACCAATGTTTTGAGTGTGCATGCTTGATTAGAATCACCATCTTCATCGTTGAGTCCTTCATCCTCAAGATTGGTTGGTTGTTATTGCAAGCCCGAGCTTGAGAATACTTTTCCTCATAAAACAATGTGACTCTAATTCTTAGGTACCCAAATAATTTGAGTCCTTGACAGGTTAGTTCATAATTCTCAAGCAATGCAGGATTTATAGAGAAATCATTCTTCTTCAAAGATTGATACCGTAAAAAGAACAAGAGAAGAAAATCTTTTGAAATAAGCATTTCCAAATCCTTTTCTTTTCAAAATGATTTTTGTTTCAATATGATAAAACATTTTTTTTGAAACAAACTCTTCTCTTAAAATAGTGATTCTTTGAAAAGCTTATCAGAAAAACTATGGCAATAAGAATTTCCAAGTCCATTTATTTTGAAAAACAAATTTTGCTCAAAAAGGATTTGAAGAGAGATGCAACATAGCAGAAGCAACATATATATCCTTTTAAAGATAATGACAGATGATATTATAACAGGATATATATCACAACAAATGCAAATGATATACTCATACAAGATATACTATATTATAATCAGAGTATATAACAGCACAAGGGAAGTAATTATGGATTAGCAAAAGATATAGCTATTATAAAGTATAATCCATAGGTAGAGGAAGATTTCAAGTGAATACCCATTAAGATACATCTTCAATGATGAGTTCCTTAGGATGACTTTTAGCATACCTCAAATCCTTTGAAAAATCATCATTGTTGCTTGATGGCTCCTTCTCATGAGGTAATTTTTCTTCTTGAGGCTTTTCTTCTTCTTGAGATAGTTTGGCATTCTCTTCAATGCCATTATCTTCTTTTGAAATAAGGGTACACTTTCCCTTTTCAAAAGTTCTGAAAATAATTTTCTGCTTATGTATAGAGACATTTAAGTACATTAGCAGATGTAATTTTGAAATAAGGATTTCCAAATTCTTTTCTTTTCAAAATATGATAAAGCAATTTCAAATCCTTTTCCAACACTTTTCGAAATAATTCTTATTGAAAGAATGTCACCAGATTTAGCACAGTAGAAGAAAATATATATCCATTATCATATATAAAACATTTTATATCCAGGATATATCATATCATCTCAGTAGAGGCATTATGTATTTTGAAAAGTATACATATATTCATTTAAGGCTACAAAAGCATTTTCTCACATGAATATATATATATATATATATATATATATATATATATATCATCATTACATAGTGGAAGCAAGTTACATACTCATTCAAGGTAAAGCATATTATAACCAGAGTATTTAGTAACATAATTGAGGTAATATGGATTAATAAGATATAATCAGATATAAACTATAATCCATAAACAATGGTTCATAAGTTACAGCTTATGTAAAAGAGATGATATGTATAATGCTCAAATCATGATGAATGGTATAAAGACAGTTTAAGCATTTAACATATCTTTATATGCAATGATGTGATCAAGTATGTAAGATATCAGAGAACAATGTGTCATTGCAATGAAAGTATGTCAGTAGAAAGATTTGCCAAAATGTTCAATTGAGATCAAGGAGTATCATTCAATTAAATAATAAAGAAGTAAAGGATAGAGATACTCATCAATTTTGACAAACTTTTGTTGCTTCTTGAACTTCCTCCTTAAGATGTTGATATCTTTGTCTTCCTCATTGCCCTTCTTTTGATCCTATCTTCTTGCAATTTTAATGATCTTCATTGATTGATTATTTGCAAGATTCTCTCAAAAATAATCTCTTATAAGATCACCCATGAAGCTTTGAAGAGATCATTAAGTACATAGTAGTAGAATTTAAATCCTTTATCTACTATCATCCGCTGGTCGACCAACGTGTCCACACTGGTCAACCATCGTGAGAATGAAAAGGTGCAAGGAGCTTACTGTCAGGCATTGGTCGACCATTGTGAATGAGCTGGTCGACCACTTCTCACCAGAATAGCCTTATTTACCCACTGTCTCGAGTTGGTCGACCAGTCTGAGGACCTTGGTTGACCACTTGTCTCAGCTATCAGCATTCTTCTCTTGGCGCTGGGTGTTAGTTCATTATAGCCTTCGTTGGTCGACCACTTATAGGAGCGTTGGTCGACCAACCAACTTCAAAACTATAAATCTTACTGATTTCAGAGAGCAAAGGAAAGAGTGTGCCTTAGAGGATAAATTTGAGGAATAACTCCTATAAAACACTTTTGGTGGAGCACTTTAATGCTTAAATTAGCAATGTCCAAATAAATCTCGAGAATCAAGAGCAATATTATGTTCAAGATATGTCATATTAATAAAAGTGTTATGCTTCCATGAAATGCAATTTTGCAAGAAATTTGATTTCATTGAAAATATTTGAATAAGATTACAATAAGGAAAAATACTATAGGCAAGAGTAATCTTATTGTTTTAAAGGCAAGAGAAATGTGCATGTAATGGAAGCAAGTTTTCATGATGCGGTAAAAAAGATAGTTTGAGCAGAATTTGGAAGAAAAATTTTAGCTCAAAACAAAATTTGAATCTATAGGCCGCATGCCTAACAGTTGTTTTCAAATATAGCATGCATAAGTATCAAGGATAGATGTAAGGCATGTTAGAGAACAAACATAAGCATTAAAGAGCAGTAAACATATCAGTTAAATTTCTTACAATGCATTCTAACTTATATGTTTACTTGTCTATTGCCTCCTTTTGACGCAAGAAAGTGGAGTTTGAATGATGTAGCCACTGAAAAAGTCATTTCCGCTCCTTGCTTCGAGGTAAATCTGTAAATTAATCCTTTGTCTTTGGTACCCAAATTTCTTTGGGTTTACCTGGGTCATGAGTTCCTTTTTGAACCCATTTCATTTTTACTCCATGAACAAGATTTTTCTTATAAAAATAGGAGTAAGATTTGTGTCCTTTCAGTCCACAATAAAAACAAGTGCAAGTTGGACTATTGGACATCTTTGCAGAAACAAAGAAGTTTTTAGAATGCTTTTGGTTTGATTTAATTTTAGAAGCAAGACCAACTTTGTTAAACCTTCTTCTTTGTTTCAAAACTGAAGTATTTAAAATTTCTCTACCTTCAGAAAATTTTGCAAGTGTGTTTTTAAGATCATCATTTTCCTTTTTTAAAGAATCACACTTGGTGCAAAAGCAGCTTTTGTTGGTAGAGATACTTCCCTTTAAAATCAAATTCTCTTCTTGCAAAGTTTTGTTTTGATTTTCGAAACCAAAATTCTCTTCCTTGGAAATAGAAAATTCATTTTTCAATTTTTCTAATTCATTTTCAAGAGAAGAGTTTTTCTGTTTTGAAGCATTTAATTTCTTTGCAAGTTTTAGAGATTCTTCATGTAAATCATCAAAGGCATCTTGTAATTCATCAAAAGAGTAGTCAAATGAATTTACCCCATCTTCATCTCTGGCCACAAGAAAGATGTTGGTTTCTTCATTTGTGTCCTTCTTATCAGAATTGCCATTTCCCCAAATGGAAGATATGTAAGCTTTCCTTGACGATTCTGCTTTTGGTTGTGGTTTCTCTTCTTCTCCTTTTTCTTCTTCGTCTGCCACCTTGGTGATTTGAGATTTTCCTGTAAGTTCAACGCCAAGAGCTTGCAACTGATTAAGCACAAGATGTATCTCATTAATGGTTTCACAATTTTTCATTTGAGCAATTTCAAGTTCATTAATGAAACTTTTATACTTTAATTCCTCAGCAATAAGATCTTCCTCATGTGCAACTTTAAGAATTTCCCACATTTCTTTTGCAGTTGCACAGTTGGAGATTTTGAAAAATTCATCTTGACTCAATGCACAAGAAATAATCAATTTTGCCTTAGCATTGAGTTGCATTAAACTTCTTTCAGTATCATTCCATTCACTCTTGGGTTTTGGAATGCATTTTCCTTGTTCTTCCTTGACAGGCATATCAAAACCATTTTCTATAACTTCCCAGAGTTTATGGTCTACTGAAATTAAAAACATTTTCATTTCATACTTCCAATATTGAAAATGATTAGCATCAAAAACTAGAGGTTCTGTGAAAGAACAATTTTCAGACATAAACCACTCACTAGATCCAACCATGTTTACTCTTAGACGGTTAAGTCTCAAATCAAGAGCCCAAGCTCTGATACCAATTGAAAGTAATGGTTGGAACCCAAGAGGGGGGTGAATTGGGTTTTATAAAATTTTCACAAAACTTTATTGGAAGTTAAAATGATTTTATGTAAAAGTACAATACTTATGATAATAAATACAACACAGAAAATCAATGTGTTATCAAGATGAATAATTATAAGGAGCAAGGAAATAAAGAATAGATAACAGTAAGCATAAATAAAGGAGTAAGGGATAGAGAGAGCAAACTCAGAGATTTATACTGGTTCGGCTAATCTCAAGCCTACATCCAGTCCTCAAGAAGTCACTTGAGTATTTTCACTATACTTGCAAGTTTGATCTGGGTACTTGCAAACCACTACAAAGAATTTCGTTAGCCAAGGCTCCTCCACAACCCAACGGAGAATTTATGAATTTGGGCTCCTCCTCAACCCTCCGGAGAATTTCTGCTAAACTGTCTTCTTTACAACCCAAGGGAAAGCTATCTCAATAAATACTCTATCAAGGAATACTCTCCTTGATAATACAACTCAAGATAACATTTGTGTTGATCAAAATCAACAATTACAGAGAAACTCTCTAAAAACAGAGTATATGTTACATTGATAAGTTCACAAGGGTATAATTTGCATAAAAGAGAATTTACAGATGATGTTCAGCAATAGGAGTGTTCTCTCTTCTCTTTTGATAGCTCCCAAGGTTGATATATATAGCCCAAGGACGAATAAGACCGTTGGAGACAAATCCAAGATGGTTCCATAATGATGTCAGCAAAAACTAGCCGTTACAGCACATTTTCTGATGTCGATGGTCGACCAGTGTGGCACGTTGGTCGACCAGTGAGCTCCAGAACTGAAACAACAGGTACGTTGGTCGACCAGTGCTTGATTTCTTATTCTACTGGAGCTGGGTGGTCGACCAGTGGAGCGATGGTGGTCGACCAGTCTTCAAAACAATCTTCTTGCTGGAACACGATGGTCGACCAGTGTTCAAGGAGTGGTCGACCAATGAGTGGCAGTGATGATTACTGAAGTTCATTGGTCGACCAGTGCAGGAAGAGTGGTAGACCAGTGTATCACTTGTTACTGATATTTTGCTTCTGCCATCCATTGGTCGACCAGTGTAGGCATGGTGGTCGACCAATGTGATATTACCATTCATTCTTTAGATTTTGGACTTCATTGGTCGACCAGTGCAGGCAAGGTGGTCGACCAGCATGATATTACCATTTTGATCTTTTGCTTCTGTAAACCGTTGGTCGACCAGTGCAGGCAAGGTGGTCGACCAGTCACTTGTTATCGTCAAATTCTTTGTTTTTAGAGCATGATGGTTGCTTTCTTGATGCATCCAAGCTTCCAAGACTTCAAATCTTCTAATTCTTCATTTCTTGGAGCTTTATCCTTGCATGTTGTTTTCCTTGAGTGAAGCATGATATTTTTTTTCCTTGTTCTTCAATCCAATGCTCACTCTTCTTGTTTTGAACCAACCTATAAAATATATCTTACTTGCAAATCCAATGGTTAGTTCAATTCATGATAATAGCATGATTCACTATATGCAACATATATATTAAATAATATAATCATGCTTAAGTGCTTGTAGCATATATATGATAATTAACCTTTATATATATCAATGCTACAATCAAAACTTATGGCATATTGTAGCATATATATAATAATTAACCTTTATATATGTCAATGCTACAATACATTTGTCATCATCAAAACTTATGGCATATAGCCTTAGGGCTAACAACATTAATATATAAAAACATTCCAACAATTTTGCATCTTTCAACGTGATAAATTTTAATTTAGACAAAAAAAAGTAAAAAAAGTTCATTCTAAATTCACATAGAAGGTTGCAATATTTAAATTTAATTTTGTAGTTCATTCTTAATTCATCCAATATTATTTCAGATATTAATTGAGATGGGTCAAACTAGAAGGTTACAAATCATAATTAATAACTTTAATCATATCATTAAATTGAAGCATCTTACAAATCAATTGTTATTATTTATGCTTTTGTGGAAATTTGAATTTGCTATCATTAGATACTTTAATTTCTAAAATGGTTCTTAATTTAATATAATTTGTTAATTGTTATTTATGTGAATTTAAAAACTTTTTTTAATTAATTTTGATTTCTTTTCAAAATAGTCATTAATATAATAGAAATTAGAGTTATTATTATATTTTGACCATTATGGTAGCTTAGAAGATTTTTTATTAGGAAAAATAAATTTAATTATGAAATTGATATATGAATTAAAAAACTTATTTTTTTTGAATTAATTTTGATTTCTTGATCAATATACTTATTTTCTTACAATCAATTTTCATAAAAAACTTTCCCTAATTGATTATCCCTAATAATTGGTTTCTATAAAAGTATTTACTTAATAATATTTACAAATCAATTCAATCTAAAAAATAAATATCAAAATATACAAATGATTAATGAAAATCTCATAAAAAAAAGTCATAAAAGTAACTAATATAGGATAATTGAAACCTGGTTAGGTAATCGAGAATAGACATATGATTCAAATTAGTAGGTAATTAATATTATGTGCATTAAATCTAGTTATAGTTTGAAAATTATAGAATCATATGTCTATTCTAAGTTTTGGTGACTATTAATGTAAATAGTAACCAAAACCTAGAATAGACATATCGTTCAAATTAGTAGGTAATTAACATTGTGTACATTAAATCTGGTTATGGTTTGAAAATTATAGACAAGAAATAAATTATTTCGATTATAGAATATTACCTTTATCAATAACTTGATTTGTAAGTGAATTAATTCCATAAGAGTATTTACTATTAATTGCCTTTGCTTGAGATTAATAATGCTTTAGTGATATAAATCAATTATTTACTTTTACCGATTGATTATCATGATAATTGATTTCTAAAATTAAGTTTGGAAATTAAATTCATGGTAATTTATAAATCTTTTATTGATTTAAATATTTTATCCATAAAGTTGACCAACATTAAATTTAATTTCAATTGGGTATTTAGCGTATTTATATTATAGAACTCCAACTTCCATTTTTAATTTGATTATGGATTTTATGACAGAATTAACAAACTTTTTTTATTTCACTTTATTTTAATTGTATATAGAGTAATATTTGAACAAATTTGTCATCATTGGAATTAATTGGTAACAAATCCTTTTATGTGCAATTAAGGTCATTGATTTCATTAGCTAATTTTGATATACAAATACTCAGGGTTGGAACAGACACAATACGTAAATTTCACATCATAGGAAGAGCGAGTTTTGCAGAAAAAGATAAGATAAACACTATTATATCAAGGAATACAAAACTTCATTATGCTTATTGCAATGGTTTCAACACTAAATCATGTATCCTTTTCATCTAACTTTTCAAATAACCAATGGAATTATCTAAAAATTTGGTAATCTACTTTAGTTAATTTCTATCATTGTAGATACTTCGCAACATGCTTTTTCTTATTATGGAAAATCAATAGTTAGCAATCAAATTACACCTTCTCCAGTTTTGTCAAACATTACAAATTGTGAATTAGTTTGGTTTAGATTCATTTGCAAACTTCATAGAAATTTGTGAAAGTTCTCTCAATTTTTTTTTGTTCTATATAAACACTATGTATGTTCTCATATTATACCAAAGAATTCTACAAACGCTTTCAACAATTGTAACTTGATTATTTCTGATAGTCCCACATATCACTCTTCAAGATTTTTAGATTTTATGTTGAAGTTATGTTATTAGACAAACATTGCAAGAAAACTAATGAAAGAAAAAGAAAGTTGTAATATTTCCACAATTCAACAGGTATCTACTTTGAACTACTTTTTCGATTATCGATCGTTGTTATAGAAAAATATAACCATATATTTTATCTTATTTGTATATATTCAAATTCTCTACAACATACCTTCTCTTATTATACAAGAACAGGGTCCATAATTTTTAATAGACTAGCACCATCTCCAGTACTTACTGATGTTACAATTTGTAAGTTCTCTTTGTACATATTATCCATAAAGACTCTTGATATATTAATAAACTTATTTCAATATCTTCACATTTTTTTCTTTTTTATAAGAACACAATATAGGTTCAATTAAAGCGAAAAGGAATTGTAATACCCGTGAATTTTTAATTCACATGATAAATATGTTAATCTTATTAAATGCTTATATGTGAAATTTTGGGGTTAATTTGAAATTTTGTGAAATTATAAAAATCTTGGATTCTCTAAATTTTTGTTGTGAGAAATTTCTAAGAAAATTCTCAATGATGGACTTTAGAGGAGAAAAGAGCTCGAGGAAGCTGAGTGAGGAAGCTTGAGTTTCAAGAATGGTGGAAGCAGAGCCAAAACAGTGAATGGGTTGATGAGAGGGACTAAAATGAAATAAAATAAAGTTTGATGTTTTAAACAAAAGAGGTTGAGAAATGGAATCTTGATGTTTATGTGTGTTTCTATGAGTGTGACTTGGTGTCTATGCTGACTATTTCTTTAAATTAATCCTTATACCTCATTTAAAGGACTTAAGTGAACTTATCCAAATTTTGAGGGGCCAAATGGAAAAGGAGGTGAACCCCACACTCATTTTAACCCACACCCATATCAGAAAATTTCACACTCACTCATTTATTTTGCTTTCTTCCTCCCTCTCATACTCTCCCCCTATCTCTTCATGTCTTTCATCCCTTTGGCCAAAAAGGGAGACATCTTTGGTGGCTCCACCATCAACTCCAGCGAAGCTCTTCTACTGGCAGCCTCCTCTCCTCACTGAAACCACTTCTTGAGGTAAGTATCAAGCATTCTCCTTACTTCTTCTTCCTTGATTCTTGCAAGAAAACCCTAGGTCTAAATTTGGGGGAAAACATGAATTTGAGCTAGGAGACCTAAAGCAATTGCTTCTTCATACTTTTAATTGAAGTTAGAACTTAGGGACTTGATGGAAACCTTGGTTGGGAGCATTTTTAGAGAAAGAGTGAAATTTTAGAATTTTAAGAAATAATTTGGGATAATCTTGAATGGTTTGTTATAATCTTGAATCATTGTTTGAGATTAATCTTTAAGGGAGTTCTTGAGTGATAGAAACAAGTGTTAATGACCGAAGATGATTTGGACGAGCTTTGGAAGGATTTGGGAGGCCAAATGGTGAATTTTTGGTTCCTACCCGTAGCTATGGTATACTTGCCCAGTTCGGGGCCTGGGGCACCTATGAGACCGAGAACACGGGCCTTGGCGCCTGAGGGCGCGACTGTGGGCGCCTGGGGTGCAAGCTTGGTCCATAGATTTGAGTATATTAAAATTGTCATATCTCTCTCATTTGAACTTTGATTTTTTGCAAACTTTAAATCGTTGGAAAAGTATTTGAGTCCAGTTTCCAACAAACTAAACTTCATTTAGTAATTTTTTACCATTTATGTTTTATGATTACAAGAGTGACTAAAGGTTAGAGATGTTTGGAAGCATGTGTGCTAGTAATTCTATTGATGAAGTTTTGAATTGATTGAATATGAAATGAGCTCTTATAGTCTTGAAATTTTTATGAAATGTTCCTTGGCATATGTAGATATGATCTGGAAAGTTTCAAGCTCTTTTAAATTAGTTTGTTTGGTCAAATAAGCATAGAAACAACACTAGTGCAGTGCAAAGGAAAACTTGGTCAGTTTTAGAAATTTATTTGGTTCCAGTAATTAAAGGCTTCCTTTTGACCTGAAATTTATTTGCATGCAATATAATTGATTTAAGTAGAATGGTGAACAAATTATACAAGAACATGTTGAGCCGTTTTGCTATTGTGGGTGGTGGAAAACAATTTAATTGAGACATATGTGTAATGTTTTGTTAGACACTCATTTTCTTTCATGATTGGAGATGTGCATGGCATGATCTTACATATGTATGTATGCATATATATATATATAAGCATGTGTTAATTGACATTCAAGGGGACTTAAAAATGAGCATGTACACATACATTATTTTACCCTTTTCGAAATACAAAACCTAGAAAGTGTGAGGGAACTAACTAAAACCTTGGGTGAGAAATCATGTTATGGGGTAGTAGTCGTTAATCAAATTATTGTACTATGATACAATGGACATATGTATATATGCTTGCTTTGGTTGAATGTTAATGATGCTGAAGTAATATTTAATTATAATTAATCACATGTGATGATTATAGTGAATTTACATAAAATTATGTTCATGAGGCTTGCCAAGAGGGAATCATATTCATGAAGCTTGCCGAGAGGGGATTATATCCATGAGGCTTACCAAGAGGGAATTATATTCATGAGACCTGCCAAGAGGGAACCGAATTTCATTATTTATAGTCTTTGTCCTGGAACCGTGGACGAGACCCTAATTAATTATTTATAATCTAAGTCCTGGAATGGTGGACATAGTACACATGGGTAAATTGATATCATAAATGTATTGAATTGTTTACTTCTGTTAATGGGAAAAGTACATGGGAATGACTAGTATTGTAAATATTTTTACCAAGTTTTGATTGCATATGCTTATGTGTATGTGGGACTTTTTACTCGACTTGTAGGTTATGTGAGGTGAGTCCTTGGTCTTATGTTGGTGGATGGTATACCTCTTAGTGTCCTATCCAGGTGAGCGGTACACAGGTCATAATTATATTTCTGGTTGTTTTTTTTTCTTACTGAGTATTTCCACACTCATTTCTTCCTTTGTGTATCCCTTGCAAGTTTTGTATTAAAAGGCGAGTCTCCTTATGAGGAGTAGGGAGTCTCTGGGTCTATGTTCCTCTATCTTGGAATACTAGTACATCTTATAGTTGGGTGTCTGTGTTGCTTTGTACTTAGATAGAACACCTAGGAAATCTTGTGTTGGTTATAGAATAAACCTGTATTTAGTATATTTATTTCACGAGTTAATGATTTGAGATTAGGCTTACGGTGGTGGACAAAATCTACCTCTGTGCTGATCATGTTCCCAAAGTAGGGCGTGACAGGAATTCCACAAATGCTCTCAACAATTATAGCTTGATCCTTGATAGTCGCATATGTTAATCTTAAAGGAATTTGGATATTAGTTCTCAAGTTACATCATTAAACAATAATTCTAACAAAGAGAATGACAAAAAGAGTAGGAAGTGTTACTCTCAGAAATATGATGTCAGCCAAACAAGGATTAGGATGCATCAAGTAACCATGATACGTTAGTGATTAATAACAATAATAATAAAAGTATATAGAGGATGTTGAATTTGGACTACATCAGTGGTGTGCTTATAGGTAAAATATTAACTATTATAATTGGAAGATAAAGTTTTTATTAATTTACTTTTTCATGCAACTTGCATATTAGGAAAACGAAAAATATGGCAATTTATGTTGTAATGTCAAAAGGCTAATATAGCTCTTAATGGAATGAATTTTTAAGAGTAAATATAATCGATATGAGAATAATGGATAAAATGGAAAACAATGATTAAGGAGGAAAATGATTATATTTTTCTTATTCTAATAATTAATTTTAAAAAATAGTAGAAACAATGATGAAACTTTTTAAAGAGATGTCGATAGTGAATATTTCATTTTAATCCTGAAAGATATTTTTCAATATTATTTAAGTGTCAAGTTTGTTAACATACAGTTGACAAAGAAATACAATATAACCACTAAATGTCTAATAGTCACTTAAATATATTATGATATCATATAAAAATAGTTAATCACCTTGAATTTATTACTCGACTCAAATGATACATTGATTACATCATATAACTTAAATAATTTAAATTTTGTGGTAGGTAACTCGACTCAAATTATATCAATGTTGGAAGAAGGTAATACATTTTATTTAACAACTAATATTTTAAATAAATAATAGAGTATGTAAATTATTTTCATATACCAATTTGTTTGACAAAATTTTCTTTTGTATTTCATGACATGAATCAGACTATTGGGACATAAGTGATCCAATCTCAAAGTGTCAGTTTTGTAAGGCTAATATGTAGTATGAAGAAAGAACAAAAAAAGATAGTAAACCAAGATCACCACAGTCTACTATTTGTTGTATGAATGGAAAAGTTCAACAAGGATGGCAACAGGGCAGGGCAGATCAGGGACAGGGAGTTTTACTGTCATTCCCAATCCCCACTGGGGAAATAATTTAACCCCCAACCTCAATCCCTATCTCCCCATAGATCCCCACGGGGACCCCGAATCCCACAAAAAAATCTCTAAAAATTGAAAAAAAAATAAATACAGACACACACAACAGAGACGACAAGATTATGATTCAGAGAGCAAAAAATAGAGTATGGGAGAGCAAAAATTATAGACCAATTAGCAATTGACATCAAAGATTCACAGAATAGGACATTAGAGATATGGGATGGAGAGGCTTACCTAGGATAGCGATTGAAGGCAGATTCACATAACAATGGTCCATAGCAGAGCGTGAAATGAAGATGACAGCGATTGAAGATAGAGACAAAGGCAGAGTACGAGAACGACAAGAGACTTGAAGGCAAAGCACAAGAATAGCGATGAGAAAGAGAGACTTGGGCATCAGGCATGATTACAGGTGGCGAGAGATGCAGCAGACAGACAGCGATAGATGTAGATAAGATGGCAAGATGCAGTGGAAGTCGAAGAAAAATGAAGATTGTGAATTGTGATTACAGAATGAATAAGGATTAGGGTTTTATTTTTTTAAGTTAAATTAAATTATTTTAAAATAATATATATATTTAATTAAAAAATATTATATATATATATATATTATAGGTTACTGTCCGTGGGGATTCGAAACAATGATGGGAGGATTTTTTTCCCCACCCTCATCCTTGCGGGGGAAAAATCCCCACTCTTGAGACCCTAAATACATTGGGATCCCAGAATTTAGGTCCCCATTGCCATCCCTTAACTATAATTCTTGCAAAATCCTCTTGAAGAACTTGATAAACTATCGAATAATTGAGATCCCAAAAGTATTCATTTTCGAAAAAACATCTGAGGATATAACATGATGTTTGCATTCACATCTATGGGAGGAAAAATTGATAAGAAAATTGATAAGGAACGTGGTCCTAATGTATATCGCTTAAGTGGTCAAAATATACATATGATGGGCAGCTTACTTCCATTGGATGGATGACGTCCTAAGTTTGTACAAATGTACATATATGACACAAAAAATGAGATCTCAAATCATATTTCACTAGGAATGTATAATTTTTGTGAAAGTGCTAAATTTCTTTTTAGAATAATTCATTACTTGATTAATTAATTTCTTATTAAATTAATATTTCAAATATATACTATTTTCCAGTGTTAGACGACCCCGGCCCGGCCCGGTCAGGTCAACCTAGAACCTGTGACCCAGAGACTTTTCTAGGCCGGGTCGCTCTTATGGACTGAGTTGCACTCGGACTGGTCAAGACCCGGCTGACCCGGCCAGGTCTTGACCAACCCTGTCACCCGTCGACCTAGTTTCTTCGTTTTTTTCCTAATTGATGATAAAATTTCAGATTTAAGCTTCCCCAAATCAGAACCCATGAATGAAGCTGCCCTTTGCCCTAGCTAC
This sequence comes from Biancaea sappan, assembly GCA_037074585.1. Lineage (NCBI taxonomy): Eukaryota > Viridiplantae > Streptophyta > Magnoliopsida > Fabales > Fabaceae > Biancaea > Biancaea sappan. Next base: position 36,885,908 of record CM073499.1, read on the forward strand.
TTCAAACGACGACTGAGACCTCCTTCACGATGACCGAGAGCTCTTTCTTCTTCCCACGAGAGCTTCTTCTTCTTCGCACGAGATGCGAGTCACAGCCAGCCAAGGTAACTTCGTTGAGAGCTTCAGCCGAGGCAACTTCTTCTTCTTCCTATATATCAGCCAAGATCTTCGTCCCATGGTCGAGTCACAGCCACCCTTTTTCTTCTCATCGAGAGCTTTAGCTTCCCACAAATCAACTGAGACCCAAGGAGGAGCTTCTTCAAGGTACTTCTTCCATGACTCCAAGATCAGCCAAGTTAAATTTTTTTTTATTTCTGAATGTTAGCTAGTGGCTGATCTAAATGTAGTTAAAATTTTTTGTTTATTACTGAATATTGGCTGATTGCTGAACTTGAATGTTGGCTGAATTGAAGTTAAATTTTTTTTTTGATTACTGAATGTTGGCTGGTGCTTTGGCTGATCTGAATGGGGTAGTTAAGTTTTTTTTTTATTGTTAAATGTTAGTTGGTGCTGTTGGCTGATCTGAATGTTGGCTTATCTAAATGGGGTAGTTAAATGCTAAGATTGAAGCTAATTATGCATCTCTTAATTGTTGAATGTTTGCTGTAAGCCATGAATGCTAAGGTTTAAGTTAAATTTATAGATAACTTTAGGACCAATTTTAATTTAGGAAATTTTTAGTTAATCCTAGATTGTCATAAATGTCATCTAGCAATCCCACACAAGAGTCAGTTGAGTCTGTGCAACAAGGTGCTTCAAGAGGAAAAACAGATTTAGCATGGGATCATTGTAGAATTGCTGAAGGAACTAGTTCTAGGCGTCATTTAATATGTTTATACTGTAACAAGACTTGCAAGGGGGTGGAATTAATCAAATTAAGTTACATTTGGCTGGAATAAAGGGAGATGTGGAGCCATGTAAAAAGGTTCCAGCAAATGTTCCTTTCCAACTACAAAATAGTGTTGAAGAGTTTACTCAAAAGAAAAGAAAGGTTGTAGAAGAATATGAAGAAAGTAATCCTTATCCTGATGAGAGCTTATATAGTGATGATGTTGTAGAATTAAATAATTCTTTTATTCGGCCTTCTGAGGATAGGGGAAAAGCAAAAGAGAAGGGAAAGAAGCCTATAAGCTCCTATTTTATGCCTAGAACAACTCTTGGAGCCCAACTCACTATTAAAAGTGTATTGCAAATTAAAGAGGTAAGAGAAAGGTGTGACAATGCTATTGCTAAGTGGATGTTTGATGCTAATTTGCCATTTAATGCTACTAATTCGTCATACTACCAACCAATGATTGATGCTATTGCTAGTATGGGTGTAGGATATAACGGTCTTGGATATCAAAACCTTCGTGGGTATTTGTTGACAAAAAATGTTGAAGAAATAAACTCATATATTAATAGTTATGGCAAAACTTGGAAGGAAATATGGTGTACGATTATGGTAGATGGGTGGACTGATCAATGTAGGAGAACTCTCATAAACTTTTTAGTTTATTACCCTAAAGGGACTGTGTTCTTAAAATCTATTGATGCATCTGATGCTTCTAAGACCGGTGATATGTTGTTTAATCTTTTTAAGGAAATTGTGTTGTATGTTGGAGCTGAAAATGTGATTCAGATTGTGACTGATAATGCTGCAAATTATGTTGCTGTCGGTAGAATGTTAGAACAAGAATTTCCAACTTTTTATTGGTCTCCATGTGCTGCCCATTGTATTAATTTGATGTTACAAAACATTAGCAAATTGGATCAGGTGACATTAGTTGTAAATCATGCTTCAAAAATTACTAAATTTATTTACAATCATTGTTTTGCTTTGCATTTGATGAGGAAGCATACTAATGGAAGAGAGATCCTTCGTCTAGCTCCAACTCGCTTTGCAACTAATTTCATTGCTTTGGAAAGCATATTAGTTCAAATGGTTGCTTTGCAAGCCATGGTGACATGTAAAGAATGGGTTGGTTCAACATATGCTAGGGACAGCAAAGCAAAGAAATTTGTGGATCTTATCTTAGATTCAATGTTTTGGAAAGATTGTGCGTTCATTGTAAAAGTTACTAAACCGTTGATCTGTGTGTTGTGTATTGTAGATATTGAAGATAAGCCTGCAATGGGTTATTTGTTTACAACCTTTCATGCAGCTAGGGATGAAATGATTAAAAGGTTTCAAAGAAGGAAAAGAGTAGTTGAGCCTTTTCTAAGAATTCTTGATAGGCGTTGGAATAATCAATTACAAAAGAATCTTCATGCTACTGGCTTTTGGTTTAATCCATCTTATCAATATGATGTTGAAATAATGGGAAGGCACAAGAACACTATCTCAGGGGTTATTGATGTGATTGAAAAATATACTTATAATGATAGAGAGCTGGAAACCAAGTTATCAAGTGAGATGAAAATATTCAGGAATGCAGAAGGTGATTGTGGAAGAAGACTTGCAGTAAACAGTCGTCACATAATGATGCCAGGTAATTTTGTTATTTATTAACAAAAGAACCCTTATTTGTCTTAATCTTGTTTTATTAATTTGTTTTGTTAAATATCATTAGATGAGTGGTGGCAATGCTATGGATCAAGTGCTCCAAATTTACAGAAGCTTTCAATTCGAGTTTTAAGTCAAACTTGCAGTTCTTTAGGCTGTGAGAGAAATTGGAGTGTATTTGAACATATTCATTCAAAAAAGAAAAATAGACTAGAACATCAAAGACATAATGATCTTGTTTATGTTCATTATAACTTAAAGCTGCAAAAGAGGTTTATTTCTCTTCATAATAATGTTTGCAATTTTTAAACATATTAAGAATTATTTATATTTTTATATGTTTAAATAAAAATATACAAGAAAGAATTGAAGAAGAGTTATGATCCGATCAATTTCGAATCATTTGAAGAAAATAGTGATTGGATATTGGAAGAAGAACCACCAAGCTTGACCGCTGAGGAATTAGAAGTTCTTAATCATGAATTTGCAACTTGTACCACTGAGAAAGATGATGCTGATTGTGGTTTGTGTTTGATAATTTTGATATATTATTTGTGAAGTCATTTGAAGATTTTTTTTTATTTAAGTTATTTTTTATAGAATTGAATTTGGATGACATTATTTATGATGATGATGATGGTGGTGATGGTGGTGGTGGTGGTGGTGGTGGTGATGGTGGTGAAGATATTGAGGGAGCTGCTAACATAGAGTATAATAGACGATTAGTTGACTCATGGGGCATACCTTGTACTAGAGAAACGGACAACCCAGATGCTTGGAATTTATAAATTGATTGTAGATATTATAAATATTTGTATTTTAATGACTTTATAAATTATTATGGATGTTTATAATTTTAAATTATGGAATTTGCATGTAAATTATTTATTTTACTTATTTTTAAATTCATTTGTAAAGATATATAAGTATATATATAATTTTAATTTTTTAATATAGTTACCCAAGTCAACAATTAACCTGGTGACCCGGCGATTGAACTAGTGACCCGGTGACCCGAAGGCTTATCCAGGTCAATGGCTAGGCCGGTTCTGACAACATTGCTATTTTCTTCCAGATTATCTCATGAAGAGAATTTGTTTGATGCTACTATTGTCCAAGATCTAAAAAATATGCTGGATAGATACGATCCATTTGTCAAATCATTTAGAATGGCAAAAGAGATGTTGGTAAAGCATATATCATGATCTCATGAATAATTTAAACAGGTTGAGTTACTTTAAAGAAAGAGCAATCCTTGCTTCAAGGCTGAGAGATGTTGATACCATAAATAAATATATATTATCTTTAGAATACTCCAGTTTTCAATAACATTGTGCTTTGCAATGATAATTAACAAAAGTTAAGGTCAATCATTTTCAGCAGTTGGTTTGTATTTGGCAAGCCCGATCTTTACACATAAACAATTATATGTGACAGTTTCGAGAGTGAGAAGTAGAAATAGTTTGAAATTTTTGCCTATTAACAATGATAGTAATCATACCACAACAATATCAAATGTAGTATACAAAGAAGTTTTTAATAATTTGTGCTGAAATAAATAAATATTTAAATTTAAACATATGTTATATTTATATATTGATAAAAATGTCTATGCATCGCACGGGTTGGTACACTAGTAACTAAAAGATGATCCAACAACTTAAATATTAATAACTAGTAATTACTGTAATTAACATAATTTAAAATAAAATTTGATTTAAAAGATAAGCACACAAGAAAATAGAAACTATTAGAATAAGATTAATCATTAATTCAAAAAGGTAACCCACAAACATTAAAATATAAAATCAAATATTCTGTAATCAAACTAAAATTAATCAATTAACAATAAAGTATTAATTCAAAAATATACCTAACCAAAAAGATATATATCATGCACAGCACCTTAAACCCAAAATAGTTCATAGTTTTATTTGAATCCCAAATTGCATCAAAGGCCCCACATATCCAAAACCATTTAATCACCCACGGATATTACACGCAACACACTCTCATTCTCTCTCACCCTCTTCCTAATTTATGTAAGCCAACACATGAACACCTTCTGATAAAAATGGTTGGAACCCAAGAGGAGGGTGAATTGGATTAATAAAAATTAATTAGAAGTTCAAGTAAATTCAAATGCTTAGTAGAAAATTGTTGACTGTGCAACGCAGAGCAATGTCAAGATGAATGAAGATGGAGAGCAATAAATCAAATGTAAAGCTTTAAGCAATTAAAGAGATAAGGGAAGGAGATAAACACAAATATTTATACTGGTTCAGCTTAATCCAAGCCTACATCCAGTCCTCAAGAGAACTTCTTGAGTATTTCACTATAAACCACAAGTTTGTACAAAAGGGCACTTGTGAGCCACTACAACAAAGATCTTTTCCTTTCCAAGGGCGTCTCTCCCCCTCACAAATTTTTTTCTCTTAAAAACAAACTCAAGGAACACCTTCCTTAATCAATACACTCAGAGAAAGGTGATTGTTCAGAACAAACTCTTAAAACATAGTGAGTAAGATAGTGATAAGCTCTCTAAGAGTAAATGATTTGATAGGGATTGACTTTCTAAGAATCTAAGGCACAAAGAATTTTTTCTTGATGATTTGACATTCCTTAAGGCTAATATTTAAAGACCTAAAGGGAATAGTGCCATTGAAGATGAATCCCAAATTGATTTTCATGATGTCAGCAAGAAATAGCTATTGGAGCGTACGAACAAGTGTTGTTGGTTGACCAGTGTGGACATAATGGTCGACCAGTGTAGTCCAGAAGTCATTCATCAGGCACGATGGTCGACCAGTTCTATTACATTGGTCAACTAGTGCTTTCTTTCTTTCAGCTTCTGGAGTTGGGTGGTCGACTAATGGAAGGATGGTGGTCGACCAGTCTTCAATACTTCAAAAGAGCTTTCTCTACTGGAGCACGATGGTCGACTAGTGTGCAAAGGGTGGTTGACCAGTGTGCTGATGTCTTGCTTACTGGAGCTCGTTGGTCAAATAGTGTTCAGATGATGGTCGACCAGTGTCCTGGTGTCTTCAAGTATATTGCTTATTAGAGCTCGTTGGTCTACCAGTGTTCATAGGGTGGTCGACCAGCGTGTTGTCACACTTTGAACTTTTGCTTCTCGAGTCCGTTGGTTGATCAGTGAAGATAGGGTGGTCGACCAATGATGAACTGAAATTCAAAAGTCTATAAGAAGTGAAATTTCATCAGTTAAACAATACTCATTTATAATGCACTATTTTAATTTGCTTTGTCATTCATCAAAATCATATGTTCCTTTAAATGCAATGGGTTCAACACCTTTCTTTCCAAAATCCAAAAAATGCAAACCGAGGCATAACTTAACCAAGTATCAAGAATTCACGTAAGTTTCTACATGAATCCCTTTATTCTTTTTGTAGTGAATTTCAATTGAAAAAAAAAACAGGGAAATAAGAAAACAACCCTAACATCAACTCTTTTCCCTTTTGGAAATACAATCTCCATAGCAACGAATTCTCTTTCAAATAGAGGGAACTTGACCGGTTTTGATCGAAGGGATTCGTTGGAATCCAAGGGAGTGAATTAACCCCTCTTTAATATTATCTTAAGTGTTAAAGTAATAGAAAAATAAGATAGGTAATGACCATGGTAAGAAAAGGAGAATTTGATTATGGATTTTAGGATAGTAAATTTGAGAGCTTGAATACAATTCAATTAATTGGTTAATTTTCTAACGGAAAGGGATAAGATAAAGATACGATATGTATGAATATTAATGATTTAGGATAATTGTGATTATCTTGTGAACATGGATTTGATGATTTTTGATGATGTTATTTTTTTTATTTGGATGAGCGTTGTTTGTGTTTAGGCAGGATAGTGCCCTTTCTTGTGTCAAGCTAAAGTAGAGACAACGATTCCCTCGGTAGAAAGATGAGTCCGGATTTAATCCATGAGGCACTCTAACCATTGAGTATGGGGTTGTACATCATTTCGGGTTTGATGAGATTAATTAAGTAGGCCTATGGGTGCTCTCAGGTATTTTTCCATTCACGAATACTAGTTTCGTTGGTCCAAATTGTTTGATTGAATTGCAGACTATCTGGTAGGTACATTTCCTTGTGATTTGTAATGTATGCCTATGCTTGTATTTTTATTATTTATAACATAGTGAATTTTATTAGGACGGGGATTGACTCGCTCACTGAGATATTTATCTCATATTCATTGGTTTATTTTTTTCCAAATCAAGTAGCAGAAGAGATATTTCCACAAGAGGACTAAGTTCGCCGTTGGACTATCCCATTGCGGGTGGGTCCTGAGTCATTGGTATTTACTTTATTAAATTTAAGAAGCTCTATGGTCAATTAGGATATCTAGAGGGTTTAGGGCGAATCGATTATTTTTTTGGACAATATATTTTATTTAGACTGGTTAATTATAAGGATTATTTCTATTTATTTTGTTATGAATTAAATTCCATTGGAGTGAGATAATACGTTATTTGAATATTGGTGTATTTATATTTTTCTTTTAAATTCAAGATTGTTTCTTTTAATTGTAGGAGATTGTAGGAATCTAGGTAAGTTGTCATTTTCCCCTTGTGTGTATATGGTATACGGTCATAATAATTTATATTATTTACATTATAAATTAAGATTTATTTTAACTAATATTTGATATTTATTTATATTTATTTGAATTAATTTTTAGTTATAAATTAATATTAATTTTAATTACTATCTATTTTAATTAATGTTTATTTATATTTAATTAATATTTTATAATTTTAGTCTCTATTTTATTATACATATATTCATATATATATATATATATATATATATATATTTCAAACTCTAAATTGTCTTTAAAATCTAAACAGTTAAGACTATTTAGATTATTTAAAATAAGGTTGTCTTGTTTGCTTGATTTTGGTTTGCATGTTTGTTGAATTATAAATAATTATGAAAGCTATGTTATTTAATAAATAAAAAGAATGCTATAAATATTCATAAATAAACAAAAAGGGATAGAAATTGAGATGTCAGTTAAGCTTACGATGATACAAAATTTGTGTCAGCATGCATGTCACGTGTCCAGAACTTAGATCGTGACAAAAACATAGCAAAACATGATAAAACCCTAAGGGGCCATAAACAGGCCAATCAAACTACGGAAAGGGAAGCAGGTTTTGTAGGGTCAATAGTGGAAGTTGGGGTAGCAGCAAATATTGGAGCAGCTTTTATGGCAGGTGAAGAAAAAGTAGATTGAAGTTGCTTGATACTAGAATCCAACTGATCAAGGTGTCTATGAATTTTCAGCACCTCAGCATTTATGTGGCCAACAATACACTGAACTTCTATGGCAGGATACATAAGAGTGGAGCAAGACGCTTCAGCAGTAGTAGGTACAGGGTCCTGAGTAACAAGGACCATAGGATCAAGGGCCAAAGAAATAGGGGCCACAAGAGTGGGTTCTAAAGGAACATCAACAACAGGAGGAGTAGGAGCCAAAGGTAATGGAGATATGGCAAGAGAAGCATCAACAAAGTGGTAATGAACAAGAGGAGGGGCTCAAATGAATATTCAATGGAACATTTTTTTTTTAGCATTTCCAGGGTCCTGCTCACCTATACCATCTTATCAAGACTGTCCTCTAATACCACTGGATTGACCGTCTTATCCAGACTTTCAAAATATTCTGAGGCCTAGTAGAAGGGACATATGGATGGTGCGATTCAGGTAAGCAAACTTACGGTGTGTAAGCGTCTTGCATTTAGATGAAGATTTAACCTTCCTCTTTCCCTTAGGATTCTTAATCCAAACCCAAATTTTGTTGTATGAATAATGCACCAACAATAAAAATATTTCAATATCGGTGGGCATATTTGACTTACTAGTTTTTGGGATAATCATCTAAGTAATTGCAGAGAAAAGCACTATGTTGATATACTTCTTGATTTTTCATTCATCAGTTCCAGAATTGCTCTATCATGCACATAGCCTTCAAATGTAGGTTCCTTGTTGCTAAAATAACATTCTATCCCTTCATTAGGGCAACCAATAATATCAGCTATAAACTCAGCATGATATTTATCTTCCTTCCTGTATCATGGATAACCCATCAGCAACATCAAACTCTAGATTTGCATAGAACTCTTTAACTATCTATGGATGTACAAGCTGGTTAATAGTAAAGAATGGGCCCCCACTTTCTTAAACATAAGAAAGGTATTGATGCCAGCATTGATCAAGTCAAAATCGACAATGTGGGAAACAAAGTACTACCTATGGCAGAAATCTCAGAGAAAACATTGCTTGGCCTTTTCATCAATGAAGGTCTTTCCAGGTCGATGAGTCACTATGGTGGTGACAAAAGCTTCAGAAACTCTTTGCATTTAGGAAGCCATAGAAAAATCTTGCGAGTTTCAGAAGAAGACAAGTGTTTTGGAGAGTAAGTTTTCTGAGAGAGAAGATGAGAGTTTTGAAAGAAAAAAAGGAAACCATATGAAGATTTATAGTGGTCCTATAATGGTAAAAAAATATTGAATCCTTCAAATGGTAAAGAGCATTTAAAGATGTGGGATACTGCAATGCCTTTTTAGGATGTTGTGACAAACGTGAAGGCGTGATGGGAGTGATGAGGCTATGTGGAGATACAGGAAGAAGTTATAGAGACAGGTATCATTGTAAAGAGAGAGAAAAATGAGCCTTTTCAGAATTGTATCTAAAATAGGGAAGATTGCTTTTCGAAAGAGGAAAAAAAAATCCTAGATAAATCAATCACTTAAAAGAAATCTTCAATCAAAAAATAACCCACATATATATCTTATACAGCACGAAAATAATATCTACATTTATGACTCAATCAATTATGAAATAATTATTAAGAGATAATCTTCAAAGCAAATTTGTACTGAAAAAAACCAAGTAATTTTTTGGATAAACATTAAATATGTTTTCAAAATTCCTTTTTATAGTGAACATCTTGAATCAAAGAAATATAAATATCAATACTACAACCACAATCATATGTAAGGGCCATAAATATTCATGTGGGGTCCATAAAATATGAATTCACACATTTGTATCATTTAGATCAAGCATCCCTAGATCCTTTCTTAACTTAGCTAACTGATCTTTAGCCAATGGCTTTTTGAAGATATTAGCAATTTGATTATGTGTTTCCACATACTCAACAAGGATGTCCCTTTTTTGTACATGTTTCCTTATAAAATGATGTCTGATTTTAATATGTTCTATTCTAGAATGTAGAACATGATTTTTAGAAATGTTAATTGTACTAGTATTATCACAGAAAATTGTATTTTATCATATTCTACACCAAAATCTTATAATTGCTATTTTATCCAAAGCACTTGTGCATAGCAGAAGACAACTGCCATATACTCAACCTTAGCAATAGACAAGACAATAAAAGACTGTTTCTTGTTATGCCAAGATACAAGACATTGGCCTAGAAACTGACAAGTACCACTAGTACCTTTCCTGTCAATTCTACATCCCCTAAAATCAGCACCAGGAAATGAAATAAGTTCAAAAAGATTATTTTTTGGGTACCACAAACCAAGAGTCTGTGTACCTTTTAGATACCTGAAAATTCTTTTTACTAAAACTAAATGGGACTCCTTTGGATCACATTGGAATCTAGCACAAAGGCAAATACTAAACATTATATCAGGGCGACTATTAATTAAATATAACAAAGATCTAATCATACGTCTATAGAGCTTTTGATCAACACTTTTTCCAGCTTCATCTTTTTCCAATTTCTGGTATGCACCTATTGAGATCCTAATTTCTTTCGAACTTTCTACGCTAAATTTTTTCATGAGATCTTTGGTGTACTTGGCTTGATTTATGAAAATTCCTTCCTTGGTCTACTTGACTTGTAATCCTAGGTAAAAGGATAGCTCTCCCATCATGATCGTCTCAAATTCACTAGTTATTAGCTCAGAAAATTCCTTGCACAAATTTTCTTTAATAGCACCGAAGATAATATCATCAACATAAATCTATACAATTAAAATATCTTTATTTTTTGCTTTGGTAAATAAGGTTGTATCAATTTGTCCTCTAGAAAAACCATTTTCCAAAAGAAAGTTACTCAATCTTTCGTACTAGGCTCGACAGGCCTGTTTTAAACCATACATTGCCTTGGAAAATTTGAAAACATGATTTGGGTATGCAGGGTCCTCAAACCCTGGTGATCTCTTTGCAAAGACATCTTCATTAATGAAACCATTTAAGAAAGCACTTTTTATGTCCATTTGATAAAGCATAAAGCTTAAAGTTTTTATAGCAAGCGAAAGATAAAAGACTTCTAATTGACTCTAACATTGCTACTGGAGTGAAAGTTTCCTCAAAATCAATCTCTTCTTGCTGGTTGTACCCCTGAGTAACTAGTTTTGCTTTATTTCTCACCACTTATCCTTGCTCATCTATTTTATTTTTGAACACCCATTTGGTGCCAATAATGGATTTGTTTCTAGGTGCAAAGACCAAAAACCATACTTCATTTCTTTCAAATTGGTTTAACTCTTCTTTCATGACAATGATCCAAGAGACATCTATCAAAGCCTCATCAACATTCTTAGGCTCGATATGGGATACAAATGCCATGTTGTTTATTCTATGAAGAGATGATCTTGTACACTTTTCTTCCAAGGGATCCTCTATGATAAAGTTGTAGGGATAGTTTGAGGTTCCTCTCCATTTCCTAGGAATCCTACAATGAACTCAATGAGATATTTCCACAATTTCTTGGTATTCAGGGTCCTGGGTCCTGGTGACCTCCAGAGGTTCAAGTTCAGGGCCTACATTTTCTTTTGTAGGGGCCTAATCTAATTCTTCTGGCATGCTTATTTTGCGGATACCTTCTGGGGACTGATCAATTCCTTATCATTTGTACTATTGATTATCTCATAAGAAATGTTAGCATCATCAAACTTAACATGAATTGATTCCTCAATTATTTTAGTTCGTTTACTAAAAATTCTATAAGCCTTGATGTTATATGAATATCCCACAAAAATACCCTCATCTGTTTTAGCATCAAATTTTCCAAGATTATCTTTTTGGTTTAGTATATAATATCTACAGCCAAAAAGATGAAAATAACTAATGTTGGGTCTCTTGCCTTTCCAAAGTTCATATGGAGTTTTGTTAAGGAATGGCCTTATTATACATCTATTCAAAATTTAGCAAGATGTGTTGATTGCTTCTACCCATAGATTCTTGGGGAGATTATTTTCGCACAACAGGGTCCTAGCCTTGTCTAGTAGGGACTTGTTCTTTCTTTCTGCAACACCATTTTGCTAAGGTACTTTAGGGGCAGAGAAGTTATGATCTATTCCTTGTTCATCACAAAAATTTCCAAAATGTATATTATTAAACTCAGTTCTATGATCACTTTTGAATTTTGAAACTTGAAGATTTTTCTCATTTTGGACTCTTTTGAAAAATATTTTAAAAGAAGCCAAGCAATTACTTTTATTTGATAAAAAATAAACCCAAGTAAATCTGTAATAGTCATCAACTAATTACTTTCCTCCAAGGCTTTGTGTCCTAATAGGGCTAAACAAATCTATATGCAAAAGTTATAGGGGCCTTGTAGTTGACACATGTTCTTTTAATGAGAAGGAGGTTTTAATCTGTTTCCCTTTCTAACATGCCTCACATACATAGTCTCTTTCGAAACTTTACTTCTGAAAGACCAATAACCAGGTCCCCGTTGGCAAGTTCTAAAATAAGTCTCGTTTAAATGGCCCAATTTCTTGTGCCATGGCCAAATTTGGTCATTGGTTGTTGAGAGACATTTGTTTGGAAGATAATTTTTGTCAAATAAAATGTGAACATTTTCAAATCTTTCTCCCTCAATGAGAGTCATGTTTTCATCTTTCATTTTTATAAAACATTTGTCAGCTATAAAGGTTACAACATGACCTTTATCATATAATTGACTTATGCTTATTAAATTGTATTTTAAACTATCAATAAGTGAAACATTTTCAATGAAAAATGAATCATTAATGCATACTTTACCTAATCCAAATATTTTTCCTTTTTGGTTATTTCCAAAAGATACACTACCCATGTAATACCCAAGGCCCTTGGGTATCACTGTCTTTAGATTTCGGATGAATAATTGGACGTGGGAAAATTTTTTGTTGATAGGAAAGGAAATTCATAGCAAAGGATATGGTGTGTGAGGTGATAAGTGATCAAGGATGGGGGTGTATGTATAATATAGAAAGGGCAAATGGATAATGAGACTATGGAGGGATTAAGGTGAAATAAAATATTTAAGTAGCACTTTTTGAAAAATAAGGAAGTAAGGATATTAGTGTCTCGAGAGTTGAGGAATTTGGGGTTGGAAATGGGTAGTACATTATATGTGCTGTAAAATACCTAAATTAAGAAATTACAAGTTTGCCACTACTTATTTGGCCGGAGGTTAAACAAAGGGCAACTTGGTAATTTTCCTTGGAAGCAAGAATCCTTATATGTATATATGCAATACAAAAACACTCAACCTTCCTTTCTCCCTTTTCTCACATAACCTTTCTTCTTCCCAAGCCCTAGCTCTTACCATCCCCTATCTCCTTCACCCATGAGCTCACCCAATCCTCTGACCACCTATCCCCGATGAAAGTTCAAGTCCCCAACAACCAACCATCATTAGAAGATGGAGAAAACAAGGTAAATTTCTCATTCATTCTTCTACCCAAATTTATAGACATAAGGGATTGTGGTGTGAGAATGTGTGAGAAACCTTCTTGAATGATTTTTCAACAAATTGGAACAATAAATTTGTAAAAACTATGATAAAAAACAAGCAAATCTTGGTTTGGAAAGTACAACATAAAAATATGAATGTTAGGGTTCTTTAAGGGATTTTATGAATTTGAGCCTTGATTCTTGTTTTAATTTAGGATTTGAGTTCCAATCATTCTTAGAGTGAAACCATGAAAAGAATCATTGATTTTGGTGGAAAATTGAGTAAGAATCGAAGGCAAATCAGTTCGGGGATGTTTTTCGCAAAAACAGGGGTTTAGTTCTGTGATTCATCGCTACGGCGGTAAAAATCGTCATTGCAACGATAGGAGGCAGAACCCTTACTACTTTCTGGTTCAATTTTTCAAACAGTCATAACTCTCTTGTCTGAACTTCGTTTTTAGCAAATTTTATATCATTAGAAAGCTCTTTAAGTCTAGTTTCTAATGAAATAAGATTAATTGAAAATTTCTTACCATTTGGGAGTTATGATCAAAAGAGTGATCGAGGGTCAAAACTTGTGATAAGGAGTTCCCTATTTTGTGATCTAAACATGTTTTTACATGGTTACCTTATAGGAATGGATTCTTTTAGGCATATTCCACATCTTTTATGGAGGATTACCTAGCTTGGAGTTAAGGTAAAGGATCTAGCCTTGGCTAATTGGTTCTCTTTTTTTCAAGAAACTACTTTTCTAGCATGTTTATATTATGATACATATTGTTATTCAATGGGATGATTGTCATACATATACATGAACCTCTACATGGCTAGAGATGGATAAAAAAATATATTTGCATGTGATTGTTGTATATGAACTATATTGTTGTCGAGAGTTATGTAACTTTCACAAGTCATAAGTAGACACTAGCAATTGTATAGTTTGCTTACGTATAGTTAGTACCTAATTAGGAAAGTGTGAATATGAAAATGGATACATATATACATAACATCATGAAGACATGATAAATACATTATGGGAGTTATAGTAACCTACGGTGACTATCCCATGTAATGATTGGAATTCCCATGAAATCACATTATTTATAAACTTATAATTCTTAATAAAGCTATATTTGTATGGATGTATATGTGGACTGAATTATCTATGTGGATTTTGTCTGGCTCATAAAGCCTTTAGGCAAATATTTGGAAGCATTGATTTCCCATCATGATTTCCAATTAGAAATTAATGTCTATATTTGTACATGGATGATTATGTAAAGTGGTTTGAACCACTATATACATAAGGGTAAACATATACTAAGGGCTTGAGGACTTAAGAATTAATTTATGACCAAATCTTCAATTGAATTCAGGAAGCCTCAAGCCTTAGTACGTGTAGAGATGGGATAAGGGAAGAAAACACTGAATCCATGTTATAGCAATCATGAAAGGAGATTCTTAGGTGTTTGTGCTAGAAGGTTATGTGTTGACGAACACATTACGAAGCAAAGCACAAAGAAATGAGGAAATTTGTGGTGACACCACATGTGGTGAAATAAGGGAGAGAAAATATAATATGGCTTGGAAAAGTCGTAATATCTATTCTATAATTCGCACCCCATGTGTAGACATACATAGTGGGGGCGTGTGGCGAAATAAGGGTGTATGATGAAAAGTTGTGGATGAAGGAGTGGTAATGGATGGAGAACACAAGAGGTGCTATGGTATAATGGTTATATTTTCCTTATGGTGTGCTAGCACAATATATTGTTGTTAAATAGACTTTTGAACTCTTTTTGTGATGATTCAAATTAAAAGCTTAATGAGGTAGTGAGTGTTTATATGTTAGAATAAAGATAGGTCATGATAACTCAAATTTAGGTCATGATAACCCAAATTTGATCTTTCTTCATATTGGATGAAGCTTTATTTTTCCCCTGACATGTGACTAGAGTACCCTAAGTCAAGAAACCAACTTCCTTTGTTTTGCTTCGTCGGTAAGCAAACCTGTAATTAACCAATTTTAGGTCCCCAAACATTTTAGGTCCTTATAATGTCAGCAAGGAGCACAATTGTGCATTTAGGATCTAATTCTTTTTACATAAGTATTTTTTTATTATAATAACACTGAGAAGATATGTGGCTTCTTTTTCCATAGATGTAATGTAACATCCCAGGTTTTCAAGTGTTACTGTTGGAGAAATATTAGTATGGATGTGGAAAAATATAGGAAAATTTTTCACTTGCTTAAGAGGAAAATGGATGTATGTGATTAAACTTATTATTTATTCACATGCATGAATATGATGCTTGATATTATGGAGAATTATCCCTAGGATATGTGTGATGAGTCGAAGAAATTTGATTCTTGATAAAAAAAAAATTTAAGAGAGGGACCTATGTGAAAGAATTTAAGGTTTTAGGGAAAATTTGTAAATTTTGAAATTGGGATGGTGGGTGAGTGATTGGGGTGTTGGAAGTGATAATTTCTAAGTATGGGGAGGAATTGGTAAAGGAAAGTGATTTAATTGGTCTTGGATGGAAAATACCTAAATTTCAATTAAGACCCACACTTAATATTTGAGAAGGGAATAAATGGTGGGCCAAAGTGCAATTTCTGAAAATTCTTCATCCCAAACTTAAGTAAATCAGATCCTTCACTCTTATCTCATCTCTTTCTCTCTCACGATATCTCTCTCTTTTCTCTCTTCTTCTTTTTCTTCCATTACACTCTTTAACTCCAAGTCACCAAATCCTCCAAGCTTGAGCTTCTGCAGTGGTTGTTGGTGAATCTATGGCTATCAATAGTCCACCATTATGAGGGAAAGCATCAAGAGCCAAGGTAAGCACCACAATTTCAAAAATCCCCTCTCATTTTCGAATCTTAGAAACCTAGGTGCTGAAAATGGTTTTTGGAGAGATTTGAGTGTGATCTTGGAGTGTTTTTGCAAGAATGTCATTTATCAACCTTCCTTCACTCAACCCTAGTTGTTTTGGGCCAATCAAATAGGTGGAAAATTTGAGATTCATGGTATGTTTGGTAGCCATGACAAAAAAAATTGGAAATTGAAAGAGTTTTGGGGAAACTTTGGTTGATTCTTAAAATTTTTTGTGAAAACAAGTTGATAAATGTGGTTTTGTGGATTGAATGTTCATTTGGGTGGCTAAAACATTGTAGGTATATTTGATTTTGGTTTTAGATGAAGGAAGAAGACCTAAAAATCGTGAAAATAGGAGTATGGATCTGAGAGTCACCACTGCAGTGGTGAAAGTCGTCGCTAAAGTGATAATAGGCAAAACCTCCACTATTTTCTAGTTCAATTTTTAAATGGTCATAACACTCTCATTTGGACTCTATTTTTAGTAATCTCATATCGTTGGCTTTGAATCTAGTTTCTAATGGTATAAGTTTCATTTGAAAATTATTTACCGTTTAAGAGTTATAACTAAGTGAGTAAGCAAAGGTTAAAATTAGTTGCAAGAATTTCCATAATTTGTGACCTTGACATGTTTTTGCATGGTTACCTCATAGGGAGGCATTCTTTGATGTCTTTCATATCAATTGGGATGGATTAGCTAGTTTGGAGTTAAGGTGAGGGATTTCTCTGCCTTGCTCTTGTTTATTTCTCCTCATATTGTTTTCCTAGCTTAATTACTGATTAAAATAAATTGTCATATTATGACAATGTGAATGTGTGAATGCATATATGTTAAAACCCCTCGCTTATGAGGTATGCTTAGGTGAATTCCATTGTGAGTAGGTTGATACTTTTTATGATTAAATATCTTCTTATAATCATTGGCATCAATGTGAGAACAAGTGATGCATCCAAATTTAAAGAGAAAGGGGATTAACATAAATACGGTATGTCTTATTCATGTTGTCATTGTACCTTGGGTAGAATGTTGAGATATGGATAGTTTTGAAATTTGTGTGATTACATGAATACGTGATTATGTTCTCTTAGGAATGGAGGTGGGAAAGGTGAAATTCTAAATGTGAGTATATGTTTATATATATTCATATATTAGATTGATTTTCCAGAAAATTTAAAAGGTGTGTATGTACATATACAATCTACTATTTTTGTGCAATGTGACCAAAGAAATATTCATGTATATCTATATGTACATATGTAATTACAAGAAGTTTAATGTTATGAATTTAAGAAGATATATATGTATATGTATATATACATATAACCATAAAGTAAATATTGATATATATATATATATATATATACACACTTATTTGGTCATGAGATACAGGTACATACACATATACACATACTCATTTGTAAGATACTTATGGGAAGACTTGGCGTAGATTCAAGGTGAGGGATAACCTCTACTTTGTCTTGATTGTGTAAATGGAAAAATGAAATTTTGTGGTAGGGACTAATGGTGATGAATTAATGCTATTATATTAAGTGTATGTAGTGGTTTTATCCCTAAGGTTCTTAGGATTGGTTGTGATGCATGGTTAATTTACATAATTATGTACTTGATTCGGAAATGATATGAAATGTTGGAATTAAAAATGTAGAATGGGTTCTTGTAATGATATTCAAGAGTAGTTGATTAATTATATTAATCTTATGGGTCGTGTTTTACCTTTAGATAATGATGCTATGATTCCCAATTGGAAGTGTGAGTTTAGTTTTATTGCCCTGCTTGGTAAAAATTATTGTAGGTTAAGTCTCTTGTTGTATTATAAAAACATGAGATATGCCAGAGTTTTTGGCATTTACTCTTATTCCTTGTGCTGAAGTTATTGGTACTCGTGAATGCCCCTTTTTGTTCCGGAGTTATAAGCACCTAAATTATCTATATTGTGCTGGAGTTTTTGACATTTACACTTATTCCTTGTGCTGGAGTTATTGGTACTCGTGAATACCCATTTTTTGTGTCAGAGTTATTGGCACCTAAACTATCTACATTGTGTTGGAGTTATTGGCACCTAAATTGTTTACATTGTGCTGGAGTTATTAACACTTGTTGTGATCTTAAATGTGTGTGTGAACTTTGCTTGCTATTGGAAATTTATTGGTTAAATTATGATCTTGGAAATAGCATTCTTGGGTTTCTTTTGTGGATTGTTATGATTGAATGAGGATAGATATTTATTATTATAGGTTGATCTAAATCATAACATGAATTGGTTGCATTTATGATTCCTCAGTTTGTTGCAACTATATAGTACTAAGGCGTGGCATTGGCTAAACTATATAATGCTGAGGTGGGGCACTTGACATATTTATTTTGTGCTATGTTGTGACACTTACCATGACTTGCTTGTAAGATGATGTAGTTGTGCATGATTATGTATTCTTGGGTTGTGATTTTCCTTATGAAGTGGAATTACTTATGTGTGTGTATATATATATACTTGGTATGTGTAAGAATGAGATATATGGAAATGATGGTATTGGGAAACCAAGGGCACATGGTATAGTAGAAATGGATCATGATTGGTTGGGAAGAAGTACTGCGATTCTTCGTTGGCTTCTGTGAACACTCTCTAGTTATAGTCATTTGATTTTGATGTCTTTAATTGCTTTTAAGTTCGTATGGATGTAAGATTATGATAGATAGAGTTTTATCGGTGAGTTGTGTGGATTAAACTCACCTTCTCACAATTTCAGGTTCTGGAGGTGTTTTAGTTTGATGGTTTTAGTAGCAAGGATGCCTCCCCCTTTGTCCGGGGTAAGGTATTCGTCTTTTATTTTCAATATTAATCTTTAGCATCTCTATAATCAGGTAGGCCATCTAGGTTATTATATATCTTGCTTGGGTTAGTTGGTAAAAAATAGGCTTGCAGCAGTAAGGGTGATAAGTCGTCCGTGCTAGTCACATGCCCAGTCTTGGGATGTGACATGTAACAAGTTTTCAAAACAGTTGGTAAACCTCTTTTGAAAATCGTTTTGTTTCTTCTATCAGTTTTAATATAGCTCAAATCTTCTTTATTCAAGGTTTTCCTTTAACTACCTAACATGAGATCCAGATTTTTCTGTCCATTGACAAATATGCTTTAGATCAAATGTTAAACTTTCCATTTTAGCTTTCAAGACTTAGATCAAATGTTAAACTTTCCATTTTAGCTTTCAGGACCCTATTTTCAAAAATCAAGGATGGAAGAGATTGTTCCTTTTCTAACCTTTTTATCTTTGCTTCCAAAAACTATTTGTCACTCACGTTACTTTGAAAATCCCTAAGTATTTATTTGTGAGCACATTTCAAACTATTATGTTGTTGTAAAATATTTTCGGAGTCAATTAAAAGTTCATCAAATACATGGGATAATTCATCATATGTAAATGGAGTATCACATGCCTCTTCATCTTCATCATCAGACTCACTATCTGCCTTGAGACACAAATTGGCGATTTTAGGCTCCTCAAAGTCAGATTTACTATCTAGTAGATCATCATCACTCCAAGAGGCATTTGCTACTATGACGTTGTTGTGGACACTCAGCATGTATGTGACCAGTCTTTTTACATTCAAAACATGTAACAAGTTCCTGATTCTATTTTGCAGGGCCCTTATTCTTGTTTTACAAACTTTGTTTGTAGTGCTTGTAGACTCTTTTTGACATGAGGGCCATGTCTTTCTCATCAAAGTCATTGTTTTGGTAGGCAGATTCTTCTCTGACATTTGCTTTTAAAGCTATGCCTTTTTCTTTCTTTAGTTCAGCCATTTCTCTGTGAAGATGTGTCTTTTCCTATGCAATCAACTTACCACGTAATTCATCAGTTGTCATCGTGGCCGTTCTCCCAAATTCTTTTATTGTAATGGCTTTTGCTTTCTAGGTCCTAAAAGATTCTTTAGGCCTTTCTTCACAATTTTTTCGTTGTTGTAGAGAATCCCCATCATACCTAACTCATTTGTAATTATGCCAAGCTTGATGAATATCTCTTCAATAATTTCTCCTTCAATTACTCTGAAAGCGTCAAAGTCATCCTCCAAAGTATATGTCCATGTCTTTTTCACTTATGTACTTCCTTCATATGTAATTTTCAACTTCTCACACATTTCTTTGGTAGTAGTGCATCTTGATAACATCTTGAACTCCTCTGCATTCACAGCACAGTGTAAATCATTTATAACTTTAAAATTTACTTCAACTTTACCTCTTTCTTCAGCTAAAAGTTCTCTAAATAGTTTTGAAACTTCTTTATCTCCTTCAGTTTTCATTGGCACATTTGGTCAATCTTCAATAACCATCCATACTTGGGGGTTGACTGACTTCAAGAAGATCTCCATTCGTGTCCTCCAATGGGTGTAGTTTGTTGCATCAAAGAATAGGGGTCTGTCCACACTTTGACCTTGAGCTCCTGGTACATGCATCATTGTATAAATCTTTGCTTCAGGTTGTTAAACTTTTCAATAGGAGACCTGCCCTAATACCCATTGTTAGTGCAAGAGTGTACTCAAGAGGGGTTGAATTGAGTATACAAAATGTTTTCACAAATGTTTACTTTCTTTTGAAATGTTTTAGGGTCCTAAAAATCGTTATAGGGTCCTATAAAAACTCTTGTCATTAAAACTTATTTTTAAGCATAATAATAAATAGCATAAAGTAAAGTATACCAAGAAGTATAATGGTTTGGTTGTATCTATAAGATACTCCTACATCCACTCCTCAAAACACACAGAGTGAGAGTTTTATTTAGGGTAAACAAGTAACATGTACAAAAACAACCAACTTGAGGTTCAACTGTCCGTTTTTATGCTAAGCAACTTAGCAACCTCTAAGTTTGGATCAGTAGAGCCTTACTTTTACAGTTCTTACAGCTAGGCCTTTATAGGTCCCTAGCAAACCTTTATCCAAGTAACCTTTCCTCTAGAAAGGCTCAGCCTTCGACTTTTACACTTATCAACCGAGGTCCAACTTCCAAGGCCAACAAAAACACACTCCACTACCGGGACAAAATACAATAGTAGAAAAGAAATGGCTCACAAGAACCTAAGTAGAAAAGAGCTTTCTCTCATAGAGTATATGAATCTTAAAACAAGCTCTCTTGAAGAAACACAAGAATTAATAGGCGCAACAAGACAAGTATTATTAGCTTTCTCTTTCTCTTGGTAGTTTGAAAAGTTGCTTTAGCGTCTTTATATAATTTTTGCAAAGTAGCCATTATGAAATCTTCAATTTGAATAACCCTCATAAGTGCTGTATCAATCAAAGTCCTCAATTGATCTATAAAAGGAAATATTTTTCCTTGAATGTCTCCTCTTCAGTTGCACATTAATTTGAGCGAGATCTTTTGTAATTTTTGTCTAAAATAGATCCTTAAATGATGCAATACAATCCATTCTTCAAATCAGCACATGAGCATTGAATACGAAAACAATCAATTGATTTTGTCATGGGTCCAGATTCTTTCCTTATAACTCTTTATTTTCATATCTCTTCAATCTACTCATATACCTTGACTTTGATTGCATAGATTTGGGATATGCTTGATTACCTTTAAATGGTGACTTATATTGACTTCATTTGACTGTATTAAATGCTTCGAGTTCCAAGGTCTACAAAGTCAGTTTCTATAAAATTATCATTAATCAAAAACTTATTCTTTGAGAAGTTGCATCAACAACATTAAATCAATTAAAATAAGAGAGACCAAATTAAAACTAAAATTCAGAAATTTATTTATAGTAATAACACAAAAAGCAGATAGTAGTAAATAATAAAACATTTTTTTTTGTCAAAAATAATAACAATCTTTGAAAAATTGATTGATTATGTTATTGCACTTGCCACTTGCTAACTAGACCCAAATAGCCTTAAAATTGAAGAGGAAAAAAATATTGAGAAATTTTCTTTAAACTTTAGGTCACTTGTAAATATTTTTTTTTTGAATTTTCGAGATTAACAATAAAGTTCTTAAATTTTCACATTTCAAATTAAAAATTATTTTTAATATCATTTTGATAACATTAAATCATCTATCTTCTTAGAGTATCCTCTTTTTCAATGATATTTCAATTGTCATATGAAGAATCTAAAGCGATAAATAAGTTGATATCCTTAGGAGACAATTAGAAAAAATGAATTTATTGGAATTAAAAAAATTAAAAATCTAATTTCAAATTTCAAATTTCAAAATTTTAAAAATTATTTACAAAGAATTGAGAATAAAAATTTAGAAGATTGTTTTGTATCCCCACCCCCAAAAGAAATAATACACTACAAAAAAAAAGACTTTTAGTCGCCAACAAAAGTCTAAAAGTAGCCACTAAAAGTCTTTGGTGATGACTTTTAGTGGCGACTAAAGTTGTTGGCGTAAGTCCGTGGCTGATTCTTTTGCAAAAGTCGCCACCAAAAGTCATTTTTATTACAAAAAAAAAATTCGTGAAAAAAGTGATTTTTGGTGGCATCAAAAACTACCTTTGGTGGTGACTTTAGTCGCCACCAAAAGTCACTCGCTATCTTTTTAAATCTGGATTGGCCCGGCAGGTCGACCCGAGATCCATTTGACTCGTGCGGGTCTTGGCCGATCCAATAACTCGCTGTCCCGAGCTGACTCGATTTTTTTGTGTGTAATATTCAAGTTTATTTGAAATTAAACCAAACATGTGCATACCTGAGATTCGAACCTGGGTCCCTTGCTTGTAGCCATGTGTGTCTTGCCATTTTGCCACTACTTCATTTGTGTTATGTAAGTGCAAAATATTATATATATCTATATATATAATCTATTAAAAATATTTTAGGTCAAAAATATTATAAAACAGAAATAAAATAATATTAAACTTAACAAAAAGCAAATATATTATTACTATTGGAGTCACCACAAAAGTCCGACTTCAGCTAATTTCATAAAAAAAACGATTTTAGTTAAAAAAAAATAGACTTCAGTCGTCACCGATAATCTAATTTTTTAAAAAAATAAAAAAAAATAAAAAAAATTGAATTTCTTTTAAATAAAATTAAGAAAAATAAAAAAATTTGAATTTTTTAAGTAAAAAAATGATTTTTTTAATTTTTTAAAAAAATTAGACTTTTGGTGGCGACTGTCTAATTTTTTATTTTATTCCAAAAAATCTGAATTTTTTTTATTTTTTTTTAAAAAAGACTTTTGGTCGCCACCAAAAGTCTATTTTTTTTATTTTATTTAAAAAATTGGACTTTTTTTAAAATAAAAAATTGACTTATAGTCGCCACCAAAAGTATGATTGTTTTAAATTTTATTTTAAAAAAATTGAAATTTTTTTAATATTTTTTATTTTCTTAAATTAACTTTTAGGTCTAATTTTTCATTTTATTTTTTTAAAAAATCCAAATTTCTTTATTTTTTTTAAATTAGACTTTTGGTGGCAACTATGAGAGTCGTCACGAAAAATCTAATTTTTTTTTTATTTTTTTTAAAAAAATTTGACTTTTGGTGGCGACTTTAAAAGTCGCCACTGAAAGTCAATTTTCTTGTAGTGATAATAATAATAATAATAATAATAATAATAATAATAATAATAATAATAATGGAACCGCATAGAGCGCATGACCCAAAGTGCATGTTTGGGACAGCGTTGGCGGTGGTTTCAACCATGTTTGCACTGCCAAATGTGGTTTGAAGAAAAAATGGGATGTTTAGGACATTGGTGGAACAAACCGCGTTGAATAGTAAATCGAGTTTTAAGCATTCAAACCATGGTAGCCTCAAAGTGCCATTTTGTAGCTTTCTTGGTGCGTTAACGTGGTTGGTAATGGTAGGCATATCTCATTTCCTCCTTTTCCTATGCTACCCCTGCCCCTCATCCATTGGAGTTGCCATATTTTGGAGGTTTATGATGCTCTGTTTTTGGAGCCAAAAATAGAGGTGCGATGGAGAAGAAGACTCGAGGGAGAGATAGTTGGCTATGAGGAAGCTCAATGTTTTTTGGCATTCAAGTAGTTGTCTTGTGGGCTTAGGGTGGAGTTTCAGCCACAAAACACAGCCCAAGCCGAGAGAGAGGAGTTGGGATCAAAAACAAAGCAAGCCTCGGTTGCAAGTATTATTTTATACTTCCATCCTTTTCATGGGTAGTTTTTTTATAACCTAAGGTTTGAGGGGCCTATTGGAGGACCAAACTGAGGACAAAAACTAGCAAAAATTTTCTGCAGTAGCATGGTAGGGACCAAAGCAAATAAAAAAAAGTTTGTAGGAGTCGCTATAATTTTGGAACAAAATATATTTGTGACCTATGGACCTAGATGAAACTAAATGTGGTCTCAGAACATGAAAAAGATAAAGGAAAAACTATTACCAAGGACGTAAGTGAATAAAATTAAAAGTTTGTAAGAGTAGCTATAATTTTAGAACAAAATATATTTGTGACCTATGGGCCTAGATGAAACTAAATGTGATTTTAGAACATGAAAAAGATAAAAGAAAAACTATTACCAAGGACCTAATTGAATAAAATCAAAAGTTTGTAGGAGTGGCCATAATTTTAGAACAAAACATATTTGTGACCAATGGACCTAGATGAAACTAAATGTGGTCTTAAAACATGAAAAAGATAAAGGAAAAATTAATACCAAGGACCTAAGTGAATAATATGAGAAGTTGGAGGGAGAGAGTCAAATTTTTGAAAATATTCATATTTAATATTGAAATTTAGCTAGAGGTAAAATTAATTTAACAAAAAAGAAAATTATTTTGAAATTTAATTAGAAATTTTTAATTTATTGTGAGAAATTACTGATTAATTAAATTTTTAATTAGTAATTACAAAATAAAAAATAAATTTATCAATAAAAAATGAGTCATTAGTGATTAATTTATAATATTACACAAATAAACCAAAAAAATTAAGTTTTCTTTAAATAAATGACAATAAATAATAGTGATACATCAAAAAATTAAATAAAAAATTCATACACTTTTTGAAACTATGTTTGTAAATCAACATCCAAACATCTTATTCTATCCCAAACCAAATTTCATTGCCTCAAATCACGTTTATTCAAATATCTCCCAAACATAAATCACATTTATCAGCCTAATTTTCTCTAATCACGTTCAATTAAATTTAATTTGTCCCACCCACGTTTAACCCACTAGACTCCCAAACACATCCAAAGTCCTAAATGGCCAAACGTGAAGCATAAAGCCTAAAACTAGGCTAACATGGGATGTTATGACAAATAAAAATAAATAAATAAAAATTCAAATAAAACTCATGTTGAATTTTCAACAAGTAGATTAATAATTTAGTCTAAAAAATATTATAATTTTCTTAATATAATTTTTATAAAATTAATGTTTCAATTTAATTTTTAAAAAAATATATTTATTTCAATTTCGTCTTTTTTTTGTTAAATTACAAGTTATACCATTGAGAATATATATTAAAATTTTTGTTGCTAAAAATTGTTTTGACAAATGAAGAGAACAAATTAAAATAACTACAACTTTTTTAAACTAAATTAAAATATCTAATTTTTAAAAATTAAATTAAAACAATTAAAACAAAAATTAAATCAGTAATTCAGTCAAATTTCAGTCGTTATTGGTAACGTGACTGAGGCACTGAGCAACAGAGCCACCTATTGTTCATCACTTCTTCCCCATAAGCAAGAGATGGCATATGTACACTATCATTGGTTTCCATGGCCGTTAAGACAGTTATTGGTAACACCACGCGCCAGTCACGTGGAGAGATATTGGTTACTAATTATTTAATCTGTTAATTTGGTTGTTGATCACAGACTACAGATAATGGAACCTAGCCCAAGTTCGATTTCTTTCGATTCGTACCATCGATTCTCTCTCCTTCTTGCTCTGATCGGTGTAACTGCTCTTCTTATTCTTCTTCTTCTTCATTTTCTATCCAGCCATTCTTATTCCTAGTTACTTTTACCTTCTTGATGCATCTTGGTGTGAGCCGAAACTCGATCGTCAATGGACAATAGGCCAATTTTGTTTTCAATCCGTTCAATTGGACCCTCAATCTTTTTCTGTCTGCTCTGTGCAACTGCTCTTCTTCTTCTTCTTCTTCTTCGTTTTCTTTCTGTCATTTCTTCTTCGTAGTTACTTCTACCTTCTTGATGCATCTTGGTGTGAGCTGAAACTCGTCAATGTCAGACTCAGTAGTTCAGGCTTTTCTGGAGAACTCTCCGTCGCCTTCGTGGGCCACGGATTGTATCCCAGTCATGGTGAGTACTGAGTAGCCATGCTTGCCAAAGTACGATGGCTTTTCATTTTCATAGATTTTGTGGTCATCCTTGATTGTTGCTGAGTTTTTTTCTGGTATTCTTGCATATGAAACTACTGGTTTAGGGGTTTGATTTGCTTCATAAACAATGCCCAGAACGTTGGAAGTAGAATCATCTTTATTATATTCATTTGAACTTTTCTGAAGTGATTGAACTCGGGAACTCTGGTAAAGCATATGGATTATGAGCATATATTGTATGAATAGAACCAGTTAGAGCATATCATTTTAATTATTATTGGCAAACGCACTTGAATGATTTAATTTCAATATCATTTTAATTATTATTGGCAAATGCACTCGATGCTATGACGTTATCTGTATATACAACAATTGTTCGTTAAATCTAAGTTTATGCTTTGATGATTCCATTTCAGGTTAATGCATGTACTGGAAAAATGGGGAAGGCTTTCATTGAAAGAGCAGAAACAGCTGGAGCTGGATTGTTTGTTCTTCCTGTATCTTTTGGCAGTGAAGAGAAGTGTGGACAGACTTATCAGGTCTGGGGAAAGGAATTTCTTGTGCTAGGTCCTTCTTCTAACAGGGAAAACATCCTTGCAACCATCCTTGATAAATATCCGGATCTGATTGTTGTCGATTTTACAGTGCCTACTGCAGTCAATGGTATGTATTTTGAAGAATATTAGATGATCAATGTAGAGATAGCCCAAGACTTCATCCTCATTTTTTTTTCTTTTATACGTACATTGTAGACTCGACAAAGAATGGAAATAACATGCTTCCACCAAAACGTGAAAAATCACATATCTCTAAGAAACTCCACACATTTGGAACTTACGAATCAATAGGATATGTGGAGTAGTATATGACTCTACAATTCCATACATGATCTCTGACTTTCATGAACGAACATAATCAGATTTATGTCAAATATGATATATTTCATGCAAAACCAAATGGTGTCCTTGGTATTTACAAATTCATATATTGAATTATTGATAAACATTTTTTTTAAAACTTTTTTTCTCATGCGCAGCTAATGCAGAATTATACTGTAAGGTTAGGGTGCCCTTCGTGATGGGGACCAATGGTGGAGACAGGGACCTGTTATTTCGGACCGTTTATGACTCAAATGTTTATACATTGATAGCTCCTCAAATGGCAAAACAGGTATATGATTAAAAACCTTGATCCAGTTACATTTCTTTTAAAATATATACATATATATATATATTCATAACCACTGGTATTTTGTCATCATTATGCTGTGGCATCTTCCTATTAGGTTGCTGCGTTTCATGGAGCTATGGAAATATTAGCAGACTATTTTCCTGGAGCCTTCTTTGGGTATTCCTTAGAAGTAATTCATCCTATCCTTTTAATTTTTTGGCCTTGGGGAGGGTTTTTGGGAAAGCAAGTAATTTAGTTCATCACCTTTTGTGCTTTTGTCTTTGTTAGATTAATTTCTTTTGTTATTTAGTCTTCTTGATGTCTTGTGTTAGGTCTAAAAATCTACGGGTTCAGTTTCCTTTATGTTTAATGTGCATTGGTATGTATACATTACTGATATTAGTCATGATCTCTTTACTTGATCAACTGTTCAATTACTTTTCATCTGTCTGTTGTGGTTCTGCAAAGAAGGTTCAATAGCTCAAAAACAATCAAGAAACTGGTCAGACTGATGCAATGTGATAATCAAATAACTGGAGAAACGTCGGAACTCTACGCTAAAACTTCGCCTAAGTGATTCAGTATTTAGCAAGTGGTTGATATTCAATAGATCATAATGCAATTAGTCCAGTTGCTTGACTGCTGGTTAAGCTATTGGAAATGCCAATTCTGGACAACATGGTCCTGCTGATTGCCAAGTGGAAAGAGAAAAAGTTGCAATAGCGCAATAAATTACTGTCAACTTGGCATGAAACAGATAATATATTACTCAGGCAATTATATGGCAAAATATTTTTTAGCTGTCAACCTAAGATAGTTAATCATATCCTGTGTAACTAATAGCTTGTGATTAATATATTTTGGAGGTATGAAACTTTTTTTAACGTTGCTTAATTAAAAATAAATAAATTTAAACCCTTCAGTTTGATGTGATGTTCAAATCTGATATATTCTTCCAAGATACAGGTACTGGAGTCCCATCAAGAAAGTGAAGAGGCTGCATCTGCAACTACAAAGGCTCTAATTCCTTGCTTTACTAGATTGGGGGCGTATTTTGATACGGATCAGGTGTGTTAGATCACATTGCACGGTTCAATATGGCACAGGGCCTCTTGAACATCACTGAACTTTTGTTGTTATTGTTGCTTGCTTGTTAAGCCTCCTGCTATAGATCAAATTTAGCTTAAATGTTATCCTGGTATAACTTGTTGCTTAAGAAAGAACCTATCATAGTTTAGAGAGTCTTTATTTCAGTTCACAACATCTGTTCCTTGCATACCTTGTGCTTTTATCTTTATTTCTTTGTTGAAGTTGGAGTATCAGTTTATGATGAGGTTTTTCTTATATCTTGTGTCGCATGCCTTTTATCAGAACTTCATAATATTAGATTCTCTTTTTGCTGATCCAGATCCTGCTTCTTACTTTTCTAGATTTTCCGAAAAGCAAGTTACATTTAAACAATAATGGTTACTAATTTAGATATTTATCAGAACAGCTTTTTTTTTTTTTCTTTTCCCCTTGGCCCACCTTGGATCTATTCTTTATTTTGCATATATTTTAAGATGAAAAATGGGGCAATGCAATGGTTTCGCCTACATTCATATTAAATTTAGTGATTTCTTGCTGTACAAAAGCACTATCTTGGTCTTTGTATTGCCTTAATTGGGAGATCAATGGGTTCCTACTGGACTTTCATTTCATCTCTTTTTTTCCAATGAAATTTGTTAGATCGAATCGGTGAGGGATTCTCAGTTACAACGAAATTTTGTGCGAGTCCCAGAGGAGCACTTGTTGGGTCATGCATGTCACGTGTTTGATTGGATATCACCAGACGAAACGTAACAAATGAGCATTCTCATCTCATTCCCAGTTTTTTATCTGCTTCTATTGCTTTTCTTGACACTAAACATATCTCTTTCCTTTGATGTGTTTTTTTGTAACATTCGCAGAGCTGAATTTCAGTTTCAACATGCCATTTTTGGAAGATCGATGTATGCAGAGGGTGCTGTTGCTGCTGTACATTTTCTTTCCAGGAAGGTGCTAATTCTTTCATTTACCTCTTCGCTAATATTTAGGATTTTATATGTGCGTCCTTAGTGCTGATCACTTTGATCTCGCTGTCTCATTGTTCAAATGCACTGTATAAGCCATGCACTCTTCCGCCAACAAGCTGATAGCTCACATGGCACCAACTTCCTTAAAAATTCTCTTTAGATGTATTTTCATTATTTGATTATGAACTTCATGTATGTCTGCAGATTAAAACACTGGATGACAAGCAAGTATACACCTTTTTTGATGTCATGCTAGAGCGTAGAATGTGATGAAATTTTCTTTGGATGCGGAAGGCTAGTTGTTGAACTTTTAACAAATCAGTTTTCATCTTCAGCTCACAATTTTTTGTTACTTTGAGGAAACGGAAAGTTTAATCAGCATAGGATATTATCTTGGCCGTATATGGACCAAGAAATTGTTTGTAATATTTGTTTTACAAAAACTAGTAGCAACTTGTTTATTTGTTTTACCAAAAAAAAAATTCTCTAATGTCCAATTTAACAATGTTGTTTGTAATATTGATAATTCAATAAGCGTGAGTCTGTTGTTGTAATTCAATGTCTTGGAACCTTGCATGTTATTCCTTGGTATTTAATATGTGCTTGTTATTTAATCTATATATCTAAGTAGAGACGACTTATTTGAGAATTTTTCTTTCTCGTGCTTTCTAAATAATTTCAAATAAAGCAAATTACAGAAAGTATTTTTTTCAATCGGACAAAAAAAAAAGAGCAGTTTAAAGAAAATCAATTTTCCAGAGTAATTTCAACTTTCCAAGGTATCCAAAATTATAGATTTTCCCTGAAATGGTTGTTCTTTTCTCCTTTTCATTCCAAATATTTATTATTTCATAAGGATCAACATGTCCCATTAAGAATTAAATTTATTTTTTCACGTAAACTCTAAAAAAGATATGGATTCTAAGGATTATATAAGTTATATTTGAGTTTTTTTTAATAATTTATGTTTGATACTAAATTTTTTCTATAATAAAATATCTCTCTTGTTAAGTTAATTTTCTTCATATAATATATTTTACATTTGGATGAAAAGTAATGAAACAAAATTAAAGAAATTATCATAAAACTTTTCATATTAACTAATGTAAATATACCTTACTTTCTAATGCTGTCAAAACGAATTGTTCGGCCTAGCCTAAACAATTTCATTACAGTCTAGCCAATAAACATGCTAGGTTAAGTCAAACTGTTGAATAAATGGCTCGCAGGCCACTTTATTTTTTAAAAAAATATATTTAATTATATAAATATTATATTTTTTATAAAAAAATCTCAATCATTTTCATTAAATGGCAATTAATAATTGTAAAATATTGTCTCTTTTAATACTTTATCATAATAATTTTGTAAATCAACTATGTTATTATATTGATTAAATATAATGTCATAAAATATGAAATAAGATAAAAATAAATAAAATTTGTATATAAAGATAAATATAATTTAAAAAAAAATGCCAGTCAACCCTATATAAATATATTTTTAAACGAACTTAATTTTACAAATCCAAACTTATTCTAAATCCAAGCCAGAGCTACGAGCCTAAACCCGTGTTGCCAGTACTCCTTTTGTATGAGAAGTCAACAGCTTTAATTATACTAAAATGGCGCTTCACGTGATTGTTGTGCCAATACTACTTGCCTATCGCTTTTCTTCTTTCTTCATTTTCTCAATCGCCAATGGCAGCGTCTCTGAACAACAGAGCCACCTTTTGTTCTCGAAAGGCGATGTTCCTACTTCCTTACTGCCATGGGAGTTAATGGCCGTTGTGACGGTTCTCGGTAACACGCACATGCTTGTCACGTCCACATGTTGATTAATGATTACCGACTAAACTGTTAGTTTGGTTGTTAATAACAGAATAACGGAGTTTGGGCGCAGAGTTGATTCGTTTGTTTCTTGTACAAGAAGCATTGCGATTTTCGACACTATACACATACTTTCAGTTCTCCGTCTTCACACACCCTGTTTCTTCTTTCTTCCAATCCCCTTCTTCCTTCTTGACGCATCAATGGCTTTACCTCAGAATTCTCCGTTGCCGTCGATGGAAGGTTCATCAATGGCTTCGCCCGATGAATCAGCGTCAGGCGGTGCACCATCTCAGTCTTTACCTCAGAGTTCTACGACTTCTTTGCCGTCGTCAGGCAGTGCACCATCTCAACCTTTACGTCAGAGTTCTCCGACTCCGTTGCTGTCGCCAGGTGGTGAATCAACGTCAGGCGGTACACGATCTCAGTCTTTAACTCAGGGCTCTTCGTTGCCGTCGGTGGGTGATTCAGTGTCAGACACGCCGTCTGAAACTTTTACTCTGAGTGCTACTTCATTGGGTGAATATATGTCACGCTCACCGTCTCAACCTTTTCCTGGGGATTCTTCGGCGCCTTCGTCGGAATATTCAATGCCACCAACTGTGGATTCTTCGCTGCCTTCGTCGGATGACTCATTGCCACACCCACCAATGCAAGATATTCCTCTGGATTCGTTGCTTTCGTTTTCGTCGGATGAATCATTGCCAGGCGCACCATCTCAAACTTCTCCTCAGAAAACTCCGGTGCCTGCGTCGGATAAAAAAATATCAGAAACATTATTTGGAGCTTTTATTTTGCTTTCTCCGTTGCCTCCGGCGGAGGATTGCATCCCCATAATGGTGAGTGACCGTGCTTGTACACTATAATCGGTTATAATTTCGTAGATTTTGCGTTCATCTTTGGTTGTCGCTCATGAACCTTGGCTCTAAATTTCTCTTCTTCAGAAGGTCTATTTTTCGTAATTGGTAAATAAAAAGCTAATTCCTCATGTATGCATTCTGTTCCTGTTCATTAATGGTGGAAGTGGAATTCTCTTAATTACTTAGCCTTTTGAATTTATTGGATTGTTTATTACACTCATAGGGACTCGGTTAATGAATTTGGCTTATGTCAATAAACTGACCGAAGTGAAATATCCTTTGATAATACCAATTCAGGTCAATGCCTGTACTGGAAAAATGGGGATGGTTGTCATTCAAGAAGCAGAAACTGCTGGACTGTTTGTTGTTCCTGTATCATTTGGCAGTGAAGAGATGTCTGGGCAGATTTGCGAGGTCTGTGGAAAGGATTTTTTTGTGCAAGGTCCTTCTAACAGGGAAAGCGTCCTTAAACATCTATTTGACAAATATCCAGATTTGATTGTTGTGGATTATACAGTATCCACTGCAGTCAATGGTATTTATTTACTATGTCTTTACATTTGACTGTCTTTTAATTTTCATCATAGACTACAAAGAAAGGTAATAATTTGTTTCCATAAAACATGCAACTCATACATTTTTCAAGTACTAATCTTAATCTATCTAACCACAAAGATTATGAGATTTTTCAGAAAAGCTATTTGTATTTGAGGATGCGAAGAGTTTTGTTTTTTAAATTATTATCTATAATTGTTAATCTAATATATAGTTTTTTTAATTATTATAATGAAGATGACCAAATGCATAGAAATCAATGAAATATTGAAGAAATTTTTTCCAGTAAGCCTCTCTTCCAATGTCATATTCTAACATGGTATAAAAACCCTAAATGACCTTAAAGGGTTGTGTGTAAAAGAGTAATAAGAAAGAAAACCAGCAAGGTTTTCCCTTCTATAAAACCCTAAACTAAGGGTGTTCAATTCCAATTTCATTCAATTTTAATTGAATTGATTCAATCTAATCAATCAAAATCCATCAAAATTGACTAAATAATGAGATTGATTAGATAGATTTTTGTCAAAATCGATTTAATTAGATAAGTTGTCGAATAACTATAGTAGCCATCTAATTTCAACCAAACCAATTGATTATATATTAATATATTTTTTATGAGGAAAAAGCTAGGAGTGTCGGAGAATAATCTCAAGGACTGTTAGATTATGAGATATTTCCAAAAAAGCTATTTATAGTTATCTCGACGATGCATGGAGGTGTTTTAGTAATTATTAGTCTATGAAATTAGTTTGGAATATGTATAGTTGGTACATGTATGTTATACACTAACTATTAAGATAAAGATGACCAGATTACTATGAAATGTTGAGGAACTTTTTTTCCTAGAAACTTCTCTTGCAAAATCTCATGTTCTAATGGAAAATCTTCACATTTTTTTGTTCCCTATGAATATTCCCACATCTTTTGGGTGAGAGGCTAATTTTGCTCAGAGTGCTAAGGCTACCCCTCCCACAAGTATTTTGTCCTAGGCTTGAGCCCCTGACATTTCAGAGGCCTTTCAATTCCTGCACTCAAACATGCTTACCACTTGAGTCACTCCTTGTGGGTGAACTCTTCACATTTTGAAAGTAGGAATTAACAAATAGGATATTTGTGGCAGTATGACTCTGCAGTTCCCATACATGAGTTCTGACTTCTATGAGAGGAACATTATGAGAATTCTGGTTTTAGGCTGTCAGATTTTATATATTTTATGCAGAAGCTAACGGTTCCCCTGTTTATAAATTATATTATTGATTTAAAATTTTTTTTTCTTTCTCGTCATTGTCAGATAATGTAGAGTTATACTGTAAGGTTGGAGTGCCCTTCGTCTTGGGGACCTCTGGTGGAGACAGGAACCGGTTGTTTAAAACCATTCAAGACTCACAGGTTTATGCACTTACATCCTTGCAAATGGCAAAACAGGTATTTCAGAATTAAAAACCTGGATCAAATTTATATTTTATGCACTTAACCTCAAGCACATTTTTCATCCTTACATTAATATATGTTGTCCCCTTAGGCTGTTGCATTTATTGGAATTTTGGAAGCGATGGCTATTCGTTTTCCTGGACTCTTCTCGGGGTATTCCTTACAGGTAATTCTTCAGCCCCTTTTAATTTTGGGCTTGGAAGGGGTTTTGGGAAGTTATTTAGTTCATCGCTTCTTGTGATTTTGTCTGTGTTTAATCTAATTTGTATTGTTATTAAGCATGCTTCATGCCATTGTGTTAGCTTTAAAATATCTGCGGATTGAGTTCCCAGTATACTTACGTAAGCTTAATGTACATTTTAATGCTATACTTCTCCACTTTTTAGTCAAACTATATATCATTAATATTGTCTCTATCTCTGCTTGATTAGCTGTTAAATTATATTTTAATATTGTCTTGTGTGGTTATGCAAACAAGGTATGTTTATGGTTCAAAAAACAATCACACGATATGTAGTGTGATAGTAACTGGAAAAGTCACTGAAACTTTGCGTTCAAACTTGTAAGCAACATTTAGCAACTAGTCGAAATTTGAACAAATCAAAGTGCCATTAGCTCAATGGCTAAAACTACTTGTTAATCTAATAGCACGGGCAATGCCAATTCTGGACAACGTGGTCCTGTCCAAAAAACGGTTTCCATAATGCAAGAATTGACGATCAACTTCTCATAAAACATAAAGCACAGTACACAGGCAAAAGCTTTAGCTGTCAACATACCCAATCTAATAAAGAGCCTGTGATTGGGATATTCTTAAGGGATGCTGCTTTGAAGAGCAACTCTTACTTTTACTTTGATAAAAATAGATAGAAAGCTGGATATATAACTGCTTAATGGAAATTTTAGGTCTTATAAACTCTTCTTTTAGTGGTGCTTATTTTTGAGCTTCAGTTTGATGCAAAAATATCTGCTTCATTCTTCTGAGATCTTAGGTTATGGAGTCCATAGATGTAAGCAGGGTTTATACAAGTGGAACCACAAGGGCTGCAATATCTTGCTTCAATAGATTGGGCGTGCCTTTTAATATAAATCAGGTGTGTTAGGTCACATTTTTAATATTTTATGGCTCATTGTAACATGAGATCCTTTTGAGCATCACTGATCCTTTATGATCATTTTTCCTTCTTTGTTGAATCTCCTGCTTTTATTGTACGGTTCAAATCAAGCTCAAACTATCCTGGTATAATTTGTAATCTTAAAACTAAATTATCATCATTTACAGCATCTTGATTTCAAGTACACACTATTTGTTCCCTGCGTAGCTTGTGTCCTATATACTTTCATTCAACATCTTTGTTGTAGTTTGGGTATAAATTTAGATTCAGGTTTTTGTAGTATGAAATCAACTGCCTTTTTCTGAGTAACTTCATATTAGTAGATCTTCATATTGGTTTTCAAATGTTTCTGATATTAAGTAGCATAATATATAACTTCAGACCCCTGCACGTTGCCATGTTGGTTCAAAATTTTCGTTGAAATAGAAATACTAATCTTGGTCTTGCTTCTTTGTTTCTAGGTTTCCTAAAAGCAAGTTACATTCATAATAAGACAACAGTGGTTACTGGTGTAATACTTATTGTGAGAGCTGCATAATGCAAATATCTCATATGGAAAAATTAAATCTCCCCCTCCCCTTTTTCTTTTCCAATTGGCCCACCTTGAATCCATCCTTGATTCTGTATAAATTTAAGATAAAAAATAGGGAAGCGGTGTTGCTTACATTCATGGTCAGCACTTAGTTCTGGAAATAAAATATGACAGTCATTCATCTTAAATGTTTGTAGTGTAATCGAAATTTAGTGATACTCGCTGTACAAAAGCATTGTTTTGGTCTTGGTTTTCTTTTAGGTTCTTACCGGATTTTTTTTTTTCCTTTTTCTTTTTCCAAATGAAATTTGTTAGATTGAATCGATCAGGAAGCCCGAGCTACAACTAGAAATGGTGGGAATCGATGAGGAACACTTGTTTTGTCACGAATTTTACATGTTTAATTTGACATCACCAGATAAAAAGTAATAAATGAGCTTTCTCCATCTCATTCTCAGTTTTCATCGTTTATGATATTTTTGTCATTGAACATATATCTTTCCTTGGTCATATTTCTTTATGATATTTTATGTAGAGCTCAGTTTGAGTTTCAAATTAGCATTGGTGGTAGATCAATATATGCACAGGGTACTCTTGATGCAGTAAATTTTCTTGCCAAGAAGGTACTAACTCTTTCATTCACCTGTTGCTAATAGCTAGGATTTCATTTGGTGTTTCCTCCATTATTTGATTGCAAATTCATTGTGTTGTATGTGTGCAGGTTCAAGAAAGGGATGAAAAGAGAATGTACAACATGCTTGATGTCTTGCGAGAAGGTTATAAGGAATGAAATTCTTTGGATGGTGCTGAACTTTCTACGAGTAATTTTCATCTTCAGGTCAAACTTCTTTGTTACACTGAGGAAGGGTTAGTGAGCATAGGTATAGTAAAATGACCATACGTGGACTAAAACATTTTGCAAGCACATATATATGCATGCTTTTAGAAACAGTCTTGGATTGGATGTCTGGTTATACGTAATTGGGTATCATCTTATAAATACGTCTTCTGGATTAAGTTGTTTCAAGATAATTTCCTAATGACAAGTCTGTCATAATTTCATTCATAAATTGCTGCACAAAATTTGTTCTTTCAAAATTATAATAATAACGGGAGCTCTCACAAACTTGTATTTTATTTATGTGTTGCCACAAAGTCTTTAGTTTAATATAATTTTCCATGAAGTTTTAAAGCCTTAAGACATGAAATATTGTCATGTGCACGCTAATTTTTATTTTATTTTGTTTTGTCTTATTTGAAGTTGACCAAGAAACTGTAGCAGATATTAAAAATTTGTGGGATTGTTTAGTCGTTGTTTAAATGACATTTTCTTTGTTGTCAGTGAACTAATCACATAGGAACAATATCAGTATCTTTTCTCATTGTCTTTTCCTTTTCTTTTCTTCTTTTTTTTTGGAACTTTTGGATCATACCTTAAGTAATTTTAAAAGATAAATAATTTTTCAATAAATTTCCTAGTATGTTATGCTTACCTTAGGTAAGTTAAATCAATGAAAAATAATTGTATTAACATGTCATATGACGCTAGTGAAGATGGTTACTCTTCATTATTCATGTAGCTTAGACGGTGTTTGGTTGCGTGGTAGGTCCCTATAACTCATATCTGCCATCTCTATAATCATGTTTATCACAAATTTGTTATGTTTAATTCAGTGGCCACACTCCTTTGTTGTGGATGTTTAGAAACTCGTTAGACAAATTTAGATTTGAGCAGAATTAATTTTTAGTAGAATTGATTTTGCATGAATATAATTTATATTTAAAAACTGTTATCAAAAAAGTGATTTTAAAAAATAAATTTAGTTTGAATATTGGTTAGCAAAAATACCTTTGAATGTGTAATTATCATAAAGAATATAAATATTATATTATTTCATTTCATTTAACAGTCATTAGTATTAATATTTAATTTATGAATGTTATAATGACATAAATTTATTTATTTTATTTTCAAATTTAATTTAATTATTTTTTAATAATTATTTAAAGATTATTATGAGAGTTAAGCAAAATAAGATCAATAAATATATATTTAGATATATACATATATATATATATATATATATATGTATTTAAATATTGTTGGTGCTCCAAATATATATATATATATATATATATAGTGTTGTTCCTTGTTCTCCGGCGTAAACAATAACAAACACAAAAAACAAAGCAGAACAGACATCTCAACCTCGTCATCTTCTCTTTGACAACTCAACCGGACATGTGGATGATGAATTTCGTCCCAGTTCCATTTTAGAGAAGGGTAGTAAGGGAAAATTTTTGAAGTGAAAAATCAATTTTGAAGAGAAGCTACAATTTTCCGTGATAGACAAAATCGATGTTGAAGTCTAAGATTAAAGGAGAGAATCAATTTTGTTCGCGGTTGCTGTAGAACCAAATAGAACTCTTTCATCCTTTTTCTTTCTTGATAAAGAGAGAGAGAGAGTGTGTGTGTGTGTGTGTGTGTGTGAGAAAACAAATAGAGCTGTGAATATTGCAATGCAAAGAGAATGGAGAAGGAGAAGAGAGAATTCTTAGAACGGCTAGGGTTGCAACATCTTGATATTACAAGAGAAAATGGTAAATATATACAAATAAGATTAAAAGACTAAACTACCCTTAAATGTAATAAATATTATTTGCTAACATCTCCCCTCAAACTCACGATGCATCAGTAGAAATCATCGAGAGTTTGCTAGTCAAGAAATGAAAACGTTGAGTGGAATGCGATTTTGTGAATAAGTCAGCAATTTGCATGGAGTATGAGACATAGGGTAAAGTAATGGTGCCATGTCCAAAGTGATGTCGAGTAAAATGACAATCAATCTAATATGCTTGGTGCGTTCATGGAAAACTGAGTTGCGGGTAATTTGTATAGCACTCATGTTATCACAGTACATAGGGGTTGGGCCAGAGAAAGAGACACCCATATCGGCAAGTAACCAGCGTAACCAAACTATTTCTACAGTGGTGGATGCCATGGCACGATATTCAGCTTATGTAGAAGATCGAGAGACAATGTCTTGCTTCTTACTCTTCCAAGAAATGAGAGAATCTCCTAGAAAAATGCAAAACCCTGTGGTTGACTTACGATCGGTGGAATCATCACCCCAATCAGCATTTGAGTAGGCACATAATTCTAAGGAAGAAGATGTAGGAAATAGAAGACTCTGAAATTGAGTGCCTCTAAGATAACGAAGAATACGAAGAATAGTTGCCCAATGAACTGAAGTAGGAGAAGTGACAAATTAACTAACAACATGCACTGCATAAGTAATATCAGGTTTAGTGATAGTAAGATATACCAGACTACCAACAATTGTAAGATACAGAGTAGGATCTGATAAGGGAACGCTATCAGAAGAGGTATACCAGGCATTAAGCTCCAGAGGAGTATCTATTTTTCGAGTATCAGATAGATGAGCTTGTTCAAGGATGAGAGTGATGTACTTAGATTGGGAAAGAAGATAACCTCTAGGAGAGTAAGCCACTTCAATCCCCAAAAAATATCGAAGAGTGCCAAATCTTTCATCTCAAACTGTCGAGCTAATTGCAATTTTAACTCTGCAATCCCATCAATATCATCCCCAGTAATAATCATGTCATCAACATATAAAGAGAGTATGATACGATCATGGGAAGTACTTGAGAAACAAGGCAGAGTCATGTGAACTAGAATGAAAACCAAGAGATGCAAACACAATGGAAAACTTTTCAAACCAAGCTCGAGGAGCTTGTTTGAGGTCGTATAGAGCTTTCTTTAGTTTACAAACTTCACTAGGATTATGAGAGATACCTGGTGGAGGCACCATATAAACTTCTTCTTGAAGATCACCATTTAAGAAGGCTTTTTTAACATCCATTTGAGAGATATGCCACTGATGAACAGATGCAACTGCAATAAGAGTGCGGATGGTAGTCATTTTAGCAACAGGAGCAAATGTTTCTTCATAATCCATACCATATTTTTGAGAAAAACCCTTAGCAACTAAACGAGCTTTGTATCGTTCAATTGACCCATCAGACTTAGTTTTGATCTTATATACCCAACGAGAACCAATTGCACGTTTTCCCGGTGGAAGAGGAACAATGTCCCAAGTATCTGTCTTCTGCAAAGTAGAAAGTTCCTCTGCCATAGCTTGCTGCCAAAGAGGGTCAAGAAAAGCCTCTTGATAGGAAGAGGGCTCAGATAAATTGTGAATAGAGGTTTAAAAAGAAGCAAAAGAAGTAGAGTAAGTGGAATAAACAAAATCTGGTAATTTAGTGGACTTACGATCACGTTGAGGGTAACGAGAAGGAGGATCCACAGTCACAAAGGGTTCTTGAGAAGCAATAGGGAGAGGGGAAGTATCAACAAGAGGAACATCAAGATCAGCAGAACTACCAGTGTCAACCTTGCAAAACTCAATATCAGAATTATTTAGATGATCTGTCACATGAGGAGGTGTGGTATTTATATCTGTGTGAAAAGGATCAATACGGGTGAGATTAGACTTTGTAAGACTCTGAGAATCAGAAGGAATGGAGTAAAATGGTATACGTTCAAGAAACACAACATGACGTGAGACATAAAGTTTTTGAGTGACAGGATCATAACAACGATATCCTTTCTGACCATCACCATATCCTAGAAAAACACAGATTGCTGAACAAGAAGACAATTTATTACGTTGTACACTAGGAAGAAGAACAAAACAAGTAGAACCAAAAACTCTTAAAGCTGAATAGTCAGGAGCATCGCCACATAGTTTTTCAAAGGGAGACAAACCTGAAATAACAGATGATGGAATTCTGTTAATGACATAGACAACAGTAAGAATAGCTTCCCCCCAAAACTCACTGGGAACTGAGGCAGACAAAAGAAGGGAACGAGCAGTTTTAACAATGTGACGATGTTTCCTTTCAGCAACGCCATTTTGCTGAGGAGTGTCAGTATAAGAAGTTTGATGACAAGTTCCATCAAAGGCAAGTAATTCAGAAAATTTACTAGATGTATATTCACCCCCCAGATCACATCGAAAACACTTAATAACCGCATTATGTTGAGTTTTAACAAAAGCAAGAAACATAAGATAAACACTAAAAAATTCAGAACGATTTTTCATAAGATAAACCCAACAATAACGAGTATAGTCATCAATGAAAGAAACATAATATCTAGATCCATCTTTTGTAGGAAGAGGTGATGGACCCCAAACATCAGAATGAACCAAGTCAAAAGGTACAACAGAAACAGAAGTACTTTTGGAAAAAGGTAAAGCAGAAAATTTAGCAAGTTTACAACCACAACAATTAGAAATGTCATGAGTTTGCAACTCTCTTAAAGCTCCAGTAGAAGCTAAGTATTTCAAGTGGGAAGAAGATACATGTCCGAGACGAGAATGCCATAGGTAAAAACTAGAAGATGAGGAACCTAAACTAAATGATGACAGGTCAACACTGGAAGCTGCAATATCTGAAACTTTGAGCTCATCCAGAATATAAAGTCCCCTCTGCCTACGACAGGTCCCAATGAGCCTCCTGGATTGCGGATCCTGTACATAACAAGAAGTGGAGGAAAAGAAAATCGAGAAGCCAGAATCACACAACTGACTAACAGAAACAAGGTTCAACGTAAGGTTAGGAATGTAGTAAACATTTGAAAGAGATAAAGAAGATGTGCAAATAGACCCAGTGCCCGCTAAAGGCATAGGAGTGCCATCAGCAGTCATAACAGATACAAATGACGTGGGATGTAAAGATGCAAATGATTGAAGATTAGATGACATATGATGAGAGGCTCCAGAGTCAAGAATCCATATGGATGAAGATATACCTGATGAGCTAGAGGAAGGCAAACCTATATTTGAGGAGGCAGACATAGCTTGTGGTTGAGTGGCAAGAAACTTCTGAAATTGCTCAGCAAGGGTAGCTATTGTAGGGCCAGAAGAATGTGTATATCCAATACCAAGAGAATCTGTAGGAGGAACAACTGCTGCAACATTTGAAGTTGAAGGTTTGAAGCCTCGTTGTTGAAAATGATTAGGTTGTTGTGTATGGGGCAATTTGTTCAATAATTTCGGGCATTGAGCTTTCCAATTGCCCTTTTGCTTACAAAAACTACATTCGTCATAACCAACCTTTCCATGAGATTTGTTTTTGTTAGGAGGAACTGCAAATACAGATGGGTGAGGAATAGGAAGAATTCCTTTCTCTATAGTCCCTTTATCAGATTGAGATTTAAGACGAATCTTTTCAGCTAACAACTCATTAACCACTGAATCAACCATTGGAAGAGGATTACGGTGCAATATTGTTCTACGAAGCCCTTCAAAATCATCTCGAAGAGCCATCAAAAATTGAACCATACGTTGTTCTTCTCTACGAGCAATGTATGGTGCAAAGGCTCGTAATTCAACAGATTCAGTAAGAGCTAGTTGATCCCAAAGATTAGTCATAGCAGAATAAAATTCTTGTATGCTCATGTTGTTCTGTTTAAGAGCACAAATATCAATCTCTAATTGATATTGCTTTGCAAAATTTGACTGCATATACAACCTTTCCAAATGATCCCAGACCTCTTTAGCTGTTTCATATTTTGCTAGTTGTACTCCTATTGATTGCAAAACAGAGTTATTGATCCAAATAATTATCTTCGAATTGTTTGCATCCCAAATTTCCATCTGTTCAATATATTTTGCATCATTTTCATCTTTCGGCTTAACAAAGGTCCAGAAACATAACCCCACATTCTCTTACCTTTTAAAAAAATTTTCAACACATAACTCCAATATGAATAATTCTGTCCGTTCAATTGCACACTAATAGATTGAAGAGAATCATCTTTTTCACCAGCCATTGCTATTATTATTAGACCAAGAATTTAATTATCTGGCAAAATGTACACTGAATGAACAGTAAACGTACCGGAATAGTGTAACAATTCTGATAAATAGTAAATTCAGCAAATTTTAGACTGCTACAGTAATGTTGACCGTTGACATTTTGCTACAATACCGTGTTGCTACAGTACGCGTTGCTACAGTAACCCAAATTTGCAGTATCAGAGAAGACGATGAACAGTAACTCTGGCAATCAGAACAGTAACTCCGGCAATCAGAAAACGCACCAGAATAATCAAAAACAATCTCTGACTTACCAGAAATGCAAAAAATAGTTTCTTTCTAACCAAAACCAATTAAATCGGGCTAGATCTGAGAAATTTTCTTGCAGCTACAGTAA
The DNA here is from genome assembly GCA_037074585.1 of Biancaea sappan. Taxonomy (NCBI): domain Eukaryota; kingdom Viridiplantae; phylum Streptophyta; class Magnoliopsida; order Fabales; family Fabaceae; genus Biancaea; species Biancaea sappan. Next base: position 36,929,084 of record CM073499.1, read on the forward strand.
CCAAAAAATAAATAAAATCTGCAAACCAGATTTTTGCGAACAAGAACCCGATCTGAAATATGCGAACTCGATGTAAAATCGATCTGAACTACAAATGGGTTGCCGACAAAAAATAAAAGGTAAAAACAACGCACCAAATCTGATTGCTCCAACCCGGATATGTGATTTGTTAAAAGATCTGCGAAAGCTGTGGATAGATCAAAGATTGCCCTCTGATACCATGTGAATATTGCAATGCAAAGAGAATGGAGAAAGAGAAGAAAGAATTGTTAGAACGGCTAGGGTTGCAACATCTTGATATTACAAGAGAAAATGGTAAATATATACAAATAAGATTAAAAGACTAAACTACCCTTAAGTGTAATAAATATTATTTGCTAACAAGAGCATCCCTTCCTTTCTTAGTCAAACTCGAGCCTCAGCATAACACCCATTCACTCTTTTTCTCATCCCTCAACCAACATCCCTTGAGCACAAATTTCTATTGAATACTGCAGAATATGCCTTCTACCTCCATCGCAATGCCTACTGTATAATTATAAGTTAAACACATGATTTTGGTTTCTTTTCAAATAAAGTAAAAAGTAGACACAAAAAGATGACCCCTTCCTGTGAAATGATAGAGCTCTATCTCTGTCCGATTTGGCAAGAACAATGTTTATAGTCAAGATTTGATGCCTCTTATCTTTTGTAACATGAATTGGTTAACCAATAACCATGTGCTAGCAAAAGCATCATCCTGCTGGCACCTTTATTTTCCCATTTTGATTCTGTCAATCCAAACAGAAAAATAGCAGAGATTCTCCACCTTTTTTCTCTGCAACGGAGAAAAAAGGTGCTGGACTAAAAGTTCACTTGTTCAGGTCATCTACTTAGAGAACTCTCTGCATTTTTTAATTACACTAATCTCTTGTTTTAAATATTATATTAGACTTTCTTGACATTTTGATATATTTTATAAAAAAAATTCTCTAATTTGCTTCATATTAAATAAATTAATTTTCTTCACAATATAAGACTTTAATGTGACAAAAATACTGTTAAATTGATATTTAAATTTTAACACGAATTATGCTTTTATTCTTAATGTAACAGTTTTGACGATTAAGCAATTTTAGTTTAATATTGAAAGAATGCATAAAGTTAATTTTAGTGATGAATAAATTAAAAAAAATTCGAATGTAATATTTAAAATAAAACATAATATCAAAAGTAATTTAACTAAATTTCAAAATAAACAAAAATGATTTACCCTTCTTCAATAACTGGCCAAGATTATTTGTTGGGTTAATAGGAAGATGATAGGCTTGCATGTGGAAACCACAATAAAGCATTGAGCATCCCATGATTCTAAAACTCTCCCAAGTGTTGTCCAAACAATCACCACAAAATCTGCAGGCAGACCAAACTAAAGATACACACCTTTTTTTGTTTTAAATATTACAACAAAAAATGTCTTCAGATTTTATCGAAGTCTAAATACCTTCTCAAACATCCTCTAAAAAAATAAATAAATAAAACTTGGATTTGTAAAAAAAAAAAAAAAACAGCCCGGCGTCATTTGATTTCCATGAAAATGTGTGAAGTTTGCTTGTCACTTATTTATTTATTCTGAATTTTTAATCGAAAAATCAATTGAAAAGCTAAGATGAAAATTTAGTACATGTAAGATGCAAAAGTCACCTGCTCAATTAGTTTGAAAGATAAGTCTATAAAAAATTCAACATTTCTAAGAGGTTCAGTATTTTTATTCTTGAATTATCTTGAGATTTATGTAAATAATTTTTTTATTATCATATATATAAAGTTTAAGATGATCCAATGATAAAAAATATTTAATCTATTGAGAAATTAAGCTTTCTATAAACTTACCATAATTTGATGAAATACGACAATTCTCTATCCTGCAAAATCCAACGAGCTTCTAAACTTTCCTAATGTACTCATTTCCATGGCTACCGAAAAGAAAAAAGGATAGTATTACAATGTATGAGCGACACTAACATTACAATTAAAATATATTTATGTTGGCTACACGACACAATTTATGATATACAATGATGTTGGTTCAATGGATTTCACTCTTGTCTTGAATTTATGATGTCAAGATATTTCTCTCAATGCATTAATTAAATAATTTTTACTTTTTTTAGTTTAATATATTAGAGGAAAAATACTTTATTGAAAAATCATAATATTGCCTATTAATATTTTTTTTATATAAAGTCTTCCTTAAGATAAAATTAAAGTTTTGCCATGCAAAAAAAATATTTTTGGAACCAAGACAAAACCAACTAACTTGTCCTTCATTTTAAATATAAAATAGTGCTAAACGAAACTCTAGCAACTCGCAAGGCATAATATTCCTAGGAATGGAAGGAAGATGGCAAAAAGGTGTCCTCTTGCAAGGCAAAGAATTTAATTGTTCATATTTCCTTTAAAGCGCCTGAGCTTATAGCACAAAATTTCTCATGCTAAAATGACAAAGCAACATAGACTTAATTTTTGACCAAAAAAAAGCTATTTTGTTATCTCTTTCTTTCGAATTTAAATTCACTCCAAATCCCTTTCAGCTGTTTCATGTTCAATTTTAAAGAAATGTACTGTGCATTGAAAGAGTCATTCAAGTGCTGAAAGGTGGGGCTGAAGAGATACAGAGTGAATCTGTTTCCCTTTCTTTCTCCCTCCATCGTTTTGTCCTTGTTCTTTCATTATTTCATTGTTGCATTTACTGCGAGGCAATGCCACTCTCCTATGACCTTGCAGTCCTCATGCCTGCAATGGCCATTTCTTTGATATTGCCAATCCCAACGGCTAGTCTTTCACCTTAAATATTCTTGAGGAAAATCCCTTGCATGTCAAAAAAACTGGTAGGAGAAGAAAGTTCCTATTAAGATAAATTTATGTTATGATCAACTTCCGTTCTCTATTTTTTAGTTTTTCCATTTTGTATTTGTAAGGTTGAATAAATGAGATATTTTAAGACATGGTAAATGAAGGGAAAAAAATAACAAGTAAATAAATATTTTTTAAATATTATTTTATTACAGTAAGTAAAGTAAATTGTAGGAATAATAAATACTTATATAAATATATACATATATATATATATATATATGATAATTTAATATACTAATATGTTAAGCATTTATTTTAACCTAAATTGATAGGGGCTTAATTTTTTGCTTCCTTTCTTGTGTGCCAACATGAATTAATTGAAATTTTGAAAAATACAAAAGATTTATTTGAAAATTATCTTGCATACTTTTTAAAAAAAAAAAAAAACTTAATCCCTTTGTAAAGTGATCTCTCGCACTTACCACTCTTCTAACATCTTCACACATGACGTGTGATCCATGATTTAAAAACACGCACTCTTGTCTAGCAAATACTAGACATACAATCCCACCACTGCCTTTCCTAATCTTTCAATGACAAAAACAGCAATAGATATAGCACGAACCATCATTAAAACGGGTATCCACACATATTAAGAAGGTACACATGCATTTGCTCGCAAAAGAAATACCCCCAGATTAACGGAGTCAGAATTAACTATCTCTAAATACAGTTAGAAGGTTCACACCAATCATTAGTACACAACCAACTGTGTAATAGTTCAACAACCCCCTCTAAACTAATATCTCTAGTTCTCCACAATTTACAAACTTTCAAGGATGTGTCATCCACCTCTGTCAAATCTAATAAAAGTTTTTCTTTTCATCCTAAGTAACTGATAAGCAAATCAATTAGTTCTGGTCCTGATGGACGTAGATCCTAAAAATCCGTCATACTGTTGGCAGTAGTAATTTTGGGCTTATAATATGCCAAAACTACATGATCAGAGTATAGTTGCTGGTTTACCATATCAGCCAGCAGCCACAGCATCAGCTCTAGGACTCGTATCCAGTAGTTGATGAAGCTTTGCACCAGAGTTCGATTTGTTGTCACAAAAATCATTGTCATCCTCAGTAGTTCGATCATTAGAACTGGAATTATTAACTCTAGAAAGTAAGTTTTCTGTGCTTATCGGTGTAGCCCTCTTGCTGTCAATGCTGTTCAAAACTATTTCTTCTGTCTGTCCCTGTTGTGCATTTTTCAGTTTTTCCTGAATATCGCCAATGGTGTTCTTAGTATCACAGACTACCTATATATTGCAAGGGTATGGAGAAATATTTTGGAAATAGTACCATTAATGTAGCATTTTCCGCCCTTAGTTTCTCAGAATTTTCAGTCAATCGGTTTATTTCTGATTTTAGTGTCACATTCTCTGCATTCAAGGAGTCAACTTTCCGAGCAAGCTCTTCAGTCTCGGCCTGAAAATAGATAATATGAGCATTAGTCAGTAGTCACCAACCAATTTGTGTGCAAGCGTGGTAGTGTGATTAAGCTTGGTCAGTTTATGCTTTTTTAACGGATAATAAGTGATATAACATTGTCAAGTCTTATGGAACTGCAATCATACCTGCTTTCTTAGCCTGGACCTTCTAGCAGATTCTCGATTTGACTGTTTCCTCCTCTCTCGCTTCAGCTCACGCTCATTCTAACCAATCCAAACATACCCATCAGAATCACGTTATTGTCAGAAAATTATGAAGACAGTGCATTATTATTCTTATGCATTGCACAGACATATTTAGTGTACTAGAATCTAGATACGATCAGAACCAGTAGGACTAACAATTTCTTGCCCATACCTGTAACCAAGCTTCGGGAGGCACTACTGAACAAGGCTGTGGAACATTTGTGGGATTTGGTTTAGAATGAACAGTCTGAGGGTTCCTTAGCTCTAGTGCAGCGACAGTTCCAGCTAATTTTCCTGAAACACTGGCAGGGGTAACTGGCATTGTCTTATTGGAAGCTGGAGTCCCTTTGGAAACTGGACTGGCCTGCATCTCAGTTTTCCCATCTCCATCTGCTTGTACAGTCAGGAAAGTTTAATAATTAGCACATGAATAATGATGATAACCTAACTCCCAAAGTTCAACAGCTTTAGCCGCTTGTAGATATTGCCTTTAAACATTACAGGATGCAAGTAGTTATTTATCATTGATTGCACCCTATACAAGACACCAGTAACTTGACTGTATCAAGTCTGAAAGGTGGTAAAAGTACACCTCAGATTCAACTCATAACTAGAAGTTAAGACTAACAATTTCAAATTTCAAGTTTACCAAAGCATAAATGATAGGACAACTACTACTTTAGAAGGCCCTACTCGATAACTAGGCTGACATTGTGTGTATCATAACGACAATATAAGTATAATTGTGTTCCCAGGACAACTCTATTGTTCATCAAGATCTGACACTTGGTGAAGAACAGAGTCATACCAGTGGTTGGTGTTCCCTCACGGCTTCTTTTCCTTCTTGTTTGAATAGCCTGAGCATAAGATGGGCAAATATCTTAATGTTTCAATTTTGTCAAACCAAGTTTAAAGAAAATACATTATTAGTGGACATGGTCAGCAAAATGCAAGAGAGAAAAGTGCTTATGGGAAGAAAGTTCTCACCCCTGAAGTGTTGCCATCACTTCCATCACTGGAACCCTCAGTATCCTCACTGATCAAATCATCAGAAAATTATTCAGTTAGAAACAAGAATCTATTAGAATAACCAACAAACAGATCATATAAGATGAAGGGAGAGAATGAAGAGTTCAGTTACATTGATAACACATTAGATTTTCTCCTCCACGACACCAACCCAACTGACCCCAACAAAGATTAAGACAGGAAGAGAAGTATATTCATTTAAGTACAGAAATATACAGATAGATTGAATGTATCAACAAACCTCTGTGACAGCCTATTTTCAACTCCACGCTCAGCACTCTCAGCATTGCCATTGCCTATTGACATTGCAAGCCCATCAAACCCTTTCAATTTCTTCATTAAACCCTTATCAGTATTTCCAGATGATTTGGTTGGAGTTTCCATGCTTAAAGGTGTTCCAGCCTACAATATTACATCTAGTCATACCCATCATGAATTGATAGCATTCAGCGACTCAAGGACAGGCATAAGAGAATTAGAACTTACTGCAGGGGAAGACGGAATTCCTTGACCATGTGATTGTGGCCCCTATGTTTACAATATAAGTCGTAAGTGTATGGTATAATTTTATTTTTAAAAAATAAAATCCAACCCCTTAAGGCATATAAAAAAGAACAAGGGCTTTATTAATTATCCAATGTTTTAAGTTATAATATGAGTCATTGATCCAGCTACATACAAATTATCAAGGTATGCATAACCAAATGATGACCACATTTCAACTCTTCAGACATTCTTCAGCTTTCTTTGGCCCACTGCCCATATTAATAAATTGATGCTTGAAATGACCAACCAATGGTCCATAGCATAAGCAAAGATTCTAATTCCAAAGGAAACCTCAGGAGTCAGAATGTGACTTACAATAGGAACCGCGGGGTGAGGATAAACACCTCCATGTGAATAAATTGCAGCATAAGGAGCCCCATAAGGTGGCATCATAGGCTGAAAGAAGTATCAAAGAGATAAATAATCCAAAATATCCAACATCCCCCAAAAAAAAAATGTAGTAACTATAACAAAATGTAAAGATGATTCATGCCAATACCTGTGGTGGCCACATGTAAGGGTGAGGAGCATGACCAGGAGGCACGGCCGAGTTGTAGTACGGTGGTATGGTGACTCTAGGCCCATAATATGCCTGAAGATATTACAGACACTTTTAATCACCATAAAACCATATGCAGTTTCTAGGAGCAATTATGCTTGAAGATTTTCTAGATAAACCAACACATTTCTATCTTCTCTTCCAATTGAATAAAAAATTATACAGCTACCAGCCTACCACCATTTAAACAATTTTCAATAAATAAACCAATCCAGGATCAATGTAAGTAACTTCATCTTTAAGATACTCCAGATTTCATACTCTGATAATCAAAATCATTAACAAAGCAATGCAAAACTTCAGTGGCACATCAATTAGAGGGGTATAAGTAATTCACAAAATACAAATAATCACACAGCAACAAAGGAATAATACTCTCCCTACCACTTCCATACAGATAAAAAGGTTAACTGTTCATATATAGAAACAATTTATACCAAAGAAATTTCATAAATTCATGGGTAGAAAAAAGAAGCAAAAAGGAAATACACGGATAATGCCATTAAAATGAAATAGAGCCAATGCCTTGTCAGGGGTCAACAGAAGTAGATCAATGATTCTGGAAAAGAAAATAGTACAATGGAAGTAAGGAAGACGGTGAGGACACTGGTGTTCTGATTTGAAAATGCGAAGATGGTGAATGAAATTCTAAAAAGAGTATATATTAGCAGTTAAAGTAATCCACAACCTTGGCAATTTCTTTCTAAGTACCAAATAAACTAAACCTACTCAATAGGGGGTATGTTTGGTACGCAAATAGGAAAAAGGAATGAGAATGAGATATTTTACTAAAATATCCTAACCCAAAAAAAAAAAAAACCAGAAAAGTTTAGTGTTTTTGAAGAGGATAATAATCTGAACAATTCTTACTTTCTTATTACTTTCCCTATTACATCACATCAAAGTTTTGCACCAAACATGCTGGTTGATTGACTGAGTAGGACTGTACAGCCTAAACTACTAAACTTCGAAGCACTAATTTTCATGGAAGATAAATTAACTTATGAAGAACTAAAATAAGCACCCCAATTAATATAGATAACCTGCATGGCACCCCAATCAGGATAGAGATGAATATTGGTCTGGCCGACCTGGTTGGCCTGATCCTGCCCAAATGGTAAGCACAATTTCAATAGTTTCAGGCACAAACTTTATGACATATGCATTCATGACAGACACACTGTTCTCACTTTTAGCTTACCGTTGGCACAGGTGAAGAGGGTTTTTCAGCTTTATTAGACTTCCCTTCCTCACTGTTTCCCATGGCAAGCACCAAATGGAAGACAGAGTCAATATCTCAGAAAGATTCTCACAACTCCCTGTTTAATGGATAACCTGCATTAATAGGATCCATGTCAGATGTTATCCACAATTAAGTGTTACAAGGTAGACAAGGCAAAATCCATAAATAACTGTCACCAATTAAATTTTCTCATTGCAGAATACAGGTTAAAGGAGCAGAAAAGTACAAGAGCAAGAATTGCAACAAAATCAAATGTAAAAGCGAAACACAGCAAGCAGAAAGGAGAAATATAATCTTTGCTACAAACTACTTTGCAACAGACAGCATCATATATTACAAAATAATTTCAGCTGTTTAACCTTCCAAGCTACTTATAACCCAAAGGTTGCAATGTTCAAGATAATACAGTTCACAGAGTCGCTGTTCCGTCTTTAACATCACATCTGTACAAGAGATTCATCAAGTCTTTGGGTTAATAATGTGGCACCCACCTAAGATACACAATCTTGACACAACTCGGTAATCCAAACAAGCAGCAGCCATCAAGATGTTCTAAGTTATATTAAAACCATCATAGTGAATATGACAAAGCGAGTCAAGTTTCAAATGAGGTATGAGAATTATTGATTTATCCAGACGATGATGACTTTGTCGTTATCAATCAAGCATAGAATGGAACAAAGATATTCTTTGGTTTTTTTTTTTTTTTATGCCGAAGAGTTGATGTCATCAGGCAACATGACTAACCAGACAAGAATACAGGAAAAATATTGATTTTATAATTTTATAAAGTACTTCAATACTAAACTAGAACTAAGATATTGGTCCATCAGGGTGAGAGACAACACCAAATTACCTTTCCTCGTACCGTTTTTCTAAGAGGAAGAGAGAGGAAGATTTCTCAAATTACTTTCGGGATGTATTGAACCACCACAGTATTTGTTGAAAGCTATAGATTTTCCAAAAGATCATTCGAAAAAAAAAATGAAATTAATAGACGCATAAGACGGTAAAAAACAAATGGGCACAGGGACAATTATGTCTTTGTACTACCCCACAAGTCGACGAGAAAGTGGTGGAAACTATTCAGCCAAAGGAAAATACCATAATCTAATACAACAGCATAACCCGTCGCTAAATGACAAAATTACCCTCCAAACCAAACTTCTTAGCTTTCAGATGGGCAAGGGATTGGTAGGAAAACTGTTAAAACTCCTGAATTTGCTACCCCAAACACCACAGAAAGGATTTATAAGTCTTAATCCTTCTGATCCAATAACTCCGTTATTCACCCCCATCTTCTCTTATTCTTCAGCTACATACTATTGGAAAGAGTTACAAGAAAAGGCACGGGAAGGGCAAATATACATCCAAAATAAGAAGATTACACCTACCGAAGCAAATCAACACACAGAAAGTAAAGAAATTCAAAGTTTACAGCAGGTACAAAAGGAGATCCGGAGGACTCCCAACTCTAATCTTCGGTTTGGTTAGCTAGAAATATAGAACTACAGAGAAAATGAAATGAAACAGAAAATTAACAGTATTCGTTGGCTTTTTGGGTTTCCACAGAACAATAAATCGAACAGAACCGGATAATTTTCGCATCTTGCATTGGCAGATGTCTCCCACGATTCTCCCGTTCACTTAAAACTAAAACTTCAACTTTCCATACAAACAATTCACTCATTATCATTCTTTCACATACGAAGGCAATTGACTCCCATGAATATTCTCAGACGCCAAAGATAAACCAAATCTAGAAAACATTCAAAACCAAATCTCCCGAGCCGAACTCCAAATTTCAACAAACAGATCATCAAGTTCCACATACCTGGCGAGTATCTGACTCTTCGCGTCACGAGACGACGACAGAAACCCCCGAAAAATCCCCCAAAATTTTATTAACAAGGAAACAAATCCTCGTAGCTTCAACCAGAGACTCGAGCTCCGCACAAAAAAGAAAAGAAATTAAAATTCTAGAAAAGGCAATCAACGCTAGCGACTCGACCTCTCTGCATTCTAGCTCTCTCTCTACTCTCTCTCTCTCCAAAAAACCGAGGGAAAGAAGCTTCGCTTTGACAGAACGAAGAGAAAACAGACGGATGGGGTGGTGGTGAAGAAGAAGGAGAAAGAAGGCGAAGGGGGAAGAGAGAGAGTGCCAAGGCGATGTCCACGTCACTATACACGTGTCGTATATGGAGGGATCGTACACGTACACCGTATATACGCATTGGGTGTAGTGGTTGTTGAGCTGGCCCATCGCTAATCGCGCTGGCCATTTATTTATTCCAACGTCATCGTGGCCGTACACGTGGTGGCTAGAGAATCGATCTACGCGTCTCGGGTTGGGGGGGGGTCCAACCTAGCCCACCCGTCATGTGGCTTACGTGGGGTGTGAGATTTGAAAATTAATAATAATAAAATCAGCTGAAATAAAATGATATTTTCAGGCAAAAAGAAAAACATATTAAACTTGATTGAATATGCCCTTTGGAATCCACCAATCGCCACTTTCCTTGTTATTTGACCTTTTAAAATAGGAGAACCCATATTATATGTAGTTGATGTTAATTATCAGTCATATGTAGAGAGGGGACTAAGCTCACACCAAAATTGGTTCAATAGAATTTTTATAATAATTTATGTTGAATGAGTTTAGTAATTCCTTTTAAAATATCTTCTGACACTAAATTCGCTGAGTTTATACTCACAAATTAGTACATCTTAGACTAAATTATTAATTTAGTTATAAGTATTCTAATTTAGTCTTAACCAAATTATATTTTTCTTAATTTAATTATTTTCATTGTTAAAATTTTAAATTTATTGTTACTAAATTCTTTTTTTTATTTGCAAAGATATTCTTCGTCCAACAAGATAGAAAATTATTTACTTTCAGACTTTTTACACAAAAGATTGAGTTCACTCCAAAATCACGTTTTTAATAATTGAACTATTTTTTTCATAGAATTCAAATAGTCATTACAAATGTAAGCTACCAACTTTAATTTAGTAATTCTAAATATTATTGCCAAAAGTGATTTTTATAAGTTAAGGAATAAAATTAAAACAAATATAAATGTTAAAGATTAAATTAATGTACATATTTTTTTTAATATCAAAATAAAACAACTAGAATGACTAAATTACTCTAAATCCTATTTTTATATTAATTCTTGTGTTAAAGTATTTAATATAGGTATTACAAATGATTGATATTCTGATCAGTATTATAAAAATAGGACATATATGTTATTATTAATCTTAAAAAAAAAAAAGAAGGTTAAGCTTTTTTTTATAATATATTATTAGTGTTGTTGTTATTATTACTGACGAAAGATGTGTTGTTATAATTGTTTGACAAAAAAATTATTTTAGACAATCTAAGAATCTAAGGAGACCTTTTAAATTATACTACTAAAAATGTGCAAACAAATCTTTATTAATATTTTTAGTAAAATGTAAAAATTATATTTTTTTACAATTTTGATCATATTGTTGAATCCTTTGAAAAGAATTTATTCATCTATATATTTTTATTAAATAATATAACAATAATTATAATTTTGTAATAAGTTGAACTTTTTCAAGACTCATATCTTCTCCTCCAGAGCATATCATCTGCTTTTATTCAAAGACAAACAGATTGTTTGTCTTTTTCAATCCAACGATCGAAATTTTAAGTGATAATTTTTTTAAAAGATACTAAAATCTGAGCCATTGAATCTTGGAGATCCAAGCCAAGTCTTTGGTTCTTTTTGCTTTTTGATGCCACTGTTATTTTATTATGTGGATATAAGATCTTCCTCCTCCCTTTTCACCTTTCTTTTTGAGATTTGTTTACTAATTAACTTTGTCACCATGATATATATGCCAAGTCAATTTTCAAATAGAAACTTCAAAGCTAAAGATTTGAAAAATGAATATTGATGTGTGAAAGAGTGTCTTTATCTTGGGTAATGGTCAGAAACAGCCACTAGTTAGAAAGATTTCACCCCTCTTTACTCCAAATTTTGCCAATCACAAAAATTAAATAGTGAAATGCTGACTAATGAAGCACCCATGTGGCCTAAGTGAGAAAATCTAATCTCTTCTTAATTAATTTAATTTTACTCTTTCTTTATTGGATTTGGATTTTGTTGCTGAGGTATCTTGCAACTTTATGTTGACAGATTGGACTTATTTGCCAATGGAGTTTCAATTTTTTTTTAACCATAATATTAAAAAATTCACTAAATTTTGACTAATCTAACTCAAATTGAGTTGAATGAAGATGCAAAGCTTTTAACGTTTTTTTTTTATTTTTTTTGTTTTTCATAGGTTTCCCCCACTCAATATAATTTTGCTTGAAATATTATCAGACACTAAATACTGATACATATCTTAGTAAGGATTCGAATCATGGTTCACTATATGTGAGAGATGAAGTGTTGAATATCCTTCTTTAAACACAACCTCAGTTAATTTTAATATTTAATTTAACTTTTTATAACTTCAACTTTTTTAAGTATTTAGTTTGAAGTGATCATTTGATTGTTTACCTTCTAAAAAGAATAAATCATTGATTTTGTTTGAGAAGATTAATTATTTCAATATAAATTTTGAAAAATTATACATCTTAATTTAATAACTAAAAAATTATATTTATCATTACTCATTTTCTCTACCAGTCAAAATGATTTTTGATAACAAAAAACTTTACATTTGAAGAGGTAGATTTTGTGATTTAGCAGTAAAAATAACTGTAATTTTTCAAAGATTAAATTAAATGCTTAATATTTCAATGACTAAATTAAGATAATTGTAATCTTTCAAAAATAAATTAGTAATTTGCTCTTAAAAAATAGAAATTGAAAAATTAATTAAATGCACATATAAATTTTACAAATTTACTTTTGGTGCTCATATAATATTAAAATATTCTTTACCTTTTTTTATTCATATTTTATCACACAATTCATTCATTATGACTTGTTTTGTGAAATAATTTTCAATTATATTTATTGTTGAATAGATCTTAAATGTTAAACAAGATCTCTTACTTGTTAAATATAACTGAAAGCAACATACAATATTGAATTTTCCAGAATTGTTTAGTAAATACTTTTTGCTCACTTTACAACCAGTTCATCGCATTCTGTTTGGCTGCTGTGTTTTTTATTTTTGTTTTGATTTTTCATGTTTATATAAAACTATTAAAAGGCATTATAACAAATTAACAAAACAGTTAGTAATTGATGGCTTCTTTTTTATAATTATAATTATAATTATTTGATGACAAAAGAGCTCAAACCTAATCCTTAACTTATAATACCCTAATTTCATATCATTTGAAGAAGATTGATGGTTATTATTATTACAGGGTTTGAGGAATTCATTAGTTGTTTCTATATGTGTTATAAGAAAAGAGAAAACTTATATAAAGTTATTTATTTATTTGTTATCAAGTTTTCACTAAAAACAAAACATGTATAAGATGTTCTTTAAAAATCAGTCATGCAATAATAAGTTGTAAATAATTTAAAATTGTCTTTAAATAACTATATTTTTGTCGCGTTTTGATTGAAGAACCATATACATGTTATTTTTTAATTAGAGAATCATACACGTGTCATATTCTAATTAGAGAACTTGATAGCAAATATATAATAAATTACACATAAGTTTTTTCCTATGAAAAAAATAACATTGGGAAATTTTTTTTGAGAGACTCTTAACTGTAATACATGGTCCTTTAGGTAATAACAAAATAATTCATAATAATAGAATATATTTTACACACAATATATTTCTCTCTTCAAAATTAATGTTATAAATTTTTTTTTAAATAGTTGAATGAATTTAAATTCGTCGTTAGGTAATAAGACTTATATTGAATGCAATCAATACACTTAAAATATTATCTTAAGAAGAATATTCTAATTTATTAATAACAATAGTAAATTGTGATAATCTCTTATGGGAATTAGAAAACTATATTAATACATATTCTTTTTGTATAAAAAATTACATTTTCCTTTTCTCACGTATATATATATATTAGAAACTTTTTATTCAATTTATTTTATTTCAAAGAAATTAATTTTTTTATAATATCATATTAAAATTTTATTTATGACAACAAAAGTAATTAACATGATATTAAGCTTTGATATAAAGATGAAATTTTATTTTAATATAACAGTACAAATTGTCAAAGTAATTTTAATTTTAGAAGGAATGCATGTTGTGTATAAAGTTAGTTTTATTAACGAAAAAATAAATTAGAAGGAAAGTGAATGTAATTTTTAAAAGAAGTTATAATTTAACTAAATTTAAAATATGTCATTTAAGCGGAGAATTTTAAATGCAAGTTAAGAATAATTATGAATTAGTAAATGATAAATTTTCTTCTTATTGAGCCAACCCTCAAACAAGTATAATGATAAATAATTGTTGAAAACAGTTATTTTGATAATATTTTTAATGACATCCCTCACGTTTTTCATTTCGGGATAACCACATCAGCCCCCTTTAAAAGTTGATATATATATATATATATATATATAGTATTTAATTCAAGTAATAAATAAGTTGATTTTTAAATTTTAGAGAACAATCACTTACGAATTTTTTTATAAAAAGAATATATATATAGGTATAATAAATTTTTAGCGTCCTCGTAAATTACAATATTATAACAAGACAAAATGCTCCATCAATGCATAAAACATTTACATTAAATGTTATATGGTCCATGTTTCCTAATTTAAATAATCACTGAACCACCATTTAATATGCTATTATGAAACTTAAAATGGAGTAATGGAGGCTGAAAACTTTTAAAGGACTTTTCGTCATATCCTACATATGCATGTGAGGATTAGGGTGTATTCAATATGAAAAATGTCTTAAAAAATAAAGACAACAGTTAAAATTTTAAATATATATATATATATATATATTTCCAGAAAAATGTTTTGAAGTCCAAACATATGCATTCTTTTCTTTAATTTCGAATACAATGACTGTTGAATTAATTTAATTAGTTTTATATGGATTAGAATTAATTAATTAATTAGTCCAATTACACATATAATTAAACATTTATTCTTTTACCCAACGTTAAACTCAGAATAGTTCATTAGTTCGAGCAGGGTGGATCCATATACAGTCGAGGAGGTCCAGATGCATCCCCTGAATCTTTTTTAACTACATATAATATTATAAAGTTTTATAATTTTGCCCCCTATTATTAATTTTTGCACTCCTTAAAATTTTTGAACCCTCATTTTCATTCCTTTCTTCTCTTCACTTAGACAAAGACCCCATCAGGCATTAACTCTCTATCTTGTTATGACCATATTAGGCATCACTTTTACTTTTCTAAAGAAAAAATTTAAATAAAGGCTGAATTTAACATCACTTAGCAATTAGTTTTTTTATTCAATAATTTAATTTATTTTTTAAGTAAATTATCCTCGTAAGTTAAGGATCCTAGATCCGCCACTGAGTTTGAGTCCTGGTTAATTGTAAGTAACCTATAATAGGTTAGATTACTCACAAGCTCATTCTGGATAAAAGCTACAACTATAAAGCTACAACTTATAGTTGTGTAGTCAATTGGTTTCTTACATAGTATTAACTAAATTAAATAAGAGAGTTATTATTTAGTAATTTTAATAAATTAAAAATAACAGTCAAAAGAGAGTGACAAATATGGTTTTCAATAGGAAATCATAATATATATCATCTTACTACTCTCTTGGTGCTAGACTCATTTTTCTCTTTTTTGATCATTCAAAAATCTTAATCTATAATAATTTTTTCGTTATTGATTGAATATTAATATTCAATATAAACCTGATCATAGGCCGTGTTCATTAAAAAAAAACAGGCTGAACTTTTTTATACAATAACAAAAAGTGGGCTCGGGCCCTTTTATTCGGATTATGCCAGACTCGAATAATTTGAATATGGGCTCGAATTTTTTATTTAAAAAAATCTCACTTTTTTTTTACATATTAACATATAAAAAAAATCTCACTTATATATTAAACTAAGGAACTCAATAATAATCTTATATAATTGAAATGATTATTTTTTAAAGATGTGATAGAATTAAAAATAATATCTAAATTGAATTTTCTCATTCAATTACAAATAAAAAATACATAACAACTTAAATTATAAAATTTCTATAATTGCATTACAACTTGTAATTTACAAATCTCTAAATATAACATAACTCATAATTCATAAGTGATACATATTAAAATAATATTATATATTATGTAACATGAAATACATGATAAATAATTGAACAACATGCCAAGTATCAAAATTATATATACATTATATACTATATATTAATAAAAAGTAAAAGATACATATTATGTATATTATACATTTTAATATTACATATGTATATAAAATATTCTAAATACTATGATATATAATTTATATAATATTTTATTATTTAAATAAGTATTTTTTTATTTTAAAAAATATAAAAATAATTGGAACTAAGCTTTAAAAAAACCTCAGAATGGCTCCTTTTTTGGATTTAATAACAGAAAAATACACTCAATATTGCATCTATACACACCACCACCACTACTACTACTATTATTATTAATAATAAATTGAACTCTTTCACTATTAATTCATCTCAAAATTTATATGAATAATAGTAAAAATGTATTTTACACAAATTTCAAAATAATCTATTGATAAAAAAAATTATAACTTCCCAAGTAAAAGTTCTTTGTAAATTTATCTTATTATGGTCTAAAAAGGTTAGGCAAGGAAACATAAGCCCACAGAGTCAGGAGTGCTAAACAGTGTGGCCTCTCCTCAAAGGATTCACGGCCTCTCCTTAGCCAACAAAGACAAGGACTCTCTTTAGCTTCTGTGGACCATTAGATCCTTGCTGTGGATGGTGGAGATCTCATGCTGCTGAAATGTCATGGGCCATTAGATCAATGTGATCCAACGGCCCAGATCGCATTGGGCTAATTAATGAAACACAACATTTCATGCTTTTTTTTTGTTAGTGACTCTCCTTGCACCACGTTGTTAGCCCTAATGTATTATGCTATAAGTTTTGATGATGACAAATATGTGAGAATTATAGTATGATTTAATCTTCTTGGCCCAATGTATGATTTAATCTTTCTTAGCCCAAATAGTATGATTTAATTTTCTTGGCCCAAATATATGATTTAATCTTATTGGCCCAAATGCATGATTTAATCTTATTGGCCCAAATGCATGATTCAATTTTTCTTGGCCCAAATATATTTAATGCTTTATATATTTATATATAGTAATATAAATTGATTTTTGATAAAGTTTATTGGGTGTTGTAATATAATTTGAAAAAGAATATCTTTTACTGTAGCACTTTTGAAAAAGAAATTTGATTGTTGAAAAAGTATGATAAAGTTTATTGGGTGTTGTAATATAATTTGAAAAAGAATATCTTTTACTGTAGCACTTTTGAAAAAGAAATTTGATTGTTGAAAAAGTATGATAAAGTTTATGAGGTGTTGTAATATAATTTGAAAAAGAATATCTTTTACTGTAGCATTTTTGAAAAAGAAATTTGATTGTTGAAAAAGTATGATAAAGTTTATGGGGTGTTGTAATATAATTTGAAAAATAATATCTTTTACTGTAGCACTTTTGAAAAAGAATTTTGATTGTTGAAAAAGTATGATAAAGTTTATTAGTTGTTGTAATAAACTTTGAAAAAGAATATTTTTTACTGTAGCAAATTTGAAAAAGAATATTGATTGTTGAAAAGGATTGATAAAGTTTTTTGGTTGTTGTAGAAAGGTTGAAAAATGATGATGAAGCTTACTGTAGCAATTTTGACTAAAGCAGTCACTGTAGCAGCAAGGTTTCACTATATAAAGGGGACTTCACAACACGATTTGCATCAAGCTTCAATTGTTCATTTCTCATATTATCTTGAGTTTCATTCTCTCTAAATTGCTAGAGAAATATTCTAAGCTTTATTTTTGCGTTATCTACACTTTGAGAGTGTCCACCATTATTTTCCTTAAGCCTTCAAATTTAGTTGCTCAAAGATTGGTTCCTTGAGTTAGTGTTTGAGAGAAAACACATTGTAAGGGGGAGAGACACCCTTGAGGAAGAAAAGATCTCTATGTTGTAGTGGCTTACAAGTGCCCAATTGCATAAACTTGTGGTCTATAGTGAAACACTCAAGAAGTTATCTTGAGGACTGGATGTAGGCTTGGTTTAAGCCGAACCAGTATAAATCTCGCTGTTTGATTTTCTCTTCCCTTGCTCTTTAATTATTTATATGTTCTTTACTTTCTTGCATTTTATATTCATTCATCTTTTTAATTGTTTTTGATTAATTGTACTCTATATTTATTCATCTTGATCATACTTATTTTACTTTCATAAAAAACTTGGCATTGTTTTTAAAACTTCTTAAACTTCCATCAAGTCTTCGCAATTTTTTTTTAAAACCCAATTCACCCCCCTCTTGGGTGCTAGCCA
This sequence comes from Biancaea sappan, assembly GCA_037074585.1. NCBI lineage: Eukaryota > Viridiplantae > Streptophyta > Magnoliopsida > Fabales > Fabaceae > Biancaea > Biancaea sappan. The sequence continues at coordinate 36,947,501 of CM073499.1, forward strand.
TTTCTATCAATTGGTATCAGAGCTTGGGCTCTTGATCAAAGACTTAATCGTCTAAGAGTTGAAATATGGCTGGCTTTGGTGATTGTGTTTTACCTGAAGGAAGTTCCTTTACAAAACCCCCTGGTTTTAATGGAAACCATTACACTTATTGGAAGTCTAAGATGAGAATCTTTTTCGATGCGGTAGACCTTGATCTTTGGGATGTTGTGGAAAAAGGTCCTTATACTCCTACTAAGGAGGTTGAAGGGAATGTTATTCCAAAACTCAAAAGTGAATGGACTGATACCGAAAAGAAACTTGTCCATCTTAATGCCAAAGCAAAAATGATCATAGTTAGTGCTTTAAACCAAGATGAATATTTTAGAGTTTCTAGCTGTGCAAGTGCTAAAGAAATGTGGGATACTTTAGAAATTGCACATGAAGGAACTCTTGGAGTCAAAGAGTCAAAAATAAGTACTCTCACCAATGAATATGAAAATTTCAAAATGAAAAGTGATGAGAGTATTAGTGAAATGCAATTAAGATTCACTCATATTACTAACCATTTGAAAGCTCTTGGTGTTTCTTATTCAGAAAAATCACAAACCACCAAGATTCTAAGATGTCTTACCCCGGAGTGGGAGGCAAAGAGGACTGCGATTATGGAAGTAAGAGGAGAGTCAATGAATTCCCTCACAGCCTTGTTTGGGAACCTCCAAAACTATGAGTCCAAAATAATAGAGATGAGGCAAGAGGAAGAAACCAAGAAAAAGAAGACTCTCTCCCTTAAATCATCTTCTTCCAAAAGGGTGGAAATCGATAGTGATGAGGGAGAAGAGGAACTTGAAATCAATGATGAAGACATTGGTCTCTTGGTCAAAAAATTTAGTAAATTCCTAAAAAGGAAGAATACAAGAAGATGGCGAAGAGACCAAGATAGCAACAAGGAAGGTCCCACTTGTTATGAATGCAAAAAGGTTGGACACATCAAATGGGATTGTCCACAATTCATCAAAAAGCAAGAAGGAAAGAAAAGCTATGACAAAGTGAAAAAGAAAGCATATATTTCTTCTGTATGGGGAGAAAGTGAATCCAATGAAGAAGAAAATGAAGAAGCCAACCTTTGCCTTATGGCAAGAAAAGATGAAGAGGTAAACATTCTTGAACCTTTACACTCTTTTGATGAATTACAAGATGCTTTTGAAGAACTACACAATGAATCTTTAAAGCTTGCTAAAAAGTTAAGTTTTTCAAAGCAAAAAATTTCCTTACTTGAGGATGAAATTTCAAAATTGAAAGATGATCTTATTGCACTTAAAAAGGAAAGCCTTGTTTTTGAAGATCAAAACAAAATTTTGCAAGAAGAAAATGCAAGCTTAAAAGAATTGATTATCTCTCCAAAAGAAAATTGTCCTTGTTGTGAATGCATTGAATTAGAAAGGGAAAATAAAGATTTAAAAAATACCCTTGCAAAATTTACACTAGGAAGAGACAATTTGAACATATTGCTTGGAAAACAAAGATGTGTATTTGACAAAGCCGGCTTAGGATATAAGCCCAAAGCTAGTCAAAAATACTACAAGAATTTCTTTGTTCATGCAACTATGTCAAGTAGTCCCTTCACTACTTGTTTTTATTGTGGTTTAAAAGGACATAATTCCTATTCTTGTTGGTATAGAAAGAATATTTCCTATGAAAATAAAATGAAATGGGTTCCCAAGGGAACAACTAACAAAGAAGGACCCAAACAAATTTGGGTACCTAAAAAGAAAACTTGATTTTGTGAGTTAGGTGTGCCTCAAGACAAAGAGTGAAAAATGGTACTTAGATAGTGGTTGCTCAAAGCACATGACCGGCGACCAATCAAAATTTCTCTCTTTGACACCAAGAGGAGGCAAAGTGACCTTTGGAGGAAATAACAAAGGTCTAATCAAGGGAATAGGTAAAGTGGGTAAAAATTTCTCAACTTCAATTGAAAATGTCTTATTTGTTGAAGGCCTCAATCATAATTTGCTTAGCATTAGTCAACTATGTGACAAAGGCAATAGAGTGATTTTTGATTCAAATCGTTGCATAGTTGAAAATATTAATGATAAGCAAGTTAAGATTGTCGGTCAAAGGATCAATAATGTTTACGTTATAAATCTCGATGAAGATCCTTGTATAGACTCTACATGTTTAATTAGTGTTAGTAATGAAAGTTGGTTATGGCATAGAAGACTAGCTCATGCTAGTATGAATCTTTTGGATAAACTAGTCAAGAAAGAACTTGTAATTGGCTTACCCAAAATTAATTTTGAAAAAGATAAGCTTTGCGGTACTTGTCAAATGGCAAAGCAAGTTAAAAGCTCTTTCAAGACTAAGGATATTGTTTCTACAACTAAGCCTTTGCAATTACTTCATATGGACCTTGTAGGACCATCTAGGACAAAAAGCCTTGGAGGTAACTCCTATGTACTAGTTGTTGTAGATGACTACTCAAGGTACACATGGACTCTCTTTCTAGCTCATAAAGATCAAGCTTTTAAATCTTTTCTAAAACTTGCAAAGTTTATTCAAAAAGAGCAAAGCTTGACCATTATGAGGATTAGGAGTGATCATGGTGGAGAATTTGATAACCATGACTTTATGGAATTCTGTGATGAAAATGGCATTGAGCATACCTTCTCATCTCCTAGAACTCCTCAACAAAATGGTGTTGTTGAGAGGAAAAATAGAACTTTAGAGGAGATGGCTAGAGCTATGCTTAATGAAAGGAAACTTCCTCAATATTTTTGGGCGGATGCGGTTAATACTGCTTGTTATGTAATGAATAGAGCCTTGATAAGGCCAATTTTAAATAAAACCCCATATGAGCTATATAGAGGAAGAAAGCCCAACATTTCTCATCTCCATGTGTTTGGTTGCAAATGCTTTGTTTTAAACAATGGAAAAGATAATTTGGGAAAATTTGATGCCAAAGCCGATGAAGCCATTTTTCTTGGATATTCTAGTACTAGTAAAGCATATAGAGTCTATAACAAAAGAACTTTACTTGTTGAAGAATCTATGCATGTTGTTTTTGATGAATCTAATAATTCCCTTAAAGATTGTGATGATCAACATGAAGTGTTAGATTACTTCAAAGACCTTTCATTAGATGATGAAATGAGGAAGAAGCAAGAAATAATACCAAAAAATGATGATGATCATGATGAGGGTGCTAAATTGCCACAAAAGAGGAGAAGCCTCAAGAAAAAGAAAAGCAACAAGAAGAAGAGAAACCACAAGAGGAACCAACAAGAAACAATGATGATCTTCCAAAGGATTGGAGGTATGCAAAAAGTCATCCTAAGGAGCTCATCATTGGAGATGCCTCTCAAAAGGTAATAACACGAAATTCTCTTAGGAATGTTTGTAACCACTTAGCCTTCCTTTCTCAAGTTGAACCAAAAAATATTGATGATGCAATTATAGATGAACATTGGATCTTAGCTATGCAAGAAGAACTAAATCAATTTGAAAGAAACCAAGTTTGGGAATTAGTTCCTAGACCCAATGATCATCCAATAATTGACACAAAATGGGTTTTTAGAAACAAACTTGATGAAAATGGAATAGTGGTTAGAAATAAGGCTAGACTTGTCGCAAAAGGTTACAACCAAGAAGAAGGCATTGATTATGATGAAACTTTTGCACCCGTAGCTAGACTTGAAGCTATTAGAATGTTATTGGCATTTGCATGCATAAATGATTTTAAACTATTTCAAATGGATGTGAAAAGTGCCTTTCTAAATGGCTATATCATGGAGGAAGTTTATGTTGAACAACCTCCCGGTTTTGAAAATCATGATAAGCCAAATGATGTTTTTAAATTGAAAAAGGCTTTATATGGTCTCAAACAAGCTCCTAGAGCTTGGTATGAGAGATTGAGTTCATTTCTTTTAAATAATGGATTTTCAAGAGGAAAGGTCGATACAACCTTGTTCTTCAAAAATAAAAAGCATGATTTAATTATAGTGCAAATATATGTTGACGATATAATATTTGGTGCTACTAATGAAAGTTTGTGTAAAGAGTTTGCTAAGATCATGCAAGGTGAGTTTGAAATGTCAATGATGGGAGAACTCAACTTCTTCCTTGGGCTCTAAATCAAACAAATGGATAATGGAATATTTGTTAGCCAAACCAAGTATGCAAAAGAGTTGCTCAAAAAGTTTGACATGGAGAATGCAAAACCAATTGCTACTCCCATGAGTACCTCAACAAACTTGGACAAGGATGAAAGAGGTCAACCATTTGATGTGACAAAATATAGAGGTATGATTGGCTCTCTACTATACTTAACCGCTAGTAGACCCGATATTATGTTTAGTGTATGCATGTGTGCACGATTTCAAACTAACCCCAAGGAATCTCATTTTAAGGCTGTGAAAAGAATTTTTAGATACTTGGTTGGCACATCTCAAATGGGTTTATGGTATCCTAAAGGATCCTCTAATTTTTTAATTGGCTACTCTGATGCGGATTTTGCGGGTAGCAAAACAGACAGAAAAAGTACAAGTGGAACTTGCCAATTCTTTGGTAGTTCTCTTGTCTCTTGGTTTAGTAAAAAGCAAAACAGTGTTGCTTTATCCACAGCTGAAGCTGAATACATTTCAGCTGGGAGTTGTTGTGCCCAAATCTTGTGGATGAAACAACAACTAGAGGATCTTGGTGTATTTCTTAAAAACATACCCATTAGATGTGATAACACAAGTGCCATATGCTTATCTAAAAATCCTGTCATGCACTCAAGAACCAAACATATTGAAATAAGACATCATTTTATAAGAGATCATGTTCAAAAGAAAGATGTCTCTCTTGAATTTGTGCAAAAGGATTTTCAGTTAGCTGACATTTTCACGAAGCCTCTTGCTGAAGATAGATTCAACTTTATTAGGAGAGACCTTGGGATGGCAAATCCAAATGAACTTTAAAAATTATTTTTTTTAATTGCATGATTTTTAAATCTTTCCTTTAATCTTTGATTTACATTACTAACTTAAGCATCGGAGTGGTTGTCAAAATTTTTGCAGGTGCTCATCCTCAAGATACATATATGAATACATCTTGAAAATTACATTTGTTTAATATGCATTGATTGAGGGGGAGCCTAACCTATAATTAAATCCTCTATATCTTTAAGGTCACTTTATCTGAGATGCAATGTTTTCCTTAATTATATATTTTTGGCATATCAATGATAAGTTTTGATGAAATTTTACCCCATGACGTCATATGATATTCTTGCTTAAAGAAGGAATACGCTTTAGCCTTTATATATTGCCTTCCTTATACCTTTTTGTTGATGTCAAATAGGGGGAGAAGGATATGGAAAGAAAAATATGTGTATATTGTATAATGATTATTACATTGTAACAAATTTTTCTTTGGTGATTTGTCATCATCAAAAAGGGGGAGATTGTTAGCCCTAATGTATTATGCTATAAGTTTTGATGATGACAAATATGTGAGAATTATAGTATGATTTAATCTTATTGGCCCAATGTATGATTTAATCTTTCTTAGCCCAAATAGTATGATTTAATTTTCTTGGCCCAAATGTATGATTTAATCTTATTGGCCCAAATGCATGATTTAATCTTATTGGCCCAAATGCATGATTCAATTTTTCTTGGCCCAAATATATTTAATGCTTTATATATTTATATATAGTAATATAAATTGATTTTTGATAAAGTTTATTGGGTGTTGTAATATAATTTGAAAAAGAATATCTTTTACTGTAGCACTTTTGAAAAAGAAATTTGATTGTTGAAAAAGTATGATAAAGTTTATTGGGTGTTGTAATATAATTTGAAAAAGAATATCTTTTACTGTAGCACTTTTGAAAAAGAAATTTGATTGTTGAAAAAGTATGATAAAGTTTATGAGGTGTTGTAATATAATTTGAAAAAGAATATCTTTTACTGTAGCATTTTTGAAAAAGAAATTTGATTGTTGAAAAAGTATGATAAAGTTTATGGGGTGTTGTAATATAATTTGAAAAATAATATCTTTTACTGTAGCACTTTTGAAAAAGAATTTTGATTGTTGAAAAAGTATGATAAAGTTTATTAGTTGTTGTAATAAACTTTGAAAAAGAATACTTTTTACTGTAGCAAATTTGAAAAAGAATATTGATTATTGAAAAGGATTGATAAAGTTTTTTGGTTGTTGTAGAAAGGTTAAAAAATGATGATGAAGCTTACTGTAGCAATTTTGACTAAAGCAGTCACTGTAGCAGCAAGGTTTCACTATATAAAGGGGACTTCACAACACCATTTGCATCAAGCTTCAATTGTTCATTTCTCATATTATCTTGAGTTTCATTCTCTCTAAATTGCTAGAGAAATATTCTAAGCTTTATTTTTGCGTTATCTACACTTTGAGAGTGTCCACCATTATTTTCCTTAAGCCTTCAAATTTAGTTGCTCAAAGATTGGTTCCTTGAGTTAGTGTTTGAGAGAAAACACATTGTAAGGGGGAGAGACACCCTTGAGGAAGAAAAGATCTCTATGTTGTAGTGGCTTACAAGTGCCCAATTGCATAAACTTGTGGTCTATAGTGAAACACTCAAGAAGTTATCTTGAGGACTGGATGTAGGCTTGGTTTAAGCCGAACCAGTATAAATCTCGCTGTTTGATTTTCTCTTCCCTTGCTCTTTAATTATTTATATGTTCTTTACTTTCTTGCATTTTATATTCATTCATCTTTTTAATTGTTTTTGATTAATTGTACTCTATATTTATTCATCTTGATCATACTTATTTTACTTTCATAAAAAGCTTGGCATTGTTTTTAAAACTTCTTAAACTTCCATCAAGTCTTCGCAATTTTTTTTTAAAACCCAATTCACCCCCCTCTTGGGTGCTAGCCATTTCTATCACACGTGTCCTAGTTTGCTGGTTACTTTCTTTTTTATTTTTTTAATTTCAAGAGATCCGCCAATCATCATTTGACATGTGGTAGTGGGACCTACCCTCATTCCATTACTTCCTTGCCAAGCACCAGCTACTCTTCCCGTCATTTTTCTTGTGAACCACCATGTGTCTACCTCTATGTTTAGCCTGTTTTAAATTAATACCATGTGATTCAAAAAGTGTGAAAAGAGTGGCTTGTGGTTTACATAATACTTTGGAGCCTTGTGATTTAATTTTATTAAGTGTCTAATGGAAAAGTCATGTGAGGTGCATTTGATTCCCAAAAATAAAATCCCCCAATTTATCTATTTTTTAACTTTAATTTTGAAAATTTTCTCATGTCATGAATACTAAAGGAAATTAAAACCTAAAATAGGGTATTAAAATGGGCAAATTGAGATTATTTACATTAAATAAATACAATTTATGTGCAAAATTGCTTCAAATGTTTAGAAAATAGAAATATTTGCAAAATTAGGGTTCAAAATAGACAAATTGAAAGTTATTTGCATCAAATAAAAAAGATTTAAGTGTAATTTACTTCAAGTCTTTTGAGCATTCCCATCTTCATGGTGGTCCTCCATAGGGTGATTCCCTGAAGCAGAGTAGTCCTGTCGTTTATGTTAGCATTGATTCCCCTGATTTATTTCTCTCTGGTTGGAGGTAAGTGAGATTCTTTCACTTGTTGATCTCATTGCTTCCTCCTTGGTGTTGTCAGGATATATATAATATAAGTGATATGTTAATCTATATAACTAGAAATTGAATAAGAGAAAAAAGGAAAGTTGTCTAACTAAGATTGGGAGATTAATTTTAAACTAGCATACTTAAAAGTGCTTTTAATGATTGGATGTAAGGTTCTACTTCTGACCCTAAAAAATCAATACCAGGAAGAATGAGAACTAATTTTCAATTAACACTTGCATTATCCAATAGTTATATACTTGCAATTAGAACTTATTTTTAATATTTAATATCCATGAAAGAAGGCAGGATGGGCATGTGAGACTTTTGACAGAAATATCATAATAGTAGTATAGAAGATTAAGACATGCATAAGGATAAACTTGGGGAAAAAACACTAACAAAATAACGGTATGTGAGACTTTTGATTACCCATACATTAGGCAATTTATTCATGAATTGTGATACATAGAAAAGCAAATAATAACTGCTACTAGTGTCAACCTTTAGCAGGGTGAGACAAGGAAGAACCAAAAGAAGGAGAAGAACCTAAAGCAGAGGTAATATTGGGGTTTTTCTCTATAAGGAAGTTATACATTATATTTTCCCCTTGTGTCACCAAGTCTGTTGCTACTCTAATATTCACAAGTTAAATATCTAGTTACTTACATTATGTACTTTTAAGTTAGCTGCTAGCTCCTTGGGAACCTATTGCTTTCTGTGACATTACAGTTGTTTGATTTACATGTTAATTCAATCTGTATGAGTTAGGTAGCATGAGTGTTATTGTTGAGGCTATACACCCTTTAGGTAGCATGAGTGTCATTGTTGACGCTATACACCCTTTTGCAAAGGACTGCACTTTGAACACCTAAAATGATTAAGAAGATCAAATTTTAGAAATCAAATAAAAAAGGGAGTAGATTAGACTATATACCCTTGTGAGTCTTGATCAAAAAATCAAGTTTAATTTTTATTTTTTCAATAGTAGTTCAGGTGTCTTATTTTTTATTTTTTCTAGATTAGTGATCTTCAACCAATGGTCAACAAGAGATTATTCTAATTTTTTAGTTATTAGTTATGCTATATATGTTCCTAATTGTTTTCAACTACTTGTTCTCTAAAATCAAGAATAGGGATGGATGAAAATTTGAATCCTGCAGTAAGAATGAAGTTTGATAGTATAGATGCAAAATGGAATTTTTGGGTGATGTATGGTGGAAAGATGGGATTTGGAGTGGGGAAGGAAAATCAAAATAAAATCAAGAAGGATAATGAAATGTTCACATTGATGCTGTATGTTTCTTCAAAGGAGGGCTTTTGATGGGTCGACAAGAGAGATGTAAATACTTAAAATTCCTCTAATGAGACTAGACTAAAGTGTAAAGCCTGTATGTGCTTCAAATTCGTTTCTGGAAAGTATTAAGTGAAAGAATTTAACAGGGAGACAACTCACATGCTTCCCTCACAGCGGCATATTTCTGATGTTAGGCATACAAGATTGAATTAGCATCAAATTCTGGCCTTAGGCAAAAGGCATCTTTTGATTTGATGAACATCTATGCGAGAGGGAGAGAAAACATACGATTTACTCAGGATGATGCAAAGAGTTACCTCAAGGCAAGAAAAGCAAGAAACATGGCTTATGGGGATGCTGGTACCCTAATGTAATATTTTCAGAAGCAATCATTGAAGAATCATTCGTTCTTCCATACGTATCAGTTGGATGTGGAAGAATAGATTATGAATGTTTTTTGGGTGAATGCGAAAATGGTAATTGATTACGGATTGTTCAGTGATGCGGTGCACTTGATACCACACTCGGTATGAATAAGAAAATAGGTCACTTGTTGTGGTTTGTGGTTTAAATCACCATAAAGGGATAATGATATTTGGAACGGCGTTGTTGTTTGATGGGACTGCAAAATCATTTTATTGGCTTTTCCAAACATTTATTTAGGCTAATGGGCACAAAAAGCCCCTTACTATCTTTACTGACCAAGATGCTGCAATGGCAAGAGTATTATCTGAGATTATGCCAGACACAGTGCATAGGCTTTGTACATGGCATCTTATGAGAAATGCCACAAAACACCTTGCATAGTTGCCTAAAGGGAGTCCCACATATTGACAAAAATTAGACACTGTATGTAAAGAATCATTGATGAAGATCTGTTGGAGGCAAATTGGAATAAAATGGTGGAAGACCATGATGTCAAGAAAAATCAGTGGATAATTAATGCATACCAGGTGAAGTAAAAACGAGTAGCATGTTATATGAAGAGGGCTTTCACTCTTGGTGTTCAAAGCACACAAATCAGTGAGAGCCTCAACTCGGACTTTAAGGACTTGCTAAACCCGAGTGTAAACCTTGTTTAGTTCTTCAAACTGTTTGAGAGAATTATGGAGGAGAAGAGCTACAATGAATTAAAGTGTGAGCATGATTCTAGACAAAAAATCCCACGACTAAGAAATTTGAGGTCACTAATGCTTAAACAGCTTTCTGAGTGTTATACTCTCACTATCTTTGAAATGTTCCAACAAGAATATGATGATAGAGAGCATACGTGTATAAAGGGAATATATGAGAGCCATCTTTTTAGATGCAATGTTATTTCTCTAGTTGGTGCTGATAGAGATTACATAGTATCCCATGATCAATTAGATAACTCGATGATGTGTTCTTGTTGGAAGTTTGAATCAATTGGTATTCTTTGCTTCCATGCCCTCAAGGTCAACGATGTGAATAACATAAAACTACTCCTCCCTAATAGATTCATTTTTCCTTAATGGATGAACAAAGTAAGAGCTTTTATGGAATGCGATGCTAGGAAAGAGATAGAGGATGACCCTAGGCTACAAACTATTCAACTGTTTAGGGAGCTCACTCAAAAATCTATAATCAACATAAGCATATAGGTTAGCGGAAGGCACTCATTGATGTTGAAGATCCTAGATAATTTGCACAAGCAACTTATTGAGCTTCATTCGACTAGAAAGGGTTTGTATACAAATCTAAATGCTTATGCCCCCACTACCTTCACCTCAGTCTACACCACCGGCAACAGGATTCAAGCAAAGAGATGATGCAAAAAATAAGAGACACTGTAAGAGTTGTGTTGAGCATGGGGGAAAGAAGAATAACACAATAACATCGACAAGAGTAAGTAAATTATATTTTTTATGCATTTAGCCGTACACCATTTTATATATCTAATTTTATTTTTTGTTTATAGATGAATGAAGTACAACCTATCATATCTTGCTCAGCACCTCTAGCACTGCTTCTTGAATTGAGTTTTATTGAAATGATTATAGTTTAGATTTTGTGACGTAACTTAAGATATTTTTTTGTGCCAAACAAGTAGTAAGTACAACCTAATACGTGTTATTATTTAATGTAGGCACCTATTGATCACCCTATGCAATCACTGGAAGAACTAAATTTTAATGACAATTTTCCACACAAATAATTGAGGTTGGCATTTAATTTTTTTAATTAGAGTATTGGGATGTGGCTTAAATTTTTTTTCATTTTTACGTTTCCCTCTTCTTTTTGACAGGGGAGATTGCACATGTTGTTGGCTTGGTGACTTCATTATTTTGGCTATGGGTACATCTTGTGGCTTCATTCTTCTAGTTTTGGGTTTTTGTGAAAATAAAGTTGAATTATAAATATGAAAGTCACATTCTACTTATTTGTGGCAGCATGTGTAGAGAATAAAATCTCACTTTTAATTAGAGTATTGAGATGTGGCTTTAATTTTTTTTTTCTTTTCATTGTTCCCTCTTCTTTTTGATAGGGGAGATTGCACATGTTGTTGGCTGGGTCACTTCATTATTTTGGTTATGGGTACATATTGTGGTTATGGGTTCTTGTGGCTTCAATCTTCTGGTTCTAGGTTTTTGTGGTAACAAAGTTGAATTATAAATATGAATGTCACATTCTACTTATTTGTGACAGCATGTGTGGATGTAAAAAGAAGAAAAATGGATGTAAGTTTCACATGTACCATTGGTACAATTAAAAAAGGAGATAGAAGTTCTTCATTGATTGAAAAAGGAGATAAAAAAACAATTAAATTTATATGTATATATTTACCAGTTAAAATTTCAAAGGACTAATTGTGTATTTTGTTTTTATATTCCTTCATATTATGTGAGTACTTTATAAGATCTCATAAATTTTTCCAGGTGGGGACAATGTAGAAAACTTGCTCCTGTAAGCACATGTGCTTGTAGTTTTATTGTTAACAATAAAATGCCTTAAAATGTAATTCTAGGTTTTGTAGCCTAAGCATAACTACTTTTTTATTTTGGAGTCCCACAAAAATAGTAGTAGAGTTGTTAAGAGAGAATGAGGCAAATATTAAGCCTAACCTAGATCTTGATGCCTACATGAAGGTGAGGAAAAAGCTAATGAGAATCTTCATTGCATTAAAAGAAGCTATTTCTATGGTAATATATGCAATATATCTTCACATCTAATTTCATCATATGAGTACGTACTTAACTGCTTTATTTCTAAAGCAAAGAAAGATTCACATTTGACCTCAGCTTTTCCTTTCTATTTTCCTCTCAAGAAGCAATTTTCAGGGTTGTTGCTGTAATTCTTCATCTTGGAAATATTGCTTTTGCCAAAGGAAAGGACATTGACTCATCACTTCCCAAAGATAACAACACCAAATTCCATCTGAAAATTATTGTAGAGCTTCTCATGTATGGATGTTGTTGTATCATTACTCCCATAATCCATATGGTGATCAATTTCCTTAAAGTTGATTGTCATAATCAGATTACAAAATTTATCAGGTGTGATGCTATTACCTTGGAAGATGCATTATGGAGCCTTGATCCCCATAGTGCATTAATAACTTGAGATGGCTTGGCAAAAACAATTTATTCTTGGCTATTTGACTGGTAAGGTGACCAAATTGGATATTTATGCTGATACACTGGCAGGGAATGCAATGTTCTGTGGTATCTCTGGATGACAAAAGTGTGTGACTACAGTGGAGATGGTGGTTAGACCATTAAATCCTCTGTTCATGGATGAAATATCCACTAGCTTGGATAGCTTCGTGACTCTCTCTCTCTCTATTCATGGATGAAATATCTCACTGCAAGTATACCCCTTGACTCTGTCTATGTGTGTGCGTGCGTGTGTTAATCTCCTCTATGTGTTAATCTCCCTAACTCTTTCTTTCTCTATACGTACCCTGTGGAAGAAGTAGGTGAAGAAGATGATTGGTAAAGAAGACAACCAGTGAGGAGAAGGAGGAAGACACAAGGAGAGATGAAGACACAGAGTGCCTTAACCACGCTAATGGTGAAGAGGCAGAGGTGGAGCTGTAGCCTATGGCGAGCTTGGGAAAAAGTGGGCCAAGCCGGGTTGGGCTGGCCCACTTTTTTAAAATGGCCCATATTCTCAAGGCCTGGCTCGAATATTGGTAGGCTAAACAGGCCAGCCCGTCAACCCACTTTTTTTTGTAATCTAATGAATGAAAATGTGAAATGAAACATGGGCCAGGAGGTATTTGTATACCAAAAAAAAAACATAATTCAGGGCCCAATAAAATAATGGAAGCCAAGCCCAAGCACAACACAGGATAGTAGCCTTAGCACAGCACTAAGCATCACTTGTCCAAAAAAAAAAAAGCAGTAAGCATCACTGCATCAGTAGCCGTAGGGATTTCGATGGTGCTAGAAATGGCGAAGAAGGAGATTTCACTAGTGCTGGAGTTGGTGATGAAGGAGATACCCCCGCTCCCAGAGATAAGGGTACAGTGAAACTACTAGCGTGGGAGAGGGAGTCGACAATGTTAGAGACAGAGTTGAGAAACGAGATGGCGAAATAGGGGGAGGAGGAAGGTAGTGAGGCCTAGGTCGTCTAACAGCTAAAACCACAACAATCAATTTCTGACCCTTTTCGCAATTATAATCCATCTCTTCCTCTGGCATAAAACACATAGGCATGATAAATTGAGAATAAGAGAGAAGACCTTAGCGTTAGCAAGAAGAGACAGTAAGGTCTCTCAAACTCTATGACTCTGGAGGAGAAACTAAGGAAACGTATATACTATATATATATATATATATATATATATATATATATATATATATATCTATATACATATATTATTATTATTATATGCACCAAAAGTTTCAATCGTGCTGGCTGCTTGGTGTGATAGGGTGGAGAGGAAAATAAAAAATGAACTAGGAAAGTAAGGAAAATTGGAGAAGGAAGGATTGTTTAATTCATTAAAAAAAATTAAAATTAAAAATTAAAAAAAAAAAGTTAACCCGCAGGCTGACCAGGTTGGCCCGAGCTAGCTCACGGGTTAGGCAGACCAGGCCTAAAAAAACCTAAACGAAAACAGGCCTTCTTTTTAAAAATTCGGCCCACCCAAAAGGTGGGCTAAACCCCAATTTTGACAACTCTAGCAGAGAGGTTGGAAGACACAGGGAGACTCCACCAGGTGATTAAGGAAGATGACAGAGCTCTTGAATTTTTTTTTAAAAAAGAAAGTAACCAATAAACTAGGTCGGATCATATTTTCGAATCTGGGTGTAAAGCAGGCAGGGCAAACAGGGACACTTAGAGTAAGGAAAGTCACTAATGAAAAAAAAAAAATGAAACGCTACGTCTCCATCATCCGCAGCAAGGATCTGATGATCCAAAGAAGCTAAGTAAAGTCCTTGTTTTTTTTTTTGGCTAAGGAGAGGCCTGAATCCTCCTCAAAGGTTTTGAACTTGTGACATTGCAAATAAAATTAGCCCATATGGGATCAGTCCATTTCTACCATTCCAATCATAAATTTATCCTAATGTTAGTACACTTTTGAGATTTTAATATGTATCTTCATACCTAACTAAATTTATGTTGTTCAGTATAAAAGTTCAAACATTGTCCAATTTCTTTAACGATAAATTATTTTTTAGTTACGAGAAACTAAAGTAGAAGTTAAAACAAAATTTTGGACTATTTAAAAATGAATTATATAGTGATGTCAAAATCTATATATCTATATAATAGACTAAAACAATTCCACTCTAAGGAATTAATTACAAGTAGGTTATTAAATTATGTATAATAGAATAAATTTAAATGAATAAAATTAATAAATAAATTAGATCAATTAATAAAGTTGGTAAATTAATCATATCACATTAAATGAATTTGAAACAATTAGGGTAAATTACTATATAATTGGTATATAATTGCTATATAATCACATTAAATAATTTGAAAAAATTATGGTAAATTACTATATGATTGCTATAATTAATATATAATTGGTATATAATTCTATAACTAGTGTTGTGACCTGTATGATGCACGGATAAATCACAACTTTAAAAACTTTTATAACTTATAAAAATAATAATTATTACAATTGTTTTATATGAAACTTATGAGTTATTACATATACCTTTTAAAACATAAATATTTTGAATTGATTTATCAGTTCTATAATCAAATCTAATTTACCTATTCAAACTTTGATTTAAATTGATTTATTTATTTAATAGAATAAATTTAGATGAATAAAATAGGTAAATTTGTTAATTTTTGGATTATTTGTTGTTTGTTACAAATTATTTGTTACACAAATCAGTGATTGATTGATTTAATATTGATTCCATCTTTATTTTTGAATGCGTCTTTTTTAGTTTCAATCGGATCCAAAGAAGAAAAACACTAAAGGTTGCTGCTACGTTTAGACAAAATCTCCAAGCCTCAGGTTTCGTCTTTCAAGAATTTGATTTTCATCTCTTTTTCAGTTAAGGAATTATGATTTAAAGATTCATATCTCAAACTTTGATATCTATTAAATTAAGAACTATTTTGGAAAGAAATCAAAATAAAGTCAAAGAAAACAAAATTTTTTTATTCACATATCAATTCTATAATCAAATTTATTTTACCTAATAAAAAAATCCTCTAAAACACTCTAATTATCAAATAATAAAGGTAATTGTTTTTGAATTTCAATTCGAATTATTTAAATCAAATAATTAATATTATGTAATGTCATTAATTTACCAAATTTATTAATTTACTTAATTTATTTATTCATTCAAATTAATCCAAATCAAATATAACGAAATTCACTAATTATTAATTTCACTAATTAATAATTATGATAATATATTATGATAAAAATATATTCCCCTATTCACTTTAACAATAACCCGCATAATATATTAAATACATTGGGACTCACATAATGTGATAATAATATTATAATTTATAAATTTGTGAAACTTATAAAACTTATGAGACTTATGAGTTATGATATATACTTTAAAAATGTAAATATTCTGATATAAATTTTGATTATTTATACAATTATAAATTATAAATTTTAATATAAAATTTATATTAATAAACAACTGCATTATATTATGATGTAGAATAAGTTATCAAATGGAATGATATAATGAGATGTATGTGTAATCAATAAAAAGTTTTTAATTTAAAATTTTTGCACAAAAATAATAATCAAATTAAAAATATTCAAGTGAAATGTAAGATAATCAACTATAAAGAAATTTTATACGTATGATCTAGAATTAATGTCAATATGTCTTGATCCTCGTGTATGTATATTTCAACAATTTATTATGTATATATTTCAATTCAGATCAAATAATAAAGGCAATTATTTTTTGAATTTCAATTCAAATCAAATAATTTATTTAATGTGATGTAATTAATTATCTTACAATGGTCAAATAATAAAGGTAATTTATTTTGAATTTCAATTCAAATAATTTCAATCAATTCAAATCAAATAATTAATATTATATGATGTCATTAATTTATTAAATTTATTAATTTACCTAAAGAAAGAAATGATGACATCTGTATCAGATTCTAATTCAAGGTTTTTCACTACCCCACAATTCAGAAAATGCAATTACAAAACATAATTTCAAGGATACTGTGTGTAGCAGTGTAGCACGAGATTCATGTTTATATGAGATCAATTGTACAGGAAGAATCTACTCCGAAAGCCAGATAGGAAAAAAAATATTAAGATTTGATAAAGATGAAAATTTACATACTTCGGAAAGTTCAAAAGGACTGCTTCGGGATAGACACCACGTTTCTTACTATTGATAATTGGAAAGTACCTACATTTGAGACATATAGAAAAATGGGTTTGAATTTTTAGATAAGAACTACTACAATGATTTGGAGGAAGATAATAGAAGTGAGTCTTTGAGAATATTGAAGTCCATGCAAATGTGGGGAAAAAAAGTTCATAGAGTAAGAATACATGTTAAAAATAGAAATTTTATAGAAGGTTGTAAGAGAAGTGATAATATACTTACAATACAAACTAAAAGAACTTACTAGTGTGAGAATTATAGAAAAGTTAATGCCTTTGAGCTTACTCTTGCAAGAAAATTTGCACCTTTTAGAGAAAACAAATTGTTCCAGTAACAAACATGAAGATTGAATGGATAATTTGCTAAAGTTATGGAGGAACATGGTGTCAGGTAAATAGTACTAGTTCATTGTATCATTATCTTCTTCTTTGATTTAGAAAAACGATGTCAGAGAAATAGTGCAAATCTATTGTATCATGATCTTATTCTCTACGATATATTATGGATGAAAAAAAAAATGAAGAAACATACCTAAAGGGAAAAAAATGCTTAAGCCTTAAGAGGCCATATCACTAGGCGTCAGTTGGGTTCCAAATCAACGGGAGAAGATGATAAAATGGCGAAAGATGAGCAGCGAGAGCTTGGTTGGGGGAAAGAACATTGAAAAGTTACACCAGTAGATTTAGAGAACAGACATAATAGAAAACAGAACTCTGTAGTTTATCGCTTCTAAAGATAGATATATAGCAATTAATTATTTGATTATTTGTATATAATAAATGCTAATTTACGAAATGATAACATATTGTATTTCAATTGAAAAGTTTACCTAATTTAGCAATTATATAGTAATTATACCAATTATATACAATTATATAGCAATTTACATTAATTTTTTCAAATTCATTTAATGTGATTATATAACAATTATATAGTAATTATATAGCAATTTACCCTAATTTTTTCAAATTCATTTAATGTGATGTGATTAATTTACCAAATTTTTTCATTTAAATTTGTTCTATTATATATAATTTAATAACCTACCGACAATTAATGCCCTAAAGTGGAATTGTTTTAGTCTATTATATAGATTGCTATACAATTGATAAATTAGGTAATCTTTTCGATTGAAATATAATATGTTGTCATTTGGTAAATTAGCATTTATTATATACAAATAATCAAATAATTAATTGCTTTATATCTATCTTCAAAAGCGATAAACTGTAGAGTCATGTTCTCCATCATGCCTGTCCATTTTCCTTCTCTGAATCCCCTGGTGCAACTTAACATTGCTCTCTCTCCAACTACTCATCTTTTGCCATTTGATCACCTCCTTAGGTCGATCGGGAACCCAATTGACACCACGTGATATGATTTCTTAAGGCTCCAACCTTTTTTTCCCTTTAGGTATGTTTCTTCAATTCTTTTTTTTTTCGTCCATATATATATCTCAAAGAAGAAGATCA
Source organism: Biancaea sappan (assembly GCA_037074585.1). NCBI lineage: Eukaryota > Viridiplantae > Streptophyta > Magnoliopsida > Fabales > Fabaceae > Biancaea > Biancaea sappan. Next base: position 36,965,703 of record CM073499.1, read on the forward strand.
TGATACAATAGACTAGCAATATTTTCCTACCATCATTTTTCTGAATTGAAGAAGAAGATCATGGTCCAATGAACTAGCACTATTTCCCTGGTGTATGTTCCTCTGTAGCTCTGGTAAACTATCTGCTCAATCTTCATGCCTATTATTGTAACAATTTGTTTTCTCTAAGAGATACACATTTTCCTACGAGAAAAAGCTCAAAGCATTAACTTTTTTATAATTCTCAAGCTAGTAAGTTCTTTTGATTTGTGTTTTAAGTGTATTATCACTTCTATTACACATTTTGTAAAATTTATATTTTTAACATGTATCATTACTCCATGAATTTTTTTTTTCACATTTGCATGAGTTTCAATATTCTCAGATACTCACCTCTATCTTCTTTCAAATCGTAGTAATTCTTATCCCAAAATCTAAACCTATTTTTCCATATATCTAAAATGCAGGTGCTTTTTGGTTAGTAATAGCAAAAAGAGTGATATCTATCGTCGAGTCAGTCCCTTTGAACTTTTCGAGATTTGTAAATTTTCATCTTCATTAGATTTTAATATTTTTTCTATCTGACTTAGAAGTAAATTCTTCTTGTACAATTAATCTCATATAAACTTGAACCTCGTGCTACACTATTACACATAATATCCCTGAAATTATGTTTTGTAATTGCATTATTTAAATTGTGAGGTAGTGGAAAACCTTGAATTAGAAACTGATATACGTGTCATCATTTCTTTCTTTAAGTAAATTAATAAATTTGATAAATTAATGACATCATATAATATTAATTATTTGATTTGAATTTATTGAAATGATTTGAATTAAAATTAAAAAAATAATTTCCTTTATTATTTGACCATTGTAGGATTACTAATAATATCACATTAAATGAATTATTATATTTGAATTAAAATTAAAAAAAATTACCTTTATTATTTAAATTAAATTTATTTAAATTAAAATATATAAATAATAAATTGTTGAAATATACATATACGAAGATTAAGGCATCTTGGTATCAATTCTTAATCAAACGTATAAAATTTCTTTACGGTTGATTATCCTAAAACATTTTTAATTTGATTATTATTTTTTCTAAAAATTTAAATTAAAAACTTTTTATTGATTACACATACGTCTCATTATTTTATTCCATTTAATAACTTATTTTATATCATAATATAATATAGTCGTTTATTATTATAAATTTTATATTAAAAATTATAATATATATTTGTATAAATAATCAAAATTTATATTAGAATATTTATGTTTAAAAATTATATGTCATAACTCATAAGTCTCATAAGTTTCACAAATTTATAAATTATAGTATTATTATCATATTATGTGGTTCCCAATGTATTTAATATATTATATAGGTTATTGTTAAAATGAATACCAGAATATATTTTTATCAGAATATATTATCATAATTATTAATTAGTGAAATTAGTAAATTGATAATTAGTCAATTTCATTATTTTAGTTGATTTGAATGAATAAATAAATTAGGTAAATTAATAAATTTGATAAATTTGGTAAATTAATGACATCACATAATATTAATTATTTGAATTGAATTGATTTAAATGATTTGAATTAAAATTAAAAAATAATTACCTTTATTATTTAAGCATTAAAGTGTATTAAATAGTTTTTTTAGTAGGTAAAATAAACTTGATTGTGGAATTGATATGTGAATTAAAAAAATTTGCTTTATTTGACTTTACTTTGATTTCTCTCTAAAATAATTCTTAATTTAATAGAAATTAAAGTTTGAGATATGAATCTTTAAATAATAATCCTTTGACTAAAGAAAAAGATGAAAATCAAATTCTTGAAAGACAAAATCTGAGATCTAGAGATTCAATCCAAATGTAGTAACAACTTTCAGTGTTTTTCTTCTTTGGATCCTATTGAAACAAAAAAAAGACTCATTCAAAAATAAAGATTGAATCAATATTCAATCAATCATCAATGTGTGCAACAAATAATTTATAACAAATAACAAATAATCTGCAAACTAACAAATTTACCTATTTTATTCATTTAAATTTATTCTATTGAATAAATAAATCAATTCAAATCAAAGTTTAAGTAGGTAAAATAGATCTAATTATGGAATTGATAAATTAATTCAAAATGTTTATGTTTAAAAAGTATATGTCATGACTCATAAGTTTTATATAAATCAATTGTAATTATTATTATTTTTATAAGTTACAAAAAATTTTTGAGTTGTGATTTACTCGTGCATCGCACGGGTCACAACACTAGTTTTTTTTTTTTATAATTATAAGATCACAAAATTTGTTTGTATGAAGAGCATAACTTAGTATTTAAGTATGTCCATCATCTTGCTTTGAAAATAAATGAATTGAAGGCAGTTAAATGGCTGAACGTTATTAATTCAATTGCCATGTACAAATCATAACTTTAAAGAAATCATGGACTAACTTTGCATAGAATGATCTTAGAAGTGTTGGCTCCAAAGTTTTAAAGCAATGATTTTTTAAATATTTATTTTGATGATAACAAAAATCCATTGATTTCAAAATCGAACCAGACTGGACCAGTGATAACAAAACTCCAAGGATTTCATAATCGAACTAGACTGGACTAGTGACTGGCGGGGGGTCCAGTCTAGTTAGGCCACTTAACTGTTTTGCCATCAAACCGGTAAGGAACTGGTTAAACTGAGTGAACTGGCTAGCCTACCAGTTTCACCGGTTGTGAGAGAGAGAGAGAGAGAGAGAGAGAGAGAGAGAGAGAGAGAGAGAGATGTAAAACACCAAAGTGAGTCGAAAGAGAAGAAAGGAGAAAAAAAAGAAAGAGAGAGAGAGTGCTTACTGCAGAGCATTGGAGAGTGATTCAGTTGAGAGACGATGGGATTAAGATGGCAGCTTCGAGCCCTTTGCTTTTCTTGACTTTCTTTCGCTAGAGAAAGAATGCAGACGAAGGGGAAAATGAAAAAGAAAGACTCTTGAAGCAAATGCATCAAAGGGAAAAGTCAAAAATGAGAGAGAAAGGTAAGAAAAGGTCTGCTACTTCAGTAGGAAAAAGTAGCATTGGGTGTGAGAGAGAATCTAAAAAAGTATTAAATAGTAGAAAAAGTATTAAATATCATAAAAGCATTGGGATAAAAAAAAATAAGAAAGGCATATTGGAGGGAGAAACTGAAAAAGTATGAGAAGATAATTTTAAAATAAAATATTATAAAATTAAAAAAAATGTTATTTTATGTGTTCCTTTCTTTGTTTTTTGATTGGGGTATGGAGATTGCTATCTTTCTGACAAATATCATTAGAAAAATGGCTAGATGATCTTCATAGAAAGAAAAAGGGAACAATTTTTTTTAAACTGTATAATTATGTAAAATATTTTATTATTTTTAATTATATATTTTATTTTTTTAATATTTTCAAGTACCACCAGTTCGACCGCGGTCCAACCATTGACCCTTAAACTGACACCTCTACCGGTTTAATGACCGGTCCGTTTTTTAAAATATTGCAAAACTCATTAAATTAGATGGTTTGTTTGAATTATTTTTAAATCAAAACTATTTAATATAAATGTGATAGTATAAATTAAATTGAACGATAATACTTATCTTGTAAATTTAAGACTTAGCAAATTTGAAAAAAGTTGATTATTGTAGTAAATTAAAAAAATAGATTAAAAAATTAAATCTTATAGTAATAAATCTAAAATAGGAAAATGATTGTTGTAGTAAGGTTAAAAAGAACAAATCTTATTCTTGTAAATTTAGAAAAAGAAAATGATTTTTGTAGTAACGTTGAAAAAGAACGAATCTTACTGTAGTATATTTGAAAAAAGAAATTAATTATTGTAGTTAGGTAAAAAAATGAATCTTACTGTAACAAATTTGAAAAAGGAAAATGATTTCTATAGTAAAGATGAAAAAACTGAATCATATTGTAGCAAATTTGAAAAAGGAAATTGATTGTCATAGTAAGGTTGAAAAAGGATAAATATTATTGTAGCAAGTTTGAAAAATGAAGATAAATAGAGAATTGTTGTTGTAGTAAGTGTAATACCTGTGAACCTTATGATAAGGCTATGTTGTTGCTGACTTGTTTGTACATGCTACCCTGTAGAGAATTTTTCACCAATGTTACTATTTGTTTAATGAAAGGAAATAAAATTAAATGTGTTGTGCAACAAACATGGGAATTTGATGATTATGCATATGTGAGTGGTGGATACTCATGCAAAATGAGGAGGAAATGAGAGAAAACTGAAAATAATCACGTTGATGTATGATAATTGTTTAGTGCTGATTACGTGTTGTGTTTGGCAAGTGTACATTTCTGTCTTTGGGAGTTTTCAATTTTGCCCCTGGTCCAAGCCCTTGTCCTTCTTTACTCAAGGGAACAATAATCTTTTGCCCACACACATACACACAAAGAGTCATTAGCTCCCTAATCCCTTCCATTTTCTCATGCCATATTCTCAGCTTCACATGCACACACATATTGTTCTCTTGTGTTCTCTCTTCCTCCACCACCTTTTTCTCCAAGTTTTTCCAATTACCCAAACTCCAACGAGTCCCGTTCCTCTAGCAACCTCCCATCCACCAAAATACCTTGGATTCAAGATAAGTTTCAGAGCTCTCCCCTCTCACCCCTATTTTTTCGAATTTGTGGAACCCAAGGGTAGAAAATTAGCTAAATCTGATTGTAATTATTTGGATCATGCTTCCAAACCCCCTCCTATGTATCTTGATTATTTTAGAACTTGGATTTGGTTGATTTTTGGTGGAAAATGTTGGTTTTGCTTGAGTATAAACTCATGATCAAGATTTCAAAAAAATCTTGGGTATTTTTTTAAAGGTCTTGAATCAAGTCTGGTTTTGAGTTTTTCAGAAGGTCTTGATGAAAAATATGATTCAAAGACTTAATCTTATTTTGAAAAGGTTTCAAAAGTGATTTGGAATTGCATGGGAGGTGTGGGGCTTGATCCCGCTTGGAGGTCGACCAACTAGCTAGTTGCTCAAGGCAGCTAGTCGATTGATTGCCTTTTGGAGACCCATGACTAGGCTACCAGAGACAAGCCAATAAATTGGTAGCTTTATGAAATGCCTACAATTCCTGGTAGAGATGGGCAAGTTAACTAGTTGACTTCTGTCTAAAAAATTTAAGGCAAACCTGAGACAAGCCAATTGACTACATTAGTCAGCCAATCGACTGGTTGGCTCTAGAATTGCAAAATGGAAGATTTGACTTCTTTTTCCATTCTTTTCCCATGTTAAACTTTAGGACTTGCTTCCCAATTTCATTGAATCATCTTCTCTCGTATCTCAAATAACAATTCGGCTATAATTTGTAGCTGGACTTGAGGTGAGGAAATATCCTACTCCACCTTTGTTAATTCTCTTCAAAGCTTCTTACATGCACCTTGAGCATATGATAGCTTACTCTATAATGTTTTTACATGTGAATTCTAATGTGATTGAGTGATGTGTATGTTAAGAGAATGATGATGATAAGGTATTTATGACTCACTTTGTATTGATTCAAATGTGATAGTGGAATTGTTTTGTGTTGCTATTGAATTGAGATAGTGTTGATGACATAATTTATGTCCTAAGAGCAAGTTAAGCATGGTATAATGTTGTTGCTATCATATATGTAGTTAATTGCTTGATGCTTGAAAGGCATTTATGGATGTGATGGACTTGGTGTCAATAACGGAGGAATTTGCACTTATACAAAAATCGTTGGTCATTAAGGTGCTTACGGATAATTGTTATAGTTAGTGTTTTAAAAATCAGACCGATCATTAAACTGGTGAAACACTGTTTCAAGGGTCAATGATCAAACTGTGGTCGAACCGCGGTCAAATTAGTAGTACTTAAAAAATATAAAAAAATAAAATATATAATTAAAAATATTAAAAATACTTTACATAATTATAAAAATTGGGAGAAAATGTGTAATTAAGTGAAAGAGAGAGTGATTTCTAATGAATAGAGGATCATCATCATACTTTGTTTAATGAATATTAAAATAATTTTTTTAAAAAGGTGCAATATTAAAATACTTTTTTAATGAATATGTAGAGAGAGTGAATGAATGGAGGCAATCAATGAGGGCCCTAAAACATTGATAATGTGTTGCCAAATTTCTGATGACGAAGGAAGCACTGGTTTGGCAGCATTGATAATGTGTTGCAGTGGTTATAAAGAAGATAGCCTCACTTCCCTAGTTCCCTTCATTTTCCTTTTTTTTTTCTCTCTCTCTCTGAGATTATCTTCTTCTTGTTCTTTCTTCAGCGATGCTACAATGGCTTTTTCTCTTTCTTCCTTCTTTGGCGACGACTCCTTCTCCTCCTCCTCCTTCGACTACAGCGGCTACTTCTTCTTCTTGTTCTTTGACTCCTCCTCCTCCTTATCCTTCTTCTTCGTCGTCAACGGCAACGACGCTTTAGAATTTTTTTAAAATTGAGACTGAACTAGAAAACCTATAAAACAGACTGATTTTACCTGTTTGATATTGGTTCCATACTGATTTTACTTTTTTCAATTCAACAGCCAAATCAAATCGAATCTTAGACCAGGAACCATTCCAACTGGCCATTTTGGTCCGGTTTTTAAAATATTGTTATAGCCTTTGGGCGGAATGAAGTTATTAATGGCAAAAAGAAATTAGACATGTGTCTAGAAACTTCAATGTGATGTATGATTTGTTGATCTCATTAGCTCTTGTCATTCATGTTTATTATATGCACTTGATTATTTTCTCTTTGGCTGTGTAGAGTTGTTTATTTTCTCACTGAGTAAATTACTCACTTTTTCCCTTCCCTTACAGATACACTAGAAGAAGAAGAGGCTTATCCTACAAAGTAGATACTCAAGGTCTTCATCCAATTGTCCGGAGTATAGTGCTATTCTTTTTGTGTATCTCATTCTTTTGGAAACTCTTAGTAATAGTTCTATAATCAAGTAGGTGAGATCCTAGGGAGGTTTATGTTTAGTTGCAAGATCATTTTGTATATGAATCAAAGTATCTAACTTTGTAGATTCTATTTGTAATATTCTTATTTGATGCATGTTGATGAGAATGAAATAAGATAGAAAACATGACAATGTAAAAGTATAACTTGATTAATAAAAGACATGTTCTCCCAAAATTTGAAATGACTTACATATTTTTATTTGGCTTAGATGTTATTTGATAATTATGTACAACAAAGGTTAGAATGGTTTTGGTTTAGGCTTATGGTGGTGAGGATTGAGCTCACCTACCATTCCGAACATGCGCCCAGTTTTGGCGCATGATAGTAAGTTTGAAAAATAATGGTTAAATGATAAATCTTATTAAAGCAAGTTTGAAAATAATGACTAAAGGATAAATCTACTGTTGCAAATCTAACTATATATATTTTTGCTATAGCAATCACTATAGCAGTAAGGTTTCACTATATAAAGGAAACTTCACAACACCAGTGGAACCAAGCTTTAAGTGTTCATTTATCATATTATCTTGAGTTCCATTCTTTTTAATTTCTAGTAAAAAGTTATGAGCTTAGTTTATGGGTCATATACACTTTAAAAATATCCACCATTATTTTTATTCAAGCCTTTTAATTCGATTTCTCATTCGATTTCTCAAGGATTTGAGTTCCTTGAGTGGGTGACTGGGAAAATCATGTTATAAGGGGAAGAGAACCCTTGTGAGGAAAATTTTTTTGGACATTTTGCTGTGGTTCACAAGTACCCATTTCAATATTGTGGTTTTAGATGAAAATTTCAAGAGCAATCTTGGGGACTAGATGTAGGTTTGGGAATTCTTAACTAAACAAGTATAAATCTATGTTTGATTTTCTGATCGCTATTCCTCTTTCATAAATTTTCATCTTGACAAAGCTTTCAATCTCCTTATTTAGAACTTTGTTTTTAATATGATTTTGTGCTTTTAAGCTTTACTTGCTTTTCAACTATTTTTCAAAATTTTTTCAACAAGTGGTATCAAATTTTGGGCTCTTGTTAAGGGCTTAACAATCTAAGAGTGAAGGAATGGCTGGATTAACTGATTGTATTTTGCCTGAAGGAAACTCCATTACCAGACTACTTGTTTTAATGGACAACATTATGGTTATTGGAAGTCAAAGATAAAAATGTTCTTTGATGCAGTTGATGAATTTCTAATTTGATTAAATTATGGTGCATTTTCTTGTTAAATTCATTACTTTCCTCATACTTGGATTATGATTTCTCAGTAAAATTCCTCTTGTTTTTGTTTAGTGAATTAATATTTTTCTCTTGTAAGTTTCTAACATTTTTATCCTCTCTTTTGCTAGTATTTTATGTTCTTCTTATGTTTTTATTAAGTTGAGTGTGAAAGGAGAAGTTTATAAGGGAAGAAGACTCAAGGAATTTTCAAGTTCATGTTGCAAAAGGATAATATATGAAGAAGCTATTTGTCATTCACTACTGTAGCAGTACAATGCACCGCTACAACAACAGCTCTCAAATTTTGACATAGCTCTCTGCCAGTCACCGTTATAGCAGTGGAATATGCCGCTACAACAGTAAATCCAAAATTCTGATTGTGCTCTTGGTCATCTTGGTGGACGTTCAGCATGCAGTTTTTAATTCTGTCAACTACAACTACAACAATAGATCATTTTTCTGAGTATGGGAACATGCAGACCTTAATTTGATTTAGCGATGGGTCATTTTTTTTTGAGTTTTTAATTCAGTAATGGGTCACATTACTGTAGCGGTGAGTCATTTTTCTATCACACACTAAAACATTTAAAAGGCGATTGGACAAAAAAGTTAGGGTATTTTGAGTTTAGGAATGCTAGGAGACGTTGTTTTCTGACCAAGAATGAAGGGGAACCTGACTCTTGGGAGATTAGAAGCTTCTTTCTCATTTCTAGCTTGGATTCATGGAGTTTTCTTTCCCCTTAACCTATTTTCTCTATTTTGCTGAGATGTGTGGCTAAATTTCTCCTCTAGGATTGTTATGAATTGTAGTTTAGATTATGATTTATTTATTTCTTAAACTCTTGTAATCATTGACATTTTAATACATGTTTACTCCTTCTTCTCTTAATACTTTCCTTTAACTTGATCAATTATTGGAATGATTGGTTGTTTTTATTGAACTTGAGAAAGGGAGGTAGAAACTAGGCTAATGAATGAGTAATATGAGTTCTTGAACTTTAGATTCTTAAAGGGATTGATAATTTAATGATATATTAATATAATCGTTAACTCGGTATAATTAAATTAAGGTCTCCATGTTAATGGATTATGAGTTTACATAAGGGATTACGAAACTTTAGATTTAAGCTTAGTTGCTATTTGGGAAAATTCCTCTAAGTAATCAAGGGCCTTAGATTAACATGATCAAGGATGAGACCAAGAGAGTGAGAGAAATAATAAATCCTAAGAAAGATGAAAGGGGATTAGCAATCATAGGGTTTTAATTGTGGTATTTTTGTTGTGTTCATCTATGACATATGCTTTTACTTTATCTTGGCTATTAAACTGAGTTGAATTTATAGCCATAGAGCTACCTTCAATCCAAAGAGCCATCAAAATAATATTCATCTTAGTTTTCTTGGATACTTGACACCTCAATCTTGTGGGACGATACTTTTTCATTCTTTATTACTTGAACGACTGGTATACTTGTCAAGTTCGCATCAGTAGTTGACTTGGATCTTTGGGATTTCATTGTGAATTATACTCCTACAAAGGTAGTAGAAGTTATATCCATTCCAAAGCCCAAAAGTGATTATATATAGATGTCATTTTTTTTGGGAACATTCTCATATGATGTGCCAAAATTAAATTAGTCAAGCATTTTGATGATTATAAATAAAACCATCTCCATCTATATATAATCACCTGGTTTTAAACCATCTTTGATGACCCCATTCCAAAGCCCAAAAAAAGAACTTTTTTAGGCTCTTATATTAAATTAGACAAAAATTTTGAGGGTGGTTAGGGAATATGAGTAAAAATTAAACCATCTTTTTTCCATATATAATCACTTGGTGGCATAACTTGTGAGACAATACTATTGAAAAATAAAACCTAAAATGGATAACATAGTTTTGTAGCAAAAAAGTAAAAAGTAAATAAAACTTTTAGGTATTACACTTTCTAAGTTTAACTCATAATTCTAAATTCTCTTTTGTATCTTTCATCTTTGACGAAATAAACTAGTCTAATATTTCATTTTTCCTTTCTAATTTCATTGCTTATCATCAATTATTTAAACTTCTTCTTCTACTACGAAAGTGAATGGAATTAAGCATTTATATAACAAAAAAAGAGGGAGGGCATTCATAAGTTGATTTCATCTGAACGGGTTGAAAGTTTATACACTCTTTATCTGAACCAATTAGCAGTGGGTAGGAAAAAAAAAAAACTGAACTAACTTGTCAACTCAAACTAATATTGCAAGTTGGTTTGGATTGGACAATTTAGTAAGTTAACCCTAGCCAATACACCCCTACTTTCTAGAAAAGAGAAGATTTGCCTCCTAGAAAGAAATGTCTTATTCCCTTGACCATTAGCTTTGATTAGGTTCTGTAATTTGCCTTTATTTGTTGGCTTAATTTTTTCCGCCCTGAAATTATCATTCACAACTTCTACTTTAATTTTTGCTTGTGTAATATACATCATAGTTTTCATCAATAAAAAATTGAAAACTATATATTCTTACATAATCCTAATTAAATTCTCTTTCAATTTTCTCCCTACTTTGGACTAGCTACTTTTTATAGAAGAAACCGGTTTTTATATATTTGTTATAACGTTGTTCAGTATAATTGTGAACATTTTAAATGTTTTGAAAAAGAAAATTATATTTTGTCACTTAAAATAAAGTTTATTTTTTGTTATATGCCCCTTAAACTCCAAACACAAAATATTGTTTCAACCATGCTTATTACGTTGTAAGGTTCAATTATAAATGATTTTATTAGACCTTAGTTTAATGGATAAAGGATAGGTGTTTTTCTTAAGAAATTAATAGTGTGATGTTATATTGTAAAAAAATGATCATATATTATGTCTAGAAAAATAAACACATGCATAAGGAATTGTTGAAACGATTAAACTAAGGGCTATACTAATGTTACGATAGCAAATGAGAAAAGTATAAAAAATTATTCGAAAAAATTAATTAGGATATATATTTTAATTATAATTATTTTATATAATTAATTGTAAAAAATATATATAATTATTTTTTAAGATTATACATTTTTTATATTTTAATTAAAAAGTCTGATTGTAAAATTATAAGAAATTTCATCTAATTTTTTTCTTATTTAAATGGAATATTTTGAGAATACATTAACTATAAGGAAATTGAAATATTGCAATTCAATTTTTCGAAGTTAAATTTTTTTTATTTGAATATATATATAATCATTATAAAATATATGTATTCCAAAATATAATACATACATACATAATATACTATAATGTATATACTATAATGCATAGTAAATATAATATATCATATATTACATATATAGTACATATAGTATACAATGATAGAACATCTTCAATTATTCTTTTGGGTCAATTATGAAAAATAAAAAAAAGTCCTCATGGTTTAGCCTGTTTTAAATTAATACCATGTGATTCAAAAAGTGTCAAATGAGTGGTTTGTGGTTTACATAATACTTTGGAGCCTTGTGATTTAGTTTTATTAAGTGTCTAATGGAAAAGTCACGTGAGGTGCATTTGACTCCCAAAAAAATTCTTCAGTTTATCTATTTTTAACTCTAATTTTGAAAATTTTCTCATGTCATAAATACTTAAAGGAAATTAAAACCTAAAATAGGGTATTAAAATGGGCAAATTGAGATTATTTACATTAAATAAATACGATTTAAGTGCAAAATTGCTTCAAATGTTTAGAAAATAGAAATATTTGCAAAATTAGGGTTCAAAAGAGACAAATTGAAAGTTATTTGCATCAAATAAAAAAGATTTAAGTGTAATTTACTTCAAGTGTTCCGAAAAGAGGAAATATGTAAAATTAGGATTCAAAATGGACAAATTGGGATTATTTACATAAAATAAATAAGATTTAGGTGCTAATTTGTTTTTAATGTTCAGGAAAATGAATAAATTTGAAAAGTTAAGGTTATAATGGTCAAAATTAGGAATTATTTATATAAAATAAATAAGACTTAGATGCCAATTTGCTTAAGCGTTCAGAAAATGAGTAAGGGTTTAAAATGGTTAAATTGGGGTTTATTTACATCAAATAAAGAAGTTTTAGATACTAATTTGCTTCAAGGGTTCGTAAAAAAGGAAATTTGCAAAATTAGGATTAAAAAATAGTCAAACTGGGGTTTTTTTTTTTAAATACAAATAAATGAGATTTTGGTGCTTATTTGTTTCAAGTGCTGGGAAGAAAGAAATTTGTAAAATTAGGTTCAAGTGTTCAAGAATTGCAAAATTAGGGTTTAAAATGGTTAAAGTGGGTTTATTTACATCAAATAAAGAAGATTTAGGTGCTAATTTACTTCAAGTGTTCATTAAAAAAAAAAGGAAATTTGCAAAATTAGGGTTAAAAAAATAGTCAAACTGGTTTTTTTTTTTTCAATATCAAATAAATGAGATTTTGGTGCTAATTTGCTTCATGTGTTGGGAAGGAAGAAATTTGCAAAATCAGGTTCAAGAATTGCAAAGTCAGGGTCTAAAATGGTTAAACTGGGGTTTAGTTACATCAGATAAAGAACATTTAGGCATAGTTTTGGGACTCGGATCGGCTTGGCGGGTCAACCTAGGACCTGGTGACCTAGGACTGAGATCGGTTTTAGTCATGCTTTTTGGCCCTGTCGACTCGACCGGGTCTTGACCGATCTGAGTCTCTCCTTTTTTTTTCAATGAAAAAATTTATTTTATTATTGTTTTATTTTTTTAAAAAAAACAATCCCTTAATTTGTGAAACTAACCCAATCACTTTTATGACTAACATATTCTCATATGTTCAGATAAGCACAAAAAAATTAAATTAAAATTATTTTTAGAAAAATAAAATTAGACCAAGTCGACAAATATAAAAGTTTTTTCTAACATAATTTTTACAACAAAAATTTCATGATTTAAGTCACTGAATATGATTGAGAAATTCAAATATACATTCTTAAAAAAACTGATATTCTGCATATTAGTCATATTATTATATTTGGATGATATTATTTATGACTTTATGTTTGAATTATTATGCATGTTTATGACTTTAAAGTTTGAAATTTGCATATAAATTATTTATTTTACTTGTTTTTTAATTTATTTATATATATATATATATATATATATATATATGTATATATATATATTAATTTATTTATCTGGTTTAGCAATTGACTCGGTAACCCAGTGGTTAAACTAGTGACCCGGTGACCCAGAAGTCAGCCCGAGTTAATGACCGGGCCGATTTCAAAAACATTGGATTTAGGTACTAACTTGCTTCAAGTGTGAATAAAAAAGGAAATTTGCAAAATTAGGGTTAAAAAGTAGTCAAACTTTTTTTTTTTTTCAAAATCAAATGAATGAGATTTTGGTGCTAATTTGCTTCAGGTGTTAGGAGGGAAGAAATTTGTATAATTAGGTTCAAGTGTTCAAGAATTGCAAAATTAGAGTTTAATATATATATATATATATATATATATATATATATATATATATATATATATATATATATATATATATATATATATATATAAGGAGATTACCTTTTTCGAAATCACGTGCACCTCACGTGGCTTTTCGGGCGTTAAAAAGTAAATGAAAATAAACTATAATATAGTGCCCATAAGTGTTATACAATATAGACTGCAAACCACTCGATTGACACTTTTTGAATCACAAGGTATTATTGACACTTTTTGAATCACAAGGTATTAGTGTGAAAATAAGCCGAACCAAGAAATGTTTTGGTAATTAATCCAAAATTTTATAATACCTTAATAAATATTAAGTTATTTATTTAAATGTTAAATTTTTTAACAATTAATAATTTCAGAGTTTAAATTAAGTAAATTTTATATTATATTATGTATTTATCAATATTATTTGAGTTCAAATAATTTGATATTTATTATTATAAAATTATAAGATTTTGAGTTTAAATTTTATGAATAAAAAGTTAACGCTAAAAATTTTTTATATTTTGTAGTCTAACATAGTTAAAATCAAATTAGTTGTAATCTAGTAGATTTTTAAATCTTGCCAATTATAAAAATATATACTTTTCGTTAATATTAATAATATTTGTTTTCGGCCGAGCGGAGAGGGGGAACACAGAAGAAACACAACTAGGGAGATTAAGATATTAAAATTTTGTTTTATAAGTCTATACATGCATGCAAAAAGTATCAACTAAAAGAATTATTTATTTCATTGTCCAAAACAATACTTTTAATAAAATTTTGTATAAATAAACGAGTGTGAGCCTAAACTAAATTATTAATATCATCATTATTTATTTAATTGTTGTTTATTGATGGGTAAAGTTAGTTATGGATTCAGTGGAGCCGTGAGTCTAGGCATGGAATGGACGCTTGGGGGATGAGCTGGAGCTCCAACTCAAAAGTCAAAAGTCAAAAAGTAAAGGCCCTAAGCAAACCTCGTTAGTTGCCTAGGTGTGTATGTTATGTTGGACCAACCAAAATCCCAAGGGCATTTCTGGTATTTCAGATGCGGTGGCATCTCGCTTTCCCACGCGGACAGCACTCCATGTCTGACGCGTTTGTGCTTTGACTAAGACCCCACAATACTCATCTCCAATCTCCACCGTTCATTCCTGATGCTCTTTCCTCCGTCTCCCACGTCACCCCACTTGCGCCCCACGTGTCTCCCCACCCCTCACATCGCATCCTCCGCAAGACAACACTATTCAATTTTATTATTAAAATAAATTAAACATTTGAAATTAGTTTCTTGAATTTTGTTTTGATTTTGATTTCGTTTCTATGATTTTGTTAATATAAATTTTTGAAATGGAAATTTTAGGATATGATTGCATTAAATCTTATAATATAATAACAAAAAAATTAAGTTGAAACATTTATAAAATTTTAAGTACTTGATTCTAGACAATAGCATTTTAGACTTAAAACGTTGGGTTGACGAGGCGAGCGGATTTGCTGCTGTACAAAATGGTGTTTTTTGCTGCTTTTCACTTTCAGCAACGGTTTTTACCGTTGCTGAAAGTTTTGGCAACAAAAAATTTGCCACAATAACGTTTAGCAACGGTAAAAACCGTTGCTAAAAGTGAAAAGCAGCAAACGGCACCCTTATGCACAGCAGCAAATCCGGACTCGTTGACGAGTGCTCCTGACTTCGTTGCTCGTTGGAAACGAATAGGATATGTGTGTTCTTATTCTTCATAGGTGATTAATTATTTTAATTTTGTCTTTAAAAAGATTACGTTATTTTAATTTACTCATTTTGTTACTAAATTTTAAAATTTATTATTATCATATTTCAAGATTTTGTTGCCAAATAGCACTTTTAATAAAAAAATGAAAAACAATTAAAAAATATAATTTTTTAAAAATTACATCAGGACACTGATCCATTGAAGACCAAATGAAACAAAACAACTATAATATTTCATAAATAACATTTGTAATTTACTATTAAAACAACAATATTTTTCAACTGTCAATTTTATAACTCAAGTGGTGTAAAGTAAAATACTATAGAATTAGAGATTAGGGTTCAAACTCTTTGGTCCTCAAAAAATTTCAAGATAGTAGACAAAAAGGAAATAATTGCTATTTATAACAAATTAATGATTTCAATTGTCACAGTAATATAAATTGGAAAAAACTTAAATTTTATATTTTTTACCATCAAATGTTTTAATCAGAAATATGACAAATATATAATTTTTTAATCAAAATATATAATCTTTAAATAATAACATTATATTTTTTTTACAACTCATTATTTCTAGATTATTTTTTAAAATATTTTACACATATTTTTCTAGTAAAAAATCTTAATAACCAAAATTGTATGTAAGTGTTTTGGATATGGATATGACAATATAACCAAATCTGGTCCGAAATTGAAACCTGGGGCCGATGTCTGACGGCACAGCATCCAACGGCCTTAGTCAATTCCATCGCACGGCCTCCATTCTGCCACGCCACGCCGGATGAGAGCGTACATGTGCCAGCGAGGCCTGTCTCGTCGCAAAAAGGGGAGGGACAGCTTTGGCATCAACAATCAATCGGACATACCTGAGGGAGGTGGGCCCCACCATCTTTCGCTGATGTCGGTGGTGTGGTCCGGTCTCCGATGACGTGTCCCACCAAGTGGACTCTGAGCCGATGCGGGTCCCACGGGGCAATGCAACGTTTGCGACGTTGCGTAGCCGGCTGGCTCACCTCACCCACTATCTATCATCACGCGCGTCGTCCTCTAAATTATCGTAAAGTGGCCCCCGTGTCAGATTCGGCATCCACGTGGGAGGCTAGCCACGTGGCCCATAATAATTGGATTTCATGCGTCCACGTTTCGTTGCGAGGATGTATCAATATTTTATCACCAATTGGAATATTTTAACTATTTTTAAAGATTAAATTCCACTTCCATCTTTTAAGAACTTTTAAAACTACACATTTCTCTCTTTTATTTATAGGTACAACTTTTTTTTTTCTCTTGCAATTGTAAAATTGTTATACTTTATTTTAATTTCGTATAATCTGTAGTTTCTTTTATAAAAAATATACTACTTTATATCCTATTTTGATTATTGATAAAATATTATTATAATATTTAAAAATTAATTTTTTAGATTAACCAAAAGTATTTAAGTCAAAAAATACATAAAATTAAAAATTTATTGAATGCAAAAAATAAAAAACATAAAATTCAATTAAATGTAATTTATTTTATCAGAGAATATTGGTATATGATGTCAAAATAAAGATTAGAGATTCACTACAAGTGTTGATTTTATAATCTTGAAAAAAGAAATAGACAATAAAGAAAATCAGAATTTTTTTTTAGATAAATAACCATTCAGAGTCTTACCATCAAATTATAAATATTAACTAATTTATATTTAAACAATATAAGATCTCGATAAATAATAAGGCTCCCCCTCCAATTGAATCAAGTGATGAAATGAAAAAGTTAAGGATCAATAAAGGTTGTCCAGAAAATTCTGATACTCTGCAGAAACACCGTGGGATTTATTATAAATTAAGTGGATTTCAGTATTCTGAAATAATAAAACTCCCACTCATGAGTCACGAACAAATGCTAATAGATATGGGCAATATAATTCAAACAATAATTGCGGCATTTCATTCTTTCCTCTTCAATTTACAAATATATTACATGTTCAGTTTTTATTGCAATTTTATTTTGCCAGTGGCTAAATTTCTATACTGCCAATGGGTACAGTTTTGTTGAAAACTTTGTAGGAAGTAATTTATAAATACATCAAATTACAATGTTGGAACTTAAAATTCTACTAAATAATCAGATATAATATGAAATAAAATAATTAAATATAATATAAAATAATAATTATAAGTTAAGATGAATTAATAAGCATTGAAGTATATGAGAATACCTATTGTTCAATATTTAAACTACGTTTTGGTTTAAGAATATAACTGAAATTAATTAAAAATATATAATTTATAATTAATATAAAATAAAATTTTAAATTATAATTAAAATATGTGTCAAAAGTTATCAATATTGTTTTTGTTGATTAACTTAGTAATTTTTTAAAATTTTGAATTTTAAATATAAAAATTGAATTTGAAGTTAATAAAAATAATGACATGAATATCGAAATTTCTAGAATAAAAAATGGGAACAACCGGAATGTAAAGTGTGGTGAGGGATGAGTCATGAGTGCTTGGACATTAAAAGCACGCTTACGCATGTGAGTGGGCCTAGTGGTGCGTGACGCCAGCCTTCAGAAGGGCCACGTCATCGAGCAACATGGGCCGTCGATTCGCCTGCCTGCATCGACTGTGGAGCGCCTTTCTCGGTCTGACGTGGTGGCGTCTTTTCTCCAACGCTAAAGGCGAAGACCGAGAGGATGACGTGTCCCCCAATCACATGGCTCACCACGTAACCCTCACGGTGGGGCCCATTTGACGTGGACCTGAAGCAAATTTCAGATCGGATCTCATCCTCTCTCTCTCTCTCTCTCTCTCTCTCTCTCTCTCTCTCTCTCTCTCGTTTTAAAATTTTAGAATTGTTATTCCTGGAATATCCAGGATATGGTAAGTGAATTTACGAACATGCCCCTACTCCCCGCTTTCGTTGAAATGAGGTACCCTAAATTTTACGACTACATCAAAATGAAATGAATAATCACCGTATAATTATTATTTACTGTTTATTCCATTATTGAACATCCAAAGATTAAAAAAAAAAATTTCACCCAGTGATGTACACGAATATGACAGTTACATAATTTATTTATTCATTTTAATGCGAGAGATGATAAATAAACTAATTTTGAATATTGATGGCATGAGTTATGTAGCAGCTATTGTATAAGATGACATTTTGTGATTTTGTTTTGTACGTAAAATTAAAAATTTAAAATGTCTCTTCGCCGTTAAATTACACCCAAAAATTTAATGATCTTGTGATACTATATGGTTTTACAAGTATAAATAGAAAATTAGTGCATTTTAGTTTATTATACAGAAAAGCAATCTTTTTTAAAATTTATGTCTCTAAAAATCATATCTTTATTATTCTTAGAATTCAATAGTTGTACCACTCTAATTAGGGATGACAACGGAGCGGGGGCGGGGGCGGGAAGTGCTTCTCCCGTTCTCGTCCCTGCCCCCAAAACTTGTCCTCGTCCCCGCCTTCGATCCTGTCGGAGAGAAAAAATTTATCCCATTCTCATTTTCGCAGGAAGCGGGAACCCATGGGGACCCCACAAGATTATTTAAAAAATTTAAAAATGTAAAAAAATCAATAGTACATATTTTAGTAAAAAATCTTCTCTTTCTCTTCTGGGTTGGGGGACAATTGGGAAAATTCAGCACTCATGTATGTAAGATTAACAAAATCAATTAATTTTGGGGGACTAAGATTAGGGTTTTATTTTTTATTAAATTTATTTTAATTATTTTGAATATAAAATAACTAAAGATCCCTAATACATATTATATATATAAATATTAGGGGTATTATGTAAATTTACTAAAATACCCTTCAGAGACGGGAACCCTGCAGGATGGGAGTGTAATCCCTATTCCCGTCCCCGTTTAACTTTCGGGAAAATTTTTTCTCCTACCCCCGTCCCTGTGGGAGAAATTCTCCGTCAATTGGGCCCCAAATGCGGGGATCTCTACGGGTTTCTCTAAATTCGGGTCCCTATTACTATCCCTAACTCTAATCTGTCAATGTTGACATTGATAGAATATTTTTATGGCTTTCTTTTATGTAAAAACAAAATAATTTATATAAAAACTAATCTTGGAAATGGTTAAATCATTTTTTTTTAAGATTAAATTTAGATGGAACTTTATATTTTTACCATCAATTGTTTTAATAATAATATAATAATGATTTATTTTTAAAGATAAATATATAGCTTTTATAGTATATCGTTATAAAATTAAATTTTTTACATGTCATTTTTTTATTAAAAAATTGATAACGAAATAAGTCTAATTTTTCTTAAAATTATATTTTTACATAAATGTAGCAAAAAAATGCTTGATTTATTTTCTTTTTTTGAATAAACAAAATAAAACACTTCTGGATCTTATAAAACACAAGAACGAATTTATCAAAGAAAAAGAAGAGGAAAAAAAGGAGAAACAAGCAAACAACCGACTATTTGATAGGTTCGGCTTTTTTATTTGTATTTGTTATGCTTGTCTTTTTAGCAACGATTAAAATTGTTGTTAAAACTTTTAGCAACAGTTTTAACATAGTTAAAACCGTTGCTAAAAGGACAAGCATGTCTCTGCTAGTTTTTAAAACAAGCAGAAGATCCTTGCTACTATTTGAGGGGCATCATTTTCAGTTTTAACTTATTGCATAGACGTAAAACAACAAAGTTGGGAGTGGCATTAGGAAAAATTCTAAAGAAAGTAAGAAGAACAAAAAACACAATACAAACTACTCAAAGTTGAACCAAACTGACTAAATCAAATCAAACTGATCAAAAATTGACCAAAATAAAAAAAATGATGTCCAATTCAATTATTGAGATATGAATTTTCATTAGTTTAATTCGGTTGTCAGTTTAGTTTGATTTTATTTGATTAAAATTGAACTTTAACCGAAACAACTAGCTATATAAAAAAATTATATTTTGTATACATATAATATTATATTTATATATTTTTATGTCAACAAAATTATTTTTTATATATTTAATAATTAATTTGGTCTCTTTTTTTAATTAATTTGATCTTTTTTATATTTATATATATTTTATTGAAATTAAAAACCACAAATTATTGTAAACCAAACCGTCTAACTAAAACTGAACAAAATCGTCCACAAATTAAAATCGAATAGGTCCAATTTTTTTGATAAAACAGACTAGGTCAGTTCAGTTTGGTTCATGTCCAAAATTGAACCAATCCAAGCCTATGTACAACTGTAACACAAACAAGTCTGGGACAACGAGTTCCCTCTGAAGAGCCCAAGGAGCCGCCCATTAACTATCACTTGACCTTTCATTTCTTTGTTTCCCATTGCCATTTTTTGCAACCAATCATATCACCTCCCAGTCACATCGTTTCACTCTCCTTTCTTTTCTCATCGAAATTGGCTCTGTTGGAGCCTCCTATACGGCTTCACAGTCGTTGGAGCCGCACATCTATACTTATTTATTTTTTAAAATCTAAATGCACTATTTTGTTTAATTTGACAACCAACCAGGATGTAATATCCCAAGAATTTATATGAATATTTAAAGTCTAATTTGAAGTTTAGTGAAAAATTTAATTACGTGGAAAATTTGCTTTTTGAATTAGTGAAGAAAATGAGGGAATAGAAATTTTAATTTTTAATTTAGGAAATTTTTACAAATTCTCAAGGACTAAAGTGAAAAGAAAAGAAAGTATAGAGGACTTTTGAGAAATGACCAAATAGGAACCCGAGAAGAAGAATAGAGCTTATGGGAATGAATTATGAGTCCGGTACCGAAAGGATAATAGATTTGGGGTTAAAGTGGAGTTTGAGATATTGAGAGGGACTAAAGTGAAATAAGGAAATCTGTGGGGCACCTAGGATTTAGAAATACCTGAGGTGAGATTTTATGAATTTGCTTTTGCTAGTCTTGACTGAGGGTCAATTGCAGAGCAAGTGATAATTTCACCCCGGGCGAGTAAATAGGTGGCCTCACCTATTTTTTTTCATTTTTCTCATTTCCTCTCTCTCTCTTCACCTTCTCTCCTCTCGTTCTCTCTCTACACTCCAACTCCACAACCGGGCTTTGGAGGGTGGATCTCGGGCTACGGGGCGAGCCTCTAGGAGCCAAGCAACGTAGGGAAAGCAAGGAATCGAGGTATAACTTTCTATTTCTCAAGCTTTTCCCTATTTTCTAGTTTTAAGAAAGTTTGGGGTAAAAATCGAGATTCTGGCTTCGTTTCTCGATTAAAATTGGTGTTTTTGGTGTCTAAATGCTCCTTAGACATTAAAGGTGAGATCCTATGGAAGAAATCATGAAAAACGGTGGAGATTTGGCTGGATCTGAGCCAAATCCGAGGGGAATCACGAAAGGTCGCGATCTTGGCGCCCAGGCGCCAGCTCTGGCGCCCAGGCGCCAAGGTTCAGAAGGATTTGGGAAATTAGAAGGCCTTGGCGCCCAGGCGCCAGGCTTGTGTTGGCGCCCAGGCGCCAGATGTACTGAAAAACTTAGCTTATTTTGATCAGTCATAACTTCTTCATCCGGACTCCGTTTTGGGAAAACTTTATATCGTTGGAAAGCTCTTTGAGTCTAGTTTCCAATGGTATAAGTTTCATTTAGATATTCATTACCGGTTAAGAGTTATGACTTAAAATGTGAGTAAAGGTCGAGAGTAGTGATAGAAAATTTCTCTATTTCGTAACCCTGATGGTTTTTGTCTGGTTACAATAGGAATGGTCAAAGTGCAAAGTGGGAGTGCCGAGAGCGTGAAATCCAGGTGAGTGGGTTAATACTTGCTATGATTAAATATCTGTTATTGACTTTTTGCATCATAGTGAAAATATGTTGTATATCCAAGTTTGAAGAGGATGATGTGGAACGATGAGGCATAAACAATTGTGGAACGTGTCTGGTAATGTATATAATTATATTTTCTTATTTTCCCATGAATGGAGGTTATATGATGGATTGTGAATGGCATGTGAACTGAGTTGAATAATTGTTCTATATTATGGGTTATGTTGTATACATGCTATGTTGCTGGAACCACATTGATTATGTTGTGGCTTGAATTGTAAATGACTGAGTTGTGTATGTGGCTCAAGGTTATGATTGAGGATGTTTTTATATGTGATTGTGATTGTGTTTGACTGGAAAGGAAAGACATGGTGGTGCACCCCATGGAGAAATTTATGTGAAGTATAAGGGTGGAGATTATAAATGGAGCGATAAGGGTGGATGCGGCGGGGGCCGCGGGCAATGATCCAGAGGTATTCTGGACGACCCGGTTGGTACGGGAAATGTGTGTGAAATTGATTTCACCGATTGCTGTTGTGAATCTTGAATTATGTTGAAATGTATTTGATTTACTTGGATATTGTTGTGAGGTATTATGAATAATATTATATTATATGATGATCGATTTACGTATGATTGCTGCATGTTATCATTATGATGCATGATATTTTTTTGTCATAGTGTTGTGTTATCTACTCACTGGGCACGTGGTTTGCTCATACCCCTCTTATTGATATTTTTTTTCAGAGTTGACAGCTAAAGGTAAATATCGGAATAAGGAATTATGGATCATTAGTCCATGATTTCCTTTTCATTTGTTCAGGATAAAGGTATAATAGTTAAGTCTTATTCTAAGTTGTATAAATCTAGAAATCTCTGTAATCGGGTAGGTTCATTCAGTGATGTAATGTGAGTGATTGTAGTACGTATAGAGAACTCGTTTTGGTTGCATGAAAAAGAATTGTATGATTTTTAAGAGAAAGATAGGCTTACGGAGGTGAAATGAAATTCACTTTCCGTGCCGGTCACGTGCTCAAATTTTGGGACGTGACACAGGATGTGACATATGGCATCCTGAATGGTCACCTCTAACTTCTGCTACGTGCCATTAATATATTTACTTCTACTTTTTTTAATTTACCAAACATACTATTTAGTAATGTGTGTGTGTGTGTGTTTTTTTTTTTGGTTTAACTTGGCAGCCAACTAGGTGGCAATACGTGACATCCTGGTTGACTCGTCCTATTGTGCGTGACCCGACTTGACTTACCTTCTTGATTTTCAATTAGGTCACTTTTTCCACAAGCCATTCTTGCCTAAATGCTTTATGCTTTCGTTCACTGCCAGTCAGAGAGGTTCCTATTGCCACCATCGTCCTTGTGGAGTTCCTTGCAATCTACCCGAGACATAGAGGTCTCTGCTGTGGTTACCATGTCTGCCATCGTCCCTAAGCAACCCGTGTAAAGTCCATGCATTGTTATGCCTTTCCTCCATTCACCATCGGGCCGTTGTTTGTCACTAATCCAAAGCACTCTGAGATTTAAAAACGTATCAGTTGCTGTGGTAATTTCTATGCATTTCTATCTGTGCCTTTGATGAATGAGATGCTAAATATTTTCATCCACTAGTCCTTCATTGGTCTGCTGTTGTCGTTGTTCATTTGTTGCTATTGCTTGGTTTTTTTTTCTCTTGTATGTCAATGCTAAATAATTTTAGTGCTGTTGACATTTTATAACTGGCCCAAATGCTTCTTGTAAGTTATCATCATTGAACACATTGCAAACAGAGAAATCATGACTAGTGGTGGCTGACAAAAAATAACAAGATTGGTTCTTGCTAAACATATTAATGATAGAATAAAGGAAAGATTTATCATTGTAATGAGTAAGGTAGAAATTTATCACTTGTAACAAAACAAAATATATTTTAACATCTTATAAGCTTTTTAGCCCAAATGTGACAGAATGAGTGCAAATTCTTGCCATGCGAGTCTTCCAATTTTCGTAAAATTGCCAACTGACAGACATAACTTGTAATTCCTCAACATAAAATAATTCATTTATATGATAGCATTATGCCAAGATTTCTTAAATTGCTACTCTTATGCCATTTAATATTAACTAACATTTATTGACATCCTATCAAAAAAATACAAAACTAATATTTATTGGAATATATCATCATTCTATTTTTGCAATTAGCTCTACAACAAAATAGAAA
Source organism: Biancaea sappan (assembly GCA_037074585.1). Lineage (NCBI taxonomy): Eukaryota > Viridiplantae > Streptophyta > Magnoliopsida > Fabales > Fabaceae > Biancaea > Biancaea sappan. Next base: position 36,990,098 of record CM073499.1, read on the forward strand.
GATATAAATTCACTTAAATTGTACACACAATTGAAGTTTTACATAAGATAGTAACTAGGAAGCAAATATAATCTCAATTAACAACTTAGTATTAACCTCAGAAACCCGTTACTAATCGACCCTAGCTCTTCCTCTCTTCATTTCTTACATAAAGTGGTCTCAAGTATATTCTAAAGCTTAAGTAGAAGAACCTCCTTTGAAAGCTTAGATTGTTAGCCACTTAGCCTACATTTCCCCTCTTAGAGATACTAATAAAACTAAACATGGGCCTTCTCCTAAGGATTTAAGCTTTTAGTATGAAGTTGTCCCCATTATAGCATTAGAGCCCCTATAACCAAATGATCAATCTTTGCCATTCCTACTCTCCTTATTAATCTAAATTTCAGTACAAGGTAGTGGGTTTGAAATGGTGGGTTCATTATAGGTTAAAGGCAAGATTTATTGTGGCAACCAAAATCTTACTAATAGTTAACTAGTCTTTGGAGATGTGTTTAAATTACCTGATTGGTGCAGATTCAAGACATCTCTGTTGTAGTTTGAGTATAAATTTATATTCACTTTCCATTATTTCATTCTTTTATTTGTGTTGAGTTCTATTTAGGTTTTTGATTCCTTTTTTGTTTTTATTTGTTCATTATTTGAATAGGATAATCAATCTAAAGTTCAATCCAATTATGTCGTTGAAAACTTCAATAGAGGTCATATTGAAAATCTAAGGTTGGGATAAAATTTAATACTTTAGACAAGGCATGGGAATTTTGGAGGGCATATGATGGACAAATTGAATTTGGAGTGAGAAAAGAGTGGCATAGAAAGAGTAGAAAGGATAGAAGCATAATATCTTATAAATTTTTTTTGTTTAAAGGCGGGGTTTCGAAAACTGGATAAAAGACATTTGAACCCTAATATTCCCCACCAAGAGACTAAAACTAGTTACATGATGAATGTGTTATTGAAAACTAGCAACGATAAATTTAAAGTTCATGAATTTGTAGAGGAATACAATCATGAACTTCATATTATAGAAACTAGTCATATGCTTCAATCTCAATGTTAAATCTCTAAAGTGCAAGCACATGAGATTGAATTAATAGAGGATTTTGGAATTCGACAAAAATCCTCTTTCGACTTGATGAGTATGCATGTGGTAAGAAGATTTAATCTTGGATAAACATGCAAAAATGTGAAAAATTATTTGAAGTGGAGAAGGCAAATGGAGTATGGAGACGCTGGTGCATTGTTGAATTATTTTCAAAAGCAATTATTAGAAAATCCATCGTATTTTCATGCCATCAGATGGGTTTAGAGGAGTAGATAACAAATGGTTTTTGGGTTGATCTAAGAATTATAATTGATTATGTGTTTTTTGGGATGTGGTGTCACTTGAGACAACATTCAAGACCAATAAAGCCACTCGCTGTGATCAATGGGTTTAATCATTATAGAGAAATCATTATATTCAGAGCTACTTTATTATATGATGAAACTATTGACTTGTTCAAATGGCTTTTTGAGACATTTTTGGAGTTTCATGGCCAAAAAAACCTCTTATGTTGTTGAAGATAATCAATGGCTAGCGTCACTTTATAGTATTAGACAAAAGTAGGCAACATGTTTTATGAGACAAACTCTCACAATTAAAATGCAAAGCACACAATTTATTGAGAGTTTTAATGATAACTTGAAGGTTTTGATGAGATTGGACTTGGATATTGTACAATTCTTCAAGCGCTTTGAGAGTTTTATGGAGAACAAGCAGTGCAATGAACTGGAGTTTGATTACAATTCTAGGGAAAAAAATGCCGCAATGTCGAAGCCTCATATGTTGAAATAACATTATGAGATTTATACATATACTGTGTTTGAATTATTCCAAAAAGAATATGATGACATAGTGCAGGCATATATCAAGGAAAGAAACGAGAGTTAGCCAATAAAGACATATGTTGTTGCCTTGTTAGATAAGTCGAGAGATTACAACGTATCTTTTGACCACTTAGATAAGATAGTTACATGCAGTTATCAAATGTTTGATAGCGTTGGTATCTTATGTTGTCATTCCTTGAAGTTATATAATGTGAATGATGTCAAACTAATCCCAGAGCAGTATATATTACATCGATGGACCAAGAAATCAAGAATCGATGTGATACTCGATGTTAGGAAGAAAGAGATACAAGCAGATCCTAGACTAGAGAGCACACAATGATTCAGACATCTCAGTGAAGAAGCAATAAGATCAGTAGCTGAAGCCTCCAATAGTGAATAAGGGTACTCCATATGATTTTAGATTTATTTTCCAAAGGAAATAAGAGATTAATTAATCTTCATTCATTGCGAAAGGAGTAAAAGCCTCATGTGGATAGACATATTGATGCCATTGTCGTGCCCACAAATTAGTGCACACCACAACAATTTAGATTCAGGCAAAGACCCATTAAGAGTTCTAAGGAACGCTAAAAGAGTTGTTTAGAGGGTTAGGGAAAAAAGCAAAAGAAGATCTACAGTTATTAAAGATTCAACAATACCGCTGTCTAGAGTAAGTAAAATGTGCTTTCATATGTGTTTAAGAAAAATGTGTGTCTATATGTCTAACAAAATTTGTTATTTGTCGATGAATAAAGCACAATATCCAAGTTTGGTCTCATGCTCGGCACCTCTAACACCTTAAACACATGTTGCCAATTTGAGATTTACTGAATTGTTAATGGTTAAGATTCTATGACATAATAGAAATTAATTTGTTCTAACTAATTTTTATTCCCCTATTGATTTCTATATGTCTTAATGTAGGGTCCTTTTGACCATTGCACACCATCGCTCGATGCATTGGAATTTATTAGACATTTTTCACATCCAAATCATGGCACTTGAGGCATTTTATTGGTGAAAGGTGATCATTTTTAAATTGTAAATTATCATTCTTTTTAATCTAGTTGTGAATTGATGCATAGAATATTGAAGAATAGCCTAATTCTGAGTTTACGATCATTATGAACTTACTGGTGTTTGCCAAATATTGCTGTTGGAATGTTGTTGGAACCATGACGTGTATTTTCTAATTATTGACTTTTTGTTATATGAAGAACCTGAATATCTATGTGGGTGAAATTGTTAGAGAAAAACTATGATTTTAGATAAACATTGCTTCAATTTTGGGCTTTTATGTTGGAGGATTAAGTTAAAACTCTTTAACTCACGTAAAACATATGCGTGTGGTAATAAATTTTCATAAAAGTGCAATGGGAAAAGGGCCAAAGTGTGCACAGTGACTGAGATATAAGAAAGTTATGTATACTAGGTGGATGGAGAATATAATTGTTGAGGTTGGAAAGCTCCAATGGCGGGTAATATCCAAGAAAGAATGTTGAATAAGCTTTTATGATATTTGTAACAAATGGCTCTTAATGCTGTTCCTCTTCTAACTTTTCAATTCAATTAAATTGTTTACATTTTCCAGAGTTGGGAGAAGGCCGTTGACTGCTACAGCCCATTGGTCCCGTTGCACCTGTTGATTCTGGTAAGTTATTTATTTTGTGGAAGCTAAGGCATCATGGTTCTTTTTGTGAGATGTTGCTGCATCATCATTATTATAGTTGTTGAACATAAGCCTATGTTGAATATTTTGCTAAGGCATTAAAATTCCATTCTAGGTTCAAAATTTTTAAGTCTATGTTGAATATTTTGCTGACAGGATTATGATAGATTATTTTGTTGAGATCTTATGGGAAGCTCACTGGCGACTATACATTACAAGAAAGGGTGGATGTCCAGACAGGCATAACAATGATTCTTAAGCTGTATCTGGAATTTTATGTAGTTATAAATTAAATACTATATTTACTTTAATTTTATTGTAATTTTACCTTTTTATAAATAAATTTGTATATTTGCTGAAATTTTATGTTTTTATAAATTAAATGCTATATTTACTTTAATTTTATTGTAATTTACATTTTTATAAATTAATTAAATGTTATATCTTACTTTAATTTTAATTTTAATTTTATTGAAATTTTACATATTTATATATTAATAAATTATGTGCTATTTTTTTTTGCATTTCTTAACTAATCCCGGGCAAAATTATGCATTCCAAAGGTCCAAAGGCGGGTCAACCAAGATGCCATGTGTCACATCCTCGTTGGTTGCCAAATTAAACAAAAAAACTACTAAACAAAAAATTTAAATTAAAAAAAGAAGAAAAATGTAAATATATTAACGGCGTGTAGCAAAAATCAGAGGTGGCCAACTAGGAATTTAAAAAAAAAAGAAGAAGAAAAAAGTAAATATATTAACGGCGTGTAGCAAAAATCAGAGGTGGCCAACTAGGAATTTAAAAAAAAAGAAGAAGAAAAAAGTAAATATATTAACGGCGTGTAGCAAAAATCAGAGGTGGCCCACCGAGATGCCACATATCGCATCCTGGTTGGTTACCAAACTAAACAAAACAGTGCATTTAGATTTTAAAAAAAGAAGTACAAATGCATGGCTGAAATGGCAGCTGTGGCTCCTGCCTATTCGTGCGCAGGAGCAGAGCCGGTTACTTTCCCTTCCCTTCCCGTACCAATTCACACTTCAACCCAATTATCTAGTTTGGTGTTTCTTCTTCTTGTCTGTTCATGTTTATTATATGTACTTAACTATTTTCTCTTTGACTGTGCAGAGTAGTTTATTTTTTCACTGAGTGAATCCCATTTCCTCTCCTTATATATAAACCAGAAGAAGAAGAGACTTATCTCATAGAGTAGATACTCAAGGTCTTCACCCCCATTGTTCGGGGTATAGTGCAATTCTTTTCATGCATCTCATTCTTTTGGAAACTCTTAGTAGTAGCTCTATAATAGAGTAGATAAAATCTTAGAAAAGTTTATGTTTGGTTGCAAGATCATTTTGTATATGAATTAAAATATGTAACTTTTGTAGATTCTATTTGTAACATTCTTATTTGATGCAGCTTGATTAATGAAAGACATGTTCTCCCTGAATTTAAAATGACTTACATATTTCTATTTTGGCTGAGATGTTATTTGATGATTGCATGAAATAAGGCTTAGAATGGTTTTGGTTTAAACATATGGCGGTGAGGATTGAGCTCACCTACCGTTTTGGTCACATGCCCAATTTTAGAGTGTGATAGTTTGAAAAATAATGGTTAAATGATAAATCTTATTGTAACAAGTTTGAAAAAGGATGATTTGAGGATAAATCTTACTGTAGCAAATTTGACTATATTTTTACTATACATCACGCTGTTTTCTGTATTGTTAATATATTTCTACTGAGCTTTAAATTATCTTGAACTTTCTATTATCTTTTAAGTAAATTTTTATTTAACCCAATTCACCCCCCTCTTGGGTTCCAGCCATATTTATCAATTGGTATCAGAGCTTGGACTCTTGATTAAAGACTTAACAGTCTAAGAGTATAAAATGGCTGGTCTTGGTGATTGTATTTTACCTGAAGGAAGCTCCTTTACAAAACCTCCTGGTTTTAACGGTAACCATTATAGCTACTGGAAATCCAAGATGAAACTATTCTTTAATGCAGTAGACCTAGATCTCTGGGATATTGTGGAAAATGGACCTTACATACCTATGAAGGTTGTTGAAGGGGAAAGTATTCCAATACCCAAAAGAGAATGGTCTGAAACAGAAAAGAAATTGGTTCATCTAAATGCTAAAGCTATAATGATTATTGTTAGTGCCTTAAGTCAGGATGAATATTTCAGAGTTTCTAGCTGTACAACTGCCAAAGAAATGTGGGACACTTTGGAAGTTGCACATGAAGGAACTCAAGGAGTTAAAGAATCAAAAATTAGTACTCTTACAAATGAATATGAAAATTTCAAAATGAAGAGTGATGAAAGTATAAGTGAAATGAAATTAAGATTTACTCACATTACTAACCATCTCAGAGCTCTTGGTGTAACTTATGCAGAATCTTCTCAAACTACCAAGATATTGAGATGTCTCACCCTCGAATGGGAAGCCAAGAGAACAGCAATCGTGGAAGTAAGAGGAGAATCCATGAAATCACTCACAGCTCTGTTTGGAAATCTTCAAAACTATGAGCCAAAAATTCTGGAAATGAGGCAAGAAGATGAATCCAAGAAAAAGAAGACTCTCTCCTTAAAGTCATATTCCTCCAAGAAATCAGAAGCAGAAAGTGATGAAGAAGAAGAAATCAATGAAGAAGATCTTGGTCTTTTTATCAGAAAATTTAAAAAATTTATGAGGAACAAAAATACAAGAAAATGGAGAAAAGACCAAGATAGAAAAGAAGGCCCTACATGTTATAAATGCAAAAAGGTTGGGCATCTAAAATGGGAATGTCCACAACTCAACAAAGAACAAGAAGAAAAGAGAGGCCATGACAAAAGTAAGAAGAAGGCATATGTATCTTCAATATGGCCTAACAGTGAATCAGATGAAGAAAATGAAGAAGCTAATCTCTGCTTCATGGCAAAAGAAATTCAAAAATTGACTATACAGCCGAGCATTTCAGATAATTCAGAAAAGGAAGAAAATAGAGAAGCTAATCTTTGTCTCATGGGAAGAGATAATGAAGAGGTAACTTCTTTTGAACCCTTATATTCATTTGATGAATTACAAGAAGCTTTTGAAGAATTGCATGATGAATCTGTACAGCTTGCAAAGAGATTAAGAATTTCAAAACAAAAAATTTCTTTGCTTGAGAATGAAATTCTAAGCTTGAAAGATGATCTTAATATACTAAAGGAAAGAAATCTGGATCTTGAAAAACAAAATTTAGTTTTGATAGAGGAAAATGCAAGCATGAAATCTTTGCTTAAATATCCAAAAGATAATTGTCCTTGTTGTAGGTGCATTGATTTAGAAAAGGAAAATAAGTATTTAAATACCACCCTTGTAAAATTTACACAAGGGAGAGACAATTTGAATATATTGCTTGGAAAACAAAGATGTGTTTGATAGAAATGGCTAGCACCCAAGAGGGGGGTGAATTGGGTTTAAAAAAATTGCGAAGACTTGATGGAAGTTTAAGAAGTTTTAAAAACAATGCCAAGCTTTTTATGAAAGTAAAATAAGTATGATCAAGATGAATAAATATAGAGTACAATTAATCAAAAACAATTAAAGAGATGAATAAATATATAGTCCAAGAAAGTAAAGAACATATAAATAATTAAAGAGCAAGGGAAGAGAAAATCAAACAGCGAGATTTATACTAGTTCGGCTTAAACCAAGCCTACATCCAGTCCTCAAGATAACTTCTTGAGTGTTTCACTATAAACCACAAGTTTATGCAATTGGGCACTTGTAAGCCACTACAACATAGAGATCTTTTTTTCCTCAAGGGTGTCTCTCCCCCTTACAATGTGTTTTCTCTCAAACACTAACTCAAGGAACCAATCCTTGAGCAACTAAATTTGAAGGCTAAGGAAAATAATGGTGGACACTCTCAAAGTGTAGATAACGCAGAAATTAAACTTAGAATATTTCTCTAGCAATTTAGAGAGAATGAAACTCAAGATAATATGAGAAATGAACAATTGAAGGTTGATGCAAATGGTGTTGTGAAGTCCCCTTTATATAGTGAAACCTTGTTGCTACAGTGACTGCTTTAGTCAGAATTACTACAGTAAGCTTCATCATCATTTTTCAACCTTTTTACAACAACCAAAAAACTTTATCAACCTTTTTCAACAATCCATATTCTTTTTCAAATTTGCTACAGTAAAAAGTATTCTTTTTGATGTTATTTTCGGAGGGAAAACACTTAATCGATTTTCTGGATAGGTTGAAAGAAACAAACAAAGAAAACCAAATCACTCAATTGATAAGCCAAAGGGCGCCACAACTAAGAGAAATGGGTTGATCTCGCCAAACTCAAGAAAGAAGAACGTGAGTGATAAGAAATCTAGCTGTTCTCGCCACTAACCCAAGTTAGATAAGAGAAAGAACTCAAGAATCCTCTTGAAAGCAAAATGCCAATATCTCATATATGATTCAAGGATGGTTTACAACATATGGCAATGACCCTTTTTATAGAGGGTCTCCAAAACAAAAAGACCAAAGACTCCAACTAATGCATTCAATGCATCAACTAAAAGTCAAGTAGTGTAGGCTAAATGTCAAAGACAATAAATGCATAGGTAGCTAAATGTCAAAGACAATAAATGTATAGGTAGCTAAATGTCAAAAACAATAAATGCATAGGTAGCTAAATGTCAAAGACAATAAATGCATAGGTAGCTAAATGTCAAAGACAATAAATGCATAGGTAATAGACTACAACTATATTCAACAAATGCAATTATCCCACATGCAATCTTTTTCACACTTCTTCCACTTCCAACAATGTGGTTAAGCCCAATCCAAGCCCTTTAGCCCTTGAACGAGTTAGAGGCCCAATTGAAGTGTTCTCCCTTTCTTGGGCTGCAATTAGTCTAAGCTCTTTAACCCTTGAATGAGTTAGAGGCCCAATTGAAGTGTTCTTCCTTTCTTGGGCTGCAATGGGGTTATCCTTGATTACATCATCCTCCCCTGGTTGAAATGGATTTGTCTTCAAATCCAAGTCCTCTTTATCTTCTAAGTACGGGGAAAGATCCCTCACATTGAAAGTAGTAGAAACAGCATAGTCTTCAGGCAAATTAATTTTGTATGCATTATCATTTACCTTGTCTATGATACGGAAAGGACCATCTGCCCTTGGCATTAATTTGGACTTCCTTTGGTTTGGGAATCTTTCTTTTCGAAGATGAACCCACACTAAATCTCTAGGACTGAATTGAACAAATTTTCTTCTTTTGTTGGCAGTCTTCTCATAGATGGAGTTCTTCTTCTCAATTTGCTGTTTAATGTTTTCATGTAACTTCTTTATCATGTCAGCCTTCATTTTTCCATCTATGCATTCTCGAGCTTCAAGTGGTAATGGTACTAAATCAAGTGGGCTCAATGGATTAAATCCATAAACTACTTCAAAAGGAGAGTGTTTAGTAGTACCATGTACACTTCTATTGTAAGCAAATTCAGCATAGGCCAAGCATTCATCCCAACTTTTCAAGTTTTTGCCAATGATAGTTCTTAGCAAAGTAGAAAGCGTTCGGTTCACCACTTCAGTTTGCCCATCAGTTTGTGGGTGACAGGCAGTACTAAAGAGCAACTTTGTTCCCAACTTCCTCCATAAAGTCTTCCAAAAGTAGCTAAGAAATTTGGCATCATAATCCGACACGATACTCTTTGGAATGCCATGAAGTCTCACAATTTCTTTGAAAAATAAATTGGCAATGTGCACAGCATCATCGGTCTTATGGCATGGAATAAAATGAGACATTTTTGAAAAACAATCAACAATAACCATGACCGAATCTTTACCTCTTTGTGTCCTTGGTAAGCCTAGCACGAAATCCATGCTAACATCAGTCCAAGGTTGATCTGGAACAGGTAGAGGTGTATAAAGTCCATGCTTTGTCTTGAAGGCTGTCTTCCACTTATCTCCCTCTTTCATTCGGATTTGGTGGTAGCTGCTTTTCAAGTCAATCTTTGAAAACACCATGGAACCATTCAACTCATCCAACATGTCATCCAATCTTGGAATTGGATAGCGGTATTTGATGGTAATCATATTTATAGTACGACTATCCACACACATTCTCATAGAGCCATCCTTTTTAGGGACCAATAATGTAGGCGCAGAACAAGGGCTCATGAATTCCCTCACATAACCCTTTTCAATCAACTCATCAACTTGCCTTTTTAGCTCCTTAGCCTCCTCTGGATTCATTCTATATGCTGGCTTATTTGGTAAGGCAGCACTAGGCACCAAATCAATTTGATGTTCAATTCCTCTTAAGGGTGGCAATCCCTTAGGTAGCTCATTCGAAAAGATATCCGCAAATTCTTCTATCAACTCCCTCACAAGCTTAGGAAGCTTTTCTGCAAGTTCTAGATTCAACTCCTTGAGAATTAGCAATAATACAAAGTCATCCCTTTTTATTGCCTTCTTTAACTCATTCTTAGAAGCAAAACAACTAGGCTTCTTCTCCTCGATTACATCCTCTTTCGGCTGTACTTGTATTGGCTTTAAGGGTGCCAACACAATCTTCTTTCCATTCTTCTCAAAAGCGTAGGTGTTTTTGAAGCCATCATGTAGTGCTCTTCTATCAAATTGCCACGGCCTCCCAAGTAAAAGAAGATTAGCATCCATAGGGACTATGTCACACAACACCTCATCTTTGTAATTCTTCCCTATAGAGAAAGGTACCTTTACTTGTTTGGTGACCTTCATCTCGCCATGATTATTCAACCATTGCAGCTTGTATGGACGGGGATGATTGATGATAGGTAGCTTCAATTTTCCAACCAAGGTGGTTGAAGCAACGTTAGTGCAGCACCCACTATCAGTTATCACGTTACAAACTTTGCTTCCGATAGTACACCTTGTTTGAAAAATATTCTCCCTTTGTTCTTCTTCTACCTTGGCTTGGATATTCAAGGCACGTCTAATAACCAAGGCAGCACCTTCATCAGCATACTCAACAACTTCTTCTTCGTCAGAATATTCTTCCTCTTCACATTTCTCCACAATATCTTCATCTTCACTCTCTATTTCCCCTTGTTTCTCCTTCAAGATCATCACTCTTCTATTAGGACATTCGGTTGCTATATGGCCATGACCTAAGCACTTGAAGCACTTGATGTCTCGGCTTCTTTTAGAGGGTTGGTTGTCTTCTCTCTTCTCCTTCCCCTTAGAACTTTCAGTTTTGTTTGGCTCATTTTTCCATATCTCCTTATTACTCCCTTTGGTAGTGTTTGAGGTTTGGGAAAGTGTTTGGAAAGGTTTACTCCCCAATGATTTAGATACTCCATTGTTTCTTCTATAAACTCTCTTTTTTTTGTCTCTCCACCTTAATTGCCAATTTAATTACATCTTCTAAGAAGACATAATTCTGCAACTCTACTAAGTCAGCAACTTCTTTGTTCAAACCACCAAGAAATCGAGCTATAGTTTGCTCTTGGGGTTCAGTCAGCTCGCACCGAATCATCAAAGTTTCAAATTCTTTAACATAATCTTCAACACACATACCTCCTTGCCTCAAGCTTTGAAGCTTAAAATAAAGCTCTTGCTTGTAGTAATCAGGTACAAAAAGCCTCCACATGAGTCTTTTCATCAATCTCCAATTTCGAACTTCTTCCTCTCCATCTCTTCATCGTTGGTTCTTCAAATTTTCCCACCATAGATTTGCATAATCAGTGAATTCAAGGGCTGCAAGACGGCATTTGGTAGCTTCTGAATATTCTTGATATTCAAAAATCTTCTCTACTCATTGCACCCACTCCAAGTATTCTTCAGGAGAACTTGTTCCCTTAAATGGAGGAATCTTCATTTTGATGTTGGCATCACATTCCCTCTGCTGCATTCTTTGCCTAGGTTGATCACCTTCTTTAGCTTCAGATTCTTCTCCATGGTGTTTAACATAAGCTCCTCTTCTTGGTTGTTGTTGTTGTAGCTCCATAAATTTAGCCATTTGAGTGGTTAGTTGAGCTATTTGTTCCATCATTTCTTCTTGACCTCTTTGTAGGCCAACAATTTGAGCTTGTTGTAGGTTAAGCCCAAAAGGAACTTTAGAACTATTTTCTCTTGTCATAGTGATTTGTAATTTGTTGGTTTGAGTTTGGTGAAGGGTAGGTTCACTCTCTAAGTGTTTACACTCTGATTAACAATGAAAAGTAACGATGAACAATGAACAGTAACGATGAATTTTTTTTTAAATAAAAAAGCTGGAATAAAATAGAACAACACAAGAATAGAAATAAAGATAAAGATGAACAGACCAGAAAATTAGCCTTCCATGTAGGTGGTAGATTACAAAATAAGGAAAACTAAGCCTTCTATATAGGTGGCAGAATACAAAAAATGGAAAACTAAGCCTTCCAAGTAGGTGGAAAAACACCGAATAAAATGCAATAAAATTAAGCTTTCCACGAAGGGGCAAAACACAGAACAAATAATAGAACCTGAATTGAAGTGGCTTTGATACCAATATGATGTGATTTCCAGAGGGAAAACACTTAATCGATTTTCTGGATAGGTTGAAAGAAACAAACAAAGAAAACCAAATCACTCAATTGATAAGCCAAAGGGCGCCACAACTAAGAGAAATGGGTTGATCTCGCCACACTCAAGAAAGAAGAACGTGAGTGATAAGAAATCTAGCTGCTCTCGCCACTAACCCAAGTTAGATAAGAGAAAGAACTCAAGAATCCTCTTGAAAGCAAAATGCCAATATCTCATATATGATTCAAGGATGGTTTACAACATATGGCAATGACCCTTTTTATAAAGGGTCTCCAAAACAAAAAGACCAAAGACTCCAACCAATGCATTCAATGCATCAACTAAAAGTCAAGTAGTGTAGGCTAAATGTCAAAGACAATAAATGCATAGGTAGCTAAATGTCAAAGACAATAAATGTATAGGTAGCTAAATGTCAAAGACAATAAATGCATAGGTAGCTAAATGTCAAAGACAATAAATGCATAGGTAATAGACTACAACTATATTCAACAAATGTAACTATCCCACATGCAATCTTTTTCACACTTCTTCTACTTCCAACAATGTGGTTAAGCCCAATCCAAGCCCTTTAGCCCTTGAACGAGTTAGAAACCCAATTGAAGTGTTCTCCCTTTCTTGGGCTACAATTAGTCTAAGCTCTTTAACCCTTGAATGAGTTAGAGGCCCAATTGAAGTGTTCTTCCTTTCTTGGGCTACAATGGGGTTATCCTTGATTACATCACTTTTTTAAAGTTTATTACAACAACCAAATACTTTATCATACTTTTTCAACAATCAAATTTCTTTTTCAAAAGTGCTACAGTAAAAGATATTCTTTTTCAAATTATATTACAACACCCAATAAATTTTATCATACTTTTTCAACAACCAATAAACTTTATCATACTTTATCAACAATCAAATTTCTTTTTCAAAAGTGCTACAGTAAAAGATATTCTTTTTCAAATTATATTACAACACCCAATAAACTTTATCATACTTTTTTCAACAACTAATAAACTTTATCAAAAATAAATTTATACTACTATATTTAAATATATAAAGCATTAAATATATTTGGGCCAAGAAAGATTGAATCATACATTTGGATCAAGAGGATTAAATCATACATTTGGGCCAAGAAGATTAAATCATACATGTTATCCCTAATGTATTATGCTATAAGTTTTGATGATGACAAATATGTGGGAATTATAGTATGACTTAATCTTCTTGGCCCAAATGAATGATTTAACTTCTTAGCCCAAATGAATGATTTAATTTTCTTGGCCCAAATGTATGATTTAATCTTATTGGCCCAAATGCATGATTCAATTTTTCTTGGCCCAAATATATTTAATGCTTTATATATTTATATATAGTAATATAAATTAATTTTTGATAAAGTTTATTGGGTGTTGTAATATAATTTGAAAAAGAATATCTTTTACTGTAGCACTTTTGAAAAAGAAATTTGATTGTTGAAAAAGTATGATATAGTTTATTGGGTGTTGTAATATAATTTGAAAAAGAATATCTTTTACTGTAGCACTTTTGAAAAAGAAATTTGATTGTTGAAAAAGTATGATATAGTTTATTGGGTGTTGTAATATAATTTGAAAAAGAATATCTTTTACTATAGCACTTTTGAAAAAGAAATTTGATTGTTGAAAAAGTATGATAAAGTTTATTGGGTGTTGTAATATAATTTGAAAAAGAATATCTTTTACTGTAGCACTTTTGAAAAAGAATTTTGATTGTTGAAAAAGTATGATAAAGTTTATTGGTTGTTGTAATAAACTTTGAAAAAGAATACTTTTTACTGTAGCAAATTTGAAAAAGAATATTGATTGTTGAAAAAGATTGATAAAGTTTTTTTTGGTTGTTGTAGAAAGGTTGAAAAATGATGATAAAGCTTACTGTAGCAATTTTGACTAAAGCAGTCACTGTAGCAGCAAGGTTTCACTATATTAAGGGGACTTCACAACACCATTTACATCAAGCTTCAATTGTTCATTTCTCATATTATCTTGAGTTTCATTCTCTCTAAATTGCTAGAGAAATATTCTGAGCTTAATTTTTGCGTTATCTACACTTTGAGAGTGTCCACCATTATTTTCCTTAAGCCTTCAAATTTAGTTGCTCAAGGATTGGTTCCTTGAGTTAGTGTTTGAGAGAAAACACATTGTAAGGGGGAGAGACACCCTTGAGGAAGAAAAGATCTCTATGTTGTAGTGGCTTACAAGTGCCCAATTGCATAAACTTGTGGTCTATAGTGAAACACTCAAGAAGTTATCTTGAGGACTGGATGTAGGCTTGGTTTAAGCCGAACCAGTATAAATCTCGCTGTTTGATTTTCTCTTCCCTTGCTCTTTAATTATTTATATGTTCTTTACTTTCTTGCATTTTATATTCATTCATCTCTTTAATTGTTTTTGATTAATTGTACTCTATATTTATTCATCTTAATCATACTTATTTTACTTTCATAAAAAGCTTGGCATTATTTTTAAAACTTCTTAAACTTCCATCAAGTCTTCGCAATTTTTTTTAAAACCCAATTCACCCCCCTCTTGGGTGCTAGCCATTTCTATCAATACATTGGGCCAAGAAGATTAAATCATACATTTGGGCCAAGAAGATTAAATCATACTATAATTCTCACATATTTGTCATCATCAAAACTTATAGCATAATACATTAGGGCTGACAGTGTTTTTGATAAAGCAGGAATAGGCTACAAAACTAAAGCTAGGCAAAAATATTACAAGAATTTCTTTGTTTCAGCAACAATGTCAAATAGTCCTTTCATTACTTGTTTCTATTGTGGTTTAAAAGGACACAGTTCTAACTCCTGCTGTTATAAGAAAATGACTCCAAATGGAAACAAGAAAAAGTGGGTTGTTAAAAGAACAATTAACAAGGAAGGACCCAAACAAATTTGGGTACCTAAAAGGAGCTAAAATTTCTACAGATTTGCCTCAAATCTAGGAGTGAAAAATGGTACTTGGATAGTGGATGTTCCAAGCACATGACTGGAGACAAATCTAAGTTTCATTCCTTATCTCCAAAAGGAGGAAAAGTGACCTTTGGAGGAAACGACAAAGGTTTAATCAAAGGTATTGGTAAGGTTGGTAAGAACTCTTCAACATCTATTGAAAATGTATTATTTGTTGAAGGCCTCAATCATAATTTGCTTAGCATTAGTCAACTATGCGACAAAGGAAATAGAGTTATTTTTTATTCATCTTGTTGCAAGTTGAGAACATCATTGATAAGCAAATTAAGCTTGTTGGTAAAAGAATCAATAATGTTTATGTTATAAATCTTGATGAAGATCCTCCTATTGACTCTAAATGCTTAATTAGTGTAAATGAAGAAAGTTGGCTTTGGCACAGAAAATTGGCTCATGCTAACATGAATCATTTGGATAAATTAGTCAAAAAGGATCTTGTGATAGGCTTACCCAAAATAAGATTTGAAAATGATAGACTTTGTGATGCATGTCAAAAGGGTAAGCAAGTCAAAAGTTCTTTCAAGACTAAAGAAATTGTTTCAACTACAAAGCCTTTACAACTTCTCCATATGGACCTTGTAGGACCATCTAGGACAAAGAGTCTTGGAGGGAACTCTTATGCACTAGTTATTGTGGATGATTATTCAAGGTACACATGGACTCTCTTCTTAGCTCAAAAGGATCAAGCTTTTCAATTGTTTCTCAAATTGGCAAAATTCATCCAAAAGGAACAAAGCTTGACCATTGTGAGAATTAGAAGTGACCATGGCAGAGAATTTGACAACCATAACTTTATGGAATTCTGTGATGAAAATGGGATTGAGCAAAACTTCTTATCTCCTAGAACCCCTCAACAAAATGGTGTTGTTGAGAGGAAAAACGAACACTAGGGGAGATGGCAAGAACAATGCTCAATGAAAGGGATTTTCCTCAATACTTTTGGGCTGATACCTTTAATACTGCCTGTTATATAATGAATAGAGTCCTGATAAGGCCAATTTTAAAGAAAACTCCCTGTGAATTATACAGAGGAAGAAAGCCCAACATTTCTCATCTCCAAGTTTTTGGTTGTAAATGTTTTGTATTGAACAATGGAAAAGAAAATTTAGGAAAATTTGATGCCAAAGCAGATGAAGGAATCTTCCTTGGTTAGTCAAGCACTGGCAAATCTTATAGAGTCTATAACAAAAGAACACAAACTGTTGAAGAATCCATACATGTTGTCTTTGATAAGTCTACCCCTTCTCTTAATGATTGTGCTAATGATTGTGAAGTGTTAGATTCCTTCAAAAACCTTTCTCTGGATGATAAAGTAAAGCAGGAGCATGAAGGAAATGAAAAGGAAGATATCTCCATGAATCAAGGAGAAGAAATATCTCAAGAAAAGAAAATACCTTTTGAGGAGATTACTATAAAAAATGATCCTCCAAAAGACTGGAAGTATGCCAAAGGCCATCCCAAAGAACTCATCATAGGGGATGTATCACAAAGGGTAACAACTTGAAACTCCCTTAGAAATGTCTGTAATCATTCTGCCTTTCTTTCTCATAGTGAATCGAAAAACATTGATGATGCTACTATTGATGAATATTGGATCTTGGCTATGCAAGAAGAACTGAATCAATTTGAAAGAAGCCAAGTCTGGGATTTAGTACCTAGACCAAATAATCATACAGTAATTGGCACAAAATGGGTATTTAGAAATAAACTAGATGAAAATGGAACTGTGATTAGAAACAAAGCTAGACTAGTTGCAAAAGGTTATAATCAAGAAGAAGGCATTGACTATGATGAAACTTTTGTACCCGTGGCTAGACTTGAAGCTATTAGAATGCTTTTAGCTTTTGCATGCATACATGATTTCAAACTATTTCAAATGGATGTAAAAAGTGCTTTCCTCAATGACAACATTTTGGAAGAAGTCTATATTGAGCAACCCCCTGGTTTTGAAGATTTTGAAAAACCTGATTATGTATTTAAATTAAAAAAGGCTCTCTACGGTCTTAAGCAAGCTCCTAGAGCTTGGTATGATAGATTGAACTCCTTTCTCCTAGAAAATAATTTTTCAAGAGGTAAGGTAGATACGACATTATTCTTTAAAAAGGAAAAGTATGACTTAATTATTGTGCAAATCTATGTTGATGATATTATTTTTGGGGCTACTAATGAAAAGCTTTGCAATGAGTTTGCCAAAATTATGCAAGGTGAATTTGAGATGTCAAAGATGGGTGAATTGAACTTCTTCCTTGGGCTTCAAATAAAACAAATGGATTATGGCCATTTGTATGTCAAACCAAGTATACTAAGGAATTGCTAAAAAAATTTGGAATGGAAAATGCAAAACCTGCATCTGCACCAATGAGCACTTCAACATACTTGGATTTGGACGAAGAGGGTCAACCATTTGACATAACTAAGTATCGAGGTATGATCGGCTCACTTTTATACTTAACTACGAGTAGACCCGATATCATGTTTAGTGTTTGCATGTGTGTACATTTTCAGGCTTGCCCAAAAGAATCTCATTTTAAAAATGTAAAAAGAATTTTTAGATACTTGATTAATACATCTAAGATGGGTTTATGGTATCCTAAAGGATCCTCAAATGTTTTAATTGGCTACTCAGATGCTGATTTTGCGGGTAGCAAAACTGATAGGAAAAGTACAAGTGGAACTTGCCAATTTGTTGGTAATTCTCTTGTCTCTTGGTTTAGCAAAAAGCAAAATAGTGTTGCCTTATCCACAGCTGAAGCTGAATACATTGCAGCTAGAAGTTGTTGTGCTCAAATTTTATGGATGAAGCAACAACTTGAGGATCTTGGTGTATTTCTTAAAAATATTCCCATCAGATGTGATAATACAAGTGCCATTTGTTTGTCCAAGAATCCTGTTCAGCACTCAAGAACCAAACATATTGAAATAAGACATCATTTTCTAAGAGATCAGGTTCAAAAGCAAGATGTCCTACTTGAATTTGTGCAAACTGAACTCCAATTAGCTGACATTTTCACAAAACCTCTGTGTGAGGAAAGATTTAGCTTCATAAGAAGAGAACTTGGCATAGCAAATCCCTTTGAACTTTAAATTGTTTCATCATTGCATATATGTTTAATTTGAATATTTTTTTTAATATTTCACCCTACTTACTTGAGCGTCGGAGTGTCCACTGACAATAATGTGCAGGAATTTATTCTCATACAAATCCCATAAGCCTTGGTCATTCCTCTACACTCTGTAATTTGCAAGATTTTTTTTAAAGTTAATTGGTCGACCAATGCTCCCATCACTGGTCGACCAACAATGCAACCATTGAACCAACGTCCAGCGCCAGGAGAAGAACGCTGAACGCTGAGACAAGTGGTCGACCAAGGTCCTCAGACTGGTCGACCAACTCGAGGCAGTAAGTAAGTAAGTCTATTCTGGTCAGGAGTGGTAGACTAGTTCTCTCACGATGGTCGACCAACGCTTGACAATTCGCTTTTCATTCCCTCGATGGTCGACCAGTGTACTTACGCTGGTCGACCAACGCTTGACAGAAAGCCTTCCCTTACTTTACTTTCTTTCGATGGTCGACCAGTGAACATACATTGGTCGACCAATGCTCATTTAATTCTGCAGCTATATATTAAAATTCCCTGACTTTAAAATCATTCTTCACCGTTTCATTTAGTCGAACTCCTCTGTTCTCTGTGGTCGACCAAGTCTTCGCCATTCCCAGGTAAAATTTCTTCAAATTTTTGAGCTACAATCTTCATCCCCTTTCAAATCGCATGCTCTAGGGCTTTTTCAAAGCTTTCTGCCCAAATACATCAATACTTTGCCTCTTCTCCGAGTTTTGCCCTAATCTCGTGTTCCCCAAGGTTCCTTCAAATTTGTCTCATGGCTTCATCTTCACAGACAAAGAAGACAAGGACCAAAAGCCCAAGTACTCTACCCATGGGAGATCTTCTGGTCAATGAGGAACAAAGAGAAAGGTATGCCCAATTTTTCCAATCTAGAAAAGTTCTTCTCAGTAAATACTTAGATTGGGATTATTTTGCTCAAAGAAATATGCCTTTCATTGATTGTCTGGAAAATATGGGTGTGAAGAATTTTGTTAAATACAAGGGTCACTGGTCTGATGAAGTCGTTAAAGCATTCTACACTACATTTGAATATAATTCAAGAAGGGGGATTTGTACTGTTGAGGTTAGAGGGACTAAAATTCTCTTCAGTAAAACTCAACTTGCTGAAATCATTGGGATTCCACCACCGGATAACTCATATTTGTGTTTCTCTGATAGTTATTATTCTCTAAGCTCTATTGATTATAACAAAGAAGAAACTTATAGGACCATCAATAGAGAAGTTGAATACTCTGGTCAAGGAATCAAAATCAATTCTATGGATGCTAATGACAGGTTATTACTCAATGTTATTACTCATATTTTTATCAACAAACCTAGAAATTGGGCTGGAGGAAGTGAATCTGAGTTTCTTATTATGGCCTGTTTCTTAAATGGAACTCAGTTTAATATTCCTCACCTCATTATGGAACGGATGGCCTCAAGTGTCTCAAAACAACATTCTCCTTTACCATATGCTCAAATTGTCTCCATGATCGTTAAACACTGCAAGATCAACAATCACTTCAACGTCATGAAATCTGCCTCCATTATTGATCAAAACTCTCTGAGGCGGATGAATTTTGAATTAGTTGGAAATGAATGGAGAAGAGCTCCTGATAATGTAACTATGAAGAGGGCTCGAGAAAGAAGAGAAAGTGGGATGCGTACTCAAACAGCAGCAAGTGACAGTGAAGAAGACTTTGAAGAAGAAGAGGAAACGATTCCTTTAGTAGATTCCTCAGCCGGTCCTTCCATTTCTACTGAGACATCCTCACAGATGTTGCGTGATCTGTTGGACAATTCAAATCGCATGCATCTTAAACTCAAGCCTCTGAACTCCAGTAGATTAAGGACATGGTTCGTGATCTCCATCAACGGCCTTGAGCAACCTTCCCTCCCTTCTTTTTGTTCATGACAAAGGGGGAGAAGTATTCAGTGTTTTAAGTATTCAGTGTTTTAGGGATTATGTTTTGGGATTATTTTACTACTTTTGCGTTGCTACTTTTGCTACTCTCATGAATTTGCTCTCTAATTTTGTTTTATTATTATGCTCTTATATTTCTTGAACATATCTCTACTCACTTGTGCTACATTTAATGGTTATGGTACTGATGCTAAAACTATTCTGTTGGTTTAATATTTTTTTATCAAGTTATATGATTCAGGGGGAGTATGTCAAATATTCAACTATTTTAATTTGGTTGTCATCATCAAAAAAGGGGAGATTGTTGAACTCATTGCATTTAAAGCACTCTCTGATTTTGATGATTGACAAATCAACTTAAAATACTTTATGTCTAAAGGTTTTTGAATTTCAGCATCACACTGGTCGACCACCTTGCCTGCACTGGTCGACCAATGGAGTCCAGAAGCTAAAGAATGATGGTAATATCACACTAGTCGACCACTATGCCTGCACTGGTCGACCAATGGATTACAGAAGCAAAAGATTCAGTAATAGGTGACACACTGGTCGACCACCATACCTGCCCTGGTCGACCAATGGACTCCAGTAAGCAACACTGTAACTCATTGGTCGACACTCCTTGAACACTGGTCGACCATCGTGTTCCAGCAAGAAAAATGTTTTGAAGATGTAAAGACTGGTCGACCACCATCGTTCCACTGGTCGACCACCCAGCTCCAGTAGAAGAAGAAAACAAGCACTGGTCGACCAATGCAATATGACTGGTCGACCAACGTACTTGATATATCAATTCTGGAGCTCACTGGTCGACCATCGTGCTGAAGTGGTCGACCATCGACATCGAAAATGAGTTGTAACGGCTAGCTTTTGCTGACGTAATACAAGATTTATTTTGGAATTTATCTCCAACGGCTCTATTCCTCTTTGGTCTTTAAATATCTGCCTTAATGAGGTTATTTGCATCAGAGAAGAGAAATCAAGTGTGCCATATATCCTTGAAGTTAATCCCATTCAAATCTCTGTATTGCTAAAGAGCTTGCTATTGTCATATTCACTCTGTTTTGAGAGTTTGCTTCTGAAAAATTATTTTTCTCTGAGTGTATCAAGGAAGTTATTTCTTTGAGTTTGTTTTTGTGAGGAAACGAATCTGTGAGGGGGAGAGACACCCTTGGAAAGAAAAAGATCTCTGTTGTAGTGGCTCACAAGTGCCCTTTTGCATAAACTTGTGGTTCATAGTGAAAAACTCAAGAAGTATTCTTGGGGACTGGATGTAGGCTTGGATTAAGCCGAACCAGTATAAATATCTGTGTTTATTTCTCTTCCTTATTCTTTTAATTGCTTAAAGTCTTTTAATTGTTTAATTACTCGACATCTTCCTTCATTTTTACATCACTCTATTTTCTGTATTGTCAATATATTTCTACTGAGCTTTAAATTATCTTGAACTTTCTATTATCTTTTAAGTAAATTTTTATTTAACCCAATTCACCCCCCTCTTGGGTTCCAGCCATATTTATCAACATGGACATGTGGGGCTCTCATTTCATATTTATCCAGCCCTTTTTGCCATGCATGCAACCTCCTTTTCCCCAAACTTTGCTGGAAATGGAAGTTGCAGGTATGCCTCAGATTCTGCACACAAAAGAACTCTCTTACTGCACTTATTTTATGCTTTTGCTGCTTGTCTGTTGGCTATCACATTTGCAGAAGAAAACATCAACACTTCAGCACCCTTTTGAAAGTCGACTTCAGGGCATCTAGGGCATAATATTCCATAGACATTTAGCATCAGTTTTGTAACTCAAAACACATATTCTTCATTGTTGTAACTTAGAAAATTTGTAGGTCACTTTTCTTCTATCTTTCTCTCCACTGTTTCGGTGTTTTTGCTCTTATGGAAGGCTAAATTCCCATTATAATTAGTCACTAGGAGCTTGGGATGTTGTAACTTGAACTTTCAGTACAAGATAAGTGTTTTATTCTCTATTTCATCTCATTTTCATTTTCTGTTCTATTCTTGTGTCTATGTCGATGCTAAATTCTGATATGAACTTGTAGAAGCATAAACTGATATATATATATATATATATATATATATATATTTGAGATATAACCTTGCTTAACTGATTGGGAAAGTAAGTAAAACGAAATGACTAGGCTAGATAATATCTAACTTGATTTGGTTGAGGTCTTTTGAAGTTGCATCTAACTATAGATTAATGAAGTTCTTCTTAACTATGGTTAGAAGCATTACAATTCTGGAGGTTCTTCTAGATTTCTTTTCCTAAAAGCCAAATGGTGAAATGAGAATAAGAATAAGATTGAATCAATGAGTTAAGTAGTGATAGTTATATTCCCATAAATCCTAGTGGCTGGTTGCATATTCTCTTTTACTGTCAATCCAATTTGTTATTGTACTGTTGCTGGTTTGTTGATGATTTGTTGTTGTTTTGATTCTCTTTTATGCTACTGTCACAACTAAACCCCCTTGTTTATGTATTTTATTATTAGTGTTTGAGTGTTAAGAACAATTAGTTAGTGGTTAGAAGTGAGACTTCTTGAGTGAATACGACCTAAGGATCACTATATTACAAGATTGCCATGAATTCAATTTTGGGCGATTCGGCATTGTAGTGATGTGAACCAATCAATTTGTGAATTTTTTAAAAGAAATAAGAGGGGCTTCTCCCATTGATTAAGTCAACTAATACCATAAAAGTACGAAAATAAGCCAAAAAAAGCTTTAATGGAGAATTCTTAATGAGGAAAAATCCTATAAATTTCAATTCTATTGGAATCTTTTCTTTGACTTCCATGTACAAATTGATGTTATATAACTATAGAAATCAGTACGTATGCCTAGATGGATGGTAAAGGAGTAGATTAGCATTTTGATTCTTTAACTTACTTATTTATGTTGATTTGTTCTCTTCATTTTTTCTATTCATGGTTAATGTATTGTTGTTATTCTTTGTGGTTTATGCTTTATCAGTTGATCATTTATTACAAATAAAGTAGCAGAAATTGAGAAATTGAAACCATTTCCATGAAAAAGCTTAAAGATTGGAATAACGTTAGTGAAAAATACCTGAATCTACTGCAAGCACTTCTCACTGCATAGCTTACATTTTTACTAGGGGTGAAATAAAGAACTGAGAAAATAAAAGAAATCTCGATGAGTCTAACATGGTATAATGAGTCTCCAAGAATCATCATTCAATTTTGATGCTTTAATTATATGTTTGCATGTAAGAAAGACTAAAATTTTATGGCACATGTTCTGTTAATGTAAAAATAGGCAATTACCTATCGGCTTCCATAACTTCTAATAGAGGGTAACTACTGGATTATCCCATCTCAATGGTATACCATGCGATATGTTCGACAGTCGATTCACCACTTTTCTCCAGCAAACTTTGAAAGTTTAAGAACTTTAGCCATCTCTCTTGGTAATTCTACATGTTGAACCCAGTCAGGAAATGCCGAGACGAAATATGGCTGGTCAGCATAACCCACATTAAAACCAAACCTATTGAGGACTTGTTCCACTACTTGATTAATATTTTGTTCTATCTAGTTTCCTACAAGGTTTTGTCAGAATCCTCTTACAGTTTATTTTCAACTATCTGTGTTCATTTCGATGCAGGAGTTGCACCTGGACATATTCCAATTGAGGTTGAAGTTGGTCTTGACCTTGAACTACATTATTTCTTTGATTTTGGCCTAGGTCTTGGGCCACAACCACTCGTTCTGGTTGGACATTATCAGGCACAACAATGCTTAATGCCTGGCTGAGCCTACCCATTTGCAAGGCTAACATATTACATGCATTGTTCGTGTTCTCCATTAAGGGTTTTAGTACTCCATTAAGTGTTTTAGTACAACACCAATCTATTGTGTTAACATAGTCACCATATCATGATTACTTTCATCTATTTGCTATTGAATATTAGCTAATGAACTCACAGTCGACGTGGTGACATTATTTGGCATGTCTCTTGACATATTTGGAAAAATAGATCCTAAATTTAATCTTTTTTGTCGAAACACAACAGGAGTACTTGTCCTTTCCATATTCACATTTGCTAATGCAAAACTTACTGCTTGGCCTTGCACTATTTGACTTGTAGGATTGGTTAATTGATTTCCAATCCCAAGTTAGGTCATTACAGGAGGGACATACCCTTGAGATAATCTATATTGTGGTACAAACCTTGTCATCTGATGACTTAGTTGGTGACCCAACAGACTTGGTGATAATGGTACTGAACCAAACATTATTTGTTCCAAAACATGATTTTTCGGAAGGGACACATTTGACACAATGTCTATTGCAGGATTCGTAGTTGTTGCAACTACTGGTACACTTACCATAGTTACGACAGTCGATGGTATACTTGGTGCACTTGACACTTGACTAGTACTATTTACGTGCACTTGACACTTGACTAGTATTATTTACATTACTCATAACTTCAGAGTTATGAGAAGAACAAGAATGTATGAATCTGCCACTTTTCAAATGCATACATTCAACGAGTTACTCTGAACTCGTACCACCGGGCGTGCCAATTTTTTTACAATAATTTTTAGTCCTAGCCAAATCTGACAACAAATACTTTAAAGAAAATTGAAAACAATTTGTGGGATTCAAAGTTATGTGGAAATCTTGTTAATTAATAAACAGCCTTGAAACATGAAGAAAATAACATAATTACATTAAGTAAGAAAGAAGGTTTAAAAAAACTTGAAGATAAAAAGCATTTAAAAGAAAATATAAAATGCATAAGAAAATTAAAAGCAATTAAAGAACTAGAAAAGTAATGCAAAGAAGGTAATAAGAATGAAAAGAGAATGAAACTTTATGAAAGGAAAAATTAAGATTGAATTAAAAGTGACTGAATATTAAAAAGGAAGGCATACTTGATTTTGATCCGTTAATCTTCTTAAGTAAGATGTTCAGATTCTAATCAAGAAAAACCAACCTCTTTTGCATCGAATAAACTAGTATTTATAGACAAATGATGAAGTAATGGAGCTACTACGACAGCCAAGTTGCCCAGAATTAGATTCGTGGCAACTTGCAGTATAGTAGTCGTCCCAGGTCATTTCACTCTTGGAACCTTGCTTCTAAATTGCCTAATTAATTGTTCTAACATTAATCTACACTAATCTATCCTAATTATCTACTCATTACCATCGCGGGGTGATTACAGATTTAAGGACTAAAATAGAATGTAAACACACAACCTAAGCTATAACATAATCTGAAACACAGAGCAGATCAGAAGCACAATGACAGAAATGAAATTACAAAACATGTAATCAGTCATGCAATCCTTAGAGTCTGCATCCATCATCCTCTCATCCTTCGTTTACTCTGATTTAATCATACCATTCAGTTTCCAACTAAAATTTCTAGAAGACTTTCCAAGACTGAATCATATTATAATCATAATCACAACTTAATATAATTCATTTAAGCCCTAACCAAATCATGCTTGATAATCACCGAAGGCAAGCCATTTCATTCTACTTACTGCACCAATCGGTTAAAGCAAGGTTACATCTCAAATAAGAATCATAAAACTATGCCTAACTTAGTCATAACAGAACATAGATAAACATACGAGCCAGAGGCCAATGTAGAACAGAAATGAAATAGGATTAAAACCAAAAAACTTATCTATTATTGAGCCAAAGATTCAAGATACATGTAACATCCCAAATTATTATGGAATAAATATTTAATATTTTTTTTATTTTTTTTTTATTTTGAGACTCTAGAAATCTCTTGAATGTCCTTGATGAATCTAGATTGTTCTAGAGGAATCTTGTATGTTCTACAGATATCTTGTATATTCTTGAATTTCCTAGATAAGTGTAGAATGTTGTAGAATGGTATAGATAATTCTAGAGAATTCTAGGTTAGTCTAGGTTTATCTTGAGTTATCTTGAGTTTTCTAAACATTTCTAGGCTTTAGAGAGATATTTGAATATTCAAAAGGAATTTTCCACTTGCCTCCCATTCTTAGCTATAGATAGCAACATCTTCCTCCCCTTTCCTTGCACCATTCACAGCCGAGAGAGAGTGAGAAAAAGAGAATCCAGTAGCTTGGACAGAAGCAGAAAAAAAAAATTCCTCTGTTTTTTCAACCATAAAATAGAGGTTTTTGGAAGAAGCAAATAGCAATGTTAAACTCGATTTTTCTGAGCTACTTTGAGGAGATTCTTCTATTACTAACCCACACAAGTGTTAAGGGAGAAGTGGCAGTGAATAGGAAGCAAAAATCAGAACCAAAACCAGTGCAGACTACCCCTCGGTCAACGATAACTTTTTAGAAAATTTTAGTTTTTGATGTAATTACTTCTTTAGCTTATTTTTTGGGTAAAAATGGTCACATATGTCCTAAAAACACCTAAGAAAGAAATCTGGGCAGGTTTTAGCTATTGAATCTCAAGCAAAAACGTGAAACACAAAATAGGGACTAAACTGAAAGAAATGAAAATTTTATAGAAGCTGTTTTAAATTTAAAAAAATATATTCTGGGATTAGGGACCTAGACAAAACTAATTATGAACTTAGATCTTGCAAAGGAAAAAGGGAAAATATTGCAAGAGGGACCTACCCGAATAACAGAAAAGTTTGTAATTACTCATTAAAGAAATTTAAGAAAAATCTAGTTTTAACTAGAATCTAATTTTATTTAGTATGTTAGCTAAAAACTAAGTTATTTTAATTAAATTAGTTATTTATATCATTATGTAAAAATTTATAAAAAATTATATCTATACATATATGTTTATTTTTAAAAAAAGTTAACTATGTATAAATAAGTATTTGATTAATTGATTAAGTTGTATATTTTATATGGATAATCAAAATTAGTTTTATATAAACATATAATGATATTTAACTATGTATAAATATGATCTTTTAGATTTATACTTATATGTTATTTAAATTAATGATATTTATTTATACAGATCATCTGAAAAATATTATGAAAAATATTGGTCTAATATGAGATTACGATGAAACCCAATGAATAGAAATTGGAATAGAATTAGGAATTTAAGAAGATCAGGAAAGATGATATTCTAGAATCTTTTTATTTAAGATTTTTAAATAAGATTATATAAACTGTTTGAATAGGTCAAAAATCGTGAAACGAATTTCAAGACAGATTGAATAGCTATTTGATCTAAAAAGTCAGACTACAAAGTACAGGTAGCGTAGCAATTCATAAAAGCTTGTTTTACTACTTGAATATTTTATGTCCATGAAGTTTTATCTTAAGTGAAATATGTTTTTCATGATGAAATTAGCATGATATTAGCTTGGAAGTTTTCTTCCATGTTCAGCTTGGGAGTTCTGCTTCCATGTCAGCTTGGAAATTCTATTTCCATGTCAGCTTGGAAATTATATTTCCATGTTTTAGTTTGGAATCTTTCTAGCTTGAGTTAAAGGACTGCAGTAGCCTTTTTCTCATGTTTAGCTTGGAAAAAATAGTTCTGCAGACTATCTTTTCCATTACGTTGAGTGTGCCACCAACTATTCTTGATTCCATGATTTATTCATATATCAGCTTGCTAATTTTTCATCAACCTATTACACTGAACTGAGAATTTATATTACATGGACTGATTTTTATGATATAAGTGCTTTTATGACTGAAATGGTATATTTATAAATGTTTATAAAATTATGCTAGCTACTGAGATACCCTTATCTCACCTTTTTGTGCTTTTCCAACTGACCATTTCAGGGGCTGAGTATAAGGGGAAAAGTGTAAAGATTGATTGAACACTTTTAGAGCACTCAAGTTTATTAAGGATTAGAATTATAGATTATGTTTTTAAGTTTAGATATCAAATTACTATGTACGACAGATTTGTAATTTATTTCAAACGAATGTAAAATTATCTTATGTTTAGAATTTCAATTATTATGTATAACCAATTATGATTTGTACTGAGAATAATTGTAGAATGTTCTTTTTGAAGATATGAGTATTAAGCATTAGAATTTGAAAAAAAAAATTTCAGATTTTAGTATAGTAAAATAAGGACGTTACAATACACAGCTCCAATTCATGTCTGACTAATTACAACACTCTTTAGCCTTCCATGGAGACCAAAATACATAAAGAGGGGGAGGGGGAAGGAAGAAGAAAAATGAAAATACAGAGGAAAGGTGGAAGAAGAAACTCTTCAACAGTTAAAAATGGCTTATGAAGGTGCCTTTTAACTTTAGCCAAGGAGGGAAGACAAAAATTGCATTTCAGAGTTGACTCAGGTGCTATCCTTTTCATCTTTTTTGTTGCTGCAATTTTCTTTTGCTTTGTTTCTACTGCTGCATGCTTTGATGCTTTCTACTACAGAATGCTTTACTATTTTCTATTTTCTGGTTACTGCAGAAAGCCTTTCTGGTTGCTATTATTGTGCTGGGAAAGTGCAAAAAAGTGGGCCCCACGGACCAGTCAGCCCTAGTCAATGTCCAGTTAGCTGCCATGTCATCAATTTCATCCATGTGGCATCCAAGTCAACAAAGTTTACTCTCTAATAGTTAAATCTATAAATTGAACATAAGGATTAATGGATCTCTAATTAATTAAGCTCATAAAAATATGGAATTAAAACATATTAGTTCTATAATTATTTTAGACCCAATAATTACCAAAATATAATATAATTGGAGAGTTGGCAATAGAACTAAGACAGAGACTAAATTATATATAAAAAATGCCCGATATCAAGTAACTACCCATTGTTGAGGCGTTTTGGCAAGTGCACCAGTCGCACAAGTAATAAAGTGATGGAATATGAGTTATCGTCTCCACAAGGACTAACGTGCTAAGTACTCCAAAAGTTTAATTGTATTAGTTAAGCAAACTAATTTTTGATTTAAGAAAGCTATAATTGAAAGAAAAATCAAATTGCAGTAGATTCGAAGGGAAATGAGTCAAATAAAAGACCTAGAGTTACTAATCCCCCTTTTTCGTTCTAGGAATTGCTAATTCTCCCTAACACTTGTAATTTTGATCAATTATATACAATAATCTTAGGTTTTCCAATGGCTTAAAGTGACTCTCTCGAACCTAAATTAAGCTACCCAACTCTACACAATCCCTTATGTGAGTTTGAGTCGAATTAATGTTAACCTAATTTGATTAAACGAGGTTAATTAATATTCCTATTAATTAACAAGTAAAACCCCTAGGTTCTATTACTCGCCCTAATCATTCAGTATTCTACCAACATCTCCCTCTCCCAAGTTCAATGGAAGCAACATACAAATCATAAAATGGCCAATTTTATAACAAGTTCAGGAAATATGAATGATAGGTATGTATTAAATTGAAAAGAATCACAAGTTTCAAGAGAACACAAATCCTAATCTGAAATTGGGTTCATAGTAACCCTAGAATAGAAAATCAGCCCCTCATGGCTCTAAAATTACATAAAACAGTAAAAGAATGAGCAAACTCCATGAATTTGAGGTTGGGTTGATGGAAATCGGGCTTGATTGGCTTCAGGAATGGATTCCTCCTTCTGCTCTAATAGAAATCGGCGCCTCTCCTCTATCTCCAACTCAGAATACCCTAGAAAATATGTTTTGACGCATTTAAAACAGTGCAGGATTGCGAACCACCGTTATAGCTGTGGGAGATAACAATTACTTCAACATTTTCAGAATTTCAGCTCTAATATTCCATCTTCTAACACGAACTTTTTACCAACTCAACTTACACTAAAAATAACAAATAACACCATTAAATCACAGAAAAGAATCATAAAATCACTCCATTTATTAAAAGATCAAAGAAAACTAAAACTAATCTAAGCTACTCAAAACATGGGTTAAGAATTACAAGCCAACAAGAAATAGATAAAAAGAGAGGGTATTTAGCACCAAAATGGTACTAAATTGAGAACTCAACACTCTCCCAAACTTGAACCTTTGCTTGTCCTCAACCAAAAACTTTCAATGAGAAAAATTTTGAGAAAAATATGTGCGATCATGAATATGTGCAACTAGGAGGAGTAAAGATCTAAAAATGTGAATTAAAACAAGCCAAGCCTCATCAAACCATTACTCAAAAGATTTAACTCAAGAGTTTGCAATCTTAAGGATTCAATAAGAAGTGTTAACCAAACCACAAGAAAATTTGAAATCAAAGCCTCACCTCTTGGAATAGTTTATAAAACCAAATTCACAAAAATTCCAAAACTAAATTACTTCTTTGTTCTCAAAGGCATTGTTTTATTTCGATTCTCAAGGGCTTCACTGTTTTGTTCTCAAGGATATAGTTTCCTAACTTTCCTTATTTCCTTTGGAAATTTTTTTTACCAATTTTCTCATTTTATTTTAATTACACGAGCCTATCCCTTATTGAAACTTTCAGCTATCCCCTTATTGAATCCTTTTTTCACTAGCCTCTTATTGAACTTCTTTTTTAAATATATAAATATGAAAATGATCTAAAAACCATTCAAAGAGACAAAAACATGACTCCTGTTATTTTGAAGTGATAGGGTTAACACTTACAAAAATATGAAAAACTTAAGATTAGCAAACTCAAGAGACAACTTTTAAAAAAAATTTCATTTGACATGATTTGACTTGCCAAATAATTTCAAACTTTCAGATTTCAAAATTTTCAAAAATTTTCCTCCTATAACACATGCATATGGACAACACAAAATTAACCAAAATTTTCTGAAAGAAGAAACCTATCAAACCTCTCCCCCAAACTTAAATTTGACAGTATCCTCACTGTCCTAAATCAGCACACTGAGGAAAAGAATAAATAACATCACAATAACCCAAAAAAAAATACCACAAGTAAAATAAACAAAACAAGACCAAAATAATAAAAGCTATGAAAGAGGGAAAGAAAGCTTGGGTTGCCTCTCAAGAGCGCTAAGTTTATAGTCTTTAGCCAGACTTTACCAGGGCGCCTATGCTCAAGGTGGATCCTCCAGTTTCTTTTGTTTCTTGAATCTTTTCAGTTGAGTAACAACATTCTGCACAATATCAGGAGGTTTGAATCTTTGAGGATTGTCACGAAAATTTACAAGAACCTCTGAAATTTCTAGAGCTATCTTTGTTCTTTTCTTCTCATCTTCTTCATCCTCATCACGAACTTTACTCATCTTGTTATAACAATACCCGTGAGATTCTTTATCAATCATCCTTACTATATAGCACTCCTCTGGTCATCAGAAGTCTTCATTGCCTTGTTTATGTTAAAGGTGACCTCTTGATCATTAACTCTCATAGTTAACTCACATTTGTGAACATCAATTAATGTTTTCCCAGTTGTAAGAAAAGGTCTTCCCAAAATGATCAAGATTTCCTTGTCTTCCTCATAATCCATGATAATAAAATCAGCTGGAAAAATTAACTTGTCCACCTTGACAAGCATATCATCAATGATTCCGTTCGGATAGCACATCGAACGATTAGCTAAGTGAAGTGTCACTGTGGTAGGCCAAGCATTTACCAGACCCTGTTTCTTGAAAATAGAGAGCAGCATCAGATTCATACTCGCTCCCAGATCACACAGTGCTTTTCCAGAAAAATTGCTGCCAATGTTGCGTAGGATCACGAAACTACCTGGATCTTTTATTTTGCTAGGTAACTTCTTTTAGAGAATGGCGCTATATTCTTGAGTCATAGCAATAGTTTCAAACTTATCAAAGCGCCTCTTTCTTGACAACACATCCTTCTTGAACTTTGCATAACTGGGCATTTGTTCCAATGCCTCCATGATTGGGATGTTGATATGGAGTTGTCTCAAAATCTCCAATAATTTTTTATATTTTTAGTCCAGATTAAACTTTTTATGCCTCAGAGGGTAGGGCATTGATGGAATAAAGTTTTCAGCTCTCAAGTCTTGACTGGTATTTACACCCTTTCCTTTAGCACATGATGCATCTATATTCTCAGTTGCCTTTTCTTGGGGCTTGTCAACTTTTTCATTCTCTTCTAAAGTTATCACCCCTTTCTTCTGATCATGTGATTTTATAGCATCAGGGAGCTCTTTACCACTCCTTAAGGTACTGACATTACAGTGCTCTTTCCCCTCCCTTCTAGGATTGTTCTCAGTATTACTAGGGAGGTTACCTTGTGGCCTGTTGTTCAGAGCAAGGGCCAGCTATCCCATCTGAGTCTCTAAATTCTTGATGGCCACATTCTGAGTCTAAAACATTGACTCACTTCTCTCTATAAATTTCATGAACATATCCTCCATTGAAGGTTTCTTTTCCACTTGAGGAGGTGGAACTTTATTTTGAGGAGGATAGTTACTTTGATTATTAAAGCCAGGAGGGTGAGATGGCTTACCAGAGGATGTAGCTGAGGGGTTCAAGCAGTGATTATTGCTCCATGAGAAATTAGGATGATTCCTCGAATTTGGATGACATGTGTTGGAGTACTGGTTGTTCTGGACCTTTTGCAAATTACCCATGTAATTTAACTGTTACAACACCCATTGACATGAGCTCCTCCACAGAAATCACATTTTTCACTCGGTATTGCTATTGCATTTACCTTCGCCTGTTCTTTTTGTCTAGAGTAAAGTATGTCAACTTTCTTTGTTAATGCTTCGTTCTGAGCTAACAAAGCATTTAGTGTGTCTAATTTTATGACTCCCTTTCTTGCAACACTCTTGGCTCGACTAGATGCATTTTGGCTTGCCCCTATTGTCTCAATTATTTCTTTTACTTACATTATTGATTTCGCCATCAAAGCACTGCCAGCTGCGGTGTCCAATTTGTCTCGAGTCTCATATGTGAGACCATTATGAAATATTATGAGCTGTTGCTACTCTGGAAGACCATGATTAGGACATTTCATCAGTAAGTCTTTGAATCATTCCCATGCCTTATATAGGCTTTCGCCTTCATGCTAATAAAATACTGTAATTTCGTTCCTCAGTTTGACTGATCTTGATGGAGGAAAAAACTTACCCAAGAATCTTTTCTGTAGCTCATCCCAAGTTATTATACTTTCTCTTAGTTGAGCATTTAACCAACTCTTAGCCATATCCCTCAAGGAAAAGGGAAACAAACGTAGACAGATGGCATCATCACTAGCTTTATTAATCTTAACCATGTCACAAATATCCATAAAATTTATGAAATGGTTGCTCGAGTCTTCTATTAGGCTCCCCCCAAACTGGTTCTGTTGGACCAAATTCATCAAGATTGCCTTTATTTCAAAGTTGTTTTCACCGAGTAGAGGTTTCACTATGCTGGATGCGTGTCCAGCCTTAGTGGGTGATGCATAATCCCACACAGCTCTATTGTCATCCTCCTGAGGCTCATTGCCAGCCCCATTACCAGCATTAACTTCAAAACCCCGGTGGTTCTGGTTATCCTCAGCCATTTCTTCCTATGTAGCTTGGCTCACTTGAGTTCTCCTAGCTCTTGCTTCCCTTCTAGCTCTCCTTACTAGTCTTTCGATCTCAGGCTCAAAGAGAAGATCAGAAGTATGAATGGTGCCTAGCATACACAATAGAAAACTCCAGTTAGAATTAACAAAAGGGAAATCACAAAATTAATGCTAAAAGCAAAAATGACTAACTACACAAAAACAAATAAAATAAAAAAAACTAAAATAAAATAAAACAAAACAGAAAACTGCCTAAGCTAGCACCTTTAAATTTCTTAGAATATCAGCTACAAACCGTTAGTCCCCGGCAACGGCGCCAAAAACTTGTTGGGGCATTCTGGTAAGTGCACCAGTCGCACAAGTAATAAAGTGATGAAATATTAGTTATCGTCTCCACAGGGACTAACGTGCTAAGTACTCCAGAAGTTTAACCGTATTAGTTAAGCAAACAAATTTTTGATTTAAGAAAGCTATAATTGAAAGAAAAATTAAATTGCAGTAGATTCGAAGGGAAATAAGTCAAACAAAAGGCCTAGAGTTACTAATGCCCCTCTTTCGTCCTAGGAATTGTTAATTCTCCCTAACACTTGTAATTTCGATCAATTATACGCAATAATCTTAGGTTTTCTAATGGTTTAAAGTGACTCTCCTGAACCTAAATTAAGCCACCCAACTCTACCCAACCCTTATGTGAGTTTGAATCGAATTAATGTTAACCTAATTTGATTAAACGAGGTTAATTAATATTCCTATTAATTAACAAGTAAAACCCCTAGATTCTATCACTTGCCCTAATTATTCAGTGTTCTACCAACATCTCCCTCTCTCGAGTTCAATGGAAGCAACATACAAATCATAAAATGGCCAATTTTATAACAAGTTTAGGAAATATGAACGATAGGTATGTATTAAATTGAAAAGAATCACAAGTTTCAAGAGAACACAAATCCTAATATGAAATTGGATTCATAGTAACCCTAGAATAGAAAATCAGCCTCTCATGGCTCTAAAATTACAAAAATAGTAAAAGAATGAGCAAACTCCATGAATATGAGGTTGGGTTGATAGAAATCGGGCTTGATCGACTTCGGGAATGGATTCCTCCTTCTCCTCTAACAGAAATCAACGCCTTCCCTCTATCTCCAACTTAGAATACCCTAGAAAATATGTTCTGATGCATTTAAAATAGTGTAGGATCGCCAACCACCACTATAGCAGTGAATTCCCACCGCTATAGCGGTGGGAGGCAGAGAAGAAAGCTTAAAAATGTGTTTTTTCAGGTTCCACCGCTATAGTGGTGAAGATCCACCGATAGCAGTGGCTGGCAGAGAAGAAGGCTCCAAAGTACTTTTTTTCAGCAATCCACCACTATAGCGGTAGATTCCATCGCTATAGCTATGGGAGACAACAATCACTTCAGCATTTTTAGAATTTCAGCTCTAGCATTCCATCTTCTAACACGAACTTTTTACCAACTCAACCTACACCAAAAATAACAAATAACACCATTAAATCGTAGAAAAGAATCATGAAATCACTCCATTTATTAAAAGATCAAAGAAAACTAAAACTAATCTAAACTACTCAAAACATAGGTTAAGAATTACAAGCCAACAAGAAAGAGATCAAAAGAGAGGGAATTTAGCACCAAAATGGTACTAAATTGAGAACTCAACACCTATCTATCTAATTGCCATGTAAATGAGTGTTTTATTTCACTCGACATAACTGCGTTGGACATTTAAACACTTAAATACATTCACCTAGCTTGTCCTTGACATTTGACAACTTGGTCAAACCGTCTCAATGTCAATTGGCATATTCGACAACTTTTACTCAACATAATTGCCTTGGCCATTTGGAAATATGTTTGATTTATTCAAAAGCTTTGTCATAAATCATCATAGATGTGGCAGCCTCCCCACTTAACCTTTTTTGCACATCCGTCCAACTTGGTCGTCGATTTGTATGTCTAATTGAAAACTTTACATAGCCTATCCTCTTCTATAGTTTTATTACTCAATTACCAACGTATTTGATAGTCTTGCCACATAGTCACTCAAGCTGACTCCTCATTCAACTTATTATGCTCTATCAAATTCACATATGCCAAATTACAACTTGCCTAGTCCCCATAAATGGCACTACTACTATATTTTGTCAAAAATGCATACTTCTATCGATAGTCAGAAATTGAAAATTATTGTCTAACAGATGCCCCCCAAAATTTGGTTTTCAATGTATACTAGGAGAAAACCAAAAAATTTTTTAAACGGTCTTTCTTAACAAACACCTAATTTCTTGGGATAGGATTCATGATTAACTAGAGTTATAGCATGATGGCTGTACGAATGTATCTCAAAATCTGAGTCACTATCACCCATTTTGCCTTTTCGTTTCCTTAAAATCGTGAACCCTATTTCATTCGTCTTTATTATTTTTTCAAACTTTTTCATCTGGATACCATATTCCTTTTTGAGCTACTCTCTTATCCTCTATACTTTTCACACATCTTTCATTTTCCCATTGCTCTACTAACAATGGTATCTTCAAGTGTTGAAGCTTTTTCTATCAAGCAATCATCGAAGAAGACTAGTGCCAAAATCATCCAAGATTCTATTATCGAGAAATTAGAGTTATGGTAAAAATCAAAGGTAATCCTTCCTATTCTAGATTCTTCTAGTCCTCCTCCAACATTTTTAGGACCTTTGTTATCCCCATACTATTTTTCGAAAAACCTTCATTCTACTTTCCCTTGTAAAGTCCCTGGTGAAGCCATTCTTGCTTCATCTTCAACTTTGCCCATCCATTATTTAAAAAAGGCTAGGAGGTTGTTCAGAACACCTCCTTTTAGAATTGATGGATACTAAGCTTGGCTAGATAGGGTTAAAAAAAAGGCCAATTTTGGAAAGAGATTGGTATCTTCAATTTTATCCAACTCTCTCGACACACCATAAAAATTAATCATACTATGATTGGTGCGTTAGTCTTTCTCTGGAACAAAACCACCAATAACTTCCATTTCCCTTATGGCATGATGGGTTCGATACGATGTGTCAGCTATTACTAGCCTTCGATCGGATAGGAAAATCAATCATCCCTTCCTTAAACCCTGCCATTCAATTGAGGTTTACCTTAACAATTTTTTCATACCATTTCCCCTCGACTCTACCCAAATCAATTTTGCCACTTTTACCGAGCGTTGGGAAGGTCCTGAATGGTATATCCAACTTGTGACATCTGTTAGTGCTAACATTATGCTAGAGAGTGTTTCCATTTGGTTGAATTTTCTCTGTTGACAACTTATCTTTATGGGCACTCCCGAATGAGATAATGGTAGCTTCTATGTCCATCTATCCAACACAGTTACTTAACAAATGGGTCTGTGCCAATCCATCCCAGCACCTTACTCCTCAGGACCTAGCAATTATCTTGTTCATGCTTATGTCTCTACCTCAGAAGACATCTATGACCTTCTGAAGGAAAACAGAAAATGCAAGATTAATTTTGAACTTATACCCTTTAGGCCCCTGCAAGGAGTTTCTCAGTGTTTTGTCAATTGGTGGTCTAAGTACTATCGACTATACCATCAAAACCTCAAGACTTGATTTAACATTCTTGTTGATTCTCCTTTGTCCGGCTTCAAAAACTAAAGGCAAGTATCTGAAGGAAATTTGAGCTTTTGAAAAATATTATAAAGTAAAATGGGATCCCTGGTATCATTATTGGATTGTTCAGA
Organism: Biancaea sappan; assembly: GCA_037074585.1. Taxonomy (NCBI): domain Eukaryota; kingdom Viridiplantae; phylum Streptophyta; class Magnoliopsida; order Fabales; family Fabaceae; genus Biancaea; species Biancaea sappan. The sequence goes on from CM073499.1 coordinate 37,027,331, forward strand.
ATATGGAACTAGTCATGGCCAAACTAAAACAGGAGCATAACATGCAATGTTCCTTTAAATCTTTACAATTTTGGCACAATCCCAACATTCGACTGGAATTTTTTAAAACTCCTTGTTCAGATTCAGTACCATTGCACTGTGCTCATTTTGGTTTGGCTGACGTATTTCCTGGGGAATCGACAAAAGCTACCAACTTTAAATTTCATGACAGATGCTTGTCTGTAACCAATCTGGCTCAAATGAAAAATGAATGAGTTACTTTCGCTCGTCAGTTCACTCTCCCTTTCAAACAATCCAGAGCCATGCAGTTTGCCATTGAATTCCCACAAGGTATTTGATCCTATTGATTTCAAAATGATGTTTATTTTCGATGACTAACACTTCTTTTGTTATTTATAGCTCTTCTGTTGAAAGAGGCTTTAGTCTACAAATGGCTAGAGGAAAGTTCGTCAAGTTTGAGGAGGAAGAAGATAGTCAAATCTTTCCTCTACAAAAGAAAAAGAAATCAACCAAAACAAGTGACTGACCACCTGCTCCAATGCCTAAACCAACAAAATTTGAGAAAATAATCACTAGGCCGGAAAAACCTTCTACAAAAAGAAAAGAAACTTTTTCTGATGTCGAACATATTTCTAAAAAGTCTAGACCACGTGAAAGCCTAGTGGTTTTCGATCCTGCTGTTGGGACCAAGTTATAATTTCTATATATTAAACACTATGATTTGTCGAACATAGTATATCCATACATTTACCTTTTTCTAATGTTAGGGGAAAAATAAGTTCTTGTAGATTCAACTTCAGCTTTGTCATGTCCCAAAATCTGAGCATGTGACCGGCACGAAAAGTGAATTTCATTTCACCTCCGTAAGCCTATCGTTCTCTTAAGCATCATACCATTCTTTTAAATACAATTAATCTAAATTACATAATTTAAGAATTAAAATAAGAGAATTATTCATCTTTTCACAAAAGATAAGAAAATACGACTAAACCGAGTTCTCTATACACACTACAGTTATTCACATTACATCACTGAATGAACCTACCCGATTACAGAGATTTTTTAGATTTAAACAACTTAGAATAAGACCTAAACATTATACCTTTACCCTGAACAAATGAAAAGGTAATCATGGGCTAAGGATCCATAACTCTTCGTATAGATATTTACCTTCAACTGTCAACTCTGAAAAAAATGTTAATAAGAGGGGTATGAGCAAACCACGTGCCCAGTGAGCAGACAACACAATACTATGACAAAAAAAAAATCATGCATCATAATGATAACATGCAGCAATCATACGTAATCGATCATAATATAATATAATATAATTCATAATACTTCACAACAATATTCAAGTAAATCAAATACATTTCAACATAATTCAAATAATTCAGAACAGCAAACAGTGAAATCAATTTCACACATTTCCCGTACCAACCGGGTCGTCCAGGGTACCTCTGGATCGTTGCCCGCGACCCCCGTCGCATTCACCCTTATCGCTCCATTTGTATTCTCCACCCTTATAGCTTCACATAGATTTCTCCATGGGGTGCACCACCATGCTGGTGCGTATAATTTATAGCACATAAAATATTCCAGCAAGTATACTGAGTCGCAACAAGTAATAAAGTGATGAGTAGAGTATCGTCCCACAGAGATTGAGGTATCAAATAAAATTTAATTAGGCTAAGTGAAATGCTATTAAGACTTATGAGGGAAATTTCAGAAATTACACAAAAAAAAGGGGGGGTGATGATTGAAACAACACAATATAAATAACTGAAATTTAAATAACTAGATAGAAAACAAAACAGAGAAAAGATATGGATTGGTCACAAATTTCATGGAATTGTACATCATCATCATTTCCTTTGAATATTCTTGGCTAATTCTATTATGTAATCTTCAATCTAAAATTCTCAGAAAGTCTTCTAAGACTGAATTATATTAAAATTATAGTTAGGAAGATCTTCACTAATCTATAACTCAAATATAATCCGATGAAGTCCTAATCACATCAATGCCCCGCAATCGCTTATGACATGTTATCTCTTGTCCTACTCGTTACAAATACATAGCAAACGCATGCATGTATAAATGACAAGCTTCATAGAACAATAAATAAAATAGAACTTTGGCCAAGAAAATACTCATTGGTCCAAATGAATTAAAGTACAATTTCCATTTCATCAAATGACCGACTACACAAGAAAATGAGATTGATTTCGTTGGTCTAATCCGATTAATTCATAGACAAATTAATCTTTGAATCATTGAAGAACAATTCAATTAAATTACAATCCATTCAATGTTGGCCAATTTTCTAAAATATGATTGAATCCAAAAGCTTTGAAATTACAATCTAACTTATCCAAAATAATTGACTAAAATCTTAGATCAACCATTCAATTAAGTCATGAAGCTCAAGAAAATTATTCAAGCCACATAAATAAAACTATCTATATCTAGATAATCTAATTTATGGTGGAAATCACAAGGTCAAGCTCAATATCTAGCTAACTCTAGCATAGACATAAAAATCCCAAACTCATTGAAGGTTCATCAAACATTCAAGAGGAAGAATAATCGGTAAAATCCATTTCATTAAACGAAAATGCATTAAAACTGAATATGTTCAACAATTAAGCTTCATAAAACCGAACTACATCAATCCTTAAACTCAGAAATTACATGGAAGAGAAGAAGAACATGATAGAAAATAGAAAATACAGCAGAAATCTAAGAAACTATGAAGTAAAATGAAAGAAAAGGAAAGAAAATGGGAGAAGGAGAGCCATTCCCAAGTGGGAAGGCTTCCTTTCCCTCTAACCAAGCTAGAGAGTTGCCTCTATGTTGCTCCCAACCACTGCTGCCCAAGGAAGGCAGAAAAATGGTGCTAGGACTTCACATCAGAAAAATGACTTAGCCTCCTTAATAAATTTCGATTTTTGCAAATATAAAACTGATCTAACACATGCCTAAAGGGATATTCTGCCCTAGATGCCTCCTTGGATGCCTCTTCCATGATATGGCAGCACTTTGACAGCAAAACAGCAGCAAAATTAATATTTCTGCAGCAGCAGAAAAGTATGGCAGCAGCAGAATGGTATGGCAGCAGCAGCAGAATTAATATTTCTGCAGCAGAAAGTGACAAACAGCAGCAGAACAGCAGCAGAATATCATGGCAAAATTAATATTTCAGCCATGCTTTTCTTGACCTACGAAAATTAATATTTCTGCCCAAAAATTCTGACTACATGGCATTGAATAAGAGTTCAAGTGGGCCCCACATCCAGCATATCCTAGTAAGCATCTACATCACCAAAAAAGTGCCACATTAGCATCCAAATCATCATCTTTGTCCATGTCAACACTTTTCTCTCCAAAATTAAAATTTGTAGGAATTAAATTGAGCATTTTACAATTCAAGTTCTAAAAAATATAAAAATTGAGACACATTCAATCCATAAATAGTTTATACCCAATAAATTCCAAAACATAATAAAATTAGAGAATTGACAAAATTAAAGAGGCAAAAAGGACTAAAATAGGGACTAAAATAAATGGAAAAAGTATGTTATCACATGCCTTTCCTTTCTAGTCAAACACAATCACAATCACATCTAAGAACATCCTCAATCATAATCATGAGCCACATACACAACTCAGTCATTTACAATTCAAGTCACAACATAATCAATATGGTTCCAGCAACATAGCATGTATACAACATAACCCACAATATAGAACAATTATTCAACAATAACATACTTCAACTATCCGCGTATGAATGAACTCAACAATCAGAGTATGACACATTTCAACTCAGTTCACATGCCACTCACAATCCATTATAGAACCTCCATTCATGAGAAAATAAGAATCACCAGGCAAGTTCCACAATTGTTTATGTCTCATCGTCCCACATCATCCTCTTCAAACTTGGATATACAACATATTTTCACTATGATGCAAAAAGTCAATAACAAAGATATTTAATCATAGCAAATATTAACCCACTCACCTAGATTTCACGCTCTCGGCTCTCTCACCTTACGCTTTGACCATTCCTATTGTAACCAGATAAAAATCATCAGGGTTACGAAATAGAGAAATTTCCTACCACTATTCCTGACCTTCACTTACTTCTCAAATCATAACTCTTAACTGGTAATGAATATCCAGATGAAACTTATACTATTGGAAACTAGACTCAAAGAGCTTTTCAACGATATAAAAAAAACTGATGCTACAGTAACGGTCAACAGTCAACACAGCTACAGTGTCGTTGACTAAGTCAATGCTATAGTAACGTTGACCGAGTCAATGCTACAGTAACGAGAAAATCTGGAAAAATTTTCTCGGTGAACAGTATTTTCTGGAAAATTTCTAGAATGAACAGTGATGTTATTCGTGTTCTTCATCCAAAAATCCTAAAATCACATCTAAAACAACATTTCTTTTGATTTCTTCCATAGGTTTTCATCCTTAATGTCTAAGGAGTGTTTTAACACCAAAATCCCCAATTGTAGCAACAATCCAAGCTCAAATCTCAAATTTTCATCAAGAACACTAACTTTTTTCAAATATCCAAATTCTACGAATTTCTCCTAGTTTTCTCCAAATTTCTTGTTCTAATAACATCATAAACCACTTAGGAATGTTTTAGATTAACATCCATACTTAAATTCATCCATTAAAATATTCTAAAAAAATTTTACAAATTGATAACCAAGGATTTGGTCTTGTAATAAGAGGAAGAAGAAGAAGAACATCAACTTACCAATCCTCCTAACTTTCATGGCTTCCTTCCCTAAGCAAAAATTACATGAATGATTGATGAAGAAATTCCCTTGGATGCATAATCGAGAGAGAGTAAAGAAGCTACTACGGGAGAATGAGAGAAAGAAAAGAATAAGAGAGAAATGTATACGTGTGGGCCCCACCAATTTCTTTTTCGATAAAATCGCTCATAGTCACCTTAGCTTATAAGATTTGTTCACTTAAGTCCTTGAGAATTTGTAAAAATTTCCTAAATTAAAAATTAAAATTTCTATTCCCAGATTTTCTTCACTAATTCAAAAAGCACATTTTCCACGTAATTAAATTTTTCACTAAACTTCAAAATAGATTTTAAATATTCATACAAATTATTGGGGTATTACAAGCTTAGGCATCTGATGAATCAAATTTGTGAATTCAATCAAAGGTATAATCCTTCTTGTCAAATTCAAATTAAATCAACATAGTTAATGTAAACTCTTTCTTTGTCTTAGGATTCTGAAATGGACCAACAAGTTTCAAGCACCCCTTCTGAGACTCCTATCGGAGTTCCCCATATCGATGCTCGACATAAATCACTTAGTCTGGACTAGCCTACCGAACTAAGCCATGAAAGATTCACGCTAGAAACGACTGAAGCTTTTCTCATCGAGGGATCGATAACTATTCCTACAGCCATTCAGTCTCCTACTTCTCCTTGACAGGCTCAAAGACAAGAGCTCATACCTTCCATATCTCAGTAATCGATCATAACCACCTATCTGTCAGCCCAACTCCATTTGAGATCATGGAAAACATAGACATGGAATCTTTAAAGGCCAATATTTCACCATACACTTGTCCAACTCATCCGACGATTCAAGTTGAAATCGAGTCTCCAAGAGATTCAAGAACAGATGTGGACTTGGATAATTCGATCAACTTACTGTCGGGAAACCATTCTCTAACGATACATTCCTCTTTGGTTCTAGAAGGATCTTCCACGAGCTTAAGAGCAGACTAATTGTTGAAAGAACTAAAAAATTTTCTTCATTATCCTTTCGAGGTTCTCGCTTCTAATGAGTCTATGTGAAGTAAGATACAAGCTATCCTAGATGAACTTGAACCTGTCAAACAACATCTGTCAATCTCTTGTCGAAGTCTATACTCGACCTATAGAGATTTTATCAATCATTTGTCCATTAAAGTGCCTTCTTTTACCCAGTTTATCTCCTCTTACATAAAAGAGGCATTATAAAAAGAAGTCATTTTGGGGCAACTAAGGGACTTAAAGGTCGACAAAGATCAACAAAATAATCTTTCTGTCAAAGGAAAGGAAAAAGAAAAACTTCTTGATGGCAATATCAACAAGCTGGAAAGGGAACTTAAGAGAATAGAAGAAGAACTCAAGAAAACCAAAGAGGATCTTAGGAAAGCTAGAGAGAAAAAGGACAGACTTGGTAAAGCCATGACCAGCAACTTGGTAACTCAAAAACAAATTAAACATGCTTCCAAAACCATTGTGGTCATAGCCCAAGCCATAGTTGATAAAATGAAATTGTTGGAGACTGACTACCTAATGGCTTGTATGGAAATAAAGTCATTGGCAGCCATATGGGAACGGCTAAGGCATATGTAGTGTAGTTGCCATGTCAGTTAAATTTATCCAACAATAATTCTTATATGTAAAGCACATTGTGCAAAATGTGAATGAAATATAATATCGTTCTTGACATCATTTTCTTATTATTCATTCTCTTTTAAATTTTTACTTTACACATTGATGGTTTATATTGCTTTAAGTAGTTGCCATTGATTGACTTTACTTTTAACCTAGAATTAACTTCATCGAGTGCATAAACGTTACTAGAAAATACTTGGGTAACTACAAATGGTCTTTCCCATTTCGGTGACCATTTTTCATATTCTTGACAATATTTATCAATAGGCAAAATTACCTTCCATACTAAATTACCTAATTTGAAAGATTTGTATTTAACTCGACTATCGTAAAATCTAGCAACTCTCTCTTTTTGTTGAATTAAATTTTCTAAAGCAATTAATCTATCATTGTCTAATTTGTTTAATTCATTGAACATTAAATTCCAATAATCTTCGACTTGTAATTCATCTTGCTTTTGAATTATTAATTGAAGATTAATTTCAACAAGCAATATGGCATCATGACCATAAATTAATTTATACGGTGAAGTGCCTGTTGACTTTCTTGGTGAATTCCTATATGCCCACAAAACTTGATCAAGAGTATTATGCCAATTTTTAGGTTGTCGACCAATATGCTTTTTAATCAGACTTATAAGTATTTTTTATGGCCTCTACCTGACTATTTGTTTGTGCATAATATGGTGTCGATGTAATCTTCTTTATTTCTTAGTATTGGCATATTCTGCTACCTTTTGTCCAATGAAAACTATTTCTTGATCAATTGTCAAAGTTTGAGGTATTCCAAACCTACAGATGATGTGGTTTTCAATAAAATTAATCATATCTTGCTGGATCACATCTTTTAAGGTAATTGCTTCGACCTATTTAGTGAAATAGTCAACTTCGACCAATATATATTTATGTCCTTTCAACAATGGAGGATGTATTTGGCCTGTTAAGTATAAATCCCATCCACAAAATGGCCATGGTTTGATGATGGAATGAAGTTTGTTGGCTAGGATATTTTCTATATAGCCATGTCTCTAACACTCCTTGCAAGATTTAGCAAATATTATACAATCTTTAATTAATCTCGGCCAACAATATCTCCGCCATCGAAGAACCATTTCATTTTATCCCCTGCTTGGTGAACTCCATAGATTCCTTCATGAACTTTTGACAAGGCAATATAAGCCTTTACCTCACTCAAGCATATTTCTAACTGTTCATCTATAGTTCTTCTATATAATTGTCCTCTCGACATTACAAATTTCAATACTCTATATTTAAGTTTATATTCTACATCAGAATTTGGATTCTCCAAATAGTTGATTATTGGTTTCCTCTAATCATCATTTGTTCGAAAGTCATTTTGTAATACATCTTGTTCCTGTGATGGGAATAAAAGTTCTATGATCTTTATTAAATCTGACAAGACTTTCTAAGAAATTTTATACTCAGATGCTATTTGAGCTAAGTCATTAGCTTCTTTATTTAATTCCTTAGGTGTGTTAGACAATAACTTCGTCAAATTTTTTCATTAACTTACCCTTGACGACTAACTAGGAATCTCTGAATATATGCACTATTCGTAATTTCATTTCACAAAGTATTTTTACCTCGACAATTAAAGCCTTATATTCAGCCTCATTGTCAGAACAAGAATACTTGAGTTCAAACATAAGTTTAGTTGGAATTCTCTAAGGAGATATTATTAAAATCCCTACACCATTTCCTTTTTTATGCTTTATTCATCGAAATAAAGATGCCATGGTCTTAATCTGACAAAACTTATATTATTTTCTATGTCCAAACCAAGATGATTGACCAAAAAGTCAGCTAGTGCTTGGCCTTTGACAGCTTTTGCTAAAACATATTGTAAAGAAAATTCTGACAATACAATTGTCCATTTACCAATACGTCCATTAAGAACAGACTTGGCTAAAATATATTTTATTACATCTGTCGTTGAGATGACTAATACATTACAAGGTATCATATAATACTTCAGCTTCATACAAGAGAAATATAATGACCAACATAATTTTTCAATTGCACTATATCTTTTCTCTGCATCATTTAAAAATTGACTAAGGTAACAAATGACTCTTTCGACATTATCTTCATCTTCTTGAGCCAGTAAACATCCTATTGTTTCTTTAGAGTTGATATATATAATTTCAGTGGTCAATGAGGCACTGGTGGCATCATAATAGGAGGATTTGTTAGATATTTCTTAATTTGATCAAAAGCCTATTGATGACAAGATTCCTAGACAAAATATTGTTCAGCTTTTAGCTTGATCAAAGATGAGAAGACTTTAGTCCTTCCTGACAAGTTCGATATAAATCTCCTTAGAAAATTCACTTTCCCTAAGATTAATAATTCTTTCTTATTTGTTGGTGCGACGGCTTCCAAAACGACCGTAGCTTTATTCTTGTCCACTTTAATTCCCTTTTTATGAACTAAGAATCCCAGAAACTTGGTAGCTGACACTCCAAAAGCACATTTCTTTGGATTCATTTTAAGGTTGTGCTTCCATATTCTTTCAAATGCCTTCCTCAAATGCTTCATATGATCTTGTTTATTTCTGACTTGACAATGACATCGTCATTGTATACCTCCATGAATTTTCCTATGATATCATGGAAAATGGTATTCATCACCCTTTAATAAATAGCTCCTACATTCTTTAAATTGAAAGGCATGACTATCCATTCATATGTCCCAATAGCTCCTGGACATTTGAAAGCAGTTTTTGACACATCCTCTTTGGCTATAAAAATTTGATTATACCCTGCATGACCATCCATACAACTTAGAATTTTGTACCCAGATACAACATCTATCAACATATCTACTATGGGCATTGGATATTCATCTTTAAGAGTAGAAGAATTTAAATTTCTTAAGTCTATGCATACTCTCAACTTACCATTTTTCTTAACAACAAGGACTACATTAGAAAGCCATTGGACATACCTGGTAGTTCTGATGAACTTAGCTTTAAGTAAACGTTTGACCTCTTCTTTGATTTTAAGCATCATTTCAGGTGCAAACCTCCTGTTCACTTGTTTGACAGGTCTGCACCCGTCTTTGAATGGTAGTGTGTGCTCGACAAGGTCTCTACTCAAACAAGGCATTTCACTATAATCCCATGCGAAGCAATCTTTATATTTTGTAATCAACATAATAAGTTCTCTTTTAAATTCCTTGGCAGAAATGAACTTATAAAAATGGGCCTTTTATTTACTTCAGTACCCAAGTTCACTTCCTCCAAAGGATCTTCAATTTCAACATTTAATCTCTTGTCAAGCCTTTTCTTAAAACCTAAAGGGCCATCATCTATGATGCTATATGGAAAAATACCTTCCGAGGTATTGACTGTCTTATCGGCTATATAGGCTGACAACCTTTCCATCTACGTCTCAAGACTTATGGCTTGCACCTGGCCAATTCTTGTCGGCCTTATCTACTAACGTGACACCAAACTGGTCGATCAAGCAAACATATAATGCTTCCTTATTGATCACTCTGTCTTCTGTAGCCACTGGACTGACATTCGGGGCATGAATTCTAAAATCAATGTGGAGTTTATGTAAATAGGAAGGATAGTCGTCTACCTCAACAATCTCCATGTGGCCTTCTCCATTCCATAAAATTAGTTTCTGATGCACAGTTAATGGAATGACACTGTCAGATGGAATCCAGTCTCTTTCTAATAGTATATTGTAGCTGGATTTTGTACGAATCACCACAAAAGGGTTGTCCTTTCCCCTAATCTGAATCGAATGTTTAGCATCACAACCCTATCAGATGGAGAAGTCTTGCCTCTAAAATCAGTCACAACCAAGTCTATTTAAATTAAGTTTGACTCATTCTTTCCTAACTATTTGAACATGGCCCTTGGGATCAAATTTATAGCAGCTTCTCCATCTACCAAAACTTTATTGGTAGGTTTTCCTTCACATAAAGCCTTAATATGCAAAGGACGCATATGTGCCCTTTGGTCTTCGGTCGGTTTCTCAAATTGGGCTAGATTGTCGAATCCTGTGATCATGTTATTTTCCAAAAACAGCCAATCTTCTGACAAGTCTTCCAAGTCTTATTCATTTTCCCCCATATATTCAAACTCATAATGTCCTGTGAATTCCAACGAAATCACAAAAATCAAGTTAAGATTCATGTTCACAAGAAGTTATTCTGTATCTTTCTTCTCTTTGACGTATTCTTTTATGTTGACCATATCCTAATCATCCAGGAACAACCCAAGCTTACAATAGTGTCTTCCACTAGACCATCATCTGATCCTGCTTCTAACAGCATATCTATGTGGCCATAATTATGTCATCCAAATCTCCATCCATGTTAAAATCCATGTCAAAGGTCTCTTTATCATCAAAACTAGAAGATCGTTATGGTCATTGAGAGCTTTTATAATTTCATTGGCTGACAAATCGATGTCTGTCACATGACATTCAGGTTTGAACTCTATGAGTTGCCCCTTGCTTTACTTTAGCAAGGGTTTCCTTCTTCTGTTCGAAGTTGGTTGTAGGATCTTCTAAAATTGTCTTGACCTTTTTACTAGTCTAATCCTCATAATCCTTTCCTTTTACTTCCGCCATTGCCACCTACTTTCCTTTGTCATGAATGGCTTTCTCAACTGCCACTAATCCAATTGGCCACTTACTTTCAAATTAACCAGTCTTAAGAGTATTTTTCCTTTTACTAGTCTCACCAAATGAATCCTTTGTTGAATAAAATTCCTTTCCAGGCTATATACGCATGGGTGTTGGCCTCATTAAATTTGTCCTTTGCATGTCTACAACTTCCTTTTGAGTTGCTTTCTTGGCTTTAACCACAAAACATCCTTTGTCTGAGGGCCCTTCCTTAATCAAGATTGCATCTACCAAGGCTTTCTTTTTTTGTGCTTGCGTGTATCTTTGTAGCCTTCGTTTCTGAGTCTTGGGTAATGGTCAATAAGCCTCAGATGTATTTTGGACACGCTATCTTGTGGTATTAATCTACCACGATAATAGTTTTTATTCCAGAAAAGCCTCTTGGCCTTCTTCTTACTGAACGTTGTAGGAAATAATGTCGGCGGGGAATTCCTTACCCATCTGCCAACCTTCACATTCGCAGGTGGCACCCGAGTTCTGATCCATCAAAATTGGTTCTGAGTTGACTCCTTGGCATCATTCTTAACTGGCCATCTTTTAATGTTAGGCTTGAAATTTTTGACCACCCACTTATTAACACTCAGCCTAGTCAGATAACTTGGCCATGATCTTAATGTGTACAATAGTCTTGGTGGGGGGCTCTTGTTGCTGAAAGGTGTTTTTGTCCTTTCAATCCTCAACGGTTGTGAACTGGCCATCATCGCCTTCTGTCATGCCTCAGCTTTTTCCAAATCGTACAACTGATACAATTTAGACAAATCTTGATCATTGCTTTCCCCTTCTTTCTTGTTAAAATCTCTTCAGAGGTCTTCTTAGGCTGTTGATACATAGATGTATCAATATTTACATGCTTTGCATATAGTTTATTTCCTATGTCAATCATGTCAATATTCAGCAGAACTTGGCTGTCAACATTTGTAACACTAGCTTGAAAGGCGTTAGTATCAACCTTTATATCTGCTTTTTGCTTATCCGCAAATTTCAGTCTTCCCTCCATTAGTACCTTTTGAATTATATCCTTAAAATGCACATATTCATTAGTAACATGGCTGAACACATTATGAAACTTATAATACTTTCAGTCTTTTATCTTATCAGGCTTTAATAGCCTATGATTATCGGACAACTTTATTTGTTTATCTTTCCACAAAACATCAAAATTTTTTTCGTCTTATGTAATGTCCAATGTGTATGCCTTCATATTGATATAATTCATTTTTTCTTTAGCTCTTATAGGCTTTATAGCCTGACAAATATAAGGGGGTCCACTCTTCAATTTAGCAAGATTAACGACATATTCATCAGTATTTTCCTCTTCTTCGTCGAATTCTTCAATTCCAATGAAATTTATTTTCTCTCTTTTAAGAAAGTTCTTCTATTTTACTATGTTCTATCTTTTAACTGTTCTACTTGTCTAACTTTGCCTCCTAATTGGACAGGATCAGCTAATTACTGGTTGACAAGCTTTTTCCTGATGTAATAATCTAAAACCCCAATAGAAATCTTAACAATCTCTACTCTGGGAATAGGAGTAAAACACCTACTCTTCATTTGCCTGAACCTTGCTAAATAATCATCAATAGGTTCATTATATTATCTCTTAATGTTAAACAAATCGATTAGACCAACATTAAAATCTCCCCTGAAAAACTAGTCATAAAAACTTCATTCCATTTGTGTCCATGAATGGACAGAGTTGGGTCTTAATGTCGACAACCAAGAAAAGGCATTTTTTGTGAGCAAATTGAAAAAAAAACCTCATCTTAATCCCTTCGTTTGTTTGCAAATCTCCCCTCTCCATGGTATATCATGTGATATGTTCGACAGTCGATTCACCACTTTTTCCAGCAAACTTAGAAAGTTTAAGAGCTTTAGCCATCCCCCTTGGCAATTTTGCCTATTGAACCCAGTCAAGAAATGCCGAGATGAAGTATGGCTGGTTAGCATAACCCATATTAAAACCAAACCTATTGAGGACTTATTCCACTGCTTGATTCCCATTTTATTCTATCTAGTTTCCAAAAAGGTTTCGTCGAAATGCTCTTACAGCATTATTATCAATTACCTGTGGTTCATTTTGATGCAGGAGTTGCACTTGGCCATATTTCAATTGAGGTTAAGGTTGGTCTTGACTTTGAACTACGTTATTTATTTGATTTTGGCCTTAGTCTTAGGCCACAACCACTTGTTTTGGTTGGACATTATCAGGCATAACAATGCATAACATCTAGCTGGGCTTACCCATTTGCAAGGCTAACGTATTACATGCATTGTTGGTGTTCTCCATTAAGGGTTTTAGTACAACACCCATATGTTGTGTTAACACACTCAGTATATCATGATTACTTTCGTCCATTTGTTGTCGAATATTAGTTAATGAACTTACAATCGACATGGTGACATTATTTGGCATGTCTCTTAACATATTTGGAAAAATAGGTCCTAAATTTAATCTTTTTTGTCGAAACACAATAGGAGTACTTGTCCCTACCATATTCACATTTACTAATGCAGAACTTACTGCTTGGCCTTGCACTATTTGACTCATAGGATTGGTTAATTGATTTCCAATCCCGAGTTGGGTCTTTACAGAAGGGACATACCTTTGAGGTAATCCATATTGTGGTACAACCTTATCATCTGATGACTTGGTTGGTCACCTACTAGACTTGGTGATAATGGTACTAAACCAGACACTATTTGTTCCAAAATAGGATTTTCTAGAAGGGACACGTTTGGCATAATGTCTATTGTAGGATTTGCAGTTGTTGCAACTACTAGTACACTTACTGTAGTTACACTAGTCGATGGTGCACTTGGTGCATTTGACACTTGACTAGTACTATTTACATTATTATAACTTCAGAGTTGTGAGAAGAACAAGAAGGTATGAATTTGCCACTTTTCAAATGCATACATTCATCGAGTTACTCTGAACTCGTCCCATTGGGCGTGTCAATTTGTTTAGGTGATTTTAAGCCCTAGCCAAATCTGACAACAAATACTTTAAAGAAAATTGAAAACAATCTATAGGTTTCAAAGTTATGCGGTAATCTCGTTAATTGTTTGAAAATTAATAAACAATCTTGAAACATGAAATAAATATCATAACTGCATTAAGTAAGAAAGAAGGTTTAAAACAACTTGAAGATAAAAAGCGTTTAAAAAAGACGGTAAAATGCATAAGAGAATTAAAAGCAAGTAAAGAACTAGACAAGTAATGTAAGGAAGATAATAAGAATGAAAAGAGAATGAAAGTTTATGAAAGGGAAAATTAACACTGACTTAAAAGTGACTAAATGTTGAAAGGGAAGGCATACTTTATGTTGATCTGTTAATCTTCTTAAGTGAGATGTTCGGATTCTAATCAAGAAAAACCAACCTCTTTGACATCGAATAAACTAGTATTTATAGATAAATAATGAAGTAACTGCCTATCTATCTAATTGCCACATAAATGATAGTTTTATTTCACTCGACATAACTGTCTTGGCCATTTAAACACTTAAATACATTTTCCTAGCTTGTCCTTGACATTTGACAACTTAGTCACACCGTGTCAACGTTAATTGGCATATTTGACAACTTTTACTAGAAATAATTGCCTTTGCCATTTGGGCATCTATTTGATTTATTCGAAAGCTTTGTCGTAAATCATCATTGATGTGGAAACTTCCCCATTTAACCTTTCTTGTACATTCGTCCAACTTGGTCATCGATTTGTATGTCCAACTGACAACTTTACATAGCCTATCCTCTTCAACAGTTTTATTATTCTGTTTCCAGGGTATTTGACAGTGCTGGCGCATAATCGCTTAAGCTGACTCCTCATTCAACTTATTCTACTATGTCGAATTAACATATGCCACATTGCGACTTGTCTAGTCACCATAAATGACAATACTACCTGCCACATTTGTCATCAAGACAAATGTTTTGTTGAAAATGCATACATCTGTCGACAGTCAGAAATCGAAAATTATTATCTAACACATGTCTAAGAACCCATTGTAGGTTCTCTTACAAACATGTAAGAAGGTCTCCAGTTCAATTCATTTAATACTCCAGGTATTATGATGTCGTAAGAAATTGTGAATTAGGATGTATGAATTTTTTTTTGTAAATAGACGAATACCCGTAGGGATTTTTACCTTGTCTGTTACTTAAACATGTGTACTTGTGATATGTGTGTAAGTTGTTGTGTTGTGAAACATGATTGTTATGCTGTATGATTGTCATTTCTATATATGAATGGTGAATTGGGCTAGAGGGACTAAAATGAAAAATAAGTGTGAGGGATTAAACTAAAAAATAAAACTTTGTCAGGGTTGAACGAAATTACACAAAATGGGATCAATAGGTAGGGATTAATTTTTTAAGGATAATGTGAGGTTTTAAGAGGTGATGAGTAATTTAAAATTTAAGAAAAATAAACGTAAGGAAAAATGAAAAAATGAATTGAATAAGAGATAAGTAGGATTAATATTAATTGATTAAATGATTGTATTTAAGAGATAGTGAGAGAAATAATAAGATAAATAAAAATGAATAGGATTGATTAAGTTCAAATAGCATATGGCAATCAACTAGCATATGATGAGATTACAATTAATAAAAGAATGATATGGTTGATTTGAACAAAAAAAAAATATAATGAACGTTTGAGTTAAACAAAATAAGGATATGACAAGATATGATGAATGTAACTTAAATAAGATTCTAATATGATAGGATAAGATAAATTCAAGTTTAAAAGATGAGTAGATTTTAGAAAAATATAAATAAGACAAGATAAGTGAATAATAAATTAGCCGACCCCACTTAGTGGGATAAGGCTATGATGTTGTTGTATTTAATATAAAAAATTAATCTAATCTAATGTGGATAGGCGTGGGCCATCTGGTTAAGAATTTAAAAATAAACTAAACCAACTAAGATACAAGATTAAGATTAAATTTAAATTTAAAACAAATATTTAAAAATCAAATCTAATTTAAACTAATTTAAGTTAAGATAAATAACAAGAAGTTAAGAAGATGATCAAGGGAATTTCAAATAGGGGATAAAGCTTCTTAAAAAAAACTTTAAATTAATTCAAAACAAAGGAAAGGATAATTAGTAAATTAAAGGATTAATTAACTAGAAGATAAATCAAGACCCAACCAATTAAAAGAGAATTATCCTACATTAGATTAATTTAAACTAATTCAAACTAACCTAATGCCTAGCACGTATATAGATGACGGCTCTCTCTATCTCTTTCTTTCTTTCTCTCTCTCTCTCTCTCTCTCCAACCACCTCACAGCCACACACACACCAAAATAGAAAAAAAAACCCTAATCATCTTCCTTCATTCTTTTAAAAGGGACTAAACAAGGAAAAGGAAATCACCAAACACTTTGCAAGGTTCATCTCTCTCTCTTTCTCTTGAATAAACCCTAGCCCTACTCCACAAACTAACACACAAACACATCTTAGGTTCTTCATAATCAATCCATAATGAAGAACCTAAGAAAACATTCCAAGAGATAAGTTAAAGACAAGGTAAGATCAATCAAACTCGAGTCTAATGCTTTGAATCTTCATGTACATTGAATCAATCATATCTCCCTCATGAAATTTCCAATTTTAACGAGCTAAGTATCAACAGAAAGCTCTTTTCATCTAGTTTCAAACGAGACTAGTCTTGTCTGAGAATTTCACACCGTTTAAGAGATACGACCAAAATAGAGAGTGAAGGTCAAAACCAAAATAAGACAATTTTTCTATTTTAGTTTTACTTTCTTCTTTTTCAAATAAACGGTAGGAAATTTCATCACAGGATCCTTTACCCAAACGATTTTGGTAGAACATGATAAAGTCTTGGCAAGGAATCTAGGTGAATGGATGAATTCTTAAATAATAGGATTATAGCATAGTTTACTATGATGTAGAACTAGGTCGATATACGAAAGTTCATCATTAAAGAATAATAACATTTTTAGCATGAATGATTTCCACATATGGAATTTTAGAAAATTTCAAATACGAGGAATGAGTAAATATCTGAAAAATTATATGAATAAATGATTTGTATTATGATTGTGAAATTTTAATTTTCATGTGATTTGTTGAATCTTTATGATTGAGAAGCCGTATGGCATGTTTGAGATGTCGTGTGGTATCCCCTTCTGTGGAATGAGTTACACCAATTATGAAACTCAGTTGATAGAGGAGACGCTATCTCTCGATTGAAGGATACAGCCTGAGTTATCGAGAAACTCGTGGGGGTGCCCTATCGATGATGATGTCATCATTAAGGGCCTTAAGAGAGTCTAATGGTGACTCTGCCCAATTGATGAGTACCAACTCAATTGATGTATGTTTATGATTGATTGTGAAATTCAACTTTATTACAGTATGTGTTCTTAAACTACGTTCTGAATGGTATTTTAGCCCTTGTGTTTACTTTGTAATCTACTTCGTAATTTGTTTTTATTATTGAGTGTTCGTACACTCACTGAGTTACCCCATAACTCACCCTCATGTTTCCCATCATTCATATCCAGTTGAAAGCGAGGAGCCTCCTCTAGAGGAGTAGCGAGGTATTTTGTTTTGTGAGGACGTCTTGTTTTTGGGTATGTCCATATGATTCTAGTGTTGAGTCTAGGGCTTTGTGATCATCGGGACTCCTAGGATGATACTTTGGGAATTTCCAGGTTTTTTTTATTTGAATTTAATGTAGAAGGATTTTTTATGGATT
This sequence comes from Biancaea sappan, assembly GCA_037074585.1. Taxonomy (NCBI): domain Eukaryota; kingdom Viridiplantae; phylum Streptophyta; class Magnoliopsida; order Fabales; family Fabaceae; genus Biancaea; species Biancaea sappan. The sequence goes on from CM073499.1 coordinate 37,045,181, forward strand.
AAGTCATTGAAATTATTTGATTTAGTATTTAAAAGTTTTTATTAATTTATGAACTTTCATAAATTAATTCATACTTGGCAAACGTTATTACCAAATTAACTGTTTGAATTTTTTATGTTTGACATTATTATGGAACTCCTGGTTTCTATATGTTTTCGTGATCATTAAAAAAATTGCTTGGCCATTCTCATGGAATAAGAACGTGATTAACTTCTTTTTATCTATCTTTCATTGCTAGTATGAAGATGGTGTGAGCCTCCCTTTCTTTAAATTTGTTTCTTTACATCTGATAATTACATGTGTTACTAATTAAGAAAGGGCGATATTCTTAGGCAAGGAATTGGGAATAACAACAATTAGATAATAAGATGAAGGAAACAAACAACATATAAGTTAAAAGAGATAGGCGTGAGTCGTTACATAAGATATACAATATTATAAATAATATAATATTAATTTTAGATTTATTAGTTTTGAGTCCCTCTTAAATAGGAAGGGGCGGATTAATCGTATAGATAATTTATTAGAAGGATAAATGAACCTAACTTAATGGTAAGAGGAAGCATAATTAAACTAAAATATAGTTAGGATAAATCCTTTTTGGATAAATCTCTTGGCAATAGTTAAAATAATAATCCAAATAAAAGATTTGGGATAACTAAAGGATAATACAATAAATACATTAAAATGTTGACACATACTAATGTATAAGATGACGCCTAAATAAATGCAAAAGATAAATAGGACAACAATAATAATAAAAGAAACTAAGGATATAGAAACACAATACAAATGTATATATATACATGGTAATGCCAAACACATAAATAGATGTAATAATGAATAAATAAATACAAAAGAATAATAATGGGTAATTATACGACGATGATAATTAAACAGAATAAACCATACTAGGGGATAAATTTCTAATCCAAATTACCTTCAGGGGTTATGTTACCTTAATCCATATGTTGTGTGATCTTTACCTATATTACTGTGAATAGGGTCGCGAGGAAACCAAGTACGTTTCTATCTCAGACTAACTGGTTGTGATAGCTTATCTATTAAGTGAAATAATATGTATTAATTGTCGCCTATGTATGTATATCATGTGTGTGGAGCGAGGATACCAGGTATGTCCCTTCTCTTTGTGATGTATGGCGTGTAGTTAAATAGTATTATATGTTTCTACATAATTGAAATAAAGGGGCACATATAGTGATAATTGTAAGGCTTACAGTGATAATATTGTCATTGTGCCGGTCCCGGCCCGAGTAGCGGGTACTGACAATTCAACAGCACTTTTCAAATTTCATAGGCCTTCATTTGCAGTCATAGCCAACTGTTTCTGGGAAAGCCCCTCTTTTCTCCGACTCTTCCTCCTCACACAAGTCCCAACTTGCGAAACCTGATTCCTTCATCCAGCCCAAAGATACCCTCCTCACAGTATGCCATTCTCGTTGCCTTATGACTATTAATTACAAAACTTTTTTAGTGACTTTCGTGTTGTGGAGTTGGATTTTGCAATTGATATTGTGGACTTTTGAATTGTATTCTAATGTAGATTCCGCCTTCACAGTTGCCCATTGCTACTCTGCCACTATGGCAAACTTTATATTAGAGTAAATTACTAATTTAATCCTCAAGATTACAATTATCTCAATTTAGTCTTAATTTTGGTCGCTTAGTTTGTTAAAGTCATTTTTTACAATGAAAAAAATTGAGATTTAACATTTGAAAATTTTGCAATTTAGTAACAAAAAAATTAAATTGAGATAAATGTAATCTTTCATTGACTAAATTAATATTTAAGGACCAAATTGAGAAAACTGTAATATTTCAAAGATTAATTTACTTTTTATATTTTGCTGTTGTTGTTATTATATGTATATTTTCTCCAATCTTACAACTCTGTGTTTGCTATTGGCACAGTAAGACTTGGTTAGTCAAAGGAATTGACTTTAACTATCAAAATTGCTATATGTGCAACATTTTTTTTTTTATGAATATACTGATATGCATAGTTATTTATGACTTTCTCATTAACTATCCTATTTTGCAATTGTGCAAGAGTAACTTTGGTACTCTTTTGCAATGCCTGTTTGACTAATAAACTCTAGATGCTTTCTTTTGTTAGTTATGAATGAATTAGACGGAGAAAGAAAAAAAAATTTTATTGTCGCCATTTTGGTGATGTAGAAAGTTCAAGTGGCTCTTATTTCTCTTGGTCTGGTTTATTATTTTTTGTCATTAAATTGGGTTTTGGATACGAAAAACTGGAGTAAATAAGCCTTCCTCTTTGATGTTTGTATTATCATATATTAGATCATGCATCATGCAAATTTTAATGAACCATAAAGGTGAATCCATTGGCGAACATCTGAAAGGTTATAATCATGGAATGCACGGTCCAATGCCGAGTATCCTCAAAGAACAACTTCAACTTGTATACATGTTCTCGAATTTCTATATTGCTCTACTTCTCATGATTTGTTATTACAGGGGAAATCTGCTACACAATGACTAAAGAAGAACTTGGAAGGGTTGCTTGGACTTTTCTTCATACTCCTGCTGCTTAGGTTGCCACTTCAATTGATTTTATGATACTGCTTCCCTTTGTTCTTCTAATATTATGTTTTCACGTGTACTAATTTTTCTTTCCCACTATATAAATATGAAATTATTTTTTCGTTTAAGAAGGTGACCAACATACTAGTGCCTGTTTTCCTCTCCTTTTCGCCAGCTTGCTTCATTTGAAACATTATCTTATGTCTTATAATGTAGAAAGTAGTGATTGATTGTGATATAACCTTTATACAGGATACCTCTCAACATCTCACATAAATATCTCTTATTGTCCCACTCTTTTATCTATGATACTAAAATTCTCACTTGGCAATCTTGGAATTATTGGTGTCCTTGGATCCGTTTAATATGCTTAAAATGAAGGATTGGTGTTCTTTTTTCTAGATGCCTTTAAACTTACTAATCCTTATATTGTTGTTAGGACTATTAAATCAGACTTAGGCCACGGATTGGCCCGTGCCTTCTTGTATTTTGGGCAGCCTTGAATTTCAATTTTTGACCCATATTTATAGACTTAGCTTGTGACAGGTTGGGCCTAAACAGGCTGGCAGGGCCCATTTGACACTACCACTTGTCATAAATTACATCTGTTGAGTACATATAGTATTTTATGTTGACATTATCATATTTTAGTTGAGCTTGCAACATAGCAACTTGCCCTAAGCAAGAAATTAGCTTTCATTATTCTAAATTTTGCTACATGTGTAGGTTCACAATGCGAATTTAGATATACTTCATGGGCTTTTTTTGTCTTCAAAATATTCAAAATTGTCAATGACCTAGTCATTTTTTAGTATCCAGATAATCCTGTAAGGAAACAAAGAAGGATATGAAAGAACTTATATGGTCTTTTCCACCTTTGCCTAACTCTACACGTAAATAATTCATAAGCTACGATGTGTCACGATCTTCTTGTAGACTATAAGGAATCATTAACATGTTATGTTTGGATGAAGATGGGGATCTTATCTCGAATGTACCCTTGCAAGGAATGTGCATATCACTTTAAAGTAGTTCTAAGGTATATTATTTTTCTCTCGCCCTTGGTCCAACATTTCATCATATATAGTTAGAAATATTTGTTCGTGCTTGTTCTGTCCTCATCCCTCCCTTCATGCCATATCTATCTTTCTTTGACTCAGTGTCTCCATTTTCAGTTCAAATTGTTAGGGGCTCTTGCATTTTGTTTTTAGAATCTTGGCATGAACAAGGATAGATTGGTTAACTATGCTAAAAGTGTGAAGCCATGATAAATATTGTAAGTTCTACTTGAAAATTGACATATGGGTAACTTGTCACTTTGTGTATTTCCAAAGCTAGGTTATTATCTTAAGCTACTGAAACAGTCTAGAAAGTGCTTTAGAGTCTTGAGAGACCATAAATTCGAACTTATTTTATCTGTTCTTCTTGATTAGAAATTACAAATCTTTTTACCACTTTGTTTCTAATAGCCTCACATCTCCATTCATCTAAAACTGTCTTGAAGTCATTTATTTCACTTAAAGGCTATTATTCATTAATGATAAGTTGTTTCAGATTGCCCAATTACCCAATCATAGTTGTGAGGGAATTGAGTTTCTTTACATTTCCCGCCGAAACTGTAGAGTCCAATTCGCAAATCTAGGCTGTCTGTTTGGGATTAGATTGCCCAGACTAAAAGAAGGTGTCTTTTTCTCACTCTATTTTTCTTCCTTTAATTTGGGTTGTCCAATCTAAAATGGACAGCCAACTCTATGGATTGGACTTCGCAGTTCTAATAAGAACTATAGGGAATCCAATCTGTTGTTAGGACAATCATTTAAGAAGCTTTCTTAGCAACCCATACAGTCCACAAATATGATTTTAACCTTAATCATCAACCATGTAGTAACATATTTGGAAACTTCAATTTGAAAGCCTTGACTAGTGTGTCATGAACCAAAAAAGATCTTGCATTAGATTTTTGATAGCATATAAGATATTCTTAACCTTGCTGAATTATTTGATTTGCTCCCGTTTTTTCAGTTTTTACTGATATTTTAGTTTCCTGATGTTTCTATTCATCGAGATTGTTAATGCCTAATTTATACTAGTGTTCTATTGCATGTTGGCAGAGCAAATCCGGTACAGGCTGGATCTCAGTCTGAGTTTTCTCAATGGCTATGTCATGTGCATAATGTTGTTAATAAAAGGTTAGCTGTTATCTTTGATGTTATTATTTTTTTTTTAAAGATGTTATTGTAGACTATATTACTAAAACACATATTGAGTAAATTACTAATTTAGTCCCAAGAAAATTATAGTTGTCTCAATTTAGTCCTTGAAAGATCAAGTATCTCAATATAGTCATTAAAAGATGACATTTCTCTCAATTTGATCCTTTTCATTGCAAACTCAAAATATGTTGCTGCTAAATTTCAAATTTTTTGTTATTGAAAGTTCTTTGACAAATAACAGAAGCAAATTGAAACAAACTTTATCTTTCAGGGACTAAATTGAGAAAACTACAATCTTTTAAGGACAAAATCAGCAATTTACTCTTAAAATATCTTCCTTTTCCATGTTGGTATGTCATGCATATGGATTCCCTGCAGCTATTGGATGTGGAGGGATCCAACGAGTAAAAAATATGGTCAATTTTTTTTTTCCAAGGAGACTTTTAGTCTCTTATAAGTTCCCTCTAGCACTCCAGCCACTAGAGGGAACCCAAACCCCGTGTGTCATAGACCTCCTCACAACAAAAAAAAAAAAGAAACTAGTGGTAGTTTTAAACAAATATCAGGCAATGTTCTCTAAGTGTTTGCTATAAGATTCTCTTATAAACATATAATCTATGGATATTTTTCCAACTCAATAGCACATTATTAGCTCTACAAAATATATATCTATCCACATGTCATAATTCTATTAGAAAACTTGTTAACAAACCTAAGAATTACACTCAAGTTTTCTCAATATATATGTATCTCAGGAGAAGGAACTTGGAGTTTGCACATGTCACTTTATTTTGCATTCCAGTTATACTTGCCTTGGGTTAAAAAGCTTGCTAGTATTTATCGGTTAAGACCAATGCATCAGCCACAAAAAAGCTTTGGGCTTGGTCATTTTAATTACCATAGTTTATACTTCAAGGAAAATATATATGTAGTTTTTTATGTGTTTGTTTTCAAGCTCTTTAATCAAATTTAGGACATGTAAAGAAACTTACTTGAAGTAGTAAAAAATGTGGTCCACATTTTAATTTTTTTTTTATTGAAAGCAAGAGATTTCATGAAAGCTATCATTATATTACACATAGTTTAAAAAATTAGACTAGGAACCTGGCATAGGGTCCGGTTTGGTCCAGTCTAGCTTAAAAGTTGATTTTGGCCCAAACTAGTATGAAATCAGTTTTGGACCAAGAAAATAGGCCAAATCGGTTGATTTTATGGGTTGATCGACTCAATGATTTAAAACAAAAAAAACTCCTTAGCTTCAGCTATCCATCTCTTGTCGCTGTCATATGTACTCTGGAAGAAGAAGAAGAAGAAGAAGAAGAAGAAGAAGAAGAAGAAGAAGAAGAAGTAGAAAAATATAGGCTTGAGAGAGAGACAACGAATGGAGACCTGAGGAAGAGACAACAAATGAAGACTTGAGATGAAAAAGAGATGATGATAGATCTATGAAAGAGCTTTGAAGGAGAGAGGAGAAAAGTGATAGACTAAAAGGAAGAATGGAAGGCGAATAGAGAAAGAGAAGAATTGGTTATCACTTGTTTGTTTCAAGGATTTGGATTGCCTGCCTTGAGTCTCTACCTTTGTCTACCATGGCATTGGAGCACTCGGATCACGTGGGATGGACAACATCCTGTGCGTCCACGTGTCAGCTTAATTTTTCCCTTTTTCTGTAACCACCAATCGACTGACACGTGGCTTCCATTTTTTTTTTTAGCCCAAATGTCTTCTTTAATTGTCTTCTTTAGGGCATTGAGAGAGAGAGAGTTAAGGGACCATTGACGAAGCTATCACTGGAGCTAATGACGAGAGCCCCAATAGAGAGGTTTTCCTGTTGATTCCCAGTAGCGGTAGAGGAGATCCTTTTGGTTTTCTATTGAATCTAGAGGGAAGCTCTCCATTGTAATCTTTTTCTCTGATCTTTTCCTTTCACTTATCTCCCTCTACTACTTCTTTTCCCCCTTACTCTCTGAGATCCAATTCACTAATATCCGCAGACCGCTATTCATCCCCTTAGACCATTTTGGCTAAGACAGATCACTGATCCTCCTTGTAGTTCATATTTTTTGTTTTTAGCCAAAAGGAATGATCTGCTCTAACATAGTATTCTAGTGCAGAGGTTGATATGCAACATGGTTAATATTAAATATAGTTTTTTAAATTTTACAATTCCTGATCATGTCTTAGACATATATGTCTACATGCATCTTATACTGCTCTCTGTATATTCTCCATGCCAGTTTATTGTAATAGTGAAACCTTCGTTACAATGTCAAATTATAAAGAGAATGATTAAAATTTCAAGAGAGGAAGTGGAGGGCAATGTTTCATCAGTGGTGCTGGAGAAACCAGACTTCAACTTCAGTGACGAAGGTATTACTCGAAATACTATGTTTTTGAGTTAGTAATTCCAAATGTATAGGAAGTAAATTTACTCAAAATATTGTGTTTTTGCTATAGGGCAAGGTTTCATTAGTGATGCTAGGAAGTAAATTTACCTGCTGAAGAAGTTCCTCCAGAGCTTCTCGAGCCTATTCTGGGCACTAATTTTGCCAGGGATGGTATGCAAGGAAAAGATGGTTGTCTTTAGCTATTACGATACACTGGAAACACAAACAAACTGTCACTAAAATTCACACACAATAGAAACACACATATACTGAAACACTGGAAACATTGGAAAATTTGCGCTTATGGAACTACCTGGAAACATACTCACACACCCAAATCACAATGGAAACACTAGAAACACATTGAAATTGACTCACATAGAACTGCATTTTTTTCAACTTAAGCTATTTTTTTTCTAGGTTGATAATTCACAGACAGAACTGCTATTTTTTTTTTCAACTTGTGCTGCTTTTTTTTTTCTAAGTTGATAATTCACACATAGAACTGCGTTATTTTCAACATGTGCTATTTTTTTTCTAGGTTGATAATTCACGCACAGAACATCATATTTTTTCAAACTTGTGTTGCTTTTTTTTCCTAGGTTGATAATCACACACAGAACTGCATTTTTTTCAACTTGTGCTACTTTTTTTTTCTAGGTTGATAATTCACACACAAAACTACTTTTTTTCAACTGCCTTTGTCACATACAGAACTATTTAAGAAAGATGGGCCAATGTACTGCTGTGATTGGAATGACCTATTGTTCTCTTGTGCTGGTAATATGAATCCTATAAATCCTTTATGCTTGAAAAGGGCTGTGTAAATTGTAAAAGATATAGGGCTGTGTAAATTGTAAAGGGTAAAGGGCTCTATAAATTGTAAAGGGTTGTGTATAAAGTCCTGTTGTGTCCTACTGTGGTTCATATGAGTAAGTGAAATCACTTATTTACTATGTAAATTGTAAAATTACTTACTAAATGAAAAATTTTCCATTCTCATTTTTTGTGTATATGGTTACAATTGTTCAAACAGATTCTAAATGCAAAAGTTGCCTTTGTCAAACAAATTCAACTTCTTAATTATCTGGATCAATCGCACCAATTAGCACTCACTGCTTCCTTGTGTAAAGAATAAGAAGATTTAACAAATTTTTAATTAATATGTTAAATAATTCAAATATAATGATTTTAGATGCATCTTTAATTGAAACTAACCTCTATTATGTTGGTTATCATTTGAAAAATTAGGACTAAACTCCATTTCTTCAAGTGATAATGTAGAATCATCAAACAGTGCCTAATGCATCGAAACCTTACCATTAGCACATTGAATTATAAAACACAATTGTAAAAAGCAAAATCACAAAATTTGGTGAAACATTACTATTAGTAATCCGGTGAAACCTAATACACTAATATAGGAGTGTTGAGCATGCTCATAGGATATTGGGGTTGCTAAGCATGACACTCCAGATGGCATCTGATTCTGAGCTTTATTCCCCTACATGATTAACATAGACATTATATTAATCCATGTAGACAACAATATGATATTATAATATAATATGTTAATACATATAATAAATACTAACTATATTTCTTAGATTGATTGTAGCTCTTGAGGATCCTTTTCTATTATCTCCTTGACGTTCAAAACAGCTTCAAATGCATCTCCTAGTCTTTACACTGACCTTTTTCTTCATCTAGTCTGAATCTTTTTCCATCAAGTTAAGCTCATTCACCTTCTTCATCAACTCAAACAAGACACTGTCCAAGAAGTCACTTGTCGCACTAGAATAAGACGCTTGTGATAATTTATATAATTATGACCAATTCGTTTGAATCAGGTGCTTTCTAACCTTATATCTTCTTCAATTGCTTTTCCTTTTACATCATAAACCACATTTTCTCTTGCCTTTCATGTCAAGCAGTTTAGAATGTATTTATCAGGGACCAACTTCACATCATTGACATCATATACTTTAAGAGCATGGCAACAAAGTATAAATGTGCTCTCAAATTTTCTACAGCTACATGCAATGGATTTATCATGTGGGTCAAATTTCAAACAGTAGTCTCCCTCTTTATTGAACAAAAAGATGACACATTCACATACAGCCTGAAATTCATTTTTCTCCTTCACATATGCAGCCACATAATCATCATACTCCTCTTGGAACAACTTAAATATGGGAGGAATATAAATTCTAGAGAGTTGTTGCAACACCGGTGATTGCAGCATTCTCAATCTTGGTATTTTTTCCCCTTGCATCAAATTCTTGTTTCAATTCTTTATGACGCTTGTCATCAACAACTCTCTTGAAGTGCTTGAAGAACTGTATCAAGTCTAAGTTGGGCTTCAAAAAGCTCTTGGTATCTGAGTTTAAACTCTCACTCAATTAAGTACTTCAAATGCTGAGAGTGAAAGCTTTGCACATATAACATGCTACCCATTTCTCCTTAATATCATAAGTCAAAGCAAGCCACCGATTGTCCTGGACATCATACTTTAATAATAATCAACTCCATGCGGCCTCAAATTACTCCACATCACCATATTCATACATGCATTGCTTGAAATCACTAAGAATACCATCTCATCTCACATTACTTAAGTGTTTAGTGGCATTTTGTAGTAAGTGCCACGTGCATAGGCCAATAGTATCTGGCATTACTTCATGCAATGCTTTTGCCATTGTTCCATCTTGGTCAGTAAACACTGTCAATGGCTTTTTTTGTCTATTGGCCTTCAAAAAAGTTTTAAAACACCATTTAAATGAGTCTACCGTCTCATCATATAACAATGCAGCTCCAAATACCACCATGCCTTTGAAGTGATTGAACCCATAAAATATTGCAAGCGATCTGTTCTCTTTGTTAGTATAGTGAGTTGTATCAAGCGATACCATATCACCAAAATATTTGTAATCCATCAACATCCACGCATCAGCCCAAAATACATTCGTAATATGTTCATCCGAATCAATTTGGTACGTATGAAAAAAGGAAGGAACTTTCACCAATTGCTTCTGGAAGTATTGGAACAAAGTACTTGTATCCCCCATATTGCATATTCCTTTGTCTTCTTTTCTTCAAATAATTTTTCACATCTAACCAAGTGTATCCTAGATTTTCTCTCCCCCTGCATGCATACGTATAAGATCAAATGATAACTTCTGTTGAACACTAGAATCCTCTGCAAACTCAAGTTCATAACCTTGAACCTCAAATATTCTTCGTTGTGATGCAAGGAAGTGGCTAGTTTTTGGAGTGTAGAGCTCATGAATATTGCATATTCCTTTGTCTTCTTTTCTTCAAATAATTTTTCACATCTAACCAAGTGTATCCTAGATTTTCTCTCCCCCTGCATGCATACGTATAAGATCAAATGATAACTTCTGTTGAACACTAGAATCCTCTGCAAACTCAAGTTCATAACCTTGAACCTCAAATATTCTTCGTTGTGATGCAAGGAAGTGGCTAGTTTTTGGAGTGTAGAGCTCATGATTGTGCTATTCCACAAATTCAAGCACCTCATACTTCTCATTCACTAGTCTCAATCCAATTCCTGCCATGCAATTTGTTCTGGTTTCAAGATATGGCTTATTAGTTTTCACATCTCTTTTGTCCGATCGTTAAACACCTTCTTTGGAACAAACAAACCGTGCCGACGTATTCACTCCTTCTTTTCCCGGATTGGCATACCTTTTCCTCACTCCAAATCCACTTCTTTTACAGTATTCTTGCCAAAAGTTCCATGTCGTTTCTAGATTTTCAAACACCATACCTACTTTAGGCTTCCAAGTGTTGTCAATTTCCGTTACCTATGCCAAAATCCAATTCATAAAAAAATTACTAAATTGCAAAATTGTAAAAATTGTAAAAGCATATCATTTTAATTCCATGTTCTTGGTTGCTTGGATGCAATTACATGTTTGGAAGGACCCCAATGCAATAAATAACAAAATTCCAACTAGCAAATAAAAATATTTCAAAAAAATATGACTAAAAATATTTAGCCAACAATACAATAAATTTAAATAATAAACAATATTCTTACTTGAAACTCCCGGCTCTCCATTTTTTCCTTTTTTTCTTTCCCCAATAGTGTAACAATCTGAAAAAAAAAACACAAAGAAAGTAGCAACAAAGTCAATAAAAATAGAGACAAAGACACAAATAAAATCATTAAAGAGACAAAATATACTCACATTTGTCCCTAGCCAATTCACTACCAAAGATGAAGAAGAATGAAGAACAATGAAGGTTCCTAACGTGCTGTAGCTTCCCTAATACTCTTGTGAGTTTCAGCCATTGCCACATGTCCTTTTCATGACTGGGTGAGATTTGGAGAAAAAATGGGAGGTGGATGTGATAAGAGGTCTAGGGTTCGAAACTTGGATGGAAGTAGACTTATTTTAAGCCAGTTCAGAAATTTTGTTTGATAATTGACATATAGACTTTTAAGGTTCTCACACATGGCTCAGCTTCATCGATGCATGACAGACAAAGGCAGAGACTCTAAAGGAAAACAATCCAAATCCTTCAATGGTGAATTTTGACTGCATGAAGCAAGTACTATGGGATTTGATTTGAGAGGTGTGTGACTGTTGCTTCTTCAATGTTCCAAACTAGAAGAGAGAAGGGGAAGAAAACTATGTGTGTATGTGTGTGTGTGTGTGTGTGTGTGTGTGTGTGTGTGAGATTCAGATTACCAATGTTGTGGGCTCTTCGGATAGTGGGTCAGATAGAGAGAGATTACTCTAGAGAGAGAGAGAAAGAGAGATAGAGACAGAGGCAACTTTAATTAATTGTATTTGGAAATAGAAAGTGGAAATGTTGAAAAAATAATTTAATATTTATAATTTGTATAAAAAAATTGATATTTTTTAAAAAAATCGTTTTAATTTTTAATATCATATAAATATATAATAGTATTTTTTTAAAAAAATAATTCTTATTTATTAATATAAAATTAATATATATATATATATATATATATATATATATTTGACTGGTACAGATTCGACCACGGTTCAACCATCGATGGACTAATGATCCTTAAACTGATGCCTTAACTAGTTTAATGACCGGTCTAATTTTTAAAACATTGGTATTAAGCAATGTTTCCATGCTTGGATTTAATTTTTTTTTTTCATTTTTTGGGAAAGTACAGCCTGGGAAGATTGATATTTCCATGTGAAAGAGTGGATGCAAGATTGGGGAAGCTAGAGTGTGAGCAGAAAGCTTGTGATGTTCTTGGTAGTACAACAAGTTTTGGTGAAGAGCCATATTAATATAGCCAAGGACTAAATACCTTCTTAATTTTTTTTTCTATTAGCAAAACCTCTCAGCCATAGTTATCATACCCAGGTAGGCTTTCGGGTTACCGGGTCAATTGCTGACCTAAGTAAATAAATTAAAAAAATAAAAATTATATATATACCTATATATTTTTACAAATAAATTTAAAAACAAGTAAAATAAATAATATATATATATATATATGAATTTCACACTTTAAAGTCTTAAAACCATCATCATTAGTCATAAATAATTAAAATATAAATATTCATAAATAATGTTATTAGTCATAAAATTACAAATAATTTTTAAAAATTATTTGATTGCTATTTTTTATACTAGATGATTATAAAAAAAAAAATTTTGTTTATGCTCTTCAATTTTTCTGATTTAATTTTCTTACATCAAATAAATATATAAATATAATTATTTTTTTCTTATCTCCTAATTAATTAGTAATAATATACCTATTTTTTGTTAAATTAAATGTCTTTTCTATTTTAGTTTTTGTCATCTTGCCACATGCACATTTTGATTTTTGGGTTAGAGTAATTTTAGCACCTTATATATATATATATATATAATATTTCATCCATATAAATTAAGAAGAAATTGATAGTAAGATGGTAAGACACACAACTTATAGAAATGCATCAATGATTGGCTGGGCCAAATAGAAGCTTGGACTTAGAAGAATAAAAGAAATGCAGATTTTCTTATTTTTTTTAATAATTTTCGTGCATGAATTTTTGGGATACAGAATCTGATGTAATTTAATGTTTTTAGAATTGCTGTAATGTCATTTAGCTTTCCAAGTGGTTGTAGTTGTTGTTGTTGCATTAATGAGGTGGCTATAGGGTGGCTGTAGTTGTTGTAGGCTAGGTTCATTAATGAGGTGGCTGTAGGGAGGCTGTAGTTGTTGTAGGCTCATTAATGAGGTAGCTGTACTTTGACTATAGTTGTTGTAGGCTCATTAATGAGGTGGCTGTAGGTTGACTATAGTTGTTGTAGGCTCATTAATGAGGTGGTTGTGGTTGCATTAATGAGGGAGCTGGCTTTTGTTATCTATAAAAGAGAACTTGCCCCCTTGTAGCAAGATAATCATATTGGAGTGAATTATATTTCAGATTGCTTTGTGCACATCTATCTTCTCTTATCTAACAATTGTGTTAGTGTGGCGAGAAAATCTCAGAATTCTTATCACTCCCATTCCGTTCTCTAATCTGGGGTGTGACGAATTCTACCCATCTTAGCTTGATTGTGGCGCCATAGGCTTATCAATTTAGTTGAGTTGGTTTTCTTCTCTTTATTTTCCTTGTGGTACAGATTGTGTCCTCTTTTAGGCACATCAGGTAAATTCATATTTTTCTAAATTTTCATATAAATTTACATTAAAAAAAAAAGAGCTCCTGGTCAACCGGGTCACTTGCAATCCGAACGCTCGACCCGAACTAATCCAAACCTTGGGTCACTGGGTCTCGAGTCGACCCGGCAATCCGGTCTGGGTCATACAACTATGCTCTCAGCTGTATTAATTTATATTGTTCAATTAAATAACTGTAAGTGATATTTGATTAATTTATAAAATGGAGAATTGGATGAAAACGATTTTTATCTTTAGAGCTCACTTTGTATTTCCTCCAACTAGGGAATAACCGAGAAATTAACCTTTTTAGAAAAATTTAGACTTTTCTAATTTATGTCTGCATTAAGGTAGTAATACTCTTGAATTTCTTTCCCCCTCGTTACCTCATATTTTCTTCTATTTCATCTTTCTTTTCTTTCTATCTCTTTTCCATTCATCGGATATAGATGGAAGACGCGGCCTGACATTAGTTTCTTCAAACATTAATTCATTTTAAGTTCAATTTTTTTGGTCCTTTCTGTTAACATTCTGTTAACAAATTTGTTAATGAAACTTAAGCCAATATGTATTTTTTTTCCTTATAAAAGCTCAACGGTCTAATTTAATGTAATACAAATCACCAAAGTACCAAATTAATAATAATAAACAGAATGAGATTAGGGTAGTTGATTGATAACTCAAGTGAAAAGAGACTTCAAGGTAAATTGTAATGCAAAAATTAACAAATTCTTATGTGAAATAATACCTGATAATTAAGTCTAGTTACCTAAGTATTGCCTTATATGAACATCTTTACGTGTATGAGTACATTAAAAGCATGTCGATGGTTAAAAATTGATGCACATAAATAATTAGAGAGTGTCATATTCCATTATTATATCCTAATCAGACCTCTGAAGTCTTAACCAACTAGAGGGAAACTAGTAGTGGTCGAAACTTCGGTTCAAGCAAGTCAAAGAAAGAGAAGGGAGTCACTTCAATAGCATGTGTTCGAAACCTTGTACTCATCACGATTGGGTGACCACTCCTTGATTTGCCAAAATTTATGAAGTAAATTATATTAACCTTTTTTGAGATTTAACTAAATTGCCAAAATTTTTGAAGTAAATTATATTGCAAAAACTACCCTCCAATATTCCTTCCATCAATGAAATTATTTTTTTTACACAGTATGTGTTCCTTTCAAAAGTAAAATCAATAAACTATCATATAAAGAAAAAATAGTCTTATGTTGGAACTTGACATCATGTACACTACAAAAAAAAGGGGATATAACATTGATTTTTTAACGTCGGTTTCAAAAACTCACGTTAGATACCAAATCTAGCGTTGATTTCTATAGCGTTAGTTAAAATTGATATTAGATGCCACATATAGCGTCGGTTAAAAATGACATTATCTAATGTTGGTTATGTTAGCGTTGGTTGAAATCGACGTTAGTTAATATCAGTTACCTTAGCATTGGTCAAAATCGACATTAGATAACGTCGGCTACTTTTAACCGATGCTAAACACCTTATTTAAAAAAAAAAAACTGGAGAATTTCTTCCATGAAACATGCCATTCACACTCCTCTTTCGTATTTTAGTTTCATGCCTCCTCTTTATTTTAACTTTCCTCCAATATTTTTCCTTACACCCGCATCTTGACCTTAATCCCTCTAGTAGTTTCTTTTTTAACCCTAATCCCTACATTCTCATCGTGTGGAGTGTAAGAGTGGCGGAAAGAGTAATATTAGGTCATATTGAGAGAGAGAGAGAGAGAGAGAGAGAGAGAGAGAGAGCGAGTGAGCAACTACTAGTGGTGGGATGTTGGAGACAAGACATCAGCGTGAGATGATCTCTTCTCACACTTCATGAATTTTCAACCCATTTCTTCCTATTTAGGATTTCTAGGTCTCAATCTGGCAACGTTTCCACCTCACGTGCTTAGATTTGCTCAAATCTCACGGTCTCTTCTCTATGCTTCATCAAGCATCTTATCCATTCTTTTGGTTCCCAACACTACAAGAAAAATGCTATATACCCACAGTCACTTTTAGTGACAACAACAATACCATAGGTATAGATAGTCTATACCTATATACAAATTAAAATATCGTAGATATAAATGGCCAATACCTATAAAATTTTTTTTTCACTAATACATATAAAATTTATGAAAAATAATAATTTAATTTATAATTTTTAAGAAAATTCCAAAATCTTAATTCTTTTTAAATTAATTAATTTTTTATATAAAGTTATTACCTTTACACACATTTATAGAATGTGGTAAAACCTATATAAATAATTTTTATCCTCTTAGATGGTATTATTTAAAGTAATTTCAAAATTTACATTTCTTATTTTATTTATTAATTTTTATTTAAAATAATTATTTGACCCTTGACGAAAAAAGGGATTTGGGTTGTTTGCATTATTTTTTTTCTGCCTGGACTTTTAGCAACAGTTTTTTCTGTTGCTAAAAGTTTCAGTAACAAAATTTTCTGTTGGTGAAACTTTTAGCAACAAAAAAAACTGTTGCTAAAAGTAGTATTGAAAATGGGTCAACCAAAATTTTCTTCCCGCAAAGTATAGGTAAAACCTCCTAAAAAATTTTACATTACCGCTCTTGAGCGCCAAAATGGGTCAGCCAAAATTTTCTTCCCGCAAAGTTAATTCCCTCCCATTTTTTCATTCTCCCTCTCTGTAAATTACAATTCGCAGGCTGCTCTCAAATCTCCCTCCCTCCTTTTTTGTTTTCATTTTCTAATTTTCGAACCCTAAGTAGAAAACCCTTCCACTAGCCTTTAGTTCTTTGGTGAGCCATCAAGGCCTAGCATGGAAAAGGAACCATGTGAGACCCTCCAAAGGCTAGTGTCCCCTTTCACGGTCATACCTTAAGCTTCGATCAAACCATTTGGCCTGGTCGTCTCGAGCAATAAGGAGAATACATGACGGTACTGTTCTCTCTCTCTCTTTCTCTCTCTCTCTCTATTTTGCTCTCTGTTTGTTTTCCTTTCTTTCTCTTTCACGTCCTAATTAGGTATTAACTCGTTGTATGGCTGCTAATTCCAAGCCCCAAGGGATCATCCTCTCTAGGAAATGAGCGGTCACCCATATCTGGACTTCAAACTCGGCTTACCCTTCTACAATTTCTCCCTCTTCTCTCACTATCAAGTATGTGGTTTTGTGCTTTCGGTTTTTCTTTTTTCCCCCCTAATATTTAGGAGAAGTCATCTGCGAATTGGAACTTTTGGGATTGAAATCAAAATAAACTCAGAGACCCAATATAAAGAAAAAGATCGTTGAACTCCCTCTGGATAGATTTCTCATTTGCCTATCAAGCTTGGAGGTCGATTGGAGGATCAGCAATGCACTATGCAGTGATTCGGATGATCATAAAGAAGATATCGAGAAGACACTTAGTGTCATACTTGGAAGGTACAAGGACATCTGTACGGGTAACAACAAGAAGGCAATTGGGAAGAAATCAATTTCTTTCCTTCTAAAGATGTACGTTTGCTGAAGTGGGTTTGCATTGCCACTAAGAGATACCCTGATACCCTCCAAGAATCAAGAATGGAGGTACACCACCTGTTTGATTAAATTACTCTGAGAATTTTTGCTTCTTTAAATTCATGATTTGCTAGATGAGAAAAGAAATATATGAGCATAACTATATACTAAGTGGACTGTTTGAGCTCTAGAATTAATTTTACATGATTTAGTTCTTCAATTTTGGGTTTTTCAATTTCATGAGTTAGCTTTAGGGGTATGGCTCTTCTGAAGGTTGATACCATAGAGTAAGTCCATTTTGAATTGAACTAACCAAAAGCAAAGCACATCTCAGTGATTTTTTTTAGCCTTTTCAATTTCCTCAATTCTAATATACCCTGAATGATATGCATAATCATTCATTCATTATTGTTGATTTAGCATATTATAATTGTCTTTCACCTAAAATCAAGATGGAGATAGAATTGACTTTGCTGCATATGATTGTCACTAGGTTCAGGATGAGCTGACACATACTTGGGGAATATTAATGGGGTTCCATATTATATGTTCAGTGTGAAAAATTCCAATTATTTTGTTGAGATGTAGAGTATTGATTCCTTTAATATTGTATGTAGATCAACGGAAGACAAAAATTCAGTGGTGCTCAACCCCCAAAGGTGTTCATGAAAGCTTTTGAATCTACAAGGTAGAGTTTTTTTTTTCTTTCTTTCTTTTGGTCTAAATGTTCATTTAATCTCATTTTCCCTCCTGGTTTGAATTTTATCTTGGTAATTTACTATATAAGAGGCAATACACAAGATAGTATAACTTGGAAAGATATCTAATGTTTTGTATACTGATTGAGCAAAGAAATAGTTTCATCCTACTATCATTGTTAAATAAAGTGACTCATTCTAGTTGCATCATATCCGTGTTGAGGCATGGGTCTTTTTTTTTTTAAAATAACATATGGACTAATTAAAGCTAATTCTTGATTAGGGTCCTCAATCTTGCTAATTCATAAAATAATTATTCATCCTATATATGGATAATTTTAATTGCCTTTACTTGATCACTTATTCATGTTCTTATTTCCCCCCTCTCTCACTCACTTCTTTTCCTTTTATGCTTTATATTTCCTGTTAAGTTTATGAATTCCTTTTTACTTTCATTTTTAAGTGTTGGACAAGTTTAGTGAAATTTATTTTGGGTTTTCTCTTGCTTTGTATGTTTTTACAGGTTAGGTGATGTTTTATGCTCTTTGACATCAAAAAAGGAAGTTGTGCCTTATGAGAATTTGATGCTAACAAAATTGCTTGCAGATTCACTAGGTAAAGTTTTTTCCCTCTTTCTCTTGTTTATGAACTTATAGTGACATCTATTTGGTCTTCACATCTATATATATGATGTTTATTTAAGATAGTTTATATATATAGATATATTATTTTTTCAACTTTTTAAGGTCCAGTTGCTATTCTTAGCCTCATGGGTTATATCTCCCTTTTAAATCAAGTTCATGGGCTCCATGTGATAAGTTTTTTCAATTTGTGTTTATATGGTCTGTTTGAACAATCATGGGAACTAGACCAGACGACAAGGTAAGCTTGAATTATAAACTTTGCGAGTTGAGTAGAATATATTTGGACAATTTTCTTTTTGTTTTTGTTTTGTGTTAATTTGAATAATAAATGAGATATCATGTCTTCTTTTTTGCTTGCTTTTCAGTTTTCATCTCAAGTTCTTTTTAGATTAGTGATGTATATTCTCAGTGAACATTATTGACTTTCATATGTTATCTCTATGGAAGCATGTTATGTAATCTTATATATGTAATTTGTAGAGATTAGCTAAGATTTGTAATTATAATTGTCAATCATAATTATAATTATAATTGCCTTGTGAGTTAGTGAGACTAATTATGGACTAAAAACATTTTTGTGAACTCATTGCAATTTTAAAGAAATTTATATATTAGAAAGTTGGCACAGTGCATGAATTTTTACCATATGAGTCCTATATAGGTTCCTAGCCCTCAAAAATGCCTCTCTCAAGAGGGTTGAGCTGATCATGATACCATTCATGCTCAATACTTATTGGGCAACTACTTTAAAATCGACATAGAACGGAAGAGGTTCATGTTAAATCTCTCATACATGGACTTATTCCTCCACCCAATGTATTTATATAGAGTCTAGGACTATTTATATTGTCCTCTTCCATGGACTTATTCTCACTAATAAATCTCTCATGCTCAATAACTCTTTTTTTTGTGTTTATATAATACTAAAAATTAAGATAATAAAAATTTTAACTTTTGAACAAATTAAGTTTTCCATATTATTATGATTTTTTATTTGAAGCTTATTCAACATTTTGTCAACAAGCATTTAACTGTCCTAACATTTGGAATAAAAGGGGAGATTCATGGAAGAGTTTGGACAATTAAGTCCATTGAGATTGGGTCTTTGTCCTTTAGAAGTATTTAGTAATATAATTTTAGACTTATTAATTCATTATTTTCATTCACCATGAATTTTAATAATAAATATCATGTTTACAGGCACCTGATGCAAATAGTACAAGAGCTTCACTTTAAAGATGTCGACATTCTTCTGGAGCTACCCATGACTATGACTAGCTATAATATTTATTTTATTCAGACATGTGAAACTTGCATTTTTAGAATATGTCAACTTTTTTATTTTTAACTTTGGATTTGATGTAAAACTTATATGTTTTATCCAAATATATTTTCTTTTATAGTTTGGCTTCCATTATCCATTAAATTTTGGCCAAATATTACATTGAATTATAGATATAACGCAGTTGAAATTAGATTTTATTGTATTCATAAGGTTGGTTTTGATAATTAACGTCAGTTTTCATTTAATTAAACTAGAATAAAAATTGGTCAAACACTAAATGATACGTAAATCAAAAAATAAAAATCAGACAAAATCATTTAGCATTGGTCAAAACTTAATGTCAGTTTTGACCGACGCTAAATACCAAGATTTAACGTCGATTTGACTGATGCTAAATATCAGTATTTAACATTGATTTTGACTCTATGCTAAATATCTGTATTTAATGTCAGTTTTGATAGACACTGAATGTCAGTATTTAATATTGGTCAATCGAAATCAACGCTAAAATCATCTAACTTTGGTTATTTCCATGGATATCAAAATTGATCTTAAATAACATTACAATGGAGTACATAACGTCAATTTTGGAAACCAACATTAAGATGTTTAGCGTCGATCAAAACTGAAACTAAATGGTGTTTTTGACCGATGCTAAATGCCAATTTTTTTTGTAATGGTGTCGGCCATTACTATTATGTTAACAATAAAATCACAGCTTCACAATATGCAATTGGCAAAAAAAAGATGAGAGAAGGTTTTGCACTATATATTGGAAAAAATGGTTCATAATTCAGCCAAAATTTCAATAAAGATTATTTTAATTTACTCATATTTATAAGCACAAAGGGGTTTAACAGAGAGAGATGAGACAAGACATAGATATCATAGCACTAATGTGCACAAGCAAGATCTTAAACATATGACAAAGTTGGCTGTACATACTAGAGAATACTGCATCCACTACAACAAAGACCCCAATTTCTAACCGCCAATTCAGAAGAGAAATGAAAATTTTCAATAGGAAATATCAATTTCCTATTACTTTTCTACTGAAAAATTTCAGTTGGAAATAGACCAGTCACTAAAATTTTTTCTACTGACTTTTTACTTTCAGAAATCCTACTGAATATTTGCTACTAAATTTCAGTATGAAGTTGACATTCAATTACTACCCCGATCCTCCACGTGTTTGTGTATCTGTTGTGAATTGGATGGCTCAACGGGTGCCCCGTCGAGCTACTTTAAAATAATATTGGGTTCTGTCTATTGTATGATTAAGTACGGTATTCTATATTATTAATTATTTATATTTTATATTAATTAATTTTATTTATAGGTTATTATAAAATTATATATTTTATCTATTGGTGATAATAAAACTTTTATTTTATAGAATATTTAGATTTTTATATGAAATAATGTTCATCTTCCTCATTTGGTATAGTCATATAGTATAATATAATATTTGGATGTCAAATAATTTAATTTCCATCATCTCCATTCTTATAATATATGCATCTTCGATATTTAACTTAATATTTTGATATCAAATAATTTAATTTACATCTTTCTTATTCTCATAATACACACATCTTTTTTATGATGTACACGCGTCTTTTTTTGCTAAGCTGCTTGATTAACTGTATAGATGTAAATTAAAAGAATTAGAATCCCTACATAAAGGAAAAAAGAAGAAGAAGAAGAAGAATATATTAAAATATCTATTGATTACCTAGATGCATTGAGATAGAAATTTGCATTTTTCAATAAAAAGTTTTTCTAATTACTTTTTTATATACAACTGAAATTATTATTAGATAAATAAATATTTACAATATTTTATTTATTACTAATAAAAAAATAAAACTTTTAAAATAAAAATTTATAATTTTGGAATCTAGCTATCGAGCCACACAAAGACATGTCAACTGCCACTGGTGGAAATCATATTAAAATTCATATCACTTTGTTAAAAAAAGTGTACCTTGTTATTTTTGTAAAGAAGCTTTTATATATGTGTATAATTATTTGTTATATATCATACTTAAATATATTAATAATCATAATTGTATTAAATGTTTACATATATTTATAAATAAATGTAACTACAAAGAAACTGTATCAAATAATCAGTTCATTAGCAAGAAAATTAGTACAATAACACAATTAATTTCAATAATTAATTTGGTTAGTATAAATTTTTACTCTTCATCATCTTCTCCATCTTCGTCATTGTCATCATCGTTTTCCTCATTTCTGACTACAGTAACTAGAATATTGAGCGGAATAAAAAATTTGAAGCATTGTCTACAGAAGCCATATTTGGTCGATATACTTCTACATTTCCTTAATCACTCAACTCGTATAAAATTCCTGTAGAGGTGGATTTGGCGGATAAGATCCTTCCACTGCATTTATCATACTTTTATAGTATTGATCTCACTACTTAGTTCTCCCATCATTTCCTCATATCGTTCCAAGTTTTGTTCGTACGACTTACTTAGAGTTTGAACAATTGTGTCCTTTAAAACTTGTTGAAATTCTTAGGAGCAAGTCTAATCAAGTTTTGATGAGTTGTCTTTTAAATGAAATCCAGAGGTTGTAGTACCGACTATTTTGGACGCCTCAACTCCTAAACCA
This sequence comes from Biancaea sappan, assembly GCA_037074585.1. Classification (NCBI taxonomy): domain Eukaryota; kingdom Viridiplantae; phylum Streptophyta; class Magnoliopsida; order Fabales; family Fabaceae; genus Biancaea; species Biancaea sappan. The sequence goes on from CM073499.1 coordinate 37,067,792, forward strand.
TATACTTGTCCTTTTTTTTCCTCCAACTGCTTGCATCCACATATTAAGATCCAATAATTGGTGCTCAGAATTAGTTGAAGACTAGAGTCTTCGATATTCAGCTTTGAAAGTGAAAAAAATATTAGGTTGTATTATAAAATATATATAGTATATACAATGTAAAAGAACACTTACAAATATTTTCTTAGATTTTTTATCAACCCATCATTGATCAGCTTTCTTTTGATGAGTTCGAATAAATAACTCAGATGCATTAGGCTCTCTTCCTAATTCCTTTGTCTATGGTACAAATTGAATAAAATATATAAATTTGAGATATAGCAGTGAATAGCGAATAAATAGAGAAGTAAAAATGAAATAAGATATCCTCCAATGTGAAGAGATGAGCTTACCCCACCGGATTTAGAAGATCTATTCTTTTTCTTTTGCTCACTGATTTGCTTGAAATGCGCGTTTACCATTTATCACACAATTGATTCCAAACGGATTCCCCTATCCACCATGGTTTTGTATTACTCTTTTTACGTGCTGTATATATCATATCTTTTAAGCGCATATTACCACAGCTTTTCCAAATGTCACAAATATTATCGCTATGTTGTGGTGACCAAATATAATATTTCTAAGAAAATAGTAAATTAATAATAAATGATAACGTAAAGTAAAAAAATTGTTATTAATAATGATAATAAAGTTGTACTTGAAATTTTGTCCACCGGAAGTTTTTGTGTTTCAAGTACATCTCTCCAGCATATGTATGGTCCACCGTATGCTCCTTTAATAATGAACACAATTTGAGCTTGAATCTTCTTATAGTTTGGAGAAAATCTGAGTTAAAATAAATATAAAATACATTTAAGTGATTTAAAAATATATATAATGTGAATATAATTAAAATAGATGACTAGATTATGGTAAATAGAAAAATTTGAAATAAATATTATTTTCCATCAAGAGTGATCAGTTCCTTTGTAATTATTTTGATATCTTGAGAGGCATTATTGGTGGTCACCTCTGTTGATGGTGGTGAGAATTCAGATGGAGTTGAAACTATAGGTGTAGGTGTTGTAGGTTGGCTTGAGCCCAATGTGCAGAAGTAGATGAGTTATGATATGATTGTGATTCTAGTGTTGAGTTATCTGGCACATTAGATGTGTCATGGTTTGTGTAGAATTGCCATGGTGGTTGTGGTCCAGTTTGAGGGTAATTAGGATGGGCCACGAGTGGTACGTTTCCTGGAAATTGCCATGGCATTGGTGGATAAAAGTTAGGAGGCATACTTTGTTGTGGGCTAAAAAAAGGAGGATAAGAAAATGGTTGCCATCTGCTTGTTGTGTTTGCAGCATTGTCGGAACTAGTGTTGGGAGAAGAAGAAGGATTCCGAGGTTGAATAGTAGTCTATCTTCTTGCTCTTCCTCTATTAGGTGCATTTTCTTGCTGGTGTGCTTTTTCTCTGGACATAATGGAAAAAACTTGAGAGGAGCGAAGAAGAGAGAAATGAGTTGAGATGCAAATGAGAATGGGAAAGAGATGACAATTGATGACAAAATCTACCAACTTTATGTAAAACTTTCTAATGCAACCTTTGACAATGTCTATTTTGTCATAAAATATTTTAGAAAATCTTTGACTATTTGAAAAAGATGAGTTCAGAAGATAGACTAGTAGATTTGGATATTGTCTTACATAATACATTATACTAAATTACTTTATATCATTTGAAAAGTTATTTAACAATGTTAATCACTATATAAAATATATATGTGTAACATTATATTATATTTTTATATTAATTTAATAATTTAGTTGTTATGTTAAAGATAATTTAATTTATATTGTTGGTTATATATATTTAAAAGAAATGTTAATATAGAACTATCAATTTAATTTTTTGTTATATTGTTTCCATTTTATTTACAAAATATCTTAATAGTCAATCATTCAAATATCTTAAATAAAGTTAAAGAGTGGTGCGTATATTTTATAGCACATAAAATATTCCAGCAAGTATACTGGGTCGCAACAAGTAATAAAGTGATAAGTAGAGTATCGTCCCACAGAGATTGAGGTATCAAATGAAATTCAATTAGGCCAAGTGAAATGCTATTAAGACTTATGAAGGAAATTGTAGAAATTACACAAAAAGGAGGGGGGGTGATGATTGAAACAACAAAATATAAATAACTGAAATTTAAATAACTAAACAGAAAACAAAACAGAAAAAAGATGTGCAACTGGTCACAAATTCCATGGAATTGTACATCATCATCCTTTCCTTTGAATATTCTTGGCTAATTCTATTATGTAATCTTCAATCTAAAATTCTTAGAAAGTCTTTTAAGACTGAATTATATTAAAATTATAGTTAGGAAGATCTTCACTAATCTATAACTCAAATATAATCCGATGAAGTCCTAATCACATCAATGCCCCGCAATCGCATATGACATGTTATCTCTTGTCCTACTCATTACAAATACATAGCAATCGCATGCAGGTATAAATAACAAGCTTCATAGGACAATAAATAAAATAGAACTTTGGTCAAGAAAATACTCATTGGTCCAAATGAATTAAAGTACAATTTCTATTTCATCAAATGACCGACTACACAAGAAAATGAGATTGATTTCATTGGTCTAATCCGATTAATTCATAGACAAATTAATCTTTGAATCATTGAAGAACAATTCAATTAAATTACAATCCATTCAATGTTGGCCAATTTTCTAAAATATGATTGAATCCAAAAGCTTTGAAATTACAATCTAACTTATCCAAAATAATTGACTAAAATCTTAGATCAACCATTCAATTAAGTCATGAAGCTCAAGAAAATTATTCAAGCCACATAAATAAAACTATCTATATCTAGATAATCTAATTTATGGTGGAAATTACAAGGTCAAGCTCAATATCTAGCTAACTCTAGCATAGACATAAAAATACCAAACTCATTGAAGGTTCATCAAATATTCAAGAGGAAGAATAATCAGTAAAATCCATTCCATTAAACGAAAATGCATTAAAACTGAATATGTTCAACAATAAAGCTTCATAAAACCGAACTACATCAATCCTTAAACTCAGAAATTACATGGAAGAGAAGAAGAACATGACAGAAATCTGCAAAATACAACAGAAAACTAACAAACTATGAAGGAAAATGGAAGAAAAGGGGAGAAAATGGGAGAAGGAGAGCCATTCCCAAGTGGGAAGGCTTCCTTTCCCTCAAACCAAGCTCTGGAAGTCGCCTCTGTCTGCAGCAGCCGCGGGTCTGAAGTTTGGAGCAAAGCCTCCCTCTGTTTTAACCTAAAAATTGCATTTATAGTAGTTCTCTGCGGCGCCAGCGCCGGGCGCTGCGATCCCAGCGCCGGGCGCTGGCTTAACCTAATTTTTCACTATGTTCTGCGCCATACTTCTGACTCACTGCTCTTGGCTCTGGGCATTGGCTTCCTGGCGCCGGGCGCCAGGCCATTTTTTCAGTATTTCTGATTTACTCTCTGTTGCTTTGTTTCTTGTCCGGTTCGAGCCCAGATGCCTCCAAACTCTGTAAAACACATAAATGAACCATTTTGGAGTAAAATTATGGAGTTAAAGCACATAAATCTATAATTAACTTTCACCCAAAATAATTCAAAACATTATAAAAATAGAGTTTTGACAAAAATCAAGATGCAAAAAGGGCTAGAATAGAGGCTAAAATATATGGAAAATTGCATGTTATCAAAGAGACATCAAATTAGAGATATCTAATCGTACTCAATTAAAAGAAAATTAGAAAGACTAAAAATGAAGTAAAAATATTTGTCTAAACTCACATAAATCACACGTAACCTCCTCACCACTAACATCCATATACCACACACATTCATGTGGGACCACATCACATATCCCCATCCCCATCACATGTACATTTCTACATGCCACACTCACTACCCTTATATATGTATAAAGTTTTCTTCACACTCTTTTTCATCACTCATTTCCTACTCACTTGCCTCACATCACTCATTTCCTACTTCTTCCACTTGCATTTTAGCTTCCTCCTATACACCTATACACACACATGGAGTATGGTCAAGATGATATTGGCAATCTCTTTCCTAGCGCTAATGATCTAAGTCTATTATATTTGCAAGAATAACATTTCTTCGACTTTATGGAGTATTGATTTAGTAAGTATCACTTATTTAAATTACATAGATTATTTATGTACTTAATTATTATTTAATAATTTTACTTCTTTATGTTAATTAAAAAAATTATCTTGTAGATCAACCGCATCTTGTTAGTTCAATCATGGAGTGACGACAAATTTCAAAGTCCCCCACCGCTTGCTATTGTCCCACTTCTTATGCAAGCTGAGTTTTATGGTTTGTCTATTATAGGATCTCTTCAATATAACCATGCCTTAGTTTCGGCATTCATGGAACGGTGGCATCCAGAGACCCACAGTTTTTACCTACCCAAGGGTGAAATAATGATCACATTGGAAGACAAAGGCAGGTTATTAGGAATTTCATGTTTAGGAGAACCAGTAACTGGCAATCCTATCCTAACCAACATCAAGGAATTATGTTTGCAAGCCTTAGGAGTCTGCCGCCCAAATCAAATATTGATGGGCAAAGAGTAATATTGAAGTGGCTTGCAAATACATTTGGAGAGCTACCTAAAGGTGCAGACAAAACAACCGTAGCAATCCACGCTAGAGCTTAGATTTTACAATTAATTGGTGGATACTTAATGCTAGATCAATCTGCCGTCTATGTAAACTTGAAATTCCTTCCATTTATTCTTGACTTTGATAGGTGTGGCCGTATGTCATAGGGCTCAGTTGTATTGGCATTTTCGTATAGATAGCTTTGCTTTATGGCCATAAAAGACATGAAACAAATTAGAGGGTGGATGGCCCTTCTCTATATATGGATATACTCGAGATTTCCTAATTTTTAGCCTGATGTAGTCCCACAACTAGATCCTTTGCAAATGAATTATTGGTTGATGCCTGCTCTGGGTTATATGTATATATGTTGCATTTATGTCTATTGGCTAAAGTGTGTTACCTAATTGTTGATTTGTTAATATTTTTGTAGGTGGCAGGGCTTTTGCATGCATCCAATGCCCACAATTGTTTTGATTGGAAGATATAGGAAGATGTTAGATTGTTTGGGTTACAGAGAGGTATATAATAATCTATGCAATATAGCTATCCTTTTAAAAATATAACAATTTAAAAGGTGTAATTTTCTTTTTTTAGATTTTTTGGGTGCCATATTCACTTGTTCAAGACATCCTAGATTATTGTCTTTCTAGGGTGGAAATGTGTATGGCCCTTGTGCCTTTAATCTACTTCCATGTAGTCAAGATGCAGCTTCCTAACTGCATGATACATCAATTTAGTCGGAGGCAACAAGTCCCAAGAGATCCACCGAGAGAGGTTATGAAAGGGTTATCATAACCTAAAAGCTGAAGGCAAACATCACAATTATGACTGGGGCAATCATCACCAAGAGGGCATTGCCATGTGGAATAGTTGGGATGCATGAGTAGTCCAAGCTGATTTGCAAGATAATTTGATGATGGGCCCCATGTCAGCATACATGAAGTGGTACTTTGGTGTCACTCGTCGCTATATTAGTCAAGATTTAGGAGTGCTAAATCAAGTTGTAAAATATTTATTTTTGTAGAATTAATTAAATATTTTATTAATTAGTTATATTATTGTATCGTCATTTTTATCTTTTATTTAGGCTAGCATAGCTAGGCTAGTGTAGGAAGTCTCTCTATGGTAGCCCTCCGACGATAATCGTTGGCAAACAGTTGTTGGCAGCATGCAACAAATACGAGCAAGCGTGGCTACTAGAAACAAGAGAAACTTCAGGTAGAGGCCAGTTCAAGCGCCTCAAATCCTTACAACAGCAATCGGTGATGGAGAAAAAGGTACCAGTAACACAGATGGTGGGAAGCAAAAAAAAAAAAAGAAGAGAATAAGGAGGCCAAAGAACCAAGAACATGAATAAGAACAAGAGAAAGAATAAGAGGGAACGATAGAGTAAATGAAATGTACATTTATAATTTAAGAGTGTGAAATGTATGATCTAAACTATATCTTATGTGTAATTTAAACTTATATTATAAACTTAGTTGTCAGTTAATTTATGCTAATATTTATAAGTATCTTAATTTACATATATATATATATATATATATATATATATATATATATATTCTTACATACAAATAAAGTTAAATTTTGTAAAATCCAGCATTAGTTTCATGTAAATATATTAGAAGATTTAACACACACACACACATACTGTATATATATATATGTGTGTGTGTGTGTGTGTGTGTGTGTGTATATATATGTTTTTTTAGTTTTTTAATTTAAAAAATAAAAAATAAATTATTTAAAATTTGTTCTAAGAGTCAATTAATTTAATTGATGTAAATATTTAAAAATTTAATAAAAAATTTAATAGTTATATATTAATTTATTTAACTCCTAACAATAGAATAAAATATTTTAAAATAATTTTTAAAAAAATTTAATTTTTTAAACAGGGTGCAGGATTTAATCTTGCATAAATCCTACACCGACAGTGTTTAGGATTAAATCCTACACATTATCGATGTAGGTGCTACCTACACCTAGATTCCCTTGCACCGAGCAGTCTACTCAGTAGAGAACTAAGTAGACTATTTTTCAATTAAAAAATAATAAATAAAATAATATTTATTTTAAATTTTAAATATTTTCTTTTATTTAAAATATTTTTATATTTTTTTAATTTTATTATTTCAATTGTTTTTAATAAATTATGTTAATAACTTATGATTTTTTAAATAACAATTGGTTAATTGATTCTCTTTTGGAAAAGTTAAAGATGAAAACTAGTACACAACAACAAAAATAGCCACTTTTATTTTTTTTAAGTTGGTACAAGAGAAGTACATTCGCTTTAAAGGAAAGTTGGAAAATAACTAAAACAACTGTAAATCCGCTTAAATGTATTCAAAGTCTATAGATGATTCAAGTTTTCCCCACTACTGAATGTGTAAAGTGTAACAAAATAGGGATTATAGTCATACATTTCGACTAGTTCTTCATCCTCTGATTCTTTGAAAACCAAGAACTTATGACTGTGAAGCCACAATAATGCCTTAATTGCATTGTCAACAGTGGAGGAGCACACCAGATTATAGTGGACTATATCACAGGTCCACATTTCAAAGGCAACTCGACGTTCATACTCAATACATAAAATTATGCCAATGCTGTTTTTGTAGTTTAGCAATTTAAAATCCTTTTTGGTTGCACCGGATGGAATTACTAATGATCTGAAAGTATCTCCATGTATATTGTGTACACCCAAAGTGACCTTCCCATTAGATTCTACGGCTACATATATGATCAAATTGTTCACCACAACAATTTGCCTTATGTGAACTATCTCTAATGGGATTTGAGCCTTTTGGCCTTCGATCCAATCAATCAGATTATCCCGTTATATGTAGCATCTGGACACAAACACAGAGCCCCCAACAAATCGATAATATACAATCACAAAGTCCTCCATGTATAGATCATACGCAAGACAATACATCGTAATACCTGTTTAAAAAAATATTGACAGTAAAATTATAAAATGACTAAAATAATATGAGTATGAAAATAATTGCTTAAAAATATATGAATATAAAAATAAATTTTTTAAAAAATAATATGTATATGAAATTTTTTAAAACATAATATGAGGGTGAACAAATTTTTTTAGACTAACCTACATAAGGTGTAATAACTATAAATTATTTTATTTTATTTTTACCTTTTCTTTTCTCTTATTTTCTGGAACTACTTGTACTTGGAATATTATTTTGACATGTCTTGATGTGATTAAATGTCCAATGAAATTTTTATGGCATTATAGGAATTATGGGATTGCATTTGCATGTGTGGAAAATCTTCTGTGTTAGAATATGACTTGGAAATTTTGTTTGTTTGAGAATTTATTGGTGAGCAACTAAAGAAAGGAAATTAGACAGTATGTTTTAATTATACATGTAGTGTGTGGACCCCAATCCTTCCCTCTTTCCTTTTCCATAGGTTAAGTGTGTATTACTCTTCCATTTCCTTTTTCTCTTTCTTGTGATCCCATCTGTGTATGCTGACTGGAGTCCTGATTCTGGAGTAGAGGAGCTAATCTTGCTGATTTAGCTAGAGGTCCAAGTACCTACCAGCTCATCCCTTCCTTCTTCCCCCCTAATTTCAAAACCTTCAAACCCTAGGATAGGTTTTGTTTGCTTTTTGATGTTCTGAGTGATAATGGGTCTACAAGTGGCTTCCTTAGTGGTCTACTTGATCTAAATATTTCTGGAGTACCTTGGGAGATTGGGAATGCATTTATGGAAGAGAGAAAGGTTGTTGTGTCGTTATTGTGGAAAGGATTTGGGCAAATGTGGGAGGAAATTTTGATGATTGGTAATACAACCTTGCTTTCTATTCCTAAATGGAATTTAATGTGGTTCATGTAAGGTTCTAAATCACCCTGGCAAGTTTGTTAACTCACCATGGAAGCACTTGGGCTTAAAAGGGTGTGTTTTATGGAGAAATTTGCGTGACTTAGTTTGCTGTCATATGGGGCACCTGGGCACCGGGCATGATGCCCTAGGCACTCGACAGATTGGTGAGGAAAGAGAGTTTTGGGTGTGGCACCTAGAGACGCCACCTAGGGCTCATCAGGCGCCTACTAGAATTACCGATATAGAGAGTTGGGGGTATGGCGCATAAGGGCGCCACCTGAGGCGCCCGACACTTAATCCAAGGTGCCTCAGGCGCCATGTGAAAGAAATGGTTGGATCCCAAGAGGGGGGGTGAATTGGGTTTTATAAAAATTTTCACAAAACTTAATTGGAAGTTAAAATGATTTTCTGAAATTGGATAATGTTAAAGATAATAATTTAATTCAGAAAATCAAAATGTTTATCAAGATGAATAATTTTATAGTGCAAGGAATTAAGGAGCAAATATAAATCTACACAAATTAATTAATACTTGAGGTAGAAATTAAATATAAACGCAAAGCATTAATTAATTAACTTCAAATGTAAATAGAGTAGGGATAGAGAAAGCAAACTCGGAGATTTATACTGGTTCGGCTAATCCCAAGCCTACATCCAGTCCTCAAGAGACCACTTGAGTATTTCCACTATAATTGCAAGTTTAATCCGGGTACTTGCAAACCACTACAACATACTTTTCTCCCTCAAGGGTGTCTCTCCCCCTTACAACGTGTTTTCTCTCAAACACTAACTCAAGGAACCAATCCTTGAGAAACTAAATTTAAAGGCTTAAGGAAAATAATGGTAAACACTCTCAAAGTGTAGATAACGCAGAAATTAAGCTCAGAATTTTTCTCTAACAATTTAGAGAGAATGGAACTCAAGATAATATGAGAAATGAACAATTGAAGCTTGATGCAAATGGTGTTGTGAAGTCCCCTTTATATAGTGAAACCTTGCTGCTACAGTGACTGCTTTAGTCAGAATTGCTACAGTAAGTTTCATCATCATTTTTCAACCTTTCTACAACAACTAAAAAACTTTATCAACCTTTTTCAACAATCAATATTCTTTTTCAAATTTGTTACAGTAAAAAGTATTCTTTTTCAAAGTTTATTACAACAACCAATAAACTTTATCATACTTTTTCAACAATCAAATTCATTTTTCAAAAGTGCTACAGTAAAAGGTATTCTTTTTCAAAGTTTATTACAACAACCAATAAACTTTATCATACTTTTTCAACAATCAAATTCATTTTTCAAAAGTGCTACAGTAAAAGATATTCTTTTTCAAAGTTGATTACAACAACCAATAAATTTTATCATACTTTTTCAACAATCAAAATTCTTTTTCAAAAGTGCTATAGTAAAAGATATTCTTTTTCAAATTATATTACAACACCCAATAAACTATATCATACTTTTTCAACAATCAAATTTCTTTTTCAAAAGTGCTACAGTAAAAGATATTCTTTTTCAAATTATATTACAACACCCAATAAACTTTATCAAAAATCAATTTATACTACTATATTTAAATATATAAAGCATTAAATATATTTGGGCCAAGAAAAATTGAATCATGCATTTGGGCCAATAAGATTAAATCATACATTTGGGCCAAGAAAATTAAATCATACTATTTGGGCTAAGAAAGATTAAATCATACATTGGGCCAAGAAGATTAAATCATTCATTTGGGCCAAGAAGATTAAATCATTCATTTGGGCCAAGAAGATTAAGTCATACTATAATTCTCACATATTTGTCATCATCAAAACTTATAGCATAATACATTAGGGCTAACAATCTCCCCCTTTTTGATGATGACAAATCACCAAAGAAAAATATGTTACAATGTAATAATCATTATACAATATACACATATTTTTCTTTCCATATCCTTCTCCCCCTATTTGACATCAACAAAAAGGTATAAGGAAGGCAATATATAAAGGCTAAAGCGTATTCCTTCTTTAAGCAAGAATATCATATGACGTCATAGGGTAAAATTTCATCAAAACTTATCATTGATATGCCAAAAATATATAGTTAACGAAACATTGCATCTCATATAAAGTGACCCTAAAAATATAGAGCATTTAAGTATAGATTAGGCTCCCCCTCAATCAATGCATATTAAACAAATGTAATTTTCAAGATGTATTCATATATGTATCTTGAGGATGAGCACCTACAAAAATTTTGACAACCACTCCGATGCTTAAGTTAGTAATGTAAATCAAGGATTAAAGGCAAAATTAACTGTTTACGGTCGCATGCATCAAGCATTATCATAATGCAAGGAAATCATTGCCTTTCATTTGCCCACAAAAGCATTATATGTAAGTATGTGTAACTATGAAGATGTATTATTCTCTACACATTTCATTTTATTTAAAAAAATTTTTTTTTTAACTTCTCATTTTCTATGAGTGCATGTGGAATCATGACATATTATTCATAGCCTTCGCTCATGATGCATGAATAGCATACACAACATATGTTCTTAGATACATGTAATCATAGCATGATGCAATCAATTATGTATATTATACTGAAAGCTCTCAAGAACAACACAACAAAGCAGAGAAATACGGTTCTGTTTATCTCCATTTTATTAATCCTTAAAATTTTTAATCAAAACAAATTAAATCAGCCGCAAATCCACCGAAAATTGACTTTCGTGGTTTTGCCATTAATGCGACGTGTTGTTGGTGTGCATGCGTACCCTAGAGTTCTGGCTTCCAGCTTGCAAAATCCGTAGGATGAGCGTGTAGGGGTGCGGCGAAGAGATATCTTCGTTGGCTCTAAGTCATAATTTTCTCTCTATAAAGACTGCCCCAGAGTTCTCAATTATCACACCACAAAGAGTATTCATCTCTGAGCCTACAACTTTCTGACATTCCTCTCTCTTCATACTCCAAAAAAAATTCCAAGCCATGGCAGCAAGAAAATTCATTGATCTCACAGTAGAGGCCAGGGAGGAAGAGCTCGACTTAAACTTGAGTCTAGGCAGGGACAAGGGTAAAAGGCCTTTGGAGGGATCTCAGGAGAATCGAAAGAAGAAGATGAAGATCGAAGAAGCTGAAGAGATTAGTACAGGCCATACGTCAGAAGACAAAATTGCTTGTCTGGAGCAGGAGGTGAAGAAACTCAAGAAGATGATAGAGGACCAAGAGAAGTTAGCTAAACGCAACAATGCGGCACTAACTTCAAGAATAGATAGGTTCTTCTATTGGTCTACCCAATGCTTCTGCAATCAACAACAAAGAAGTGTTGATTGTATGAATGGGATTTACACTACCCTCCGTGACATTGCTCAGTCTCTTGCTCCAAGGAATGGCCGAGGGGTGATGATACAATACGGGCCTCCTAATCCAAGACCACCTCGCCTGTAGATTGCTCATGCATGAGCAAACCTTCCTTTTTTTTTTTTTTGCAATGTAATCCTTCAGTTTATTTTAATGCAAGTGGTTTCTTTTATTGGACGGTACAAAAATAATAATAATAAAGAAAGATAAAAGAAATCAGCTACACAAATTTAGCACAGTATATATATATTTTGAAAAATATATATCCACTTTAAAGATAGAAAGAATTTTCTGACATGGATATAATATATATCATCATTTCAAAGCAAAAGCAAGTTACATACTTATCAAGATAAAACATATTATAACCTGAGTATGTAGTACAATAATTGAGGTAATATGGATTAATAAGATATAATCAGATATAAATTATAATCCATAAACAATCGTTCATAAGCTATATCTTATACAAAAGATATGACATGTATAATGCTCAAACCATGATGAATTGAATATTTAAAAAATAATTTAAGTATTTAACATATTTTTATATGCAATGATATTATCAAATATGTAAGATTTCGTAAAATAGTATATCATTGCTATGAAAATATGTCAATGATAACAATTTGCTAGTATAGCTAATTAAGATCAAAGAGTATCATTCAATTAAATAATAAAGTAGTAGCGGATAGAGATACTCATCAATTTTGGCAAACTCTTGTTACTTCTTGAAGTCCCTCCTTAAAATGTTGATATCTTTATTTTCTTCATTGCCCTTCTTTTGATCCTCTCCTTTTGCAATTTTAATGGTCTTCATTGATTGATTATTTGCAAGATCCTCTTTACTTAGCGTCTAGTGTTGGCATCTGGCGTTAGGCGTTGGTTCACAGAATGACATATATAAGTCTTGCTGGTCAACCACTGATGAGCTAGCTGGTCGACCAACCAACTGCAAGACACTTTTAATGGAGTACTTTGATTCTCAAATTAGTGATGTTCAAATAAATCTTCAACTATCAGGAGAAACAATACATTATGTTCAAAGTATGCCATGCTTCCATAAAATGCATTTGTGTGAGGATTTTTGATTTTATTGAAAATATTTAGATAAGATTACAATAAAGATAAACATTACAAGTAAGAGTAATCTTATTGATGTGAAACCAAGGGAAATATGCATGTAATGAAAGCAAGTTGTCGTGATGCAATAAATAAGAAAGTTCAAGCTAAATTTAGAAGAAAGATTTTAGCTCAAAGCAAAAATCATATCCTTAGGCCACACACCTAAGAATCATTTTTAGAAATAGCATGCATGAATATCAAAGATAGATGAAAGGCATGCTAGAAAACAAACATAAGCATTTGATACAGTAAACATATCAATCAAATTTCTTACAATACATTCCAGCTTATATGTTTACTTGTCCATTGCCTCCTTTTGATGCAAGAGAGTGGAGTTTGAATGATGTAGCCATTGAAAAGTCATTTCCGCTCCTTGCTTCGAGGCAAATCTGCAAATTAATCCTTTGTCTTTGGTACCCAAATTTCTTTGGGTCCGCCTGGGTCATGAGTTCCTTTTTGAACCCATTTCATTTTAACTCCATGAACAAGATTTTTCTTATAAAAGCATGAGTAAGATTTGTGTCCTTTTAGTCCACAATAAAAACAAGTGCAAGTTGGACTATTTGACATCTTTACAGAAACAAAGAAGTTTTTAGAATGCTTTTGGTTTGATTTCTTTTTAGAAACAAGACCAACTTTGTTAAACATTCTTCTTTGTTTCAAAACTGAGGTATTTAAAATTTCTCTACCTTGAGAAAATTTTGCAAGTGTGTTTTTAAGATTATTATTTTCCTTTTTCAAAGAATCACACTTGGTACAAAAGCAATTTTTATTGGTAGAGATATTTGCTTTTAAAATCAAATTCTCTTCTTGCAAAGTTTTGTTTTGATTTTCAAAAACAAAATTCTCTTCCTTGGAAATAGAAAATTCGTTTTTCAATGTTTCCAACTCATTTTCAAGAGAAGAGTTTTTCTGTTTTGAAATATTTAGTTTCTTTGCAAGTATTAGAGATTTTTTATGTAAATCATCAAAGGCATCTTGTAATTCTTCAAAAGAGTAGTCAAATGAATTTACCTCATCTTTATTTCTGGCCACAAGACAAGTGTTGGCTTCTTCATTTGTGTTCTCCTCATCAGAATTGCTATTTCCCCAAATGGAAGATAGGTAAGCTTTCTTTGATGATTCAACTTTTGGTTGTGGTTTCTCTTTTTCTCCTTTTTCTTTTTCTTCTATCTCCTTGGTGATTTGAGATTTTTCTGTAAGTTCAACACCAAGAGCTTGCAATTGATTAAGCACAAGTTGTATCTCATTAATGGTTTTACAATTGTTCATTTGAGCAATTTCAAGTTCATTAATGAAACTTCTATACCTTAATTCCTCAGCAATAAGATCTTCCTCATGTGCAACTTCAAGAATTTCCCACATTTCTTTTGCAGTTGCACAGTTGGAGATTTTGAAAAATTCATCTTGACTCAATGCACAAGAAATAATCAATTTTGCCTTAGCATTGAGTTGCATTAAACTTCTTTCAGTATCATTCCATTCACTCTTGGGTTTTGGAATGCATTTTCCTTGTTCTTCCTTGACAGGCATATAAAAACCATTTTCTATAACTTCCCAGAGTTTATGGTCTACTGAAATTAAAAACATTTTCATTTCATACTTCCAATATTGAAAATGATTAGCATCAAAAACTGGAGGTTCTGTGAAAGAATAATTTTCAGACATAAACCAATCACTAAATCCAACCATGTTTACTCTTAGACGGTTAAGTCTCAAATCAAGAGCCCAAGCTCTGATACCAATTGAAAGAAATGGTTGGATCCCAAGAGGGGGGGGGTGAATTGGGTTTTATAAAAATTTTCACAAAACTTAATTGGAAGTTAAAATGATTTTCTGAAATTGGATAATGTTAAAGATAATAATTTAATTCAGAAAATCAAAATGTTTATCAAGATGAATAATTTTATAGTGCAAGGAATTAAGGAGCAAATATAAATCTACACAAATTAATTAATACTTGAGGTAGAAATTAAATATAAACGCAAAGCATTAATTAATTAACTTCAAATGTAAATAGAGTAGGGATAGAGAAAGCAAACTCGGAGATTTATACTGGTTCGGCTAATCCCAAGCCTACATCCAGTCCTCAAGAGACCACTTGAGTATTTCCACTATAATTGCAAGTTTAATCCGGGTACTTGCAAACCACTACAACATACTTTTCTCCCTCAAGGGTGTCTCTCCCCCTTACAACGTGTTTTCTCTCAAACACTAACTCAAGGAACCAATCCTTGAGAAACTAAATTTAAAGGCTTAAGGAAAATAATGGTAAACACTCTCAAAGTGTAGATAACGCAGAAATTAAGCTCAGAATTTTTCTCTAACAATTTAGAGAGAATGGAACTCAAGATAATATGAGAAATGAACAATTGAAGCTTGATGCAAATGGTGTTGTGAAGTCCCCTTTATATAGTGAAACCTTGCTGCTACAGTGACTGCTTTAGTCAGAATTGCTACAGTAAGTTTCATCATCATTTTTCAACCTTTCTACAACAACTAAAAAACTTTATCAACCTTTTTCAACAATCAATATTCTTTTTCAAATTTGTTACAGTAAAAAGTATTCTTTTTCAAAGTTTATTACAACAACCAATAAACTTTATCATACTTTTTCAACAATCAAATTCATTTTTCAAAAGTGCTACAGTAAAAGGTATTCTTTTTCAAAGTTTATTACAACAACCAATAAACTTTATCATACTTTTTCAACAATCAAATTCATTTTTCAAAAGTGCTACAGTAAAAGATATTCTTTTTCAAAGTTGATTACAACAACCAATAAATTTTATCATACTTTTTCAACAATCAAAATTCTTTTTCAAAAGTGCTATAGTAAAAGATATTCTTTTTCAAATTATATTACAACACCCAATAAACTATATCATACTTTTTCAACAATCAAATTTCTTTTTCAAAAGTGCTACAGTAAAAGATATTCTTTTTCAAATTATATTACAACACCCAATAAACTTTATCAAAAATCAATTTATACTACTATATTTAAATATATAAAGCATTAAATATATTTGGGCCAAGAAAAATTGAATCATGCATTTGGGCCAATAAGATTAAATCATACATTTGGGCCAAGAAAATTAAATCATACTATTTGGGCTAAGAAAGATTAAATCATACATTGGGCCAAGAAGATTAAATCATTCATTTGGGCCAAGAAGATTAAATCATTCATTTGGGCCAAGAAGATTAAGTCATACTATAATTCTCACATATTTGTCATCATCAAAACTTATAGCATAATACATTAGGGCTAACACCATGTGCCACCCCTCTGAACCTATTCTAATTCCTTTATGACATCTCAAGCTTCCTTATCTTTTGTCCTAGGTGATTTCATTACTATTCATTGGCCTCTTCGTAACCCTCTTCTTTTTATCGGACCTTTGGTGAGGGAGCTAACAAAACTCTTGCATATGAAATGGTATGTAAGTATATAAATTATCGGAATATGTATGCATGGAGACCTTGCTCTTATAATGAAATTAAACATAATTCTCCATGCTCTTTTAACAAAATTAAACATAATTATAAAGGATTGGCTCCTCACATACCAATTGGAGGATTGGCTCCCCACATATAAATTGGAGGATTGGCTCCTCACATATAAATTGGAGTATTGGCTCCTTACACACAATTGGAGGATTGGCTCCTCACATACAATTGGAGGATTGGCTCCTCACATACAATTATAGGATGGGCTCCTCACACATAAAGTGGAGGATTGGCTCCTCATAGATAGATTGGAGGATTAGCTCCTTATATGCAAACTGAAGGATTAGCTCCTTACACACAATTCAGAGGATTGGCTCCTCGTGCATAAATATAGAGGTAGGCTCCTAATGCATAAATTTTTAGGGGATTAGTTCCTCACTTTCATGAAATTTGCCTTAATATTGTTATTCCTGCATAGTGGGCATTCACACAGAGGTGACTTAAATTCATGGTAATTTATTTTAGATTAATCTCTATTTATATTGGTGTATGCATGTCTAATCCCAATACTTCAATAACTAGGATTATAATAGAATATTTATATAGTTGGTGACCCCTCCCCTTGATGGGGAATACATGGTAAGTCTCTTTGTGTTTAGTACATTGAGTACAAATTTTACTTACTCCAGTGTGCGCATCCTTGCAGGTTCTGTAGCTATCAAAGAGTCTCTACAAGAAGAGTAGCGGAGTCTCATATCACCGTGACTAGTCCATCACTGGTGATCACTTCCTTTGGTCTCTTGGGATGGGATGTGTGCTCTGTAATCACTAGGACACCTAGGTCTTGCATGATTTTTTTTTGTAACTTCTTATTCTCTTGTACTTGATGAATTTGATTAGACTATGTTTTGGCACTTTCCTCACCTTGTTTTATGATTGGGAGGAAAGTTTGGAAATATAGTATGTAATGGTAAGCATATCATTGAGATGATTTATTTTCTATGTTATGAAGCTTATTTAAGGATGATTATAGCCATTTAAATTGTTGACTTGTGTTACTAAGATTTAGGCTTACGGTCAACGAGTAGCCCTTCGATTGTGTTGGTTACTTGCCCATTTTTGGGTTGTGACATAAGGTGTGGTCAATAACAAGCATCTCCTGGTCACTGGATTGATAAATAGGAGTTGATGAGGTCTCCATGTGTGATTGGTTCAGAGTAATATTTGACCATTTATTGTTCCAAGCATCCGAATTTTGTTGCGCTGTTGGCGGTACCCAAAACGCAGAAGCTCGATCACTTTCGTAGACTGAGCTCTGGTGTCCACAATATTTGAGCGAGGTGTGTTAGGTACTTTGCTTGGCCAAGATAGTAATGGAACAAAAGACTGTGTTTCATATATTTTTACACAGTGAGCTTGCTTGAAAATAGGAGTGTTAAAGCTGTAATGACAGTTTCTAAATACTGACATAAAATTTGGCAAGCATCAATAGGGAGTCGAGACAAAATATCAAACATAACATTCTTAGGAAAACATCCATTATCAAATAATGCATCTACCGTATTCTTTGCACAAAAAAGAAAGGGTAAGAATAAAAGAGTTATTGAGGGATGTTCAAAAAGTTACTTTCCTCCTGAGAGAATATCACATGGAGAGGTGAAAATATGAAGAATAAAATTGAAAATAGGGTCACGAGTGAACTTTGGGAGGGAAGTGATATATAAAAGTGTGGGTGACTTTCTAAAAAAAGTGCTTGATTTGGTTGAAATTGAAATCAATATAATTAGTTCAATTTCATACATTTTACGTAAATAAAAATTATGGTTGATTATGTATTGCATACTTAAATTTTTAGATATTTTTTTAACCAAAAAACAACATTGTAAATATAAATAATGTGAATTCAGTTGAAATAATAAAAAAAATAACATTCATGCAAATATTTAATAACAGTACAACTGTCTGCTAAAGATCAATATAAATTATGTAATAGGAAAGTAACATAGAACATAATTATTTTACATGAATGCGGGAAAAAAAACATGTGCATGGTTAAAATAAGTGTGACTCGGTGTCACCCAGGTCTCTAACAAGCTCAGTATACCAATTTCTACTCATAGTGTCAACCATGCTAATGATTAGTTGTAAGTCTCTTTGGGTTATCATTGTCCTCCTCATCGCCCTCGTCTCCCCCTAAGTTTGACTCATCAACAACTAGTAACTGATCAGTGGGAAGGCACAGTAATGGATCATCTCCTAATGGAAGATGAAGATACCATTCATGTCTCCATAACTAAGGATCACAGTGGACGATGTCACATGTCCACAGTTGCATGAAGGTCCCTTGAATGTAATGTTAGCCAGAGAAGAGGATGCCCAACCCATTATTATACCCCACCAGTGTCCATTCATCATGGAATACATCGTGTGGAACGAGTAATGATCGAAAAGAACCTTGATGGATGTCTTGGACAATAAGAGTTATCCTGTCACATGAGGATACCTACACGATAAAATTATCTACAGCAAAAATTTCTTCCTACAGCACAAGATTGTCAAAAGGAGTAGGTTCCGAGAGATGACACCCGAGGAGTTGTGAGTAAAGCTTTGTTGCCACCACAGTTTGCTTGACTAAATAATAGCATACTACAACAAAGTCATGTCGACGTGAATTATATGCAAGACAATAATTAGCTTGTCCTGATAGAAAAGTTTGCATTACTGATATAGGCGCATTTAAAAAAATGCAAAAACAAATTTAATTATGGAGCAAATTGAAGAACCTCTAATTGGGTCGATAGTCTCGCTAGTTTATTAGGTGACAAGATTGAGGAGAAGTAGTTGATGCTCCCGGTGTCGACATCTGCCTAGTAGCAATATTCAACCATTTCAACTATGGAGGATTGATTGGACCACTCCTCACCTACTTTGAGACGGTGGAATGACCAGGTCCTCGTGTTATACACTTCAATGAAAGACCTTTCACAATATGAGCTTGAGAAAGATAGTAGTACAAGAGGTGACTGAGATGAGGCTTTCTCCATATGTCTTAGTCTGAAAGATTCGTGACCAAAACTCCAGCTCCAGTTTCATGAGACCGTCATATACTCTTGGCAGTCAGGAACTAGCAATCGTGATAATATATTCAACATGATGTCTTCAGAAAAATAGTCATTCTCAAATAAGGATGGCTACATGATTCTCAAAATAAGACAATAAATGAACGAGGCATAAGTGGGTGACAAAGAGGGGGTGAATGAAAAGTGAATAATGGAGGGGATGAGAGTCTTTATTTATAGGGGTGTGGGAGTGTAATTAATTAATTAAATTATACTAAATAACATAAAATTAATTACATTTAAATAATTCAATTTAACTTTACATAAATTAAAATAATTTTTACTTTCATGATAAATTTTTTTAAAATATTAAATTTAAATTACAATATGTAAATAATTAATAGCAAAATATTTTTTCTCTTCATGTTTATATTAGATTAAAAATATTAATTTTGAATGAGATAAAATAATGATAAAAAAGTTAGGACAAGCCTAACTTTTACGCATACACCACACGTGTGTATATATATATATATATATAATATCAAATGAAATATATTTCAATGAAAATTAATAATTTTGAATGAAATAAAAGAATGATAGAAAAGTTAGGACAAGCCTAACTTTTCTAACACAGAAGCACGTGATTATATATATATATATAATATTTAATTAAGTTACAATAATTAGATGTGAGTGAATCATTTTTCTTTCTTGGTAAACGTAAGTGAATCAATGTTTTTTAACGAGTAATTCGTGTACATAAGAATTAAATATATTCATGTATAGTGAACCAACAATGTACGTAAGTGAGGTATCTTCATTGAGTTTTTTTTTTCAAAATGTGTATTTTTTTACAATAATTACATGAAAAGTTTGTAAAACTAAATTAATAAATTTTTTATTTTAAATTTTTTGATGTCAACTAATTATATTAACATGATTGTATTGATTGTCTTTTTTTTTTCTTGTTGGTTGCTTGAGTTTAATATTTTCATAGCTCTCCTATCATATCTTTTACTATTTTCGTTTTATGCTATCACAAAGTGTACTAGAAGACAAGAACAAAAAGTTGTTCTTGCAATTTTGATACTTGCGAGGGGATAGTAGACAACATTGGACAAGTGTAGGTGAGTGAAGTAATACGTTGACTTTTAGATGATATAGGATTTTGAACTAAAATGTTAAAAAAAAAATTTTAAGTAATGTGTTTGACATAAGAAGATATAAATATGATAAAAGTCATGTTATATCTTATATATTTTACGGTTACTTGTTAAACTGAGAAATCTATTTGTGTTTGTAGTGTTTTGTTTTATAATAATTACATGAAAAAATTGTAACATTCCAATATTATACTTTATATACTTTTCTCCAACTTTTACTTTTGTTATATTATGGAAATACTCATTATGCCCTGTTTGATATTTATTATATCTTTATATATAAACATATAATATATATAAATATAATTATATATATTAATATATTTTATTGTATATAATAAAGTATAACACTATATATAAATATGTTATATATGTAACAATATATTATAAAACAAAAATAATACATTTATTTGCTGATTATATTATTTTTTTATTTTTTTATTTACTAATTATATGTAAAAATATATTATTAGATGAATCACTGTTGTCATGCTTTTTCATCTACTGACATTTTTATGGATGTGATGAATAAAAAATGGTTGGTAAAGTTACTAATATTTGAATATGATAGTTATCCAATCATAACTTTTACCATTTCTTGCTATTGAATATCTGGCCACTCTGTAGCGATTTTGGTCACAAAGTGTTTAACCAGCCTCCTCTATTTTTTTCTCATTTTATTGTTGTACATTTTTCATAGAAAAATGAAGACCCCTTCTCATTGGAGATGGATGTACAACAGACTAAATCCTGGAAGGAAGGGATACACAAAAGAATTTTTGATTGGAGTGGAGGAATTTGTTGCCTTTACTGGGAAACATGCAGAAGACGGAAAGATTCGGTGCCCCCACTCAAAATACAAAAACTGTACATATATGGATGTTGAGGACATTAAAGTGGATCTATACAAAAAAGGCTTTCAGCTACAATACTGGTGTTGAATAGCTCACGGTGAGGTAAGAGGTGAAGTCATAAATTCAACAACTGCTGATGTCGGATGTTCAAGTAGATCGACAAATATTGCTGCTAGTGGAGATGCTAGATATTCATCCATAATCATAGATGCAACTAGACAAGATCTGGATATCAGAGATGACTTAGAATCAAAAAATGAAGATACTAGTAATTTAAATACCGACAAACCTCCAAATCCAAAAGCTTAGAGTTTTTTTGATCTGTTAAATGCCTATCAGAGGCCACTATAGTTAGAATATACCAATCATTCGGAGTTGTCCGTTGCAATTAGAATGTTAAGTCTTAAATATGAAGATAACATTTCAGTGCAAGCTTTCAATAATATGTCAAGTCTTATAAGTGAGATCAATCCCCTAGTAATCTCATACCAAAAATTGGTACGAGACAAAAAAAAAGCTAGTATCTAGACTTAGTTTAACGGCCAAAAAAATTGATGTTTGCTTCAATGGATGCATGTTGTACTACAACAATGACATAGATAAGGCAAAATGCAAATTTTGTGGAGCATCCCGATATCCAGAAGACAAAACTGCTAAATGAGTTCTAATAAAAAAGATGCAATATCTACCCCTTATTCCTGGGTTACAGAGGCTTTATGTCTTGATGAGTAAGACTGAGCATATATGATGGCATTAGAATCACATAAGAGATGAAGGGGTATTGGTCCATACTTTAAACGGGGAAGCATGGAAACACTTTGATGTGGTGTATCCAGACCTCACCAGTGAGCCACGTAATGTGAGACTCGGCTTGTGTACAAATGGATTCACCCCTTACAGTTAACACGAGACACCATACTCATGTTGGCCAGTCATAATGACACCATACAACCTGCCCCCTGAGCTGTGCATGACTGCACTATATATGTTCCTAATAGCCACTATACCAGGGCCACGTAATCTGAAGGCTGGTATTGACATGTACTTGCAGCCACTCATTGATGAAATGAAAATGTTATGGGACAGATTATCTACATTTGACGTCTCCACACAACAAAATCTTCATATGCTAGTAGCATTGATGTGGATAATAAACAACTTTTTAACGTATGGAATTTTGTATAGGTGAAGCACTATAGGTAAGTTGGCTTATCCTTACTGTATGCACAACTCAAAAGCCTTCACTCTGCAAAATGGGAGAAAAAATCTCATGGTTTGATTGTTATCGACAATTTTTGCTCACTGACCATGCATTCAAGAGGAACAAGGATGCATTCATGAAGAATAAAATTGAGAATAATCTCCCACCGCCCATACTAAGTAGGGAAGAATTATGGGAATATGTAAGAAGGCTCCCTAATGTTGTTGAGAGTGGCCTTTCTAGAGCTCAAAGTTACAGGGATGAGCATAACTGGACAAAATAGAGCATTTTTTTGGAGATCCCCTTTTGGCAAAGTATTTTTATCCGTCATAATCTAGATGTCATGCACATAGAAAAAAAGTGTTCGATAACATTTTTAACACTTATGGACATCCAAGGAAAGATAAAAGACAATCTTAAGGCAACGATGGATCTTGCAGTGTACTGTAGGCGCCATGATTTAGAATTACAAAAACTCACCAATGGTAGAGTGATCAAACCAAAGGCTAAATTCACATTTACTCTAGAGCAGAGAAGGGCAATATGTGAGTAGGTAAAAGGGTTAAAAATGCCTGATAGATATTCTTCAAATTTGTCAAGATGTGTTGACTTAAATAAAGGAAAGTTATTCGAACTCAAGAGCCATGATTGTCACATTTCATGAAATGTTTGCCACCTATTGCTTTTAGCGCATTGCCTGAGCAAGTTTGGAAGCCTATCACTTATATATGCCAATTTTTCAGAGACTTATGTTCAGTAACATTGAAAGTGGATGAGCTTACTCAAATGGAGCAAAATATTCCTATCATCCTTTACAAGTTAGAAATAATTTTTCCCCCTGGATTTTTTTGACTCAATGGAACATCCTACCTGTCCATCTGCCATATGAGGCTTGAGTTGGCAAAGTAGTTCAATATCGATGGATGTATCCCTTTGAAAGGTACTCATTCATTATTACTCATTTTCTATATTACTTTAATTTTTACATATTCAAATCTAACAAATTATTCCTTTTGATTGTGAAGGTTTTTAAATTGAATTAAAAAGATGATAAAAAATAAATCTTAGGTGAAAGGTTCTATTTGTGAGGGATACTTAGCACAAGAGACAACTTACTTTTTTTCTTATTACTTTGAATCTCATGTAAATGCATTAAGAACAAGAATTGGTCGAAATTCTTGTATACAAGAAGGAACAAGCGAACCAACAACATTTAATCAACTTAGGCGTCCCTCTAGAAAGAGCATCACTAGATTTTTGGATGATAAAGAATATATGACGGCTCAAATTTACGTCATTCTCAATTGTGATGAAGTGAAGCCATATCGTGAGTGAGAATATATTGTACTTTCTAATTTTATTATTCAATCAAACGTCGTATATTTACTTTGTCTGCTCACTGGCTTCACTTTTGTACAATAATTTTGAACAATATCACAAAAGTTTAAATCCATACTTTAGCAACAGAGATATTGATAGAGCTGTTAAATTACATTTTGTCCAATGGTTTAAAAGCCTTGTAGGTGATCTCATCATTTACAATTAATTGTTCTGTAGTGCATTAATTAATTATTCATATATTCATTTATCAGTTTGATTAGGTAAATATTCAACCTCATATGCTTAATAATCTGTATCTAAGGGATTTGGTGTGGGGACCATTTCATAACGTAAAGACATGACCAATATATTTTGTAAATGGATACAAGTTTCATATCAATGCTTGGAGCACTGGCAAAAAGACAATTAACAGTGGAGTATGCGTTAGAGGCACTACAGAGGGTGGCGAAGAAAATAATTATTTTGGCATCCTCAAGAAAGTGGTACAATTATAGTATTTTGGTGAACACACAAAAAAAGTCACCTTATTTTATTGTGACTAGTTTGATCCAGTGTTGAACCGTGGAACAAAGGTGTATCTGCAGTATAGAATTATAGAAATTAAACATTCAAAGGGATACGAAAAATTTGATACATTTGTTTTCACACACTAGGCAATACAGATATATTTTGTTCCTTATCCAATCAAAACTAGAAAAAAATAAGACTGATGGACTAAAAAGTCTAGTTAACACTCAAGAAAGACTAGAAGTAGACTTCCATACTGAACAACCGAATGTGTCCAATATATATAGTGATTTATTAATTGATAATTTGCAAGAAGAGGGACAATATGAAAAAATACTAGGTGAAGATGAAGTAGAGGAGGAAGATCAAGAAGAAGAGGGAGAAGATGAAGGTGAGGAAGAAGATGAGCACCAAGATACAGATACAAATGAAGAATAAAGTGAAGACAAAGATAACAACAAAGAAGATAGTGATGATAATATTACAAGTGATGATTGTTTTTTTATATGAAATGTTTATTGCTTTTTCTATGTTGTATAATTTATAATTAATATACAATTTTCAATTATTCTGTAACCCTATAAATAAAGTGATCATTATTATTTTTAATTATTTGTTTAGAAAGTGTTTAAGATGGTTTAAGCGTGTTCAAAGAAGACTGTTAGAAGCGCCAGTAAAGAAAGTTGAGCAGATGGTTTGGTGCCATGTAAAAAAAGGTCGAGGAAGACCAAGAAGGACACTTAGAGAATTTATTAAACAGGATCTTTGGGTAAATGAAATACCTAAAGAGTTGGTCATTAATAGAGCTCAATGGCGTCGTGCGATCCATATAGCCGACCTCACCTAGTGAGATAAGGCTTTGTTGTTGTTGTTGTTGTTGTTTAGAAAGTGTTTATTGTTTAAACATATTTTTGTTACTCAAAATTAATAAATTAAGATAGGCATAATTTTTATCCAAAATTTACACATACCAGAATTATTTGATATAAAATTTTTATTATAAATTATAGAAGGAATTCAAATCTTTAAAATTATTCCAAATTTTTAATATATTCAAATAACAAAATATATAAATATATATCTACTTTTTTCATTGACAATATATACATAACATTTATTGATATAAAATGATAAAATATAAAATTTGTTAATATAATAGTTAAAAACATTTATGAGATCGGATACAATGGTGGCTCTCTCACACACACATTATATGTGGCTCGACACATGGATTATTCTATATCATTTTAATTGAGTAAAAAAAAGTACATTAAAATAATATTTAATTTTAATAGTTTAATTTAGTAATATATAAGTTTATTACACTATAATAAATAAAAATTTTATTCTTTTAATATTTTTTAATAAATATTTTTAAGTGTGTGCTATGTAGCCCACTCGACACACAGTTCAAGTATTTTTATATTAAAAACATCTTTTCACAAGGTTCACTTAATTTTTTAAAATTTATATTAATAAATTTTATGTGTTATATTATTTATTTTATATTTTAGATCAATCAATTTTATGTATACTTTTTACAAGAAAATATATATATGTTAAATTTTATATTATATTAAATTTTATGTGTACTTTTTTGATGAATATATATATATATATTAACTTCTCATAATTAACTAAATCCACATAACAAAAATAATTTAAAAAAATAAATTATTTAATTTCTTAATAAAATAAAAATGTACTACAGACATGAGTGTATCAGAGCTACACCTTAAGTGACTCGATAGGTGCTCTGTCGAGCCACAAGTTTAGCTCGGCAGATATTCGGGTGAGGACATAAAAATTTCCTACTGATTGTCAGTAATTTTTTCAATCGAGAATATTTTATACTCATCATCTCATGTTTCTGACCACATTTCAGTAGAAAAAGTTACATACAATAGTCACAAATCCATTCAGTAGAAATTAGTAGGAAATTTGCAATTGAAAATTTGCTTCATTGTTGTAGTGATCAAATATGGATCAACAAAGTTGATCATCCCACAGGGGACACAGGATATTCTATGTTATAACTTCACTTGATCTTTCTAAGTGTGTTCGTGTATGTATAACTAGGCATTGCTACAAAACACTGTGAAACCTACACAAACGAAATTATCATCTTTTACACACAGAAAAACTTGTGTTGTTGAGTAGCTAAATTTGACCCAATCTAAGCTAAATAATCCATGCTCAAGTAGTAGAATGTAAGTATGTATATGTATATAGTGTATAACTAGTGTTGTGACCCATGCGATATACGGTTAAATTATAACTCTAAAAACTTTCATAACTTATAAAAATAATAATAATTTCAATTGATTTATATAAAACTTGTGAGTTATAACATATATTTTTTAAACGTAAATAACTAAATATTTTGAATTGATTTATCAATTCCATAATCAAATTTATTTTACCTATGCCAATTTGATTTGAGTTGATTTATTTATTTAATAGAATAAATTTAAATGAATAAAATAAGTAAATTAATCAATTTGTTAATTTGCAAATTATTTGTTATTTGTTATAAATTATTTGTTGCACAAATCAATGATTGATTGAATATTGATTTCATATTTACTTTTAAATGCGTCTTTTTTTTTATTTCAATTGGACCCATAGAAAAAAAATATTGAAGGTTGCTGCTACATTTAGACTTAATTTTTAGGCCTCAGATTTTGTCTTTCAAGAATTTGATTTTTATCTATTTCTTCAATCAAGGGATAATAATTTAAATATTCATTTCTCAAACTTTGATTTCTATTAAATTAAGAACTATTTTAAAAAAAAAATCAAAATAAAGTCAAACAAAGCAAATTTTTTAATTCATATATCAATTCTATAATCAAATTTATTTTATCTACTAAAAGATCCTTTAAGACATTACAGTGGTCAACTAATAAAAGTAATTATTTTTTTAATTTCAATTCAAATCATTTAAATCAATTCAAATCAAATAATTAATATTATGTGATGTCATTAATTTATCAAATTTATTAATTTAATTAATTTATTCATTCAAAAAAAAATAAAGTAATGAAATTCACTAATTATTAATTTTACTAATTTTAATAATTAATAATTATGATAATATATTCTGATAAAAATATATTTCACTATTAAATAAAATAACAAAATTCACTAATTATTAATTTCACTTATTAATAATTATGATAATATATTCTAATAAAAATATATTCTGCTATTCACTTTAACAATAATCCACATAATATATTAAATGTATTGGGACCTACATAATATATTCTAATAATAAAACTATAATTTATAAATTTGTAAAACTTATGAGATGTATGAGTTATGACATATATTTTTTAAACGTAAATATTCTAATATAAATTTTGATTATTTACACAAAAATAAATTATAAATTTTAACAAAAATTTATGATAATAAACAACCACGTTATATTATGATGTAGAATAAGTTATCAAATGGAATAAAATAATAAGATGTATGTGTAATCAATAAAAAAAATATTAATTTAAATTTTTTGTAAAAAATAATAATCAAATTAAAAATGTTCATATAGAATGTAGGATAATCAACTGTAAATAAATTTTATACATATGATCAATAATTAATTCCAATATTTTTTAATCCTCATATATGTATATTTCAACAATTTATTATCTGTATATTTTAATTCAAATCAAATAATAATGGTAATTATTTTTTAATTTCAATTCAAATCAAATAATTTATTTAATGTGATGTCATTAATTATCCTATAATGGTCAAATAATAAAGATAATTATTTTTTAATTTCAATTCAAATCATTTCATTCAATTCAAATCAAATAATTAATACTATGTGATGTCATTAATTTATCAAATTTATCAAATTTATTAATTTACCTAATTTACCTAATTTATTCATTCAATTCAAATCAAATCAAATAATGAAATTCACTAATTATTAATTTCACTAATTACACTAATTAATAATTATGATAATATATTCTGATAAAAATATATTCTGCTATTTACTTTAGCAATAACTCACATAATATATTAAATACATTGGAATCCACATAATATATTCTGATAATAATACTATAATTTATAAATTTGTGAAACTTATGAAACTTATAAGACTTATGAGTTTTGACATATTTTTTTAAACGTAAATTTTTTAATATAAATTTTGATTATTTATACAAATATAAATTATAAATTTTAATAAAAAAATTTATGATAATAAACGGCCATGTTATATTATGAAGAAAGATCATACCTTTGATATGAGAAGAATGTTCTTTGCATGCTATCCTAGTAGTTTTTGAATTTCCATCAAGTCTGAACCTTTTCAAACAAAAGAAAGAGCAATCATGTCAGTTTTGTTGGGAACTCCCCATTTTAAGATATCATTCTTGTCTTTCTTTGTCAATGTGGGGAGATCCACTATCACTTCAAGAAGATTAACATTCTTTTTCAAGTTAAGAACTGTAGAGTTCTCATATCGACATGAAATCAAACCCAATTTTTTGCCACATGATAAAACCAAAAGTGAGATAGTTCCATCTAAGCATAGTATTACACTACTAGGCTTCACATCCTCAACCAACATTTTTGTAGCTCATACAAATTGTATTCTCATCTCCCTTTATGTTGTAGTTAGTTGATATAGTTATTTTCTAATCTTGTTTCAATTTAATAGGATTATTACCCTTCAGAAATCCAGTTCAAATCTCAGGGCCCTACAACATTAGAGATAAAATGAAAAATAAAAAAAAAATGCCATAAAATTTGATTGACTCGAAGATGTGAAGTAGATTCAAACAAAAGAACTCTATTAAATCAAATAACAAATAAATTAAAAAGAGGAAAAAAAAAACACTAGATCCGAGGAGTTCGGCTTTCCCCTGTAATCACCATCTTCTTAGACTTTCTACTTAACAGTTGGGTTCCTTTTTCAGCATATTCGTGGGCGATATATTGCGTGATTGCTCTTGATTCTTTATATTGAAATGGTTTTAATATGTAATTTTACAAATGTTAGTTTAACAATCGCTGAGTTTGCTTGTTGGAGATGTATACTTAGTACTTACCAAATAGCTTTTGATCTTCGTCTTTAAAGGCTGAAAGTTGATTGAATGTCTACATCAAAAGAAGTGAAAGTTAGTTGAACTGAAACTCAGAGACAAATAATCCATGAATTGCTCTAACACTTACATTAAGAGAAATGAAATGTTTCTTTTTGTGTTCACCATCTTTCATGTTAATTGGAACAAACTCAAATTCAAGCTGTTTCTTGAAAAGGCAAGTTGAAAAGGTGTTTCTGTGAACTCTCATGGCTACCATGACTAAGAATATTATACCAAGTTTGAGTGAAGATAGAATAGAGATAGAGGCAAGCTGCTTCTCTGTAGTCGATGGTGGGAAATCTACTTTGAAGTTGATATGCGAGCCATCTGATCATTCTTTAATTGTTACTTCTCAGGTTGATGCATGGTACTCAACATTCGGTCATTCTTGAATATTGAAACGCACTGTATTAGCTTGAGATAGAGCTTTAGATTGGCACGGAGGCCATTGATATAAACTCTCCAAATACATAATCCTTCTAGCTTCAGGTCGAGCTCCAAACACTCAAAATTTACGATAATTCACAGTTTTAAAAGGAAAGGCTTGAAATCATTTGAATGCAGAATTTTCAAATTCATTTAAATGCAATTATAGAATCAATTATGCCAATTTGCATGTAATATATTGTAATTATTTAATTATTTAATTATTAATTAAATTTACGATAATTCACAGTTTTAAAAGGGATAGTTTAAATTCATTTGAATTTAAATTTTTTAAATTCATTTGAATGTATTATAGAATCAATTACACCAATTTGTATTTAATATATTGTAGTCTTCATGGAATTTAAAGGAGAGCCCTACAGTATATCTCAAAAGGGTTGCTTAGAATGAATTTAATGTGGTGTTATTAATAGAAATGAATTTATTCATTTAATTTTCATTTTAATTTATTAATTTTATTATATGTTATTTGATGACATCCATGTAATTAATGCTTTAGAGTGGAATTGTTTTAGTCTATTATATAGATTGAATGTGTATTATATAAATTTAATGAATATTAACTTTTTAATCATGTATGTATGTGTGTATATTTATTTAAGAAAATTTTGGAAAATATATATTACAACTTTTGATGACTCATTTGTCAATTGGCACCAACGTAAGAATAAACACACAACTCTCAGTATTTCATTATAAGAAGTGATTTTTATTGATACACCCGTTGGCCTAGAGAAGTTAGTATGTTATTCAATGGTGTAAGATTAACCTTGATTCACATTGACATTGATTGATCCTTCCTTATATAAAGATGTATATATGTATATGTGTGTGCATATATTTTAATAAATAAGTTATTCAAGAGTTTATCAAATAAAAGATCCATCTCACAAGCTAGGCTTACTTAGACAAGATTAACATGTTTAAACTTTAAATTTTATAGTTATTAAACAAGTCAAGCCAAACCTGTACAGCTGATAAATAATTGATATACATCTCTATTGTTGGTGACATTTCTTAAGGTACTCTAATTGAAATGGTCAATTATCTATGACATAGATGCCATGTGTAATGAATAGGATGCTTGTTGGCAACTTAGCAAGTGTATTAGTCGCACAAGTAATACAGAGTGAGTAGAGTATTGTTTCCACGAGGATTGAGGTGCTAAGTACCCGGAAGCTAAGGTGAAATACTATCTAGACGATCTATTTAATTGGTAAAAAATAAAAAGGGTAAACTTAAACAGAAATAAAATTAAACTAAAACTACTAATTAAGATCTAAGACTAAGCTACTCCTAATAACAAAAGCCTAGGGTTGATGGGATTGACTTTATCTAATTCTTAATCTGACTAATTCATAGATAAATTAGCCTTTGAGCTGCTAAAGAATGATTCACTCCAATTACAAATCCTTTTGATATTTGTTAAGTTCTTAAAATTGTTTGAACTCAATCCCTTGGAGAAACAAACATACCTAACCTTAATAATTGTCTAATTCCTTAGTCCAATCATTCATATTGGTGATTAAGTTTAGGAACTCATAAAAACCACATAAATAAGATTATCTATTCCTAGATTAATCCAATTTACGGTAGAAGTTACAAGGGCAAAGTCAATATCTAGCTATCCCTAGCATAAATAAAAACCCCAACTCATAAAAATGGTGATCAAGCATCTTTAGAGCAAATCAGTAAGTAAAATCCACTCCAACAAAATACGAGATGCAATTAGAAAGAATCATTTAACAACAAAACTTCATAAAAATCAAATTACATCAACTACCAAACCTTTCATTTCTCTTTAGTTCCATTATCATTCTCTCACTCTTGTTTTCACCAATTGTACATGCTAATCTATGGCACAAATATTCTTAGAAGGATTTTTCCAAACCTGAACTAAGATAAAAACCTAATATTCCATAATTCCTTATGTGAAAATCAAGTTAATTTAATGAACAAACCCTAATTTGACTATATGAGGCTAATATCTATATTCCTATGATATTAACAAATCAATCCCCTCACTTTTAAGGTTCAAGAACTCATACTACTCATTCTATGGTCTAGTCTCTACCTCCCTTTCCCAAATTTAGCAAAAACACCATAACATCCCAATAATTGGACAAATTAAAGGAAAGCATTATGATTGGAATGAATAAACAAGTATTAACTAACCAACAATTACAAGAGTTTGAGAAATTACATAAAATTTAATCTAAAATCAGGTTTATAACAACCCTACAGTTACAAACTAACTACAAGTAACAAAAGACAAGAAATTACAACATGAAACTAGAAGAAAATGAAGAAAAGAGAGAAGAAATGGGGGAAGGAAGTGATGTGCCTAAAAGAAGACACTATCTGTACCACAAGGAAAATAAAGAGAAGAAACCAACTCAACTAAATTGATAAGTCTATGGCGCCACAATCAAGCTAAGATGGGTAGAATACACCACACCCCAGATTAGAGAACGGAATGAGAGTGATAAGAATTTTGAGATTTTCTCGCCACACTAACATAATTGTTAGATAAGAGAAGATAGATGTGCACAAAGCAATCTGAAATATAATTCCTCAAATCTGATTATCTTGCCACAAGGGGGCAAGTTCCCTTTTATAGATAACAAAAGCCAACTAGCTGCCTCATTAATGCATCCACAGCCACCTCATTAATGAGCCTACAACAACTATAGTCAACCTACAGCCACCTCATTAATGAGCCTATAATAACTATAGCCTCCCTACAACCACCTCATTAATGAGCCTACAACAACTATAGTCAACCTATAGCCACCTCATTAATGAGCCTAGCCTACAACAACTACAGCCACCCTATAGCCACCTCATTAATGCAACAACAACAACTACAACCACTTGGAAAGCTAAATGACAATACAGCAACTCTAAAAACATTAAATTACATCAGATTTTATATCCCAAAAAGTCATGCACGAAAATTATTAAAACAATAAGAAAAATCTGTAGTTCTTTTATTCTTCAAAGTCCAAGCTTCTAATTTGGCCAGCCCATCATTGCACACAAGTAAAGAAACCCAAGTCAATCTCATTTGATGCTTCTTGGCCCTTGAACGTGTTATTGGCCCAAGTATAGATTCAGCCTCTTGTTCTTCAAGGACAGCCTTCGTGATCACATCATCTTCCCTCGGTTGACAAAGATTTGCCCTCAAATCCAGCTCCATGTTATCTTCCAAATAAGGGGTTATGTCCCTTACATTGAATGTTGCTGAAACACCATAATCTCCTGGGAGATCAATTTTATACGCATTGTCATTTACCTATTCTAGTACTCGAAAAGGACCATCAGCTCGTGGCATAAGTTTAGACTTCCTTTTGTTTGGAAATCTCTCTTTGCGTAGGTGAATCCAAACAAGATCTCCTGGGGTAAATTGAACATGCTTTCTCCTCTTGTCTACTGACTTTTTATAGGCAGTATTCTTCTTCTCAATCTGCTTTTTTACTACTTCATGCATTTTCTTCATGAATTCAGCTTTACTTTTGCCATCCAAGCTAAGTTTTTCATTAATTGGAAGAGGTGCCAAATCTGCTGGTGTATTAGGATTAAATCCATACACAACCTCAAATGGAGATTTCTTTGTAGTACTATGAACACTTCGATTATAAGCAAATTCAACATGTGGCAAGTACTCATCCCAATTCTTCAAGTTTTTACTAATAACACTTCTAAGCAAAGTGGAAAGAGATCTATTTACCACTTCGGTTTGCCCATCAGTTTGAGGATGACAGGTTGTGCTAAATAGCAGCTTTGTTCCAAGCTTCATCCATAATGTCTTCCAAAAATAGCTCAAGAATTTGGCATCACGATCAGAAACAATACTCCTTGGAATGCCATGCAATCTCACAACTTCCTTGAAGAATAAATCAGCAATATGAGAAGCATCATCAGTTTTGTGACATGAAATAAAATGAGACATTTTGGAGAATCTATCAACAACCACCATAACTGAATCTTTTCCCCTTTGTGTTCTAGGTAATCCAAGCACAAAATCTATGCTTAGATCCATCCATGGTTGATCTGGAATAGGCAATGGCATGTACAAGCCATGTGCAGCCTTATTGCTCTTCGCTTTCTTACAAGCAACACATCTCTCTACAATCTGATGTACATCCTTCATCATATTTGGCCAATAGAAATGCTCTTTCAACATTTCAAATGTCTTCTTTTCACCAAAATGTCCAGCTAGCCCACCTGCATGTGATTCTCTAACAAGCAATTCCCTAATAGAACAATTAGGAATCACAAGTTTCCCAAATTTGAACATATAACCATCATACCTATAAAACCCTTTAATGGCCATTTTCTCACAAGCTGAATAGATTTTAGCTAGCATAGGATCAAGCAAGTATTGCTCCTTAATAAGTTCAAAGCCCAACAGTTTAGTGTTCAAAAGAGAAATCAAAGCATACCTCCGAGATAATGCATCAGCCACCACATTCGTCTCTCCATTTTTGTATTTGATTACATAGGGGAAAGCTTCCAAATACTCCACCCATTTGGCATGTCTTCGATTCAGCTTCCCTTGCCCCTTCAAATGCTTTAAGGACTCATGATCAGTGTGAATGATGAACTCCTTTGGTAATAAATAATGCTGCCATGTCTCAAGAGCTCGAATTAGTGCAAAGAACTCTTTATCATAGATTGAGTAATTCAGACTTGCTCCACCAAGCTTCTCACTAAAATAAGCAATGGGACACTTATCTTGCATTAAGATAGCTTCAATCCCTACTCCAGATGCATCACATTCAATCTCAAATACCTTTGAAAAATCTGGAAGAGCTAGAATAGGTGCTGAACACAATTTCTCCTTGATTAAGCCAAAACTCTTTTGTGTAGCTTCGGTCCATTTAAACTCACAATTTTTTTTATGCATGCAGTTAATGGTGCAAGAATAGTGCTAAAATTCTTCACAAATCGTCTATAAAAAGAAGCAAGGCCATGAAAACTTCGTACCTCAGAAATACTTTTAAGAATTGGCCACTCCTTGATTGCTTTTATTTTCTCCTCATCCACGTGCACCCCATGTTGAAAGACAACATAACCAAGGAAAATAACTTGGTCTTGACAGAATAGGCACTTCTTGAAATTGCCAAATAGCTTTTGTTCTCGTAATACTTCAAATACTTGCCTCAAATGCTCTTCATGCTCTTCAGAATTTTTACTATAAACCAAAATGTCATCAAAATAAACGACAACAAGCATACCTATAAATTTTTGAAGCACATGGTTCATTAGCCTCATAAAGGTGCTTGGGGCATTGGATAATCCAAATGGCATGACCTTCCATTCATACAGCCCATGTTTTGTCTTAAAGGCTGTCTTCCATTCATCTCCTTCCTTCATACGAATTTGGTGATAACCACTCTTCAAGTCTATCTTTGAAAACACTTTGGAGCCATGTAATTCATCAAGCATGTCATCTAACCTTGGAATGGGATAACGATACTTGACTGTAATCTTGTTGATTGCTCTGCTATCCACACACATCCTCATGGTCCCATCTTTCTTTGGCACCAATAAGGCCGGTACTAAACAAGGACTCATGGACTCCTGCACATATCCTCTTTCCAGCAACTTATTGACTTGACGTTGCAACTCCTTTGCCTCCTCCGGATTCATTCTACAAGCTAGCCTATTTGGTAAGGTAGCTCCTGGTACAAGATCAATTTGGTGCTCAATACCACGAATTGGTGGTAATCCCTTTGGTAGTTCTTCTGGAAATACATCACGAAATTCTTCAAAGAGCCTTTGAATTTGTGGTGGAAGTGATCCCACAATTTCTGGTACTATCTCCTTCAAATGTAATAAAAGAACTAAATTAGAGCTGGATAAAGCTCTCTCAATGTCTCCTTTGTTGGCAAGTAAAACACCCTTCGTTTCAGCTTCTTGTTGATGTGTCTTCACTTGTTGAGGACTCAATGGTGCTAACACAATCTTCCTTCCATCTTTCTCAAAGGAATATGTGTTTTTAAACCCATCATGCAAAGCTCTTCTATCATACTGCCATGGTCTTCCCAAGAGCAAATGACTAGCACTCATTGGAACAACATCACATAGTACCTTATCTTTGTAATTTTTCCCAATAGAAAATGGCACAACAACCTGTTTAGTGACTCTCACAACTCCATCTTCATTTAGTCATTGCAATTTGTAAGGATGAGGGTGTTTAGTTGTGGCTAAATTCAACTTCTCCACCAAAGTAGTAGAAGCCACATTTGTGCAACTCCCTCCATCTTTCCCTTTTGATGAACTTGATGGAAGTTTTGAAGACTCCCTCTTCTCTACCTTTCTTTCTTCTCCTTTAGATGCAACACATGATTGTGTTGTAGAGAAATTTATGATTTTGTTTCAGCTGGCTGTGACATTTGCTTACTAGAAACTCTCTTCCTTTGTCTCTCCACCTTGATTGCAAGTTTAATAACATCCTCTAAGGTTACATAATTTTGTAGTTCTACCAAATCACCAATCTCCCTATGCAAACCACCAATGAACCTTGCAATTGTTTGCTCTTGAGGTTCATTCAGTTCACATCGAATCATTAACATCTCAAACTCTTTCACATAGTCTTCTACACACATACCTCCTTGTCTCAAAGATTGAAATTTGAAGAAGAGCTCTTGCTTGTAATATTCTGGCACAAATCTTCTTTGCATAAGTCTCTTCATTAGTCTCCAATTTCTAACTTCTTCTTTACCATCTCTCCTCTGTTGGTTCTTCAAATTCTCCCACCATAAATTGGCGTAATCTGTGAATTCAAGGGCTGCAGGACGATATTTGGTTGCCTCTGAGTACTCATGGCACTCAAAGACCTTCTCTACACGCTGCACCCACTCCAAAAATTCCTCTGGAGAGCTACTTCCCTTGAAAGTGGGGACCTTCATCTTAATCTTCAATTATTGCTCTCTTTACTGCCTCCTTGGCCTTGGAGACCTTTCATCTTCTGTATTGCTTTCTTGGTCCCAATTGCTCTTCATTTCTATTTCTTCGCTGCCCACGCCTTGGTTGACAGTTTAGCCTCTCTATTTGTTCTACCAAACGATCCAACCGCTCCATCATTTGTTGTTGAGATCTCTCCATTTGACTTTGAGACCTTTCCAACTTCAGAATTTGAGCTTGCTCTAAAGTAAGCCCCATTAGAATTGGAAGTTCAAAACTGTTATCTCCAGACATGATCTCTCTCTCTAAGTGTTCTACTCCCAAGTTACAAGAGTTTTCCCACACGAAACCACTGCTCTGATACCAATATGATGTGGCTAAAAGAAGACACTATCTGTATCACAAGGAAAATAAAGAGAAGAAACCAACTCAACTAAATTGATAAGCCTATGGCACCACAATCAAGCTAAGATGGGTAGAATACGCCACACCCCAGATTAGAGAATGGAATGGGAGTGATAAGAATTCTGAGATTTTCTCGCCACACTAACACAATTGTTAGATAAGAGAAGATAGATGTGCACAAAGCAATCTGAAATATAATTCCTCAAATCTGATTATCTTGCCACAAGGGGGCAAGTTCCCTTTTATAGATAACAAAAGCCAGCTAGCTGCCTCATTAATGCATCCACAGCCACCTCATTAATGAGCCTACAACAACTATAGTCAACTTACAGCCACCTCATTAATGAGCCTACAACAACTATAGCCTCCCTACAGCCACATCATTAATGAGCCTACAATAACTATAGTCAACCTATAGCCACCTTATTAATGAGCCTAGCCTACAACAACTACAGCCACCCTATAGCCACCTCATTAATGCAACAACAACAACTACAACCACTTAGAAAGCTAAATGACAATACAGCAACTCTAAAAACATTAAATTACATCAGATTTTATATCCCAAAAAGTCATGCACAAAAATTATTAAAACAATAAGAAAAATCTGTAGTTCTTTTATTCTTCAAAGTCCAAGCTTCTAATTTGGCCCAGCCCATCATTGCACACAAGTAAAGAAACCCAAGTTAATCTCATTTGATGCTTCTTGGCCCTTGAACGTGTTATTGGCCCAAGTATAGATTCAGCCTCTTGTTCTTTAAGGACAGCCTTCGTGATCACATCAGGAAGCCTAATCCCAGGTGGAAGGCCTCATTCCCCTTAACCAGCTCCAGAAATAGCCTTTTTACTGCTGCCTCTCTGCTCCAAAATCCATAGATCCAAAAGTTGGGTTAGAAAACATTAAAAGATGTTTAAACACTGTCAAGTTTGTGCCTTGGCACTTAGGCCCTAGGTCTGGCACCTGGGCGCCAAGACTAACAGCTCAAATAGGGGTTGGGCACCTGGACGCCATGTCTAGCGCCTAGGTGCCATCTGGACATAGAAGTCTTTCAAGTTTGTATGTCTAGCGCCTAGGCGTCATGTCTGGTGCTTGGGCACCACCTTATTGGAAGCTTCAAATGGCATCATACTTCTCTTGTTTTCTCCCAAAATTGTACCTACAAAAGATTAAAACTAAAATCACTAAAAAGACAAAAAAAAAATAGGGAATAAAACAAGATAAAAAGAAAATTGCAAAGCACAAGGGAATTAAATGAAATCAAAGATAAAAAGTGCAAAAGGATAACAAACCAAGGCTAAGAGAAGAAGAAAAACTCACTTTTAAGTAAAATGCCAAATATATATATATATGTGTGTGTGTGTGTGTGTGTGTGTGTGTGTGTTTGTGTGTGGATTCTACTTTATGGTGAAATACAAAAAGGTTGCATACCAGACCCACTGGCTAGCATATTAGGCCATAGATAGAGAGCTCTTATTGGAATGCTCATTTACCACGAACTAGATTATTCCATTTGAATGCACTATAGCAACAAACATGGACAACAAGATATCAATAGGTCCCATCTTTTTTGTTGTTTCTCTCTCTTATCTTTTTTTAAAAGTTTTCCTCCTCGGCTCGGCAGAGTTCAAGTTCTTGGAGATCTTGCTTCCACCCTTCTCGGCACAGCCTATTAAAGCAGAGAGATGAAGAGAATAAAAGGAATACCATAACTGAAGAGTTAGCATAGGACTTAGACTATACAAGATCTCTTTGAAGTAGCAAAGGAGATGAATGCGTGTAATAGTAGGCCACCATACTAGTTTTCCCCCGTTGAATGTGGGACTCTTCTATACAATCCACCTACTCTCCTATACTTGCTTCTAACCTCCTTAAGGATGTTTTGTTTGTGATGCCCACACCTCTGGTTCGTCGGAGCTACAGAATTGAGCCTTCTCGCACTACCAGTCAGATATGCTACCAGACAGTTTCCTGGATCCACCTTTTTCTACGTTGATGACTCTGTCCTGTTTGGACTTCTTTTTTTTTTCTGTCTATCTTGTTTTGCTGGTTTTTGGGCTTCACTAGCCCACTGAGTCAACTTTTAGCATATGTGGCAACTTTGTTTGTTAGAAGATTAGCTTTAATCTAGGGTTTAAGTGTGTGTTGCCTTTATTTAGATAGCTGGATTTAGAGTCAAAGATGTGTTGCCTCTGTTTACTCTTCTAGTTTACTTATATGTTAGGTATTGATTTTTAGGATATGTTATATTAAATTATGTATCATTTTCCCATAAGTTCAAGCTTGTAATATATTTGATAATCTTTAGATTTTAGTTAATCTTATGTAACCCGGGCTTAGTGCCATTTTAATAGAATTATTTCAATTTTGTCCCTAAAAAGAAAGGTCTACTGTACTTGTACAATATGTTGGTGCTAACCTGAGAATATGGACGAACCCCAAGAAAATAAGTCAAATCGAACAAGTCTTAAGAAAACAATTTATCATGAAAAAAGAATGGAAAACATACAAGTTCACAGGCCTCAATGTCTCTGTACGGTATATCATATAATAGCTTGCTGCTTAAACCATATGAAAAAGAATTGACAAATGTGTTACACATAAGAATGAGAGAAATTAAAATTTTACTAGTTAACCGAATTGATTCCATATATATAGGTGAATCATTAATCATATCATTGTGCATAAATATCGATGATCTATACTCCCCCTGGTCACTCCAATTTCCAGCAATTAGCAAATTCTATAAATAGAAAAATTGCAGACAAGATGTAAAAAATTACTAAAAGGGTGAAAAATCAAATTAAAAGATCATACTTTAATTATGACAATCATTTGAACCACCATACAGCAACTTCACAAGAACTTTTAAACATTAATACTAAATTTAAAAGAGAGAATACAGGGATTGGAAAGGATGCTTTATGGTTATTTAAATATTGAATTGTTGTAAGTAAGCAAAGCAAGTCTATTCCTTCAAAGCACATACTAGAACTAAACATGCAAAAAATGAATTCAATATCAATGGAATAGAGAGTTGTTTATTTCCCTACTGAGTACTAACTCATGAATTGTTAGATTGAACTTTATAAATTCTTAATGTTTAGAAAAAAGGAAAAAAAATCTATAACTGAAATCCAGCAATTTTTTTCATTTCTAGTTATGTTGTTATTGATCAATATTAAATAAAAGTTTAACTTACCACACTCCATAGTGACCATCACGATGATTATAATGACCCGAGACACCATAGTTGTTAAAAGTAATAATCTAAAGGATTTGGAGAACAAGGATAAGTGAAGGTAAAACTTCAAAAATATGCTTTCATGCCCAGAAATGGCAACAATTGATAGAAAGAATCAACTATAACTAGTTCCTTCAAAGGCACCATCTTACCATGTCATTGCTACCATTGCTTATTACTTCATTGATGAGATTTGCCAAAAATTTGTGGTCCTAGACTTTACTAAATTTCACTCATTGCATTGAAACCTACATACAAAATTTCATATGCCAAACATGAAAGAAAATTAAGCCAAACAATCCAAAATTATGAAAACTCAAAGTGCAAAAAATACTTAAAAATAATTCTGTTGTTTGTCGATCTTGATAAGTACTAAGAACACATAAATACACGAATAGAGAGTGTACCTTGATCCACTGCAAACCTGAACACAGATCAAAGGGGTAAGCTCTTCTAGGAAGATATGAGAGACTCTTTCCACCTTTGGGGTGATAGAAACCAAAATGAACTCTCTCAATTTTCTACCAAAGGTTTGTCTTCTCATATAACACAGGAAACCACTATGTATAACCATCTACCCATGGGTTGACCCGTAGATTGACTCTTTTACAATAACACCCCCATCACTGTTATTATTTAGGTCGGGCATTTACACATTTAATATTTTCACTAACACCCCAGATCAAAACAAATATATGTTAAATAGGTCCCTCAACACAAAATACAAGAAGATCTTATTATGGACCTAATTAAATATAACACCCAAATATATGTCCCAAAATGTGTATAAATATACAATATTAATATGTCAATCTATTCAAATAAATTGTTAGCACTAAATATTATTTATAAAATAAGTAATATATATAATATATACAAAACAAATATTGCCAACAATTCTCCCATTTGGACGACATCTGATTATGAAATTGTATATGCACATACATATAAACCCATAGTGTACATATTCCACTATCTTAACTGATATATCACAATAATCTGATCCATTAACTATACTAGCATAAAACCAAAGAGGTTTCGTAACCAATTGAATTGAAACTAAACCTAACATTGATCATAGTGCTAATATAGCTAACGATATAGCTAACATTGACCCAAGATACAAATGCATGGAATTATACACATGGAATGGTTGAGGGCTTGACCCAAGATACCAATGCATGGAATTATACACATGGAATGGTTAAGGGCTTTATTTCCCAAGATACCAATGCATGTAATGATTGGGAATATAAGTGGAGACTGAATTCTTGAACATAAAATACAGAGGTATAGAAACCCTGAATATAAAAATAACTGTTCTTATTGTGATTATGATTCTGGTATTTGTACTTGTGACATATTTATTATTGCACAGTCATTTAGTCACTAAGTTTTGATGAACTCACACTCTTTATGAATATTTTTTTAGATACAGTGGATGAGAACAAAGGGAATCCGCAAGAGGAATAGTATTCTATGAGGATACTTTCCACGTTTTCTGGAGGGCTTATAAATCCAAAAGCTTAGGAATGCTCTGTAATCTCTATAGGTCACCTAGGCTTAGAAAATAATATCAAATTGTAAGATATTTGGTTTGTGTTTACTGTTTACTATGTTGAACTTTTATATGTATAAATATCTTTCTTGAAAAATTGTGTTATGCATTAGTATTGATCAAAGATTTTATGAGATACCATAGGGTATACCCTCTAGTTTAAAGAATTATTCACATGCCCAAATTTGGGATGTGACAAGTTGTGTCACCCGATGCACAATCTTACTTGCCAAATAGGCTCAAGACTTTCTAAATGTATTTTTTTGCGATAAACTCAAAGTATGTCTGGTGAGATCTCTATGGATCTTAATCCCTAAAACAAAAGATGTCTCACTAAGGTCTTCCATTTCAAATTTGTTTGAAAGAAAGAACTTGGTTTCATGCAAAGAAGGACATATCATTACAAGCTAAAAGTATGTCACTGACATACGGAACTAGTATCACAAAGTTGCTTTCACTCAACTCGAGGTATATGCATTGGTAAACTAGATTCTCTATGCATCCAAAAGATGAAATCAACACATGAAACTTTCAATACCACTATCAAGATGCCTGTTTAAAAACACAAATGGATTTTTTCAACTTATATATTTGGTGCTTTGAATCTTTAGATTCAAATTTCTCTGGTTGTACCATGCATATTATTTCTTCAATGTCTCCATTGAAAACATTGTTCTTACATCCATTTGATGTAGCTCTAAATCACTTGAGGTGGTTGTTGTTCTTTAGGTTTAAAAGAATGAATCTCTTGATTTTGAACATGAGTGATGTTTCTCTCATGATTATAGTGTTTTTCAATAGTTCCCTCATTCACAGGTTTAATTGTCTCAAGTAGTGTTATCTAAACAAGTATTTCTATGACTATAGTAGGAATACTCATGTATTCCTCTTTAAACACGATGTTCTTTAGTTAATCACTCCCACTATGACCAACATCCTCAATAAAATAGGCATTTCTAGTCTCAAGGAAAAATATGGTCTAAGGGTTATAAAACTTGAAATCCTTTGACCTTCTGAGAACCCCCACAAAGCAATAGTTCATAGTTTTTAAGTCTAGCTTTCTCTCATTAGGCTTATATAACAT
The DNA here is from genome assembly GCA_037074585.1 of Biancaea sappan. Taxonomy (NCBI): domain Eukaryota; kingdom Viridiplantae; phylum Streptophyta; class Magnoliopsida; order Fabales; family Fabaceae; genus Biancaea; species Biancaea sappan. The sequence continues at coordinate 37,111,138 of CM073499.1, forward strand.
GGTTTCAACTAGACAACCCTAGACATGTAAGTGCCTAATAATAGGTTTCTTTCTTATCCACAACTCATATGGGGTCTTCTGTCTGCTTAACTGGGTACTCTATTAAGGATATACACAATAGTCTTAAGAGCCTCTCCCAAAGTGATTTTGGTAGAGAAGAATGACTAATCATACTTTTCACCATGTCCTTACGAGTAGGGTTATACCATCCAACAACACCACTTTGACTAGGTGTCCACGACTTGGTGTATTATGGCACAATCCTATACTCAAGCAAAATATTTGGCAAAAAGCCCTTGACAATATTCACCTAATCCATTGTATCTACTACAGAACTCACATCCACAATTAGATATAATGACCTTAATTTTCTTGCCTAATTGATTCTTAACTTTGGCTTTGAAAACCTTGAACACGTCCAACGATTGAGATTTCATATGTAACAGGTACATGCACTCAAATCTAAAGTAATCGTCTTTGAAGTTGATGAAATATCATTGTCTATTCCAAGAAACTGTAAGGAATGGACCAAATATAGGTTATATCAACTCCAAAGTCTTACTAGCTTTAGTAGTACCTATTCTCTTAACTTTAGCCAGTTCGCTCTTAATACATTCAACACAAAACATCTATATTATCAATAGTGGATACTTGTAGAATGTTCTGACATAAGCTTTGCATTCTCTATTTAGAGAAATGCCCCAAACACTTGTGTCATATTCAATCAATCTAGGCATAGTACCAAATTTACAAAATGCATTTTCACATAGCTATCAGTTTTCATCACATTTTTGAATTGTAAAGATTATCAATTAATGAATCAGAAATAATCATTTAGAATTTAACAAAATAGTGAATGTTTCATTACAAAATGAACAAGGATACTCATATTTGTTCAAACATGAAACATAAAACTAATCCCGTCTAAGAGACGGTACAACAAAAGTGTTTTTCAAATCTAATGTTTGTTCATTCCCTAAAGATAATCTAAATAAGCTGATAACTTCCATAGCCTCTTGATTGCCATTACTCATATAGATGTATCTTTCACCATTAATTGGCCTTTGGGCGTTTATGCAATATTGCATAAATACACTTGTGTGAGTAGTTGTACCCAAATCTACTCACCAAGTATCATTGGATACTAAAACTAAATTAACTTTAGTACTGACAAAGTTAATATGTATACCCCTTGAACTATATAGTTCTTCTCATGAGTCGTCTTCCTTTTATTAAAGGAAGTCTTAGTACCAAAAAAGGATGCTAAATGAGTATTCTCATCCTTGTCATACTTTAACCTCTTTTCCTCTTGCACAAATTGAGTTATAAGCTCATTTATGAGCATTTAGGAGAAAGAAAGATTAAAACCAAAAGCACAAGTATGATGTACTCCCTTATGCTACTTTAACCTCTTTTCCTCTTGCACAGATTGAGTTATAAGCTCATTTATGAGCATTCAGGAAAAAGAAAGATTAAAACCAAAAGCAAAAGTATGATGTACTCCCTTATGTTTCTCTTACCCTTATATCTCATTGAAACTAGTTAAGTTAAAATAGTGCTAGTTTTGACCTTTCAGGAAACTCTTAGCATCACTCTATTCCAAAATCTCATCACGAATGGATTTTGGAATGGTGTTTTGTATGGTCAGTCGACTCATGCAATTTGAACGCTCGTATTTCTCAAATGTAGTTATCTAAATAGTAGTACCACTATTGATCAGTTCTGTTGGGCGTGCAACCCTTAATGTATAGTCTAAATCTAAGCGACCAACATTATCACAATGTGTTCTCTTCATCCTATTGTTATTCGTGCAATTAAGCATAAGAATAATAATATGAAAGATTGTTTATAGTAGAAAATACTATAATAGAACAACAAATAACATATTCAAGACAACACATATGTGTATTTAACAATACACAACCTCATATATATACATTACAAACAAAGTATATATCAACTTGTACATGTGAAACACAATTTCTCTATCAACACAAATTAGAGATATAACACATTATACACATGTGCACACAAGGGTATTAATCATATTTAGAGATGCCTAGTACAATAACACTTATTAGTCTTTGGACAGAATAAATGTTTGTTAGTGGCACTCTCTACACAAATGTAGTTAATCAATATAGAACTACCACAATTACTTAATACATGTCTTCCTTTGGGCCAACACATATCAAAGAAGTTTCTCCAATTAGTCATACAATGATTAACTAACTTAAGCCTGGCCTATTAAAATCCTTTGGGATATTTAACATGCATAGGCTTTTACACAGTTTTCTTGTTAAAACTAAGCCAATTTTACCTAAATTAGCTCCTTTAGTAACCATATAGTTTACATTAACCTAATTCTAACAAGAAAACATAATTTAGATTAATTAGAATTCACGAGAAAAATCATATGATGCGATTTGAAATTATTATTATTTTTTAAAAGAAATGCAAATTTTCTGGATGAGCAATAATGGTCAATGGTCAAAGTCAATAGTCAACACTACAATACCGCTATAGTAACGTATAGTAACCATATAGTACCACTACAGTAACCATATAGTACCACTACAGTATCGCACAATAACCACTACAGTTGCGAAAATCTAGATTTTTTTTAATGAAAAGTATTTTTCTGAAAAAATTTCCATAATAAATAGTAATGTTCTTCATCCAAAAATCTCAAAATCATATCCAAAACACCATTTTCATGAATTTTAACTCAAACATATTCAAAGAATTAATTGAAACTTGAATATAATTGGTGGAAAAGACACAAAATCTCCCAAAATCACATTTAATTAGGAAATACCAAATTCTAGGGTTCATTGCAAAAAATCCCCAATTACAAAAATTCCTCTCAAATCTGATTTGTTCTTTGAAAAAAACTTATATAATCAGATGCGAAATTAATGTATAATTAAAGATTTAACACCAAGGAACCCTAAAATTTCCTAATTTTACCAAATTTGAAATTTATACACACATAGATTTCTTCACAAAAAAATTCAAAAATTGAACCCAAATTCAAATTTTTAAACTCAAAAGGTTCTTACTACTTATCAAAACCTGGCTCTGATACCAATTGAAAGAAAATTAAGCCAAACAATCCATAATTATGATGTAGTTTGTCGATCTTGATAAGTACTAAGAACACATAAATACATGAATGGGGAGTGTACCTTGATCCACTGCAAACCCAAACACAGATCAAAAGGGTAGGCTCTTTAAACAAACAACACCCACGAAAAAATGTTTGGCATCTTCCATGCTTAAATTAGTAAAAATTACATTCTAAAGTAAACGCTCCCAACATTTAGCAAAGAATATTTTGTCTTTAGATACGAAAGTTATAACCACTTAAAAGTTCTATAGGATAAATAATATTAAATAACTTGATGACAGGGACAATTTTTTATAGTTTAGAAGAAGCTTTGATGAGAACAAAGAATAACAATAACAAATTAAATTAAATTTTAGTAATTTTTACTTTATTTCAAAAACTAAAAAAGTACATTTACTTAATTTTCTATTATCTCCCATCTATATTTAAATTTTATTTTTTTATTTTATTGATTATAATTTTAAACAACAAGACAAAAGTGATATATGTCTATCTATTACAATTATAGTTGCTAAATTGAGGACTGATGGACGGCTTAGATGAGGACTTTAGAACCCATTTTTTGCCTCAAATTTAGAGGATTTGTACTCCAATAATTTAGGGTACGTTAGGCATTCAATAAAGATTCTAAGGGAAAGAAAAAGAGAAAGGAAAAGAAAATGAAAAAGGGAAAGGGAAAGAGAATAAAAAAAATATATGTTTGGTCTAATAAGAAAAAAAATAGAGGAAACAAATATTATTTTGTTTAATATAGAGTTCAAAATGAGTGGAAGATAAACTTTACCAAATTATCCTCACTAAAAAAATTATGCCCTTATCTCTCTGACTCTATTTGACCTTTGCCTCTTTTTTTCTTCTTCTTCTTCTTCTTCTTCTTCTTCTCTCTCTCTCTCTCTCTCTATATCATGCTCTTGCTCGTCGAAAGAGCTTGCCTCCTGCGCATAGGAGACTCCTATGTGCAGGAGGATTTTTAGAGCTGTTGAATCATTTTAACCAACGGCTCCCATTTATTCTATTTTTTTATTTTTATTTTTTAAAATTTTTTACAAGTATCAACTAATTTAATGATGATTATAAGTGTAACATCCCATATTTTCATTTTTTTTAAGTTATATTTCTTTAATTAAGTTATGAATGATGTTAGAAAGTAGTAAAATATGTTTTTGGATACCTAGAAACATGTAATCAAGGAAAGGCATGAGAAATTAGGATAAATGAGCTAAGAGTAGAAAACAAATGAAGTTCTGAGGGAATCAATTGACTAATGATAAAATCAGTCGGCTGATAGCCTCAGAGATTAGATCAGGTTGCTGATATTTGCAATCGGTCGATTGATGAAGAGAGATCACGTCGACTGACTACTCTTTGTTAGGATGAAATTTTAGGTTCTGAAACAATCAGTCGACTAATCAGGGTGGATCAATTGACTAATTGCACATCATTCGACTATCGGGAAGCAATCAGTAGACTAATCGTCTGTTGGAGTGCAAAAGTAAGTTGGTTTTAAATAAAAAATTAGTGAAAAAATTTACTTAAACACCCCTAGCCTGCCCATGAAGCTTAGAAATAAGAGAGTAAGATTAAAAGGGGGATTTTGCATAGTAAGAAATCTCTTTAGACTCTTTTTGAAGCATAAGAGAAAGAAAAAAGAGAAATTTCTGAAATTTAGAGAAGAGAGAGGGAAAATGTGAAGGAGAAGAAGAAGAGAGAGTAGGGACTTCTAATTGAAGATTTAACAAGAAAACTACAAAAGGTAAGTTTCCTAGCTTGATTCTTCTAGTTTAGATGAATTTTAGAGCTTGAGAAGTCATAGAATAGCAATTTTCAGACTAAAAAGAAGAGAATAAAAGAAAAAAAGGTCTGAAATTTGAGAAACAAGTGGAACTAGAGAGAAACTAGAAGAAAATTCACAAATTTTAGCTATAGGAAGAATCAAAGGTAGCTAGTTCTTCATAAAAGCAATTTATTTTTATGTATTATCATGCTTATGTATAATATAACATAGTTCTAAATTAAATTCTTCTATGAATGTTTGAGAATATATTTTCTCATAAAAGTAGAGCTTGATTCCTTATGGGATGTAAAATTTTCCTCATAGAATGAAGAGTTCTCTTCATGAGAAAACTAGAAAGCAAGTTATTTCAGTTATTTATCATACTCTTTGTATGATTTAGCAAGTATGTATATTTTAAAGCTTTCCATAAATATGTAGAACCAACTTTCTCTTAAAAAAAAGTTTATGTCCTCATAGGATGACAGAATCCCAGAAATTCTCCATTGAATGATAGAAATTCCTCATAAGGAGTAAAATCCTTATAGGATAATAGAATTCCTTATAGGATGTAAAAGTCCTTAATAGATGACAAAACCCCAAAAATTCCTCATGGGATGACAGAAATTCCTCATAGGATATTGAGTACTCTTCTTGAGAAAGTAGCTAAAGTATAGTGCATTATATTGAGAAAGAAGTTCATGATACAATTTATATATCCATATATCAGTTTATATCTCATGGAATCAGTTTATATCTCATGGAATAAGTTTGCTATTGAGATTGCTTTTATGATAGTTCTTTTAGGTTCATGGAAGTGTGACATATTTATTGAGAATTTCTTTTATGACTGAAATGGTTCATGAAATGTTTTCTTTAGATAAACTAGCTACTGAGATTATATATCTCATGTTTTATATTATGACTAACCATTTCAGGAATTGAAGTAAGAAAGGTGAGAAAGAAAAAGAACAAGTTAGTAGAGTTGCTAAGCAGTTATTTAGCAAAGAAGAAGTTGTGTCACTTTTCTATATAAACTTTTGGAGACTTAAGCATATTTTGTATAAGTGTATAGAAATAGATGAGTTGTATGTAAACCTTTTGTATTGTAGCTCCATTCTAGAAAAGAATTTACAAGAAAAGTTGAAGGAGTGATATAGATTATATGTATATTGAAGTTAAAGTGTATAGAAATAGATGAATTGTATGTTAACCTTTTGTATTGTAGCTCCATTCTAGAAAAGAATTTACAAGTTGAAAGAGTGATGTAGATTATATGTATATTGAAGTTAAATGATTTTACCATGTTTTTCAAGTTGATAGATTTCTAAAATCTAAAGTTCATGGCATATCAGTCGATTGATTATCCTACATCAGTCGACTGATAGCTCTCGGTTTTAGATATATACAATTTTAAAGACAATTAGTCTACCGATAGTCCCAGATCAGTAAACTGATCGTTCTCTGCCCAGTATAAAATTTTATATTACAAATTATTTCAAAATTTTTCTATTTTTATGAAATCAAATGTTTGGTAAGAATTTTTAGAAAAATCTCATGCTTTACCTCAAATATTTCACAAGATATTTATACAAATTTAGTATAAATCTAGCAGACATTACAATAAGTACAATAATAAACATGAAATGATAATTACAAATTTTTAAATAAATAAATAAAATCATTGAAAAAAGACTAGATAAATAGGAGCTATTGGATCATTGATCCAAAGGCTCTAGAGGCCTCTTGCGTATAATAGGCTCCTATGCACAAGAGGCAAGCTCTTCCCCTTGCTCGCATGTAGCCGAAAGAAAATCTCTTTTTCCTCTTCCTCCATCCACTGCCCCAACACCTTCCTTTACCGTGCTACTGCATTCCTCAACCTAATTGTGTGTAGCAAAAGGAACATAACTTCACAGTAATGCTGTTGCTGAAGTAAAAGCAGAAAGAAGAAGGGTAGAAGTAGAATGGTTATATTATGCTCATTCCCTATTAAGGAATCCTATTACTACAATTTTTTTTATGGAATCATCTATACAGTAAAGGGAAACCATTTTTCTTACATTGTAATCTTTTTCCGGTGACAAATTGCATAACAAACACTGTAGTGGTGGATTCTCATTCCCTTTTCTACCCTTTAATGAATACTACAGGGGAAGGGTTCTTAGTATGGACACACCCTTAGAGTAATTTCAAGTTTATTCTTTTTCAGATTTCTTTTCTAGGTAGATTGTAGTAATTGAGTTTCTGTATTATAATTCAGTTTTGGTAATCAATCTTCTGATACTCTAGATTGTATGATCTATATTCTCATATTGCCAGTAGTCTATTATTTATGTTTATTTCCTGTTACAGACTCTGCTTTATTTTTCATTAAAAGAAGAATGAGATATTAGTAATTTTTTATTTATGATGGGGTTGGTATCGGTGTAACTAACAGATATTTCTCTTCCCTACTATAGGTTTCTATATCTGTTATATGATAACTTTTCTACTTAGGGAAACATTAGTTAGCAGTAAATATTTGATTACCGATCTAGTTTTCTAATTTATTCGTCACTTATTTTCTAATTTCTAATTTCTCACAGGTTTTGGTAACTCTTTTCAATTCTTGTTCCAAATAATAGGTCTAGGAACCCATTGCAGGTTCTCTTTTCTAATTTCATAAGCCTTAATTTGCAATCACAGCCAGTTGTTTTTGGGAAAGCCCTTCTTTTCTCCTTCTCTTCTTCCACATACAACTCCTAACCTGCAAAATCTGATTCCTTTGTCCAACCCAAAGATACCCTCCTCACTATATGCCATTCTCATTGCCTCACAACTCTAGATTACAAAACTTTTCCAGTGACCTTCGTGTTGTGGAGTTAGATTTCACGATTTCTATTATGGACTTATTGTTTTTTGTTGTAGATTCTACATTCACAATTGCCTATTGTTGCACTGCCTAACTATGGCAAAGTTTATATTTGAGTAAATTACTGAGTTAATCCTCAAAAGATTACAATTGTCTCAATTTAGTCTTAAAAAATCAAGTGACTTGGTTTAGTCTCAATTTTGGTTGCTCAGTTAGTTAAAGTCACTTTTCACAATGAAAACTTTGAGATTTAGCAGCTGAAGATTTTGGCATTTAGCAACAAAAAAACTAAATTGAGATAAATGTAATCTTTCAGGAACTAAATTAAGACATTTGATTTTTTAGGGACCAAATTGAGAAAACTATAATATTTCAGGGACTTTATCAATAATTTACTCTTTATATCTTGCTATTGTTGTTATTTTACGTATAGTTTCTCCAATCTTACAACTCTGTGTTTAATGTTGCCACATTAAGACTTAGTTAGTCAACTGAGATTGACTTTAACTGTCAAAATTGTTGTATGTGCAATCAATTTTCGTGATGAATATACTTATAAGCATATTGATTTTTGGCTTTCTTTTCTTATGAACTATCCCATTTTGCAATTGTGCAATAGTAACTTTGGTACTCTTTTGCAATGCTTGTTTGACTAATAAACTCTAAATGCTTTCTTTTGTTAGTTAGCAATGAATTAGATCAAGAAAGAAAACAAACTTAAACTTATTGCCACCATTTTGGTGATGTTGGAAGTTCAAGTGGCTCCTATTTCTATTGGTCTAGTTTACTGTTTGTTGTCATTAAATTGGTTTTTGGATACGAAAAAAAGGAGTAAATAATTCTTCCATGTACTATCCTTTAGTCTTTGATGTTTGTCCTATCATATATTAGACGATGCATTGTGCAAAATTTAGTGAACCATAAAGGTGAATCCATTGACAAACATCTAAAAGGTTATAATTATGGAATGCACGGTCCAGTGTTGAGTATCCTTAAAGAATAACTTCAACTTGCATACATGTTCTCGAATTTCTATGTTGCTCTACTTCTCATGATTTGTTTTTACATGGGAAATCTACACGTGTACTAAATTTTTCTTTCCCATCATATAAATATGAAATTATTTTTTGTTTGAGAAGGTGACCAACATACTAGTACCTGTTTTCCTCCCCTTTTCACCATCTTGCTTCATTTGGAATGTTATCTTATGTCTTATAATGTAGAAAGTAGTGATTGATTGTGATATAGCTTTTACACTGGATACCTCTCAACATCTCACCATAAAGCAACAACATCAGGAGCCATATCTCTTGTTGTCCCACTCTTTTATCTATGATACTAAAATTCTCACTTGGCAATCCTGGAATTATTAGTTTCCTTGCATCCATTTAATATGCTTAAAATGAGGGATTGGTGTTCTTTTTTCTGTTAGACTTTTGTAGATATTCAGTCATGAATTCATACTTCATACTGTGTTCATAAGTGCAGTGGAAAAAATGGAAATACCTCTCACCATTGCTTGCTTGTTAAAAGGAACAAAGAGCTTCCAGCCTATGCCTATTCTTTATGTTCTGAATGATGGTGTTCAGAACTTTTACTATTTGTTAGTGTATAGGTTAGACTAGGGACCCTGTCCTATTTATAGTAAATTGTAGTAGGCTCTACTATCAGAATAACTACACAATTAAAACTTATAACTGACTCATTTAAATAGATTTAATATGGAATAAAAACATTCTTTTGTTATTATTCCATATATGATTATTGATAAATGTTGTCTTTAATAGTGGGCCACATTTAATTAGCCAAATCGTAACCGTAGCTAACATTCTCCCACTTGGCCCACGTGGCTTTATCAAATAATTTCTTTGTGATAAACCTTAGTTTGGCCAAATTTCCTTAATGTCACTTGATGGTTACACAATGCTTAATTAGAACTCTCAATACATGGATCATAGCAGTTACGCTTATATTTAAAGCACTTCCTTCCATGTATCACGATGTATGATCATTCTAAATAAGCATCAAAACTTTATTAATCACTTATTATGAGCTCCTTCTAGGTCTAGCTTTATTGATCATAATAGGTCAAACATTAGTCATACATAAAACTGTAATGCGCATATAACTCCGTGTTTTTACATAATGACTAAATGTCAAAGAGAATTACAGACATTTAACATGAGCTAATAATCCCATATGTTTACATGATCCTCAAATGCTTTAATCAGCATGCCTTTAGTTAAAGGATTAGCAATCATCAACTTGGTGCTTATATGCTCAATGTCAATAATCTTATCCTTGACCTTGTCTTTGGTCATAAAATACTTTATATCAATGTGTTTGATTCGACCTCCAATCTTGTTATTCCTTGCAAAGAATACAGCAATCGAATTATCACAATGAATCTTTAGTGGCTTTTGAATGGAATCAACTATCTTTAGTCTAAATATAAAGTTCTTCAGCCATACTGCTTATGATGTTATTTGATAACATGCTACAAACTCAGCTTCCATTGTGGATGATGCAACAAAACTCTGCTTTTTACTTCCCCAGGATATAGCTTCTTCAGCTAAGAGAAAAATGTATCCTGAAGTAGACTTTAAAGAGTCCATACATCCTCCATCGGAATTTGAATATCCGACCACTTCTAAATGATCAGAATGCTTTGTCCATTAACTTGTAGTCCTTGGTTCCTTGCAGATACCTCATAACCCTTTTAGCAGAGGTATACTTTGATATCTTCCCAACATCCCTATTGCAAAGGCAATGTCAGGTCTGGTGCAAACTTGTGCATACGTCAAACTTCCCACCGCTGAAGTATATGGGATCTTTTCCATCTGATACTTTTCCAATGTATTTTGAGGACACTGAAGCTGACTGAATTTATCACCTTTGGCTACAGGTGTGGTTATGGATGAACAATTTTTCATCTTGAATCTTTCTAAAACCTTTTCAATGTAGGCTTTCTGTGATAGTCCTAATGTCCTTAAGGATCTATCTCTGTGAATCTCAATGCCAAGGACATAAAAGGCTTTACCCATATCCGTCATATCAAAGTTTTGAGAAAGAAATAGCTTAGTCTTACACAAAAACCCTAAGTCACTACTTGCAAGTAAAATATCATCTACATATAGGACTTGTCATATGAACTTGCTGCCACTGACCTTAAGGTATATACATTGGTCAACAATGTTTTCTACAAAACCATAAGAGAGAACAACATTGTAAAATTTAGTATACCATTGACAGGAAGCTTGCTTTAGCCCATATATTGATTTCTTTAACTTTCAAACTAAGTGACTACTATTTTGACTTTCAAATCCTTCGGGTTGACGCATGTATACCTCCTCCTCAAGTTCTCCATTCAGGGATGTCATTTTCACATCCATTTGATGTAGCTCCAAGTCAAAGTGAGCTGTTAAGGCCATTATTATTCTAAATGAATCCTTTTCTGGGACTAGAGAAAAATTTTCATGATAATAAATGCTTTCCTTTTGAGTGAATCCCTTAGCTACAAGTCTTTCCTTTTTTCTTTCAATATTACCAGAAGAACTCCTTTGGGTCTTATAAACCCATTTACATCATACCATAGATGCCCTTTCTGATAATTCAACAAGGTCCGAGACTTGATTTCTTGCCATAGATTCCATTTCTTCTTTCACGGCATAATACCATTTTGTAGAATCTATATCACTCATGGCTTGTGAAAATGTGTTTGAATCATCTTTAGGTCCAACATCATAGTCAATTTCTTGGAGATATGTAATGTAATCACTAAAAATTGTTGATTTCTTAATCCTTAAAGATTTCCTTGATATCACTGTTTCTTGATTAGTAAGTTTTACTACTAATTGTTCAATGAGTTCCATATTAGTGGATTCCTTATTTGGTAAACCCTCACTTGGTAGCATTTGATATTGTTAAATATCAACTGGAGAAGGAATATCTTGAGTAGGAATCACATCAATGATATGTGGAGGTATAACTGGCAATTCTCTTGTTTCCTCCAATACCAAGTTTTGAGTGTTCTCACTCCCACTATCTTGACGATCTTCAAGAAACTTAGCATTTCTAGCCTCAACTACCTTAAAAGTGTGTGAAGGACAGTAAAACTTGTATCCTTTACAATCAACTGTATAGCCAATTAAATAACCACTTGTTGTTCTAGGGTCCAGTTTTCCCAAATTAGGGTTATATACCCTTACTTCAACTAGACAACCCCATATGTGTAAACGTCTTAAGCTAGGTTTCCATCCATTCTAAATTTCAAAAGGTGATTCTAGAACAGCCTTTGTTGGAACTCTATTTAAGACATACACTGCGGTTTTCAAGGCTTTACTCCATAAGGATATGGTTAGACTTGAATTACATATCATGCTTCTTACTATGTCCATTAGAGTGCGATTCCTTCTTTTAGCTACACCATTCTGTTGAGGTGTGCCAAGCATTGAGTATTGAGCAATAATGCCCTCCTCTTGAAGGAATTTAGCAAATAGACCTAGTGTCACATCCTAAAAATTGAGCATGTGAAAAGATACTACTCATTTGATATAATTCTCAAACATACGTTATATACATATATTCTGTAAGGTTTTACATTCAACCTTAATCATTCATTCCACACTACAGAATTATATTCATCTGATAAGCAAATATAGATATACATAGTCTGATATTTCTATCTCATCGCAAGCCTAGGAGACCTATAGAAAGTACAGAGCGTTCCTAGTATCCACATTAATAAGTACTGGTATTCCACCAGACAGAAATAGAGGATAATTCCAAGGGGCTTCTATTCTTCAAACGGATACTCTTGTTCTTTGTTTTCTGTATCTGAAAAAAATAATCATAGGGAGTGTGAGTTTATTTAAAAACTCAGTAAGTAAATAACTGTACTATACAAAATATCAAAAGTACAAATACCACATTTACTCATATAATTAATTGTCTTATACATCGAGTAGTATGGGACTCTAACCCTTTCAACTCGTGTATAGGTTTCATAGATATGCATTGAGTAGTATGGGACTTTAACCCTTTCAAACTCGTGTATGAGCTTTCTTAGATATACACCGAGTAATATGGGACTTTAACCCTTTCAAACTCGTGTATGAGCTTTCTTAGATATACACCGAGTAGTATGGGACTTTAACCCTTTCACACTCGTGTATTAGATTTCTTAGATATACACCGAGTAGTATGGGACTTTAACCCTTTCATACTCGTGTATTAGATCCCGTATATCTTTACTCATTAATAAGATAGTGAGAATTCATCACATAGTACAATTGTCATGAAATAAATAATTTCTACATACTCTTATTTCTATTGATCATCATATACTCCCATATGAAAAATTAATTGCTTATTATCCAAATAATATTGTAAATGGGACTTATATTGTACTTTGACTAGTAATATCAAATTAGCTGAGCAAGGTTATTCACTCACCTTGATGTTTGTCCAAGTTTACCTTGTTCCACACTAGAATTTGTGTAGGAAAATTTCCTAGTAAAATATATTACAAGGAATCATAAGAAAGGAAACAAAATCACGAAAATACGGAAAATTTTCTGACTGCTACAGTAACGGGTTGCTACAGTAACGGTTCGCTACAGTGCCGGTTCGCTACAGTAAAGTTGACTGCTACAGTGCCGTTGACTGCCGACACTACAGTACTGCTACAGTAACCCGAAGAAAATTTTCCAGAATTTTTCCGAAATCTCTGGTCGCTACAGTAACTCGAATTTTTGCAGAAAAATCTTTCAAAAATTCGTCCTTTCCTTTCTTGTTTCAAAACCAGAATTTCAACTCTTTTAACCGATTATAACTCAAATATAACTTCTAAAACTACTAAGATTCATGAATTGTCATCAAAATCTTCAAGAACAAAACCTCCTCTGATCTTCTACATAAACTGAAATTTAAGGAAAATAATCGGATTAAAGCTTACCTTTGATCCTTACAAAGCTTTTGAACTGAACAAATAATCGAAACTCTGAAGATCAAGGGAAGGATTTGAGAAGAAAATGAAGAACTGAGAGAGAAATGCTTTTCTGCTTCCTTCGGCTGAGTGAAAAATGAGGGTTACTATTGAAACTTTATATTAAATATTTCTAATGGGTTATTCAATAACCCATGGGTATCCATAACCCAACATCCAAACCCATCCAGTCAATTTACAATAAATGGACTAATTGACCATTCTGAAACCACTTTTCCATGAATTTCACCATTCTTAGAATATATCCCTCATTGTGCAAATATTTAGTCCAGTCATTTAACTCAATTTTCATAAATAATATTCAAAGAGAACAATTAAATATGAAAATTAAAAATGACCAAAATAAATAACTAAAGTAACGTTGTAGAATTCTAAAATACTCTTAAGCGAATTATATTCTGAAATTAACGGGTATTACATTCTACCCCCTTAAAAGAATTCGGTCCTCCGAATTAAAATCTTACCTCAAGTTTCAAATAAATGTGGATAGTTTTTCCACATCTCATCTTCTGCTTCCCACGTAGCTTCCTCGCGAGAATGATTTCTCCAAAGAACCTTGACAGTAGGAATTTCTTTGGTACGCAATTTTTTGACTTTTCTATCAAGGATAGCTACTGGTACCTCTTCGTAGGTGAGAGTTTCATCAAAATGAACTTCTTGGGGTTGAATGACATGAGAAGGATCAGGAAGATACTTCCGTAGCATGGACACATGAAATATTGGATGAACTCCCTCTAGGTTGGAAGGTAGGTCTAGGCGATATGCCACATTACCCACTCTGTCTACAACCTCATATGGGCCAACATACCTCGGACTAAGCTTGCCTTTCTTCCCGAATCTCATTACTCCCTTCATAGGTGAGATTCGTAAGAAAACCATATCACCTATTGCAAATTCAAGGTCACGTCGTCGGTTGTCCGCATAAGACTTCTGTCTACTCTGAGCAGTTAACAACTTCTCTCTGATCAGTTTAACTTTATTTATATCTTCCTGTATCATCTCAGGTCCAAATATTTTGGTTTCACCAAGTTCAAACCAACCTATAGGAGATCGACACCGTCTCCCATACAAAGCCTCAAAAGGTGCCATCTGAATACTGGCTTGGTAACTGTTGTTATAAGCAAATTCAATAAGAGACAAATGATCTTCCCAACTTCCACTGAAATCCATCACACAAGCTCTTAGCATATCCTCTAAAGTCTGAATTGTCCTTTCGGACTGTCCATCAGTCTGAGGATGGAATGCTGTGCTAAGATTCACTTTGGTACCCAAAGCCTCTTGAAAGACTTTCCAGAACCGAGAAGTAAACTGAGGTCCTCGATCTGATATAATGGATATTGGTACACCATGAAGTTTCACTATTTCTTTAACATAAATTTGAGCAAGTTTTGCTACATTGAAAGTGGTATGAACAGGAAGAAAATGTGCTGACTTAGTAAGTCGATCCACTATGACCCATATTGAGTCATTTCCTTTTGTTGACCGAGGTAAACCTACTACAAAATCCATAGTGATCCTTTCCCACTTACATTCGGGAATATCTAGTTTTTGCATCAATCCAGATGGTCGTCGATGTTCAGCTTTAACTTGCTGACAAGTCAAACATCGAGCTACAAAGTCAGTCACGTCTCGCTTCATGCCCTCCCACCAGTAAACTTGTTTCAAAGATTCAATGTTGGGGACACAAAGTCTCCCATTAAACCATAAGACTCCTTCTTCATCTACCAAGAAACTTGGTGTTAGACCTTGCCTTGCCTTATCTCTGATTTTGACCATATCAATGTCATTTTCTAAAGTTGCTTTTACTTTTTCTACAAGGGATGATCTAACTGTTAAATGAGCCAGAAATGTACCTGACTCAGTGATCTCGAAGAATACTCCATCAGCTTCCAATTCTTGTAGTTCATGTATTAGAGATCTCCTTATAGTGGCAATGTGAGCTAAACTTCCCATAGACTTTCGACTTAGAGCATCGGCCACTACATTTGCTTTACCTGGATGGTACAATCATAATCTTTCAGAAGTTCCATCCACCTTCGTTGCCTTAGATTGAGATCTCTCTGCTCAAAAATGTACTTAAGGCTTTTGTGATCTGTAAAAATTTTACAAGTTTCCCCATACAAGTAATGTCTCCATATCTTTAGGGCAAACACTACAGCTGTCATTTCCAAATCATGAGTGGGGTAATTCAATTCATGCTTTTTAAGCTGACGTAAGCTATAAGCTATGACTTTACCATGTTGTATCAACACACATCCTAAGCCTATCTTTGAGGCATCACAGAATACAGAGTAACCCCCTGGTCCTGATGGTAGGATTAAGACTGGTGCAGAAGTTAAACACTCTTTCAATTGGGTGAAACTTTGCTCACATGAATCATCCCAAATGTATTTAACATTCTTTCGGGTTAACTTATTTAATGGGAGAGCTGTCTTAGAGAAATCTTTGACAAAGCGACGGTAATACCCTGCTAAGCCAAGAAAACTACGTACTTCCGACACAGTTGTTGGTCTAGGCCATTGTTTTACTGCTTCAATTTTATTTGGATCTACATGAATACCTTCTTGGAAAATAACATGTCCCAAAAATGTTACATGACTCATCCAGAATTCATATTTTGAGAGCTTTGCGTACAACTGATGCTCTCTCAATGTCTGAAGCACTATTCTCAAATGCTCAGTATGTTCCTCATGACTCTTTGAATATACCAAAATATCATCAATGAATACAATTACAAACTTATCAAGGAATGATTTGAACACTCTGTTCATTAAATCCATAAATGCTGCTGGTGCATTTGTCAACCCAAAAGACATCATGAGAAACTCATAATGGCCATACCGTGTACGAAAAGCAATTTTAGGTATATCATCATTCTTAATTCGTAACTGATGATATCCAGACTTTAGGTCAATCTTTGAGAAATATTTTGCTCCTTGAAGCTGATCAAACAAATCATCTATTCTTGGTAAATGATACTTATTTTTCACTGTGACTTTATTCAGCTGACGATAATCTATACATAATCTCATAGAACCATCTTTCTTTTTCACAAAAAGAACAGGAGCATCCCAAGGTGAAAAACTTGGGTGAATGAACCCTTTGTTCAACAAATCTTCCAATTATTCTTTGAGTTCTTTTAGCTCAACAGGAGCCATATGATAAGGTGGAATAGAAATTGGTCGTGTGTCTGGGACCAAATCAATACTGAACTCAATATCTCTTTCTGGCGGTAATCCAGGTAAATCTTCTGGGAACACATCTGGGAATTCATTAACCACATGTATGTCTTCTAACTTCTGTTCTTTCTTTTCTAAATCTTTGATAAAAGCTAGAAATCCCTGACATCCCTTTCGCAACATACGCCGGGCACTTAACATAAATATCATGTTGCAAGGTATATCACTTCGATCTCCTTAAAACACAAAATTACTACTCCCCGGTATATTAAAGGAAATAACTTTGTCACGACAATTTATAGTAGCATGACAAGAAGATAGCCAGTCCATCCCTAGAATCACATCAAAATCTAACATATTGAGAACCATAAGATCTATCTCAGTTTCCATGCCTCCAACGATTATTTTACAAGAACGATAACATGTTTTAACCATCAAAGTCTCTCTCATCGGTGTGGAAACCAAGAATGGTTCTTTAAGAATAATCGAATCAAATGCAAATCTCTTGGCAAATAGGGGCGACACATATGAGTGAGTAGAACCGGGGTCAAACAAAATACGTGCAGCAAAAGTATTAACAGATAATATACCTGTAACTACAGCATTGGATGTTTGAGCATCCTGTCGGGTTAAAGCATATACTCTTGCATTTCCTCTGCCAGCAGCTTATTTTCCACGGTCACCTTGGCCTCTTCCAGAACCTCTTCCCATACTACCCCCTGTTGAAGGGGTTGGTGTTTGAGTAATAGAAGCAGAAATAGATTGTGGTCGAGGTGGCAAAGTAGACCCTTGACCTGGTCCTGTCATGAGCTGAGTGCACTCCCTTATAAAATGTCCTTTTTGTCCACAGTTAAAACAACCTGTACCAACAGTGTTTAACCTGCATTCTCCGAAGTGAAACTTTCCACATTCAGGACACTGAGGTTTCTTCCTTCTAGCTTGAGTACCTCCTCTACTAGAAGAACTAAAACCACCCCTGCTCTCTGAACGAGGCTTAGCCACACTGGCTGTAGAATAAGATGACTTAGTAGGAGTGGCTGGAGCATGTTGTGATGCAGTAAAGGGTTTCAAAGTCCCTGAGTCTTCCCCTTGATCAAAAGATCTTCTATATCTAGCTTTCTTCTTTTGTCGATATTTTTCTTTATTCTTTGATTTCCTTACCATAACCAATCTGTAAAACTCCGTCCATATAACTGGCGGTGTGCCTTGAATTCTAGCTTTCTTCCAGTTCCTCCACCATTTACCAGCCCTACCTTTTAACTGAAAGGAAGTGAATTCTACCTTTTGAGTAGAAGAACACCCTATAGCATCACAGATTGCTTCACAATCTTCAAGGAAACATTGTGGGTCCTCTTTGGGATCTTCCCCTGAAAAAGTAGGAGGCCTCATTTTCTGGAATTCAGACATTCTTACCTCTCTTACATTAACTCCTCCCGCTAACGGAGCTGGTGGTACATTTTCAGCTTCAACAATAGGAGGATCCACTGGCAGGTTAGCTTGTGCAGCTCGACCTCTCATTTTAGCCTCAAATCGGTCAAATCGTTCATTCATCAAATTAATCACATGTGCAATAGTTGCATTACCAACGTGAGCATCAGGTTCGACTCTCCTTGCTTGCTCACTAGTTGTGCCCTTAGTACTTTGAGCATGTAAACTATCACCACAGTTAGGATCATCTTGCACATGTACTGGTGGATTTATGGCCCTCCTTGGACCCATATGCTCATTATTATTAGAAGATCCTTCTGACATTGATCTGTCACAGATCTACACACATAACAAACAATTTTCAGACATAAACAAAATATCACTTTCTAGCCCCACTGAGAAGTTATCTATAAAATGACGTTATACTGTACAAGGTCTTTTATGGAACCTAATCCTATGGTCATGCCGCGGCTCATGACAATAGGGAAGGGCCCACAAAGATCACTTTGCTCTGTACTCTATAGGGGACCTATAAAACCTTTCCTCTGATACCAAATTTTGTCACATCCCAAAAATTGAGCATGTGAAAAGATACTACTCATTTGATATAATTCTCAAACATACGTTATATACATATATTCTGTAAGGTTTTACATTCAACCTTAATCATTCATTCCACACTACAGAATTATATTCATCTGATAAGCAAATATAGATATACATAGTCTGATATTTCTATCTCATCGCAAGCCTAGGAGACCTATAGAAAGTACAGAGCGTTCCTAGTATCCACATTAATAAGTACTGGTATTCCACCAGACAGAAATAGAGGATAATTCCAAGGGGCTTCTATTCTTCAAACGGATACTCTTGTTCTTTGTTTTCTGTATCTGAAAAAAATAATCATAGGGAGTGTGAGTTTATTTAAAAACTCAGTAAGTAAATAACTGTACTATACAAAATATCAAAAGTACAAATACCACATTTACTCATATAATTAATTGTCTTATACATCGAGTAGTATGGGACTCTAACCCTTTCAACTCGTGTATAGGTTTCATAGATATGCACTGAGTAGTATGAGACTTTAACCCTTTCAAACTCGTGTATGAGCTTTCTTAGATATACACCGAGTAATATGGGACTTTAACCCTTTCAAACTCGTGTATGAGCTTTCTTAGATATACACCGAGTAGTATGGGACTTTAACCCTTTCACACTCGTGTATTAGATTTCTTAGATATACACCGAGTAGTATGGGACTTTAACCCTTTCACACTCGTGTATTAGATCCCGTATATCTTTACTCATTAATAAGATAGTGAGAATTCATCACATAGTACAATTGTCATGAAATAAATAATTTCTACATACTCTTATTTCTATTGATCATCATATACTCCCATATGAAAAATTAATTGCTTATTATCCAAATAATATTGTAAATGGGACTTATATTGTACTTTGACTAGTAATATCAAATTAGCTGAGCAAGGTTATTCACTCACCTTGATGTTTGTCCAAGTTTACCTTGTTCCACACTAGAATTTGTGTAGGAAAATTTTCTAGTAAAATATATTACAAGGAATCATAAGAAAGGAAACAAAATCACGAAAATACAGAAAATTTTCTGACTGCTACAGTAACGGGTTGCTACAGTAACGGTTTGCTACAGTAACGGTTCGCTACAGTGCCGGTTCGCTACAGTAAAGTTGACTGCTACAGTGCCGTTGACTGCCGACACTACAGTACTACTACAGTAACCCGAAGAAAATTTTCCAGAATTTTTTCGAAATCTCTGGTCGCTACAGTAACTCGAATTTTTGCAGAAAAATCTTTCAAAAATTCATCCTTTCCTTTCTTGTTTCAAAACCAGAATTTCAACTCTTTTAACCGATTATAACTCAAATATAACTTCTAAAACTACTGAGATTCATGAATTGTCATCAAAATCTTCAAGAACAAAACCTCCTCTGATCTTCTACATAAACTGAAATTTAAGGAAAATAATCGGATTAAAGCTTACCTTTGATCCTTGCAAAGCTTTTGAACCGAACAAATAATCGAAACTCTGAAGATCAAGGGAAGGATTTGAGAAGAAAATGAAGAACTGAGAGAGAAATGCTTTTCTGCTTCCTTCGGCTGAGTGAAAAATGAGGGTTACTATTGAAACTTTATATTAAATATTTCTAATGGGTTATTCAATAACCCATGGGTATCCATAACCCAACATCCAAACCCATCCAGTCAATTTACAATAAATGGACTAATTGACCATTCTGAAACCACTTTTCCATGAATTTCACCATTCTTAGAATATATCCCTCATTGTGCAAATATTTAGTCCAGTCATTTAACTCAATTTTCATAAATAATATTCAAAGAGAACAATTAAATATGAAAATTAAAAATGACCAAAATAAATAACTAAAGTAACGTTGTAGAATTCTAAAATACTCTTAAGCGAATTATATTCTGAAATTAACGGGTATTACACCTAGTGCTTATCCCTTTCTATGTATCTGCCATAATGTTCTCCACCCCTATCTGATCTTACGATCTTAATTTTCTTTTCCTTTTGTTTCTTTACCTCTACTTTGAAGACTTTAAAGGTATCAAATGCCTCAAATTTATCAAACAAGAGATAGAGATACATATATCTTGAATAGTCATCAATGAATGAGATAAAATATCTCTGACCATTCAAACATGGGGTGGGAAAAGGCCCACAAATATCTGTATGTATGATCTCAAGAAGCTCTTTACTCCTATTGGCACCTTTAGAGGACTTGTTAATCTGCTTTCCTTTTATGTAGTTCACACAAGTGGTAAAGTTAGTAAAATCAAGGTTCTTTAGGATCTCTTCTTTAACTAACCGTTTTATCCTTTCCATGGAGATATATCTTATTCTCTTATGGTTAGACTTGAATTACTTATCACTTCTTACCATGTCCATTAGAGTGTGATTCCTTCTTGTAGCTACACCATTCTGTTGAGGTGTGCCAAGCATTGAGTATTGAGCAATAATGCCCTCCTCTTGAAGGAATTTAGCAAATGGACCTAGTGCTTATCCCTTTCTATGTATCTGCCATAATGTTCTCCACCCCTATCTGATCTTACGATCTTAATTTTCTTTTCCTTTTGTTTCTTTACCTCTACTTTGAAGACTTTAAAGGCATCAAATGCCTCAAATTTATCAAACAAGAGATAGATATACATATATCTTGAATAGTCATCAATGAATGAGATAAAATATCTCTGACCATTCAAACATGGGGTGGGAAAAGGCCCACAAATATCTGTTTGTATGATCTCAAGAAGCTCTTTACTCCTATTAGCACTTTTAGAGGACTTGTTAATCTGCTTTCCCTTTATGTAGTTCACACAAGTAGTAAAGTTAGTAAAATCAAGGTTCTTTAGGATCTCTTCTTTAACTAACCGCTTTATCCTTTCCATGGAGATATATCTTAATCTCTTATGCCATAATAAGGAGGAATTTTCATTTGCATTGATTCGTTTAACACCAACATCGGTATTATTTAGGGTTAATAAACTTGCCTCAAATGTAAGGTTTAAATCAACTTTGAATAAATTGTCAATCAGATTACCAAAACCAACAACTTTATTATCTTTAAAATTATCAAAAGTAGTACCATGAAAATTAAAACAATATCCATGAATTGTAAGTCTGGAAACTAAAATCAAATTTCTAGAAAAAGAATGAACATAAAAGGTATTCTCAAGATCTAAATAAAAGTCAATTTTCAAGGCAAGTCTATAAGTCCCCACAGCTTCCACTTGTGAATGCAGCTGATTTCCTGTATAGATGCCTTGTTGTTCACTTCCCATTGGTTTCCTTAGGGTTTGGAAACCCTGCAAATGATTAGCAACATGAATAGTAGTTCCAAAATCAATCCACCATATGTTTCAAGGTGCTTCTATAAAGCAAGATTCATAACAAGTAAATGTAGAGTTACCTTTCTTAGCAAGCCATTTTTTGTACTTAATACAATCTTTCTTCATGTGTCCAGGATTTCTGCAGAAATAACATTTTTTTTTACAATGTTGTCACCTTGTTTTTGCACTGAAAGATGTTTTCCTTTTCAAGAAACACTTTTACCTTTCTTGGCATTTCCCTTATCATAAGCCACCATATGAACACTCTCAAGTGTCTCATGCTTCAATCTCTCTTCCTCTTGAACACATATAGTCAAAAGTTCATTGATTGACCATTTATCCTAATGTGTGTTATAAGAGATTTTGAAAGGTCCATATTCAGTAGGAAGAGAATTAAGAATGTAATGCACAAGGAATGACTCAAATATCTCAACCTCATGGGACAATAACTTTGAAGCAATATCCCTCAATTCCATAATGTGCTCATGCACACTCCTATTTCTGTCATGCTTAATTCCCAAAAGCTTGTTCATCAGGGTGCTGGCTAATGCCTTTTCAAAGCTCATAAATTGCTCTTCAGTAGCCTTCATATAAGCAACAGTTGTATCACATTGAGAGATAGAACCCCTAAAGGTCTTGCTTATATTAGATTTGATGAGTATCATACTTAAGCGATTAGATCGCTCCCACTATTCATAGTAAGCTCTTTGGTCTTGGGTACTTTCTTCTATAGGGAGGAAAGGGTATCTCGCTCACACAAAATGCCAAGTCCAAATCCCAGCATCCAAGAGTTAAATAGATTTTGCCTTTCCAATCAGAATAATTTTTCCCAGTCAACATTGGAACATTATGATTACTCATATTAGTAGGAACAGCTGCACATACCAAGGGCACTCATAAATATTATGAAGCATAAAATTCACAAATACTTTACATACTATGGGCAGAGGTTGCAAAACATGCATAGAATTTATATGTTTAATAAGACTGGCAGATATTTAATTATTTCGTTTACTATCTTATTATTAAAACAATTACTCCCTTGTAGGGCCAAGTAATTATTTTTAATATTAAAATTGTATACCTTAGTCATAATCCTAAAGATGCTTTGGCTACTCTTTATGATTATGATTTAATTTTATGTGATAGTAGTCTAATTTAATCTTTATGAGATCAATATTACTAACTATAACCCTAAAGAAGCTTTGGCTACTCTTTAGCTTTATAATTTAACCTTATGTAATATGGTCCACAACCTCAGTAAGTCAAAAATAATTCCATAGTCAAAACTTCAACTTCATTCCACACTAATCCTTATCTTGCTGTTAGGACTGTCAAATCATACTTAGACCCACGGGATAGCCATGCCCGCTTGTATTTTGAGCGGCCTTGAATTTCATTTTTTTTAACCCATATTTATAGGCCTAGCATGTGACTAGTCAGGCCTAACAAGCCGACAAGGCCCATTTGACAATGATATCGGATATTTTTATATGCAATTTAGTCCCTATCTTAGTCCTATTGCTATTTTAATACTGCCAACTCTCCTATTATATCATATTTTGATAATTATTGAGTCTAAAATAATTATAGAACTAATATGTTTTAATTTCATATTTTTATGAGCTTAATTGATTAGAGATCTATTAATCCTTGTGTCTAATTTGCATATTTAATTATTGGAGAATAAACATTGCTGACTTGGATGCAACATGAAAAAATTTGATGAAATGGCAGCTGATTAGGCTTTAATTAGGGTTAAATGGACCAATGTGGCCCACACTTCTACATAAAACAGCAACAGCAAAAAGCATTCTACAGTAGAAAACAGTAGCAAAAACAACATGAAGCAGCAGTAGAAAAAGCTATTAGCAAATCAGAAAAAGGCAAAACAGCAGAAAAAGAGAAAGGGATAGCACATAGAGTTGACTAGAAGCTCATTTTCGTCCTTCTCTCTTGCAGCAGCTATAAAGAGACCATCAGAAGCTATTTTACACTCGTTGAAGACCTCTCTTCTTCCATTTTTCTTCTACATTTCGTAGGTTGCCCCCCCCCCCTCCCTTTTGTGTATTTTGGGCTCCATGGAGGGCTAGAAAGTCTCTTGTAATCAATCCATGATTAACTAGAGATGTAACCTGAATTTTTGGAGCAATTAATAAGTTTTTCTCATTATTCTTCTATTTCATTTCTGTTTTGGTTTTTCCTCTGATTTTTATGATAATACTTGCTTTGATATAAGTTAGTATAGTAGTAGAATGGAAATGGCTAGCTTAGATGATTATCTAACTTGATTAGGTTGGGCTTAATCAAATTGCATGTGGGTTAGGTTTAACTTATGTGTAATCTAGTTCTAGGAAGTCTCTTGAAAATATTAATTAGAAAACCTAATGATAGAGGACACTAGAATTAATTCAAAGACAAGAATAATGATAGTTGCAACTCTAGGAACTCTATGGCTGATTGCATTTTTGTGTTTAGTGTAATTTCGTTTCTATGTTCTGTTAAGTTTCTGTTCTGTTTAGCTGCTGTATATTTTCTACTTTAATCTTTAATTGTGCAATCACCCCCTCCCCCGTGGTAATTAGGTAGCTAATTAGTAGGTAATTAGTATAGATTAGTGTAAGAACAATTAATTAGGCAATTTAGAAGCAAGGCTCCAAGAGTGAAACGACCTGGGACAACTACTATACTACAAGTTGTCACGAATCTAATTCTGGGCGACTCGACAGTCACAGTGACTCCAACCAGACAACACAGCAACTTGCCATAAGCAAGAAATTAGGTCTAATTGTTCTAAATTTTGCTACATGTATATGTTCATAATGTGAATTTAGTTGTACTTCATGTGCTTTTCTGTCTTCAAAATATTCAAAATTCTCAATGACATGATCTGCTTTTTAGTATCCAAATAATCCTACAAGACAACAAAAGAATGATGTGAAAGAACTGTTATGGTTTTTTCCTCCTTTGCCTGTCCTTATTATACCATTGAGTTATGTCTGACTTCTCTTCTAATCTAACTGACTCTACCTGTAGATAGCTCATAAGCTATGGTGTGTCATAATCTTTTGTAGACTATAAGGAATCGTTAACATGTGTTTGGGATGTAGATTAGGATCGTATATGAATGTACCCTTGTAAGGAATGTGCATATCACTTTAAAGAAATTCTAAGGTATATTATTTTTCTTTCACCCTTGGTCCAGCATTTCGTCATATAGAGTCAGAAACATTTGCCCGCGCTTGTTATGTCTTCCTCCCTCCCTTCTTGCCTCTCTTTCTCCGACTTTATGTCTCCATTTTCAATTCAAATTATTAGACTCGCATTTTGTTAAAAGAATTTTGGTATGAACAAGGATAGAATGATTAACTGCGCTAAAAGTGTGAAGCCATGATAAATATTAAAAGTTCTACTTGAAAATTGACATATGGTAGCTACCCATATATGTTGACAGCTGTACCAATTTTTCTCTCTTCTATGAAGTGTTTTTTTTTTTTTGGGTAAAAAATCTAACTTTGATTTGTTGTTACTTTGTGTTTTTCCAAGCTAGGTTATTGCCTTAAGCTACTGAAACAAAGTCTAGAAAGTGCTCCAGAGTCCCGAGAGACCATAAAATCGAACTAATTATTTTATCTGTTCTTCCCTATAAATTTTCCCCCAATTAAAAATTAAAAATTCTCTTTACCACTTTGTTTCTAATAGCCCCACATCTCCATTCATCTGAAACTATCTTGAAGTCTTTTATTTCACTTAAAGGTTATTATTCACTAATGATAAGTTGTTTCTGATTGCTTAGTTGCCCAATTATAGTTGTTAGGGGATTGGGATTCTTTATAGTTCTTGCCAAAACTGTAGAGTCCAATTCGCAGATTTTT
This sequence comes from Biancaea sappan, assembly GCA_037074585.1. Taxonomy (NCBI): domain Eukaryota; kingdom Viridiplantae; phylum Streptophyta; class Magnoliopsida; order Fabales; family Fabaceae; genus Biancaea; species Biancaea sappan. Next base: position 37,137,279 of record CM073499.1, read on the forward strand.
GAATCAAACATCCCAGACAAAAAGAAGTTGTCTTTTTTCCCTTCTATTCTTCTTCCTTTAATTTGAATTGTCCAATCAAAAATGGGCAACCAGATCTATGGACTAGACTATACAATTCTAATAGGAACTGCAGAGATTCCCAGTCCGTTGTTAGGACAATCATTTAAGAAGCTTTCTTAGCAATCTAGACAATCCACCAATATGATTTTAACCTTAATCATCAACCATGTAGTAACACATTTAGAAACTTCAATTTGGAAGCCTTGACTAGTGTCATGAACCAAAAAAATTGTCATTATATTACATTATGTATGCTTGGATTTGATTTTTTTTTCTTTGTTTTTCTGGTAAGTACAACTTGGGAAAATCAATATTTCCATGCGAAAGACCACTGCAAGATGGGGGAAGCTAGAGAAGCGAGCAGAAAGCCTGTGATGTTCTTGATTTGCCAAAATCTATAAAGTAAATTATTAGTCTTTTTTAAGATTTGACTAAATTACATCTACTTCTAAAACTCATTAGTTCAAAAATTACATTTGCCTCTCTTAACATTTGATATATATTGCAAAAACTATCCTCCATTATCCTTAATTTTTTTACACAAGGTGTTCCTTCCAAAAGTAAAATTACTAAACTACCATATAAAAAAATAGTTTAATGTGAAACTTGACATCAATGTCTCATCCATTACCAGTACGTTAATAACAAACACAATCTCATAATATGCAAGACGTTAACTACATTGGCAAAAAATAGGTGAGAGAAGCTTTTGCGGCAAAAAATGGTATCATTCATAATTCAGCCAAAATTTCAATGGAGACTATTTTAATTTACTCATATTTGTAAGCACAAAGGGGTTTCACAGAGAGAGATGAGACAAGACGTAGATATCAAAGAACTGACGTCCACAAGCAAGATCTTCAACAAGTGCCAAAGCTGGTTGTACATGCTAAGGAATATTGCAACAAATATGGATCATAAAAGCTGATCATCCCACAGGGGACACAGGATAGATATTATGTGTTATAACTTCACTTGATCTTTATAAGTGTGTTCATGTATGTATAACTGGACATTGCTACAAAACACTTACGGAACCTGCACAAACGAAATCATCGTCTTTTACACAAAAACAAAACTTATGTTGTTGAGAAGCTAAATTTAACCCAATCTAAGCCAAATAATTCGGGCTCAAGTAGTAGAATGTAAGTATGTATATGTGTATAGTGTATAATTGAACGCGTATTATATAAATTTAATAAATATTAACTTTTTAATCATGAATGTATGTGTGTATATTTATTTAAACACACACCTCTCAGTATTTCATTATAAGAAGTGATTTTTATTGATCCACCAGTTGGCCTAGAGAAGTTAGTATGTTATTATTCATTGGTGTAAGATTAACTTCGATTCACACTGACATCAGTTTATCCTTCTTTTGATTCACACTGACATCAATTTATCCTTCTTTATATAAAGATGTATATATGTATATGTGTGTGTGTATATTTTAATAAATAAGTTGTTCACAAGTTTATCAAATTAAACATCCAACTCTCAAGCCAAAAGCTTATTTAACTTAGACAAGATTAACATGTTTAAACTTTATATTTACTAAACAAGTCAAAACAAACCTGTATAGCTCACAAATAATTCATATACACCTCTATGGTTGGTAACATTTCTTAAGGTACTCTAATTGAAATGATCAAGTATCTATGACATAGATGCCGTGGGTAATGAACGGGATGCTTCAAGATCAAAAGGAAATATAAAGATTAAGGAAGTAAAATGCCAAAATGAAAAATAAATGGATCCTACTTTATGGTGACAATACAGAAAGATTGCATACCAGACCCACTGGCTAGCATGTTGGGCCATAGCAAGAAAGCTCCTATTGGAATGCCCATTTACCACGAACTGGATTGTTCCATTTGAATGCAGCATAGCAACAAACATGGACAGCCAGATATCAATAGGTCCACTGTACTTGCGCAATATGTTAGTGCTAACCTGAGAATATGGAGGAACCCCAAGAAAATAAGTCAAATCGAACAAGTCCTAATAAAACAATTTACCATGAAAAAAAAAAAAAAGGAAAACATACAAGTTCCCAGGCCTCAATGTCTCTGTACAGTGTATCATATAACAGTTTGCTGCTTAAACCATATGAAAAAAAAAATTGACAAAAGTCAGACATATTGCAGCATAAGAATGAGAAATTGAGATTTCACTAGTTAACTGAATTGATTCCATATAGGTATATCATTAATCACATCATCATGCATAAATGATGATCGATACTCCGCCTGGTCACTCCAATTTCCAGCAACCAGCAAGCACTATAAATGGAAAAATTGCAGACAAGATGTAAAAGGGAGACAAAATCAAATTACAAGATCATACTTTAATGATGACAATCATTTGAACCACCATACAGCAGCTTCACAAGAACTTTTAAACATTAATACATCCATAAATTTAAATAGAGAAATGTTACAGGGATTGGAAAGGATACTTTAAGGTTATTTAAATATTGAATTGTTGTACGTAAGCAAAGCAAGTCTACTCCTTCAAAGCACATAATAGAACTGAACATCCGAAAAATGGATTCAATATCAATGGCATAGCGTGTTGTTTTTTTCCCTACTAAGTACTAACTCATATGAATTGTTAGATTGAACTTTATAAATCCTTAATGTTTAAAAAAAGAAAAAAAAATCTATAACTGCAATCCGGCATTTTGTCTCAGTTCTAGTTATGTTGTTATTGATCAATATTACAATAAAAGTTCAACTTACCACACCCCATAGTGGACATCACGATGATTACAATGACCCGAGACACCATAGTTGTCAAAAGTAATAATCTGAAGGATTTGGAAAACAAGGATAAGTGAAGGAAAAACCTCATAACTCCAAAAATATGCTCCCATGCCCAGAAATGGCAACAATTGATAGAAAGAATCAACTATAACTAATTCATTCAAAGGCACCATATTACCATGTCAATGCTATGATTGCTTATTACTTCATTGATGAGATTTGCCAATAAGTTGTGGTCCCAGACTTTACCAAAGCCGTCCTAGTTACATTAACATGTTAAACAACAGTTATGAGGTAACTAACTATCAGAATTTATGCAGTACAATATTTAGTAACTTCCAGATAATTATTAGATTAGAACCTGCAGATATGGATGGTCCACAACCTTCACTTGTTGCATTGGAACCTACATAAAAATTTCACATGCCAAACAAACAACACCCATGAAAAAATGTTTGGCATCTTCCATGCTTAAATTAGAAAAAATAACATTCTAAATTAAAGGCCACCAACATTTAGCAAAGAATATTTTGTCTTAAGATACGTAAGTTATAACCATTTAAATGCTCTACAGGATAAATAATATTATATAACTTGATGACAGGGACAATCGGCATCCAGTTAGAAACTGTGACTTTTTTGTGCCACATTACGAGTCACCTTGAGGGTTGCACAAGCCTGATAGAGCTCTCGTTTTCTGATGTTTCCTTTACTATCCGCATCACCTACATCAAGAATACTATAAAGGATTGAAAGATAAACATTGACCTCACATCTTGAGAAGAAGGTCTTTCTTGAAGCCTAAGATTAAAGCTTTGATTTTGTTATTCCAAGGGGAGGTTTGACACAGAAGAAAGTGTCCATCAATTAGTATCCTAGGTCCTTAGTCTTGATTTTCCCAACCAATAACTACAGTTTCCAAACCCCAATGGAAACTTCCCCATCTTCATCATCATTCTTGGGTATTGGAATCCCCAAAATGCAAAGATTTCAATTTCTTTAGCCCACCAAATGTAGCCTTGAATTTTCACTTCTACCCAGTAATACTTCCATCAACTAGTAAATCTTTTTATTCAATCAACCTTAAAAAACTTCTTCCAACTTGATATAAAATTTCAATCGTTTAACTGTCACCCATCGTTTTAGAACATAAATTGAAAGTTTCAAGCCCTAAATCCCATATCTAATATTCTAATTCTAACCTCAAAGCTTCATTTATAGAAAATCTTCAAAAAGTTGCAGGAAAAAGACAAAAAGAAAGAATATAAAATGCTTATAATATTCAAACAATGATATCTAGAACTAAACTAAGTCAGGTACATTTTCCCGTTAAAGCTAGCCTCATAATGCTCCAATCTTCTTTTAGTCTGACAAATATACATATACATTAATATTTGGTCTTTTTTAAACATAATAACTGTATAACTAAACTCCAATGAAAGGTGGGAAGGTATATAAAGCTCATTGCTCTATAAGCATCAATCAATCTCTATATCTAAAGACCTTAACCGAGCTTGCTAATTTGGAATGATAAAGATACTATTTCAAAGGAAAATCAAGAAAATATAACAAGAAAGATCAAGATAATAACTTTTAATTGAGAAGCATATGGGGACAAAATTATATTGACTTATAATTTATCAAACTAAGGAAAGAAAGTCAATTATGAAAAGATAATACACATGCACATGTACGATAGCAGCAGCAAATTATAAGAACAAAATAGATTGTCCAAAGTTGATTACCAATAGATAAGCAAAAAATGTGAAGATTATGCCCTCTTGAAGTCAGAAAATTTATTGTTGGAGTGAAGAACCTACAGAAATTCAAGAATTTCAACACTACATAAAATCACACATTGGAAAATTGAAAATCTATATAGTAAACAACAAAGTTTTGAAATTTTGGCAAAGAAAAAAAAATTCAGATTCAGTTTCATTGTATAGATAAAGTTTCAAGCTTGAACATGAGGAGCAATCTATTCTATACCAACTTCACATAAATTGTCTAGGCCATTTCCTATTAGCTAAATTTTTCAGACAGCTGGTATTACCAAATTCTGTGTTATTAATAAAGATAAAAGGTATTAATGCAAAAGTTGAATTATTAGCCACAAAATTGGTGCAGCTTTTGACACGAATATGTTTATTATATAAGTTACATAATGATTTGTGGCCAGTTTGAGTTCAATTACTCAATTGCAATGAACTAATGATGCAAGAAATATCTTGGTCTCAAACTTACATAGACTCATCGTCAGGGTGGGCAATAACTATCAAGGCATTTCTTTTTTGAAGAGCTTTATCTGATTACAAATGAGGACAAATGACAGCATTAGACTAAATCAAACAATATAAATGCAATTCACCACAATAAATTAATTAAATAACAAAGTTAGAGAGCCAAAAACCCACCATTTTTCTTAAAAGAAGTCCTCCTAGTCATGTGCAACACAAGATGAGATATGCACAGTGAAATTATCCATACAAATATAAGAAAACCAGTTATCTGAAACCATGCCATCTAGATTGCACCTGCAACTGATAAAGAACAGAGTCACAACAAATGCTCAGAAAATTGAGAAATTGAATTCATCGTTGTTCTAACATAAATGTTATGAATGCAATTTCAGGGCAATAAAAGAAAGTCGAAAAGCTGGACCGGAGATCACTCACCCCTTCTTATTGCTCCTGTCTACTGCGCAATGGCTCTCTCTAGCCCTGACCAAAGCTGGCCTGACAAAAAGTCCAACGAAATAACTAATCTTATTCTTATTTTCAGGTTTTATTTCGTACCCAAATTTGTCAAGATTTGAATTTTTGAAAATTTACATAAATCAAGTTTCTCAACGAGCCACTAGAGCGGCCTGGACTGAAAACAGATGCAAATGCTAAATCTGCTACGCACTACAATTTTCAGCAATGGTGGAGGGAGAGCTATGTTGCAGATGAAATATGTGAGAGCACTTTGGGCCTGCGCTGGCCATTATCAAATGGGCCTGAAACGTTAGATTGGGCTTAGTCAACTGAAAATGCAGAATGAACTGAAGGCACATGCTGTTGAGAAATTTTTTTCTCTTTTTTGGACGACAGTTTTCTATACTACAATAAATTAATACAGTTTTTTTGACAACTTCACCTAATTTCCACCATTTTCCTTTGACTTTTGATCTTTTCCTTTGAATCTCTTTGAACTACTACTTCCATCATGTCCTTCAATTTCAGGTTGAAGAACGCATCTATTAGAAAAGCCAAAAATCTCCAGTGTCTTTATATTTCTTTTGGGAAATTCATGTTAATTAATCTCAAGATTCAACTGCTACAATAACTTCCATGAAAACACTATTCTCTTCACCACATGTTTAGATATAGAATTCCAGCATGACCAAAGAGCAAAAAAATCAGAAGAGAGAATAGAGACAACACAAACCTCATCAGCATCTCTATATACAATAAAATCTGTCCAAAACTAATTCAACAAGTCTTACTTCTATATATATATATATATATATGTATTAGGAAGTTTTGGGACATCAAAGTACTGGTTACCAAACCTATTTAAAGAACTTAAGATCTTTGTTTCAAAGAAATCAGGTCAAAAGCACTTTAAGCTTGTATCTACTTTTTTCAAAATTCATCTTCTATTCTCTTGTTAGAGTGTTGAGATGTGTAAATTAGATATTTGCTTTGAAGAATGATGGTATACTACTGATGTGATCATGAAGGCTGTCCTTGAAGAACAAGAGGTTGAATCTATACATGGGCCAATAACACGTTCAAGGGCCAAGAAGCATCAAATGGGATTGACTTGGGTTTCTTTACTTGTGTGCAATGATGGGCTGGGCCAATTTAGGAGCTTGGACTTTGAAGATTAAAATAACTACAGATTTTTCTTATTGTTTTAATAATTTTCGTGCATGACTTTTTGGGATATAAAATCTGATGTAATTTAATGTTTTCAGAGTTGTTGTATTGTCTTTTAGCTTTCCAAGTGGTTGTAGTTGTTGTTGTTGCATTAATGAGGTGGTTATAGGGTGGCTGTAGTTGGTATAGGCTAGGTGGCTGTATGTTGACTATAGTTGTAGGCTCATTAATGAGGTGGCTATAGGGAGGCTGTAGTTGTTGTAGAGGTGGCTATAGGTTGACTATAGTTGTTGTAGGCTCATTAATGAGGTGGCTTTGGTTGCATTAATGAGGCAGCTGGTTTTTGTTATCTATAAAAGGGAACTTGCCCCCTTGTGGCAAGATAATCAGATTTGAGTGAATTATATTTCAGATTGCTTTGTGCACATCTATCTTCTCTTATCTAACAATTGTGTTAGTGTGGCGAGAAAATCTCAGAATTCTTATCACTCCCATTCCGTTCTCTAATCTGGGGTGTGGCGAATTCTACCCATCTTAGCTTGATTGTGGCGCCATAGGCTTATCAATTTAGTTGAGTTGGTTTTTCTTCTCTTTATTTTCCTTGTGGTACAGATTGTGTCCTCTTTTAGGCACATCATATTGGTATCAGAGCGGTGGTTTCGTGTGGGAAAACTCTTGTAACTTGAGAGTAGAACACTTATAGAGAGAGATCATGTCTGGAGAAAACAATTCTGAACCTCCAATTCCAATGGGGCTTACTTTAGAGCAAGCTCAAATTCTGAAGTTGGAAAGGTCTCACAGTCAAATGGAGAGATCTCAACAACAAATGATGGAGCAGTTGAATCGTTTGGTAGAACAAATGGAGAGGCTAAACCATCAACCAAGGCGTCGGCAGCGAAGAAATAGAAATGAAGAGCAATCGGACCAAGAAAGCAATACAGAAGATGAAAGGTCTCCAAGGCCAAGGAGGCAACAAAGAGAGCAAGAATTGAAGATTAAGATGAAGGTCCCTACATTCAAGGGAAGTAGCTCTCCAGAGGAATTTTTGGAGTGGGTGCAGCGTGTAGAGAAGGTCTTTGAGTGCCATGAGTACTCGGAGGCAACCAAATGTCGTCTTGCAGCCCTTGAATTCACAGATTACGCCAATTTATGGTGGGAGAATTTGAAGAACCAACGGAGGAGAGATGGTGAGGAAGAAGTCAGAAATTGGAGGCTAATGAAGAGACTTATGCGAAGAAGATTTGTGCCAGAATATTACAAGCAAGAGCTCTTCTTCAAATTTCAATCCTTGAGACAAGGAGGTATGTGTGTAGAAGACTATGTGAAAGAGTTTGAGATGCTAATGATTCGATGTGAACTGAATGAACCTCAAGAGCAAACAATTGCAAGGTTCATTGGTGGTTTGCATAGGGAGATTGGTGATTTGGTGGAACTACAAAATTATGTAACCTTAGAGGATGTTATTAAACTTGCAGTCAAAGTGGAGAGACAAAGGAAGAGAGTTTCTAGTAAGCAAATGTCACAACCAACTAGAAACAAAATCACAAATTTCTCTACAACACCATCATGGGTTGCATCTAAAGGAGAAGAAAAAAAGGTGGAGAAGAGGGATTCTTCAAAACTTCCATCAAGTTCATCAAAGGGGAAAGAAAAGGGAGCTGATTCAGAACCTCCTAAAAGGAGTAGAGATGTAAAGTGCTTCAAATGTCTTGGTCATGGGCATTACGCATCTGAATGTCCAAACCGTAGGGTAATGATTATCCAAGACACGCATGGAGAAGTGGTAAGCGAAGATGAGGCAGCCATTGAAGGAGTTATGGAAGAATGTTCTGATAAGAAAAACATGGAGTATGCTGATGAGGGAGAACTCCTTGTCATAAGGCGTGCTCTAAATTTGCAAGCTAAGCCTAGTGATGAGCAAAGGGAGAACATTTTTCACACAAGGTGTACTGTTGAAAAGAAGGTTTGTGGTGTAATTATAGATGGAGGGAGCTGCACAAATGTGGCTTCTACTACTTTGGTGGAGAAGTTGAATTTAGCCACAACTGAACACCCTCATCCTTACAAATTGCAGTGGCTAAATGAAGATGGAGTTGTGAGAGTCACTAAACAGGTTGTTGTGCCCTTTTCTATTGGGAAAAATTACAAAGATAAGGTACTATGTGATGTTGTTCCAATGAGTGCTAGTCATTTGCTCTTGGGAAGACCTTGGCAGTATGATAGAAGAGCTTTGCATGATGGGTTTAAAAACACATATTCCTTTGAGAAAGATGGAAGGAAGATTGTGTTAGCACCATTGAGTCCTCAACAAGTGAAGATACATCAACAGGAAGCTGAAAGGAAGGGTAATTTACTTGCCAACAAAGGAGACATTGAGAGAGCTTTATCCAGCTCTAATTTAGTTCTTTTATTGCATTTGAAGGAGATAGTACCAGAAATTGTGGGATCACTTCCACCACAAATTCAAAGGCTCTTGGAAGAATTTCGTGATGTATTTCCAGAAGAACTACCAAAGGAATTACCACCAATTCGTGGTATTGAGCACCAAATTGATCTTGTACCAGGAGCTGCCTTACCAAATAGGCCAGCTTATAGAATGAATCCGGAGGAGGCAAAGGAGTTGCAACGTCAAGTAAATGAGTTGCTGGAAAGAGGATATGTGCAGGAGTCCATGAGTCCTTGTTCAGTACCGGCCTTATTGGTGCCAAAGAAAGATGGGACCATGAGGATGTGTGTGGATAGCAGAGCAATTAACAAGATTACAGTCAAGTATCGTTATCCCATTCCAAGGTTAGATGACATGCTTGATGAATTACATGGCTCCAAAGTGTTTTCAAAGATAGACTTGAAGAGTGGTTATCACCAAATTCGTATGAAGGAAGGAGATGAATGGAAGACAGCCTTTAAGACAAAACATGGGCTGTATGAATGGAAGGTCATGCCATTTGGATTATCCAATGCCCCAAGCACCTTTATGAGGCTAATGAACCATGTGCTTCGAAAATTTATAGGTATGTTTGTTGTCGTTTATTTTGATGACATTTTGGTTTATAGTAAAAATTCTGAAGAGCATGAAGAGCATTTGAGGCAAGTATTTGAAGTATTACGAGAACAAAAGCTATTTGGCAATTTCAAGAAGTGCCAATTCTGTCAAGACCAAGTTATTTTCCTTGGTTTTGTTGTCTCTCAACATGGGGTGCACGTGGATGAGGAGAAAATAAAAGCAATCAAGGAGTGGCCAATTCCTAAAAGTATTTCTGAGGTACGAAGTTTTCATGGCCTTGCTTCATTTTATAGACGATTTGTGAAGAATTTTAGCACTATTCTTGCACCATTAACTGCATGCATAAAAAAAAATTGTGAGTTTAAATGGACCGAAGCTACACAAAAGAGTTTTGACTTAATCAAGGAGAAATTGTGTTCAGCACCTATTCTAGCTCTTCCAGATTTTTCAAAGGTATTTGAGATTGAATGTGATGCATCTGGAGTAGGGATTGGAGCTGTCTTAATGCAAGATAAGTGTCCCATTGCTTATTTTAGTGAGAAGCTTGGTGGAGCAAGTCTAAATTACTCAATCTATGATAAAGAGTTCTTTGCACTAATTCGAGCTCTTGAGACATGGCAGCATTATTTATTACCAAAGGAGTTCATCATTCACACCGATCATGAATCCCTAAAGCATTTGAAGGGGCAAGGGAAGCTGAATAGAAGACATGCCAAATGGGTGGAGTATTTGGAAGCTTTCCCCTATGTAATCAAATACAAAAAGGGAGAGACGAATGTTGTGGTTGATGCATTATCTCGGAGGTATGCTTTGATTTCTCTGTTGAACACTAAACTGTTGGGCTTTGAACTTATTAAGGAGCAATACTTGCTTGATCCTATGCTGGCTAAAATCTATTCAGCTTGTGAGAAAATGGCCATTAAAGGGTTTTATAGGCATGATGGTTATATGTTCAGATTTGGGAAACTTGTGATTCCTAATTGTTCTATTAGGGAATTGCTTGTTAGAGAATCACATGCAGGTGGGCTGGCTGGACATTTTGGTGAAAAGAAGACATTTGAAATGTTGAAAGAGCATTTCTATTGGCCAAATATGATGAAGGATGTGCATCGGATTGTAGAAAGATGTGTTGCTTGCAAGAAAGCAAAGAGCAATGAGGTTGCACATGGCTTGTACATGCCATTGACTGTTCCAGATCAACCATGGATGGATCTAAGCATGGATTTTGTGCTTGGATTACCTAGAACAAAAAGGGGAAAAGATTCAGTTATGGTGGTTGTTGATAGATTCTCAAAAATGTCTCATTTTATTTCATGTCACAAAACTGATGATGCTTCTCATATTGCTGATTTATTCTTCAAAGAAGTTGTGAGATTGCATGGCATTCCAAAGAGTATTGTTTCTGATCGTGATGCCAAATTCTTGAGCTATTTTTGGAAGACATTATGGATGAAGCTTGGAACAAAGCTGCTATTTAGCACAACCTGTCATCCTCAAACTGATGGGCAAACTGAAGTGGTAAATAGATCTCTTTCCTCTTTGCTTAGAAGTGTTATCAGTAAAAACTTGAAGAATTGGGATGAGTACTTGCCGCATGTTGAATTTGCTTATAATCGGAGTGTTCATAGTACTACAAAGAAATCTCCATTTGAGGTTGTGTATGGATTTAATCCTAATACACCAACAGATTTGGCAACTCTTCCAATTAATGAAAAACTTAGCTTGGATGGCAAAAGTAAAGCTGAATTCATGAAGAAAATGCATGAGGCAGTAAAGAAGCAAATTGAGACGAAGAATGCTGCCTATAAAAAGTCAGTAGACAAGAAAAGAAAGCATGTTCAATTTAGCCCAGGAGATCTTGTTTGGATTCACCTACGCAAGGAGAGATTTCCAAACAAAAGGAAGTCTAAACTTATGCCACGAGCTGATGGTCCTTTTCGAGTACTAGCAAAGGTAAATGACAATGCATATAAAATTGATCTCCCAGGAGATTATGGTGTTTCAGCAACATTCAATGTAAGGGACATAACCCCTTATTTGGAAGATAACATGGAGCTGGATTTGAGGGCAAATCCTTGTCAACCAGGGGAAGATGATGTGATCATGAAGGCTGTCCTTGAAGAACAAGAGGTTGAATCTATACATGGGCCAATAACACGTTCAAGGGCCAAGAAGCATCAAATGGGATTGACTTGGGTTTCTTTACTTGTGTGCAATGATGGGCTGGGCCAATTTAGGAGCTTGGACTTTGAAGATTAAAATAACTACAGATTTTTCTTATTGTTTTAATAATTTTCGTGCATGACTTTTTGGGATATAAAATCTGATGTAATTTAATGTTTTCAGAGTTGTTGTATTGTCTTTTAGCTTTCCAAGTGTTTGTAGTTGTTGTTGTTGCATTAATGAGGTGGTTATAGGGTGGCTGTAGTTGGTATAGGCTAGGTGGCTGTATGTTGACTATAGTTGTAGGCTCATTAATGAGGTGGCTATAGGGAGGCTGTAGTTGTTGTAGAGGTGGCTATAGGTTGACTATAGTTGTTGTAGGCTCATTAATGAGGTGGCTTTGGTTGCATTAATGAGGCAGCTGGTTTTTGTTATCTATAAAAGGGAACTTGCCCCCTTGTGGCAAGATAATCAGATTTGAGTGAATTATATTTCAGATTGCTTTGTGCACATCTATCTTCTCTTATCTAACAATTGTGTTAGTGTGGCGAGAAAATCTCAGAATTCTTATCACTCCCATTCCGTTCTCTAATCTGGGGTGTGGCGAATTCTACCCATCTTAGCTTGATTGTGGCGCCATAGGCTTATCAATTTAGTTGAGTTGGTTTTTCTTCTCTTTATTTTCCTTGTGGTACAGATTGTGTCCTCTTTTAGGCACATCAACTACTATGCAAGGTGCTTAAGAGAAACTTTTTTGTATTGTAAAAATTTTCACACAGTATTTTCTCTAATTGTCTCTTGACAACGGTTGAGTTTTTCTCCGGTTTTGAAGTTTTTCCACATAAATTTTTGTGTTGCGGTGATTGTGTTATATTTCATTTATATTAATTTAATTTAAGGTAAGAAATTCTAAAGAAGAAAATGGCTTTTTTCCTAACATCCCCTGCATCGATTGTACATCTTAACTCTTGATCTACCAATCTATTTCCGTTTGGGTGTGAAGGAGATGGGATTTCAGGTGAGGTGGATTTGGGTTGGCTTTTGGACAGTATTTGTGTTTGGGTGAGATGGGTTCAGGTCAGATTTTGGATAATATTTGGATTTGGGTAAAATTTGAGTAAGAGAACGATGATGAATATGATTTTGGAGAAGATTTAGATAATTGATGCGGATCTTATTACCCTATAGAATGATTATTTTGATTGGAGGAAAATATTTAGGGATCAAATTGTATGCTGTATTTTCAAAAAGTAAACAAAAAAGAGCTAAAATAAAATGTTTTATCTTTGAATGATCAAGTTGAAAAAATAATTGAACCTCTTTGGTTTTTTTTTTTTTTATAATAAGTATTGTAAAATTTGTTTTGAAAGTTATTTTTTTATTAAAAAAATCTGTTAGGATAATTTGTCCCAAAAACAATTTAAAAATTAAGAAAACCAAAAAAAAAACATTTGGAAGGTTTTAAAAAAAATTGTAATTACATAAATATCATTAATGATCTTACTTATTTACAATAATGCCATCACCATTTTTCAAGACATTGTTTTCAAAAACATGTATAATATGTTTTGATAAAAACAAATTTTTGAAAAAGAATTTTCAAAACAAATTTCTTAAAAACAAAAACAAGATTTTTTGTTTTTTATTTTTAAAAATAGAAAATTATTTTCAAAAACAATAACCAACATGCCCTAATAATTTTCTAAACGCTATCAACTTAATTTTTATTTTTTCTTGAAATGCTTGTGTTTGGACATTGAAAAGCTAAATTGGAAGAAGAAAAAAGAAAAAAAAAAGGGACAACAGATGATATTATATAATATATATATATATCATAAAATTATAAATGATAGGATAAAGATGATCTTTAAAAAAACAAATTAATCTTAAGAACTATACTTTATTAAGAATTTGGGTATAATTATTTTGAAGAACATTCTGAGATAAAAAATTTAAATACAACATCAATATAAAAATACACTCTTGCATCATTTAATAGGAAAAAAAAAAGTTAAAAGCTAAAGGAATTCAAAAGCAAAAAAAAAGTGGAATAAAAAGAGACAAGAGGATATTGTGTGGCATGTATGTATAGTATATAGTGATGCAACATTACATTAATACAAGACTTAACATTCCTTAGTCCCAGTGGCAGTGAAATTAAAGCATTATTGACAACGTGATGAGTGATGAAGTCCGCACGTATTGCATGGGTAGATGGGAATTATAGAGCATCACAAAGAAGAGAATTAAACCACAAAAAACACACAAATAGACACACACACACACACACACACCCCTAGGAATGGCAACTAGTTGGGGCTGGGCGAGGAGTGCCTCCCCCCCAATCCCCGCTCCCTAACACCCTATGGGATCCCCACGAGTTAAATATGTAATTTTTTAAAATATCAAAAAAAAATAAATAATACATAAAATATATATATATATATATATATATATGTATGCATAAGAAGCCAAAATTTATAGATTGAAAGGCTCATTCAACTTCTCCAAAACATCAACAACTTAATTTAGTTTCAAGAAAAGAAAGGTCACAGCAGGAAGACATTTTTTTTTTTTAAAATTATAACAGAATGATAGAATGCCTTTTACAGAAAGTTAATCACCAGCAACAAAAACATGAAAGTTTTCAGGTGTAAAGTGCAAACTATTGCATCTGAATTGGAAAATTAACTAATTTCACCGTTAATAGAATTGAGATGAGTTTCATTTACTGCAATAGATAGTAAATTAATGGAAGTTTCTTTCATACAAATTCCTCACATCGACCCTCATGCCCAATAAAAAAGGGTTACTTAAAAGAACAATGGACCGCAATGAATTTGACAAGGATACCAAACTGCCAAAGAAGAAATCATAGCAAACATAGAAAAATGTTCCACCCAATTAATATAAGGACCAAATCTGGATGCAATTAACCTATTCTGATTTTCATTCTGGCAACTCCTATTCCCTTCTAATGAAATGAAAGCCTGGATCTACTCAGGAGCAGCAAATTAAACAACAGATATCCATCTGTTCAGGGATTTGTGCGAAATCAATGCCAGGAACTATAAACCCCAACAGATACTTAAAAGACCAATGGACCACGATGAATTTGACAAGTATACCAAATTGCCAAAGATGAAATCATAGCAAACATAGAAAATTGTTCTACTCAATTAATATAAGGACCAAATTTGGATGCAATTAACCTATTCTGATTTTCATTCTGGCAACTACTATTCCCTTCTCCATGAGATGAAAGCTTACTCAGTGGCAGCAAATGAAACAACAGATATCCATCTGTTCAGGGCTTTGTGCGAAATCAATGCGAGAAACTATAAACCCCAACAGATAAACCCCAATCGCAAAATCAATGCCAGAATACACCAGCAAGCAATTATTTACGAAGGCAAATAGATTCAATGCTTTGTGCGAAAGTTTCGATAATGATCTGAAAAAGAAACTCACGACGACGTCGACAAGCGGTGACTGAACCAGAGGGGTTGAGTGTCTGAGACGGTCGACAGTAAGACGGAGACCTGAGGCTGAGCAGAGACTACGAGATAATGTGTCGATGACGATGGAGATAAGAATCAGAGAAGACGGCTCACCGGTGACCACGAGACGATGAGTCGATGACGATGGAGATGATGATCACTGATCAGGCGATGAAGATGAGAACCAGACTATCAGAGAAGACGATGGAGATGGTCATCAGAGGATGATGAGTATGCACAAAATTTGGGAATTTGGGTTTTTTTAATTAAATTAATTTAAAATATTTTAATTACAAAATTACTAAAATATCTTTAAATAAATATTTTATATATATAAAGGATATTTTAATAAATTTGATAAAATTATTAAAATGAATGGAGTCTTGTGAGAAGCGAGGAGTGTGATATGATAAATAGAAAAAATCGGCACTTAATCAATATTGAAAGAAATTTATGCTTTTGGTTTAAATTAATTAAGTTAAATTAATCAAAATTTTAATAAATTTTAAATATTAATAATTCAATCATGTGTGTATATATGGTTAATTTTCATGTAGAATTATCAACTATTCCACATAATCTTTTGCTATATGTATGTGGGAAAAAAGAACTTTGGTGGGCACTTAATCGAAAGAGTTTTATATTTTTATAGTTTGATTTGACCTAATTAAATTAAATTAATTAAAATTTAATAAATTTTTAAATATTAGTAATTTAAACATGTATGTACATATAATAATATATATAGTTAATTTTCATGTAGAATTACCAATCTTTTTGCATAATCTTTTATTATATGTATTACACTTCGCTTGAAATTATGATTGGCATGGATAAAGCTTGCCTTTATCTATTAACTTTATCAAAAGAAGACTACTCAATACCTGTACATTGAGAAACTATGACATAATCATAAGATGCTCTATATCAACAATATAACTAATGTTTCATAAATTGAAATACCAAGAAACATGCACACATTTCATTCATATTCATTTATAAACACTATGATACTAAAACAAAGTATTTCAAATCACTTGAATTTTTCATAATATGTATGTTGAAAAAAACTTTGATACAGTTTCTTATATTTTTGTCACTATATTTTTTTAATTAGAATATGACAAGTGTATAATTTTCTAATCAACACAAGACAAATGTTTGGTATTTACAAAATAACTTTATATTTTTTTAAAACTTATTATTACGTGATTGGTATTTTAAAACCTTTTAACTACGTGTTTTAATTTTAGTGAAAAACTTAATGAGTTAATGATAAATATATAAAAAATTGTAAATAAGTATTTTCCTTGTATATATCAGTAAATTACTGTTATTTTCTTCAGATATAATTATAGGGAAAAAATTAAGTGTAATTTTTAGATTTTTTATTACCATATTTTCTTATCAAAATATAAAAAATGTATAGTTGTATACATTTTACAATTCAATATTTGGATCTTAAAAGAAATTTTACTCATGCATTTTTATACTTTTAATAAAAGAAAATATAATAGGAGAAATACAAGAAACCTCTTATATAAGATCCTTAATTATATAAATAACTAATATCGGACACTATAACAAAAAAACAACCAAAAAATATGCTCACATTGATACTTATATAAATATCACACAAAAAAAAAACCAATTTGTACATGCGAAACACAAAACTGTATTTATTCAATTAGAGATACAATACATCAATCACATATACATTTGAGAATTTTAATCATATTTAGCAATGTTTTTAAAAATTGGACCAATTGACAGTGGTTCAAGGTTTACTGATTTAACATTTAGTTAAATCGTGGTTGAATCAGTATTAATTAAATATATTTTTTTAATTTTATATTAATAAATAAGTACTCTTCTTTTTTTTGGAAAAAATACTATTATATATATTTATATTATATTAAAAATGAACTATGTAATATCTTTTAAATATAAAATATTATTTTTTATATAAATTATAAATATTAAATGATTTTTCTACCTTTCCACTTTCCAAAGTAATCTCTCTCCCCACTTCCCAAGGGTGAAGATGAAAGGCATGCTTCAATAGTTCTTCCCACTTCCCAAAGGTGAAAGGCAAGCCTTATCAATCTCTCTCTCTCTCTCTCTCTCTCTCTCTCTCTCTCTACACTATTAGCCTATTCTTATCCACTAATCTAACAAAACAACCCATTATCTTCCTCCAAAATCTACCACCGACATCCATGGAAGATAATGATAGAAGGTTGTTTTCTTCTCCTCCTCCTCCTCTTTCTCCTCCCAATGACGATACTGTTCTTTTTTTTTTAATAATCATTGAACCGATCAACCCACAAAACCGGGTGTTTTCCTACTAGTTTAACTGATTCCGTACCATTTTTAATGAAACTTGTTCAATGGATTGACCAAACTGGACCTACGGTCAATTCCTGATCCGATCAGTCGAATCAATCAATTTATTTCAATTTTAAAAACTATGATATTTAGAGATGTCCAGTACGATAACTTATTAGTCCTTGGACATAATAAATATTTGTTAGTTGCACTATTTATATAAATGCAATTATCAAATGTAGAACAAACACACTTACACAGTACATGTTTTCTTTTAGGCCAACATATATTAAGCAAGCTTCCCAAATATGTTATACATTTGTTAACTATCTTAAATCTGGCCAACTAAATTCCTTTAAGATATTTAACATGCATAGACTTTTCCATGTTTTTCTTGTAAAAAAACTAAGTCAATTTTTACCTAAATTAGCATTTTTTTGGCAACCAATTAGTTCAATCAACCTAATTCTTGCAAGAAAACATATTTAAGATTGATTAGGATTCACGAAAAAGTTCACATGATGTGATTTGAGATAAGAACAACATTTTAAGATACCAGTAGTCGAACGCCAACTACTAGTGGTCAACTGCTAGCTTAAGTAGTCAACTGTTGTCCCACATGCAGTTGACCGACTGCTTACTAGAATGTATCCAATCGACTACTTGATGTGATTGGTCGACTAATTGTCCACCAGTTGATTGTTCACTCTCGACGACTGCAATGTTACTTTTGCAAAACACAAGCTAAGTCGACTGGTAGATGGTATCAGTTGACTGGTTGAAACCAGTCGACTGCTTGCTCTAACCAATCAACTATCGTGATCTGGAAAATCACAAACCGTCACTGTTCTTCGTCCCAAATTGCTCAAATCTCATCCAAAACACAAATATCATGAATTCTAATTCAAATAAACTCAAAAGATTGATTAAAACTGTCACGACCCGTTTTCTGGGTACATGACCGGCACAATGATGAATCTCTCATCACTGTAAGCCTTCCGATAAATATATCAAATTTTCTTATCTGAAAATCATAGAGATGATTTGCATGTAATCATAGATTATCAATTTAAAATACATTATTATACTGACATACAAGCCAAATGTCGAACCCCTGAACTAGATGTCCTAGACGATTACAGAGCAACATAATCTATAACAAAAGAGGGGTCTACCCGACAACGGGAAGGTCCAAAGTGATCTACTCCTCTAGCAGATATTCTTCGCTGGCAACCTGATCTGAACAAAAAGGTTGTACAAACAGTGTGAGCTTTTAAACTCAATGAGCGAATCGGCCTCGTGTTAATAAAATTCAAATACATTACCAGTCATGCAAGCATATCCGAAGGCTCATACTCAACCAATAGACAGAAGATAAAAATTCATCCAATTCAACAAATGTTACTAGTACTCGTCAATGGCAATATATCCCAGAGAGCGCACACAGGCCGGCTCACCAATTATGTATATTTCCGCCATGACGCACAACATCATCCTTTTACATACAAGAAGATAAAAATTCATCCAATTCAACAAACGTTACTAGTACTCGTCAATGGCAATATATCCCGGAGAGCGCACACAGGCCGGCTCACCAATTATGTATATTTCCACCATGACGCACAACCTCATCCTCTTAGCTAGGGCGCCTCACGGATTTATCACCAATCCGGGCTATATCCCTACTGAGGGAATCGTTGTCTCCACACTCATTGGTCAAGACACCCTGTTAACCGGGTTTTCCGCCTTGCCGTGAGAGGGGGTACTGTCCCGCTCAATCACAATCAATAGCATTTCATATCATAATCAGAAGCTCAATATAATATTCATCCATATAACAGGTATAGTATATAACTATATTATAGCTTTATAAACCACAATTCAAGAGATTCAATTTTCACATCATCATGAGATACTTGCTTTTTTTTATCCATACTTCTGGATTAATTATCTCATTATATTTGTCATTCTGAATCCAATTTCCCCCTATGAATCTTAGGAGTGTCCTACGACATACTTTTTATCACCAATAATGCTAAAACTCTATTAAAACGGGGTCGTTTCACTCACCTGGATTCCGTACGAATATCGCTTCTCTAAGTCGTTACAGACAAGAGTACACAGATGAATTTCAGTATTCTGCTACGGAGATTTTCATGAAAGATTAGAGAAAACAAGTTAGGATTGTTTTCATACAGATACTGTTCATACATACGGTACTATTCATATGTACGGTCACTATTCATACGTACGGATACTATTTATACATACGGATAATATTCATACATACGATCACTATTTATACGTATGAATGCTATTTTTACGTACAGATACTATTTATATGTACGGTTACTATTCATACGGTTACTATTCATACGTACGGTTACTATTTATACCAGAAATAGAGAATACAATCTGTAAAAGAGTACACCAGGTAAGTTCCCAGGAAAGAGTGGAGGGTCACACTGGACACACTTAAAAACCAGGTCTTTCCTTAGCCAGAACTTTCCTAGACATGTATTCTTCACAGTTTACATTCTATTTCGGTAATCAGAGAATCAAAATAACATATAAACAGCTAAGGACAGTTTTTCTGATGTGGAAGATCGGCCAAAACCGCAACCACAGAGCATACTTAAGAAATTAACTTCTAAAATTTGAAAGACATAGAAAGGGCATAGTATCCTTACCTAAGCTGAAAAGGAAAGGCCCAAAATCTCAGAGGCCTAGCATTGGAGTAAGAGAAACTTAAGGAGAGAAGAAGAGAAGTTGAAGGTGTGAGTTTAGAAGTGAAATAGAAGGGCCTATTTAAAGCAAAAGTCAAGGGTACTATTTGATATTATGCGCTAATAAAATATTCAATTTACTATTCATGAAAATGACATTTCTAATAATGTAGTTACTGTGCACCTCACGCGGGGGAAAATTTTTCTGTTATTACTATTGAAAACTTAAAGGGAAAACTATCCTTTCACCTTAAACCTTTAAGTTTCTTTTCAAATCAGTCCTTTCACTTTAGTCCCTGAGGGTATTTTCACCCATAAAACGTCATTTTCTCCTACGAACTTCTTCCTAGTTTTCTTTTATGACCAAACCACATCTAGTACTTGACATTTCAATTGTATAAATAAACAGTATCGTATACGTAAATAGTATTATATTGGTGAATAGTACCGTATACTGAAATAGTAACAGTAGTTTGTAAACAAATATTTATATTTTATTTTTCTTGGGTATTACAAAAACCTTAATTTAATTTGTGAAAATCACCCTAATTCACCCAAAAACATATTTAATTAGGAAATCCCAATTTCTAAGGTTTTATACAAAAAAAAAATTACAATTTTCATGAATTTCTCCCAAATTTGACTAATCCTTTAAATTTCAAGCATAATCAAGGTTGAAATTATACTATAATAAAATAATTACAATCACTAACCCTAGAAGGTTTCCTAATTTTCAGCAAATTCGAATTGAACACACACTTAGGGTTCTTCATAAAAATTTTAATTATGAACCCTATTTCCAATTTAATCACAAATTTCTTTTTTGTTGCTTATCAAAACATGACTCTGATACCAATTGTTAGAAATTTTGCGCAAACCACAAGCCAAACTGTCACGACCCATTTTCTAGGTACATGACCGGCACAATGATGAATATCCCATCACTGTAAGCCTTTCGATAAATTCTTCCCACAAGTAAAATCGTTAGTCATTATCTCTATATTCTCAAAATACCATTCCTTAATAAATACAAAGAAAATACATCAGATTTTCTTAATTAAAAATAATAGATCCTCAGTACGAAATACATTATCATACTGAAATACAAGCCAAATACCAAACCCTTGACCTAGATGTCCTAGACGGTTACAGAGCAACATACTGTATAACAAAAGAAGGGCCTACCCGACAGCGGAAAGGTCCAACGTGATCTACTCCTCTAGCGGATGTACTTCGGCGGCAACCTGATCTGAACAAAAAGTTTGTACAAACAGTGTGAGCTTTTAAACTCAGTGAGCAAATCGGCCTTGCGTTAATAAAATTCAAATACATCACCAGTCATGCAAGCATATCCGAAGGCTCAAGCTCAACCAATAGACATAGTTAGAAATTACATACAAGAAAAATTCATCCAATTCAACAAACGATACTAGTACTCGTCAATGGCAATATATCCCGGAGAGCGCACACAGGCCGGCTCACCAATTTTGTATTTTTCCGCCATGACGCACAACCTCATCCTCTTAGCTAGGGCGCCTCACGGATTTATCACCAATCCGGGCTATATCCCTACTGAGGGAATCGTTGTCTCCACACTCATTGGTCAAGACACCCTTTAACCCGGGTTTTCCGCCTTGCCGTGAGAGGGGTACTGTACCGCTCAATCACAATCAATAGTACAACAGTTCATATCATAATCAGAAGCACAATATAATACTCATCCATATAACAGGTATAGTATATAACTATATGATTCAAATTTCATATCATCATGAGATACTTGCTTTGTCTTATCCATACTTCTGGATTAATTATCTCATTATATTCGTCATTCTGAATCCAATTTCTCCCTATGAATCTTGGGAGTGTCCTACGACATACTTTTTATCACCAGTAATGCTAAAACTCTATTAAAACAGGGTCGTTTCACTCACCTGGATTCCGTACGAGTATCACTTCTCTAAATCGTTACGGACAAGAGTACGCAGGTGAATTTCAGTGTTCCGCTACAGAGATTTTCATGAAAGATTACAGAAAGTACGTTAAGATCATTTTCGTACTGATACTGTTCATACATACGGGTACTATTCATACGGTCACTATTCATACGTACGGTACTATTCATACGGTCACTATTCATACGTACGGGTACTATTCATACCGGAAATACAGAATACAATCTGTAAAAGAGTACACCAGGTAAGTTCCCAGGAAAGAGTGGAGGGTCACACTGGACACACTTAAAAACCAGGCCTTTCCTTAGCCAGAACTTTCCTAGACATGTATTCTCCACAGATTATATTCTATTTCGGTAATCAGAGAATCAAAATAACAGCTAACGACAGTTTTTCTGATGTGGAAGATCGGCCAAAGCCGCAACCACAGAGCATACTTAAGAAAATAACTTCTAAAATTTGAAAGACATAGAAAGGGCATAGTATCCTTACCTAAGCAAAAACGGAAAGGCCCAAAATCTCAGAAGCCTAGCGTCGGAGCAAGAGAAACTTAAGGAGGGAAGAAGAGAAGTTGAAGGTGTGAGTTTAGAAGTGAAATAGAAGGGCCTATTTATAGCAAAAGTCAAGGGTACTATTTGACACTATGCGCTAATAAAATATTCAATTTACTATTCATGAAAATGACATTTCTAATAATGCAGTTACTGTGCACCTTACGCGTACGATGGAAAATTTTCGTTTATTTACTATTAGAAACTTTAAAGGGAAAACTATCCTTTCACCTTAAACCTTTAAGTTTCTTTTCAATTCAGTCCTTTCAATTTAGTCCCTGAGGGTATTTTTACACATAAAACGTCATTTTCTCCTACAAACTTCTTTCTAGTTTTCTCTTATAACCAAACCACATCTAGTATTTGACATTTTGATTGTATAAATGAACAGTACCATATACGTAAATAGTAACAGTAGTTTGAAAACACGCATTTATATTTTATTTTTCATGGGTATTACATTATCACCCCCTTTAAGAAATTCGGTCCTCCGAATTTAAATTACCTCAAGTCGTAAAAAGATGGGGATATCTAGAACGCATGTCGGCCTCGGCTTCCCATGTGGCTTCTTCGTGAGTTTGATTCCTCCACAAAACCTTGACGGATGGAATCTCCTTAGATCGGAGTTTCTTTACTTGACTATCGAGGATAGCTACCGGTATCTCCTCGTATGACAAGTTTTCATCTACTAGGATAGAATCATTCTGAGAAGGGTGAAGTATGTGAGAAGAGTCATGAACGTACTTCCTTAACATGGATACGTGAAAAACAGGGTGAATCCCTTCCAGATCCATAGGTAGGGCAAGCCGATAAGCCACTTTTCCCACTCGTTCTAGAATCTCATAAGGCCCGATGTATCTAGGACTCAACTTTCCTTTCCTTCCAAATCTCAACACACCTTTCATTGGAGAGACCTTAAGGAATACCATATCGCCGACTGAGAACTCCAAATCACGTCGTCTGTGGTCAGCGTATACCTTTTGTCTACTTTGAGCTGCTCGCATCCTATCTTGTATTGTCTTAACCTTGGTTAGGGCATCCTGGGCCAAGTCAGGTCCTAATGCTTTCGCTTCACCTACCTCGAACCAACCGATCGGAGACCTGCAACGTCTCCCATACAAGGCCTCAAAGGGTGCCATCCCAATAGTGGCCTGGTAGCTGTTGTTATATGCGAACTCTACAAGATACAAATACTTTTCCCAGCTACCACTGAAATCTAGAATACAAGCTCGTAACATATCCTCTAGCGTCTGAATCGTCCGCTCTGACTGTCCGTCTGTCTGTGGGTGAAAAGCGGTACTAAGGTCCACTCGAGTACCTAATGCCTCCTGAAAACTTCTCCAGAAACGAGAGGTAAATTGAGGACCTCTATCAGAAATGATAGATATAGGTACTCCATGCAACTTTACTATTTCTTTAATATACAATTGTGCCAACGTTACTACACCATAAGTGGTTTTGACTGGAATGAAGTGTGCTGATTTGGTTAGTCGGTCAACAATGACCCAAACTGAGTCATAACCTCCTGTGGAACGAGGTAGACCAACAACAAAGTCCATCGTCACTCGTTCCCATTTCCATTCAGGAATCTCTAATCGTTGTAACGAGCCTCCTGGCTTTAGATGCTCAGCCTTAACATGTTGACAGGTTAAACAACGAGACACAAATTCTACTATGTCTTGTTTCATTCCTTTCCACCAGTAGATCTGTTTCAGATCCTGATACATCTTGGTGGCTCCTGGATGTACAGCATATGCAGCACGATGGCCTTCTTCCATGATGTCTCGTCTAAGAGTTCCAACATGTGGTACACACAACCGTTGTTCAAAATGTAAGACTCCTGTATCGTCGAGTGTGAAACTATTCACTTCACCAATCTTCACCTTTTCCATAATTTGGACAAGCTCAGGATCCTCCATTTGAGATATCCGTATCTGGTCAACAAGGGAAGATCTAGCCCTGATATGGGCTAAGAATGATCCTGTCCTTGTAACCTCAAGAGTAGCACCTTTTGCTCTCATCTCTTGTAGTTCTTGGATCAAGGGTCTTTTTGTTACTGCTATATGGGCCAGACTACCCATAGATTTTCGACTCAAGGCATCTGCTACCACGTTCGCTTTGCCTGGGTGGTAAAGAATATTGCAATCATAATCTTTTAGTAATTCTACCCATCTCCTCTGCCTCAAGTTTAAGTCCTTTTGGTCGAAAATATATTTTAGACTTTTATGGTCAGTGTAGATTTTGCAAGTTTCTCCGTATAAATAATGTCGCCATATCTTTAAAGCGAAAACTACTGCTGCCATTTCCAGATCGTGGGTGGGGTAGTTTTGTTCATGTTTCTTAAGTTGTCTTGATGCATATGCCACTACCTGGCCATGCTGCATGAGAACACATCCCAACCCTACTCTTGATGCATCGCAGTATACTGTAAAATCTCCTGGTCCTGAGGGTAAGACTAATACAGGTGCGGAGATTAACCTTTTCTTGAGTTCTTGGAAGCTTTCTTCACAAGCGTCATCCCATTGGTACTTTACCCCTTTCCTAGTCAGTCGTGTGAGAGGGGCGACTAACTGGGAAAAATTTTGGATGAAACGACGATAATATCCTGCCAATCCCAAGAAGCTGCGAATCTCCGTGACGGAGGTAGGTCTAGGCCACATTTTGACCGCTTCTACTTTGCTTGGGTCTGCTTGGATGCCATCTTTGGAGATCACATGTCCCAAGAAAGTTACACGATCAATCCAAAACTCGCATTTAGAGAATTTGGCGTACAATTGATGATCCCTCAATGTCTGCAACACAACACGAAGGTGTTGTTCGTGCTCTTCTGAAGTCTTTGAGTACACCAGAATGTCGTCTATGAAGACAATGACAAATTTGTCTAAAAAGGATTTAAAAATCCTATTCATTAAATCCATGAAAGCAGCTGGTGCATTCGTTAATCCAAATGACATCACCAAGAACTCGTAGTGCCCATATCTGGTACGGAAGGCTGTTTTAGACACATCCTCCTCCTTGATCTTGAGTTGGTGATAACCAGACCTCAAGTCAATCTTTGAAAAACACTTGGCTCCTTGAAGTTGATCGAAAAGGTCGTCGATGCGAGGCAACGGGTATTTATTTTTGATAGTTACCTTATTTAGTTGCCTGTAATCTATGCATAGTCTCATCGATCCGTCCTTCTTTTTCACGAACAGAACAGGAGCTCCCCAAGGTGAATAACTTGGCCTTATAAAGCCTTTGTCTAGCAAGTCCTGTAACTGAGTTTTTAACTCTTTTAATTCTGTTGGTGCCATTCTATAAAGGGGTATGGAGATTGGGCGAGTATCTGGTGCTAACTCTATCTGGAACTCAATCTCTCGATCTGGGGGTATACCTGGTAGATCATCTGGGAAGACATCTACAAACTCCTGGACTACTGGAACGTCTTCTACTTTTAGTTTTTCTTTCTTAATATCTTTAACGAATGCCAAGTATCCTTTACAGCCCTTTCGCAATAAACGTTGGGCACACATTAAAGATATAAGATTCCCAGAAATTTCACTCCGTTCACCATGAAATACGAAAGAAGGCTCCCCCGGAATATTGAACTTAACTATCTTATTATAGCAATCCAGGGTGGCATGACAAGATGCCAGCCAATCCATGCCCAAGATGACATCAAAGTCTGTCATATCTAACAGCATTAGGTCTACTGTTGTATTTATTTCTCCGACTCTTACCTTGCAAGCTCTATAGCCTCGTTCTATTAGTAAGGTGCCTCCAGTAGGCGTAGTTACTAAAAACGGACATTCTAATCTAACAACTTTTTGCTTAAAGTTCTTAGCAAAGAATGGTGACACATAGGAATGCGTAGAGCCAGAGTCAAACAAAACATGTGCAAAATTTGATTCAATCAGAAGAGTACCTGCTACCACCGTATTAGACGCCTGAGCATCTTGACGGGTTAAAGCGAATACTCGAGCGTTCCCTCGGCCTGCTGAAGCCTGCCCTCGACCACCTTGTCCTCTGCCAGCACCTTTTCTGATTCCATTGCCTCCTACAGTTACAGGGGCTCTGTTGGCAACAGTAGCCTCTGATTGATTAGGGCGTACTGACCCTTGGCCAGATCTCGTGTAGAGTTGGGGGCAATCTCTTTTGATGTGGCCCTGTTGACCACATTGGTAACAGACCCTAGTGTTGTTGTTGACAAAACAAGCTCCGAAGTGATTTCTTTCACATTTAGAGCACCAGGGCCTTTGTTGACCCCCTGTACCACTTTGTTGACGCTGTGGTGCACTAGCAGTAGAGGCTGCACGTCCAGAACTCTCTCCGTGGTAGCGTGATTTCTCATCTTGCTTCCTCTTTCTTTTGTTATTCCATTTTTCTTTTTGCATATCTCTTTCTTCCATCATACGGGCGATGTCGACGGCTTCTGTGTAAAATGAAAAATCTCGTATTTTCGATCCCACCCTGTCAAATAAAGACTCTCGAAGGCCTTTAATAAATCGTCGGATGTTTTCTTTCTCAGTTAGGACCATGTGAGTAGCATATTCAGACAACTCTATAAACAGATTGTCGTATTCATCGACGGTTCGTGATCCTTGCCGGAGTGCCTCAAACTCATTCATCTTTGCTTCTCGTATACTCTCCGGAATAAATTGTTCTCGAAAAATTCTTTTAAAGTCATTCCATTTAATGGGTGGGGCATTTCTGGCCATGCCCTTCTTCCATGTTCGCCACCAGCGGTCGGCCTTACCTCTTAACTGAAAGGTAACAAGGGTTACTTTTCGAGGTTCAGGGCATTCTAACGTGTCAAGGATTTTCTCACAGTCATCTAGAAAACGTTGTGGGTCTTCATTAACATCTCCTGCAAAGGTTGGCGGATTCAGCTTCATAAATTCTGAGATTTTGACCTCTGTACCTACCCAATCCTGAGGAGGGGGTGGAGGTGGCATCTGGTCTGTCTCTTGTACTTTTGCAGCATGTACTGATGCCTGTGAGCCATCTTCAGATGATTGTCCCATCAAAAGTTCCTTTAGCCCATTCACCTCGTTCTGCATTGCAGCTAATGCTTCCATCACTACAGTCGCGTCAATTTGTGATGGTTTTCCAGCATTTCTTCCAGGGTTTTCAGTGGATATTTCTCTGTTTTGTGCATGGTTATCTTCTGCACGATTAGGCATCTCCAGTCTTGTATTTGCTGACTGAGCAGCTGGAGGGACCAAGGCCCTACCAGATCTTGTGCGGATTCCAGAAGCGTTTGATTTTCTTGGTGCCATCTAAACTTATTCTACAATTAAGAATAATATATATCGTCACTATTATGCTTCAAGTAAAGACACGAAAGAAATGGATTTTAATCTCTACAGGGCTTTTGGTGGATCTTCATCCTATGGTCGTGCTGCAGTCACGACAATAGGGGAAGGCCCACTAAAGACACCTTGCTCTGTAATCACTAGGAGACCTAACAACCTATGCTCTGATACCAACTTTGTCACGACCCATTTTCTAGGTACATGACCGGCACAATGATGAATATCCCATCACTGTAAGCCTTTCGATAAATTCTTCCCACAAGTAAAATCGTTAGTCATTATCTCTATATTCTCAAAATACCATTCCTTAATAAATACAAAGAAAATACATCAGATTTTCTTAATTAAAAATAATAGATCCTCAGTACGAAATACATTATCATACTGAAATACAAGCCAAATACCAAACCCCTGACCTAGATGTCCTAGACGGTTACAGAGCAACATACTGTATAACAAAAGAAGGGCCTACCCGACAGCGGGAAGGTCCAACGTGATCTACTCCTCTAGCGGATGTACTTCGGCGGCAACCTGATCTGAACAAAAAGTTTGTACAAACAGTGTGAGCTTTTAAACTCAGTGAGCAAATCGGCCTTGCGTTAATAAAATTCAAATACATCACCAGTCATGCAAGCATATCCGAAGGCTCAAACTCAACCAATAGACATAGTTAGAAATTACATACAAGAAAAATTCATCCAATTCAACAAACGATACTAGTACTCGTCAATGGCAATATATCCCGGAGAGCGCACACAGGCCGGCTCACCAATTTTGTATTTTTCCGCCATGACGCACAACCTCATCCTCTTAGCTAGGGCGCCTCACGGATTTATCACCAATCCGGGCTATATCCCTACTGAGGGAATCGTTGT
Organism: Biancaea sappan; assembly: GCA_037074585.1. Lineage (NCBI taxonomy): Eukaryota > Viridiplantae > Streptophyta > Magnoliopsida > Fabales > Fabaceae > Biancaea > Biancaea sappan. The sequence goes on from CM073499.1 coordinate 37,166,369, forward strand.
CTCCACACTCATTGGTCAAGACACCCTTTAACCCGGGTTTTCCGCCTTGCCGTGAGAGGGGTACTGTACCGCTCAATCACAATCAATAGTACAACAGTTCATATCATAATCAGAAGCACAATATAATACTCATCCATATAACAGGTATAGTATATAACTATATGATTCAAATTTCATATCATCATGAGATACTTGCTTTGTCTTATCCATACTTCTGGATTAATTATCTCATTATATTCGTCATTCTGAATCCAATTTCTCCCTATGAATCTTGGGAGTGTCCTACGACATACTTTTTATCACCAGTAATGCTAAAACTCTATTAAAACAGGGTCGTTTCACTCACCTGGATTCCGTACGAGTATCACTTCTCTAAATCGTTACGGACAAGAGTACGCAGGTGAATTTCAGTGTTCCGCTACAGAGATTTTCATGAAAGATTACAGAAAGTACGTTAAGATCATTTTCGTACTGATACTGTTCATACATACGGGTACTATTCATACGGTCACTATTCATACGTACGGTACTATTCATACGGTCACTATTCATACGTACGGGTACTATTCATACCGGAAATACAGAATACAATCTGTAAAAGAGTACACCAGGTAAGTTCCCAGGAAAGAGTGGAGGGTCACACTGGACACACTTAAAAACCAGGCCTTTCCTTAGCCAGAACTTTCCTAGACATGTATTCTCCACAGATTATATTCTATTTCGGTAATCAGAGAATCAAAATAACAGCTAACGACAGTTTTTCTGATGTGGAAGATCGGCCAAAGCCGCAACCACAGAGCATACTTAAGAAAATAACTTCTAAAATTTGAAAGACATAGAAAGGGCATAGTATCCTTACCTAAGCAAAAACGGAAAGGCCCAAAATCTCAGAAGCCTAGCGTCGGAGCAAGAGAAACTTAAGGAGGGAAGAAGAGAAGTTGAAGGTGTGAGTTTAGAAGTGAAATAGAAGGGCCTATTTATAGCAAAAGTCAAGGGTACTATTTGATACTATGCGCTAATAAAATATTCAATTTACTATTCATGAAAATGACATTTCTAATAATGCAGTTACTGTGCACCTTACGCGTACGATGGAAAATTTTCGTTTATTTACTATTAGAAACTTTAAAGGGAAAACTATCCTTTCACCTTAAACCTTTAAGTTTCTTTTCAATTCAGTCCTTTCAATTTAGTCCCTGAGGGTATTTTTACACATAAAACGTCATTTTCTCCTACAAACTTCTTTCTAGTTTTCTCTTATAACCAAACCACATCTAGTATTTGACATTTTGATTGTATAAATGAACAGTACCATATACGTAAATAGTAACAGTAGTTTGAAAACACGCATTTATATTTTATTTTTCATGGGTATTACACAAACAATCCAAAATTATAATTGTCACAAATGCAGAATTCATCAAAATAAGAACATGATATTTTTGTTATAATTATGTTATTTGCTGATCTTGATAAGCAATAAGAACATGTTATAAACAAAGAGATTATAGTATACCTTGATCCATTGTGACCCATTGACCTACAACAGTCTCTTCCGGGAGAGTATAAGTGGCTCTTTATCTCTCACTACTTTGGTCTAATGGATATTATGACAACACACTTCCTTGTTTTACCAAAACAAAGCCTCTTATATAACACAGAGAATTACTACCCAATATCGACCTCTTTTATAATAACACATCATCATTATTATTATTTAGAATCAGTCATCTACACATAAAATATTTTCATTAATACCCTAGATCAAACTATAAAATATATCAAATACGTCTCTCTACCATAAACTTTATGAAGATCTTATAATAAACCTAATTATAGATAACACTTAATATATGTTCTAAAAACATGTACACATATACAATCTTAATATGTAAGGCCACCCATATGATTGATAGTATATATATATATATATATATATATATATATATATATATATACAAACACAAAGCTAACATGTTTATGTCATTTTAGTCTTCTAAACAGGAGTATTCAAAGGTTCGGTTTAATGTGGTTTTGAGCCTAAACCAAACATAATCGGACTAATCAGTTTTCAAAAAAGATAGACTTGTTCGGTTTTATTTTTTGGATGGTTTGGTTTGATTTTGGAAAGGAAAAATTATCATAAAGTTCTTCTATAATATTTAAAGTATTTCATTATTATAGTTTGAAGAATTCTTTTGTAATATATTATTTTATGAACACCATAAGTACTTATTTTTAACTTTTTCATGACATTATATTTCTCCCCTTAGACCATCTATTAATAATTCAAATCATAACTTAATACATTTTTGTTAGTATATAAATTTGTAATAATATATCTCAATTGACATCTAATAATGATAAAGAAATAAAATTAATGCATTAATGTTTTTTTAATATAATATAATGTAATGTAATATAATATAATATAGTACAATATATATAAGGTTTGAACTAAACTAAATCAACAGCTGAACCGAACCGTTTGGTTGTCATATTTTAAAAACTGATTTAGACCTTTTTTTTTCTCTGTTTTGGTCAATTTGATTTGGTTTAGGTCAATTTGATCAGTTTGGTTTGATTTTGCACCCATATGTTCAAAACAATATATATATATATAAACACAAAGCTAACATGTTTATATCGTTTTAGTCTTCTAAATAGGGGTATTCGAAGGTTGGGTTTGATTTGGTTCTGATCCTAAACCAATTGGTTTTCAAAAAAGATAGACTTATTCAGTTTTATTTTTTGGATGGTTTGGATTGATTTTAGAGGGGGAAAATTATCATAAAGTTCTTCTATAATATTTAAAGTCTTTCATTATTATAATTTCAAAAATTCTTTTGTAACATATTATTTTATGAATACCATAAATACTTATTTTTAACATTTTCATAACATTATATTTCTCCCCTTAGATCATCTATTAATAATTCAAATCATAACTTAATGTATTTTTGTTAGTATATAAATTTGTAATAATATATCTCAATTGACATCTAATGATGATGAAGAAATAAAATTAATGCATTAGTGTACATTTTTTAATATAATACAATATAATATAATGTAATGAAAGATAATATAGTATAATATATATAAAGTTTGAACCAATCCAAATTGACAACTGAACAATTTGGTTGTCATTTTTAAAAACCGATTTAGGCCTTTTTTTTTTTGTTTTGGTCTATTTGATTTGGTTTGGGTCTGTTTGATTGGTTTTGTTTGATTTTGAGCACTCTTACTTCTAAAGATAAATTATAAAGGCTTCAAAGTTTTTTTACTCTAATTTCGTTCATAAATAGCTTTAGTGAACCAATGTGAATCCAAATAATTTGATACACATTTCTTTATAAGTTTTGAGTTCAAATCTGGTGAATAGAGAAAATTAATGCTAAGAGAGTTTTACACTTTTATGATCTAAATTGACTCATACTATCTTAGTCAAAGCCTAATAGATTTCTCTAGATACTAGTGGTTTCAACATAAATAAATTTAGTTAATGGAATGTTGACATGAATTTTTTTAATATTTTAAAAAAGCAAAAAGTTACAGGATTATGTTAATTGAGCCATTTAATTATAGATAAAATAAGGGAGAAGGATATTGTTGATAGAACTTTTATCTTGGAAGGACTAAATTGACAGAAATATAATAGATAAATAGCCAAATTCAAATTTTATCCAATCTATTATGGACCAAAGACAAATTTTTCCTCTAAATGATCACAAACTTTTTCATGGTGGGATACAATGAAGTGGAAAGGAGAAGTAATTGGAGAAACTATGATTTGGAGATCAGGATATGCTCCTAGTCTTGTTAGAATAAGAGCATAATGGCAATTCGCTGAACTGCTGCTAAATTAAATAGCAAAAGTTGAAATCGCCACTAAATAATAATTATTTTTTGTACTGTCTTTTCAATTGTGAAGATCGATGGTTCACAATTAAAATGATTTTTTTAAAAAAAAAAAAAAGAAAAAACAACAAAAAATAAGGACTCTTGACTTTCAAATTAAGGAGATCTTAATTCAAGGAATAGAACCCTTCTATATTAGAGGGGATCTTATTCCATGATTTGGAGGAGAGGCAAAATCTCCTTGAGCCTATAATCGCTTGGAAAGCAAACTAATTAGTGTCCCATAAAAGGACATGTCTTTTTTAGTGTGTATAGTGTCATTTCTTGACCAATTTTATTCCATTATTGAATGTACCTTAAGTCACATGCCCCTCTGTAAATCTTAGTAACTAATTGAGATGCATTATAATGTTTATCTAACTAATCATAACTGCAATCAAATAAAGATTTCAATCTCCAAATCTTGTTATTCGTTTTTGTCCTGTTAGTCTTAAAACCACTTGGTTTGCTATTTACATCATGAGATTCTAAAGCAATTTTGATTTTAAGTATTTAATCAAAAAAAGTAAATTATATATAGTTTGATATCTTATGAGTCGGTTCTGGTTCACTAGTAAGTAGTTTGAGATTTAATCTTTAATGATACACTGCAGTATCATTTTGTTAACTTAGGAACCTATTAAACTTTTGATTTCTTAATGAAATTTGGGCATATTTGGTTAATGTTCTTAAAAATAGTTTTTTGTTTTTAAAAATAAAAAACCAAAAAAAAAATAGTTTGGTTTATTGTTTTTTAAAAATATGCTTTAAAAATTATTTTTAAAACAGAAAAACTCGAACATATTTTACATGTTTTTAAAATATAGTAGTCTGAAAAATAGGCAGCGGCATTACTATAAATAAACACATTCATTAATGGCATATATATAATTACAACTTGTTTTAAAAAAAAGCTACTTACAATTCAAAATTTTCTATTATTCTTTAATATATATACATATACACACGTATATATACCTTTTTAAAAAAACCCTAAATTACTATAACAAATTTCTTTTTGCTAGTAGGCCAAGTTAGCTCATGAGAAGTTTAGTTTATCCCTTGTCCATTTCCTCTAGATTCTTTTGTTTTTTTTGTTTGGTACATTACCCTTGGACCTATCTAATTTTTTTTTGAATTTTGTGGTTTTCATTGAATTGAATCTGATTGTTTAGGAAGCCAATTATAGTCCAACAGGAAGGCCGTGACCATCCAGGTAATCTCTTTGCATGCTTTTCTTTGATTTTCCCGATTCGATTATCCTGGGATTCACCTGCTCCAATGCAAAACAAAACAAGCAGAGCGACACTACCCTTTCAAACAAATAAGATACCCCATAATCTTGTCCTCTTCCAAGTAACATGTTTGAGAACCCATTGCAGGTTCTCTTTCCAACTTGTGAGAAGGTCTCCAGTTTAATTCAACAACACTTTTTCTAATTTCATAGGCCTTCATTCGCTGTCACAACCAACTGTTTCTGGGAAAGCCCCTCTTTCTCCGTCTCTTCTTCCTCACTCAATCCCAAATTGCAAAACCTAATTCCTTCATCCGACCCCCCTCATGGTAGGTCATTCTCATCGCCTTGCGACTCTAAATTACAAAAAAATTTCCGTGACTTTCGTGTCGTGGAGCTGGATTTCGCGATTACTATTGTGGGCTTATGAATTGTTTTCTACTGTAGATATTATGTTCACAGTCGCCCATTATTGCTTTGCTAACTATGGCAAAGTTTATATTTGAGTAAAATACTCATTTAATCCAGAAAAGATAACAATTGTCTCCATTTAGTCTTAAAAACAAAATCAAGTGTCTTAGTTTAGTCTCAATTTTAATTGTTCAGTTTGTCAAAATCATTTTTGACAATGAAAATTTTAAGATTTAGTAACTGAAGATTTTTTTAATTCACCAACAAAAAAAAAATCAAATTGAAATATATGTAATCTTTTATAACTAAATTAAGATATTTGATCCTTTATTTAAGGACTACATTGAAAAAACTTTAATATTTTATGGACTAAATAAGTAATTTGCTCTTTATATTTTGCTGTTTTGTTATTATATGTATATTTTCTCCAATCTTACAACTCTTCATGTTTGTTGTTGGCATGGTAAAACTTGGTTAGTTAAAGGGGATTCACTTTAACTGTCAAAATTGTTGTATGTGCAATCATTTTTTGTGATGAATATACTGATATGCATAGTGAAATTTGGCTTTCTTATAAACTATCCCATTTTGCATTTGTGCAAGAGTAACTTTGGTAAGCTTTTGCAACGCTTGTTTGACTAATAAACTCTAAAAGCTTTGTTTTTTTTTGGTTAGTTAGAAATGAATTAGATGGAGAAAGAAATCGAACTTAAACTTGTTGTCACCATTTTGGCGATGTAGAAAGTTCAAGTGGCTCCAATTTCTCTTGGTCTAGTTTGCTGTTTGCTGTCAATAAATGGTTTTTGGGTATGAATAATTGAAGCAAATAAGTTTTTCGTGTATTGTCCTTCAGTCTTTGATGTTTGTACTATCATATATTAGATGATGCATCATGCAAATTTAAATGAACCAAAAAGTTGAATCCATTGAGAAACATCTGAAAGGTTATACTTGTGGAATGCAAGGTCCAATGCCGAGTATCCTCAAAGAACAATTTTACCTTGTATACATGTTCTCGAATTTCTATATGCTCTACTTCTCATGATTTGTTTTTACAGGGGAAATCTGCTACACAAGTCACTAAAGAGGAACTTGGAAGGCCAACTTGGACTTTTATTCATACTCTTGCTGCTCAGGTTGCCACTTCAAGTGATTTTATGATTCTACTTCCCATTGTTATTCTAATATTATGCTTCCACGTGTACTAAAATTTTCTTTCCCACCATACAAATATGAAATTGTTTTCTGTTTGAGAAGGTGACCAACAAACCAGTGCCCTTTTTCCTCCCCCTTTCGCCATCTTGCTTCATTTGAAATGCTATCTTATGTCTTATAATGTCGAAAGTAGTGATTGATTGTGATATTGCCTTTATACAGGATACCTCTCAACATCTTACAATAAGGCAACAACATCGGGAGCCTCTTGATGTCCCACTTTTTCATCTATGATACTGAAATCCTGACTTGAAAATCTCGGAATTATTCGTTTCCTTGCATCCATTTAATATGCTTAAAATGAAGGATTGTTGTTCTTTTCTCTTGATGCCTTTAAACTTAATAATCCCTATCTTCTGTTAGAACTTAGACTGTCAAATCGAACTTAGGCCCAAGAGCCGGCCCATTCGGGCGGCCTTGAATTTTAATTTTTGACCCATATTTATAGGCTTGTGACAGATTAGGCCTAAACAAGCTGGCAAGATCTATTTGACACTACTATTTGTCATAAATTGCATTTGCCGAGTACATGTATGTTATTTTATGTTAACTTTAGCATACTCTAGTTGAGCCTGCAGCACAACAACTTGCCCTAAGCAAGAATTAGCTTTCATTGTTCTAAATTTTGCTACATGTGTATGTTCATAATGTGAATTTAGTTGTACTTCATGTGCTTTTCTTTCATCAAAATATTTGGAATTCTCAATGACATGGTCTCTTTTTCCAGTATCCAGATAATCCTACAAGGCAACAAAAGAAGGATGTGAAAGAATTGCTATGGTCTTTTCCTCCTTTGCTTGTCCTTATTATACCATTGAGTTATGTCTCATTTCTCTTATGATCCAATTGACTCTACCCGTAGATAACTCATAAGCTACGATTTTTCCTGTAGATTATAAGAAATCGTTAACATGTTGAGTTTGGGATGTAGATGGGGATCTTATCTCGAATATACCCTTGCAAGGAATGTGCATATCACTTTAAAGAAGTTCTAAGGTATATTATTTTTCTCTCACCCATGGTCCAGCATTTCGTCATATATAGTTAGAAATATTTGTCCGTGCTTATTGTGTCTTCCTCCCTCCCTTCCCGTCATAACTCTCTTTCTCCGATTCTGTGTCTCCATTTTTTGTTCAAATTGTTAGACTAGCATTTTGTTAATAGAATTTTGGTATGAACAAGGATAGATTGATTAACTATGCTAAAAATGTGAAAGCCTTGATAAATATTAAAAGTTCTACTTAAAAATTGACATATGTGAGTTACCCATATATGTTGACTGATGTATATGAAGTGTTATTTTTTTTTTGGGGTCAAAAATTTGACTTTGATTTGTTGTCATTGTGTTTTTCCAAGGTAGGTTATTGTTTTAAGCTACTAAAACAAAGTCGAGAAAGTGCTCGAGTCCCAAGAGACCACAAAGTTGAACTTATTTTGTGTGTATTTGGGAGTTCGGTGGGTTCAATGTGGTTGAAAAAACTAGGTTTAATTAAACGTAGTTGAAAAAAAATTAGGTTTGAATGAACGTGGTTTATGTTTGGGAGACATTTAGACAAACGTAGTTTGGATCAGATAAACATGGTTTAGTGTAAAAATATAATGTTTGGATGTTCTTGTGCAAACGTGGTTTGAGATGTGTAATTACCAGAAATAGTATAAATTTTTTATTTAATTTTCTGATATAACATTATTATTTATTATCATTTATTTAAAATGAAACTTAATTTTTTTATTTATTTGTCTAATATTACAGAATAATCACTAATGAATTCTTTCTTTTTTTTATTTTGTAATTTACTAATTACTCACAATAAATTAAAGATCTCTAATTAAATTTTAAAACATTTTTCTTCTCAATTAAATTAATTTTATCTCTAACTAAATTTCAATACAATTTTTGTCTTCTCTATTAAATTAATTTTATCTCAATTAAAATTAATAAAAACAAACTTACAATAATTTAATGAAAACAAGCTTCTCATTAAAGAGATAAGACAAATATTTTTAAAAACAAGCATTCTATACTTAAAAAGTCTCACATTGCTTAAATCAAGAGAGGGATGAGGCTTTATAAGTGTGAATGTGATATTGAGGTCATAAAGGGTCAGGGAAGAAGTGGGCTCTTGCACACATAAGCCAACACAAATTAGAGCCAATAAAGTGCAAACCGAATGATTTCTCTCCCCCCCTGTGCGTGAAATATATGCGGTGTGGAACTATTTTTTTATTTTCAACTTATTGAGATAAATCTTATTTTACCTTTTTTCTTTTTTTTTTCTTCCTTTTTTCCCTCCCTCTTATTCCTCGGTTTCCTTCTTTCTTTTCCCCTTCTTCCTCCCTTGGACGCCGCCGTCCGATTCCTCCTCTGTTTCTTCTTCTTCCTTTTTCCCTTCCTCCCTAATCCTTCATCAGTTTCTCCCCTTTCATTACTCCTCAATTCCTCCTGCCCTTCCACTTGGGGGAAAAAAATCACAAAAAATAAACCAACCGCGTTGCCTTTGCCGGAAAAGCCAGAAGTACTCGCTGCAGGCTCAACCACGTTGCAAGACTCCCAACCCCGGTTGACGCTCAACGTGGTTCGACCACCGATTCTCCCAAACATCCTCCCTTCCAGCAAACCGCGATTGCCGCCACTGTAAACGGAGGTCCGGCAGCTTCGACGAGCAAACAAACACACCCTTTATCTGTTCTTCCCCATAATTGTTTCCCCAATTAAAAATTACAAATCATCTTTATCATTTTGTTTCTAATAGCTACACATCTTCATTCATTTGAAATTATGTTTTAAGTCTTTTGTTTTACTTAAAGGCTATTATTCACGAATGATAAGTTGTTTCTGATTGCCTAGTTCCACCAAAACTGTAGAGTCATGTTCGCAGTTCTAGGTCAAAGAAGGTGTCTTTTATTCCTTCTATTTTTATTTCTTTAATTAGTGTAGTTGTTTGTAAACTCATGTGAAAAGAGACTTCAAATGGTAATGCAAAAATTAACGAATTCTTATGTGAAATAATAATTGATGATTAAGTATAGTTACGCAAGTATTGCCTTATATGGACATCTTTACGTGTAAAAATATGTTATAAGCATGCCAATGGTTAAAAATTGATGCACATAAATAATTAAGGAGTGTCGTATTCCATTATTATATCCTAACTATACATAGACCTCTAAAGTCTAAACCAACTGGAGGGAAACTGCTAGTGGTCGAAACTTCAGTTCAGGGAAGTCAAAGAAAGAGAAGAGAGTCACTTCATTAGCATGTTTTCCAAACCTTGTACTAATCATGAATTATGGCCACTCCTTGATTTTCCAAAATTTATGAAGTTATACTAGCATTTTTGAGATTTGACTAAATTACATCTACATCTAATGCTCATTAGTTCAAAAATTACATTCGCCTCTCTTTAACATTTGAAAATATATATTGCAAAAACTACCTTTCAATATTCTTTCCATCAATGAAATTAATTTTTTTTACACAATATATATGTTCCTTCCAAAAGTAAAAATTGCTGAACAATGATATCAAATAAAAAAAAAAGTCTCATGTTGGAACTTGACACCGATGTATCTGCCATTACTATTAGGTTAACAATAAATTCACAATCTCATAATATGCAAGACGTTAACTATATTGGAAAAAAAAATATGAGAGAAGTTTTACAGTATATATTGGGAAAAAAATTGTATCATTCATAATTCACCCATAATTTCAGTAGGGAGTATTTTAATTTACTCATATTTATAAGCACAAAGGGGTTTAATAGAGAGAGATGAGACAAGACATAGATATCATAGAACTGATGTCCACAAGCAAGATCTTAAACAGGTGACAAAGGTGGTTGTACACAGTGGCGGAGCCACATACGTTTGAGGGGGTGCAGCTACACCCCCTGGATTTTACATAACCATATGTAAAAAAAAAATTTCATTTTGCCCCCCCTCTTGGTTTTTTTTAAACCCCCTTAGTATTTTTTTTAAACCCCCTTAGTATTTTTTTGAATTCCTTTTTTGAATTCCTTTACCACATTCAATTCCTTTCTTCAAATCTGGAGTGTGGTGATTCATAATTTTCTTTTAGTTTAGTCTTGAGTTTGTTGACCACCTACGCTGTGAAGATCGGGCCATCCTAGAGGTTTCTCATCATTTGGTATCAAAGTAGTTGGTTGACACGGTAGGCCTGGTTTCTATTCAATTTATTTCTCTATTTAATACCTTTGTTGTCCTATCCCCTTCTTGCTTCTATCTAATTTCAAATTTCCAAGATTTCCTCTCTCTTTTTTAGTGTGCAAGATTTTTTTTTTCTTCCCTTAGGATGGCCATCTTTCTTGTACATTCAAAATTTGACTATTTTGTGCACTACATTGAAAAAAAAAAGGATATTTCATTACCAGAAAAAAAAAAGAATATTTCATTACAAAAGAAAAAAAAGAATATCATTACCAAAAAAAAAGTCTGGTCTGAGTTAAATAGTGTAACATCAGCTAATTGATTTTGCCCTCAAAGTCCTTTTGGTTCAACAAAAATTAAAATCTTGTCTTGCACTACTAAGGAATTTCCTTTCTTTCTATTGAATTCTCTGATAGAGCTTTTCTTTAATTGTGACCTAGTTTAACCATTTCCATACTTTGACCATCTACTTTCATGTGCTTGGGTGAAGTTGAGAAATTGGCAATTCTTGAATCACTCAACAAGGATTTAGGTTACTAAGAGCTTAGGAAGATATTGAGGGATTTGAGTGTTAGTGAGATTATTAATAGTGAAGTGCAAACACTGAGGTAAGAAAAGAATGAAACACTAAGTATTTGGTGAAATCCCATATTTTGTTTATTTTTTTTCACACTAACATGGCAGGAAACCAAGATGAAGATATTTCAGAAGTACAACTAGCTCCTATCCAAATGCAAGCATTTGTGAGCCATCTTGAAAGGATGTTTGACAGAAAGCTAGAAGGATTTTTTGAACATTTAGATAACATGGAGTACCAAACTGCTACATTATCAGCCTCTCCAAACAACCTAAGATGAAATGAACAGCCCCATGGAGATACGAAGAGTCAAGTTGAGGACGATGAATCTATTGGGTATTGACCAAGAAGGAGATTTCATCACAAGGAGGCACAGAGCTAGAGAAGAAGACCTTGGTGGAATCAAAGTCAAAGTTCCTTCATTTCAAGGCAAAAATGATCCTGAGGTGTACTTGGAATAGGAAATGCACGTAGAGCAAATCTTCTCTTGCCATAATTACTCCGAAGGTAAAAAGGCGAAACTTGCAACTCTTGAATTTATTGATTATGATCTTGTTTGGTGGGACAATATATAAAAAGAAAGAGCTCATTATGGAGAGTGCCCTATTTCCACTTGGGAAGAAATGAGAAGGAGGTTCATCCCATCCTATTTCCATAGAGAACTACACAACAAGTTGTAGCTTCTCACTCAAGGATCAAAGAGTGTAGAGTATTATAAGGAGATGGAGGTTGCCATGATAAGAGCCAACATTGTGGAGGATAGAGAAGCAATAATGGCTAGCTTCTTACATGGCCTCAATTGTGACATAGTTGATGTAGTGGAGATGTATCATTATATGGAGCTTCAAGAGATGCCCTATCAAGCCATCAAAGTAAAGCAACAACTCAAGAGGAAGAATAGTGCAAGAAAAAGCTCCAATTCAAATTCCTTTAACTCTTGGAGGCACAATTCAAAGAAAGATACCCCTTCTACTTCAAATTCTAAGGAAGTCGATCCAAAGAAAATTGAAAAGCTAGCTACTCTTTCAAAGAAAACTCAAGCTGATCCTAATTCTTCAAGGAGCTATGACGTAAAGTGTTTTAAGTGCCAAGGAAGAGGCCGCATCTCCATGAGCGCCCTTACCAGCGCACCATGATCCTTAACAATAATGGAGATAGGGAGACTGAAGAAAAAATAATAGAGGAAGAAGAGGAACTGATTAATTATGAGGGAGAAAGTGCAATTGAAGGAGAGCTTCTTGTGACTAGAAAATGATGGAGAATGAAAACAACTAAAGAGAAAACTTAGCATCCAAATGATGGAGAATGAAAACAAATAAAGAGAAAATTGGTTACACACATGCTGCTTAATTCAAGACAAGGTATGTAGTGTAATCATAGATGGTGGCAGTTGTAGGAATGTGGCAAGTGTTGAGTTAGTAGAAAAATTGAGGTTACCAGCATTCAAGTATAACCGCCAATACAAGCTTCAATGACTCAATGAATGTGGGGAAATGAAGTTGACTAAACAAGTGAAAGTTGTTGACCTTAAGGCTTTATGTCATAAGTTTTGATGATGACAAATGTATTTGAAATGTAGCATTGATATATATAAAGGTTAATTATCATATATATGCTACAAGTATTTAAGCATGACTATGTTATTTAATGTGTAATGTCTTATATATTAATCATGCTATTTATCATGAATTGAGCTAACTATTTGGTTTGTAAGTAAGATATATTTTATAGGTTGGTTCAAAATAGGAAGAGTGAGCATTGGATTGAAGAACAAGGAACAGCAACATCATGCCTCACTCAAGGAAAGCAACATGCAAGGATAAAGTTCCAAAGAAATAAAGAACTAGAAGATTTGAAGTCTTGGAAGCTTTGATGCATCAAGTTAGCCTATGTGTTTACATTAGATATATTCTAAATAGGCTAGTAAACTTGTGTAACTCAATGATTAAGATTTTCATACATTGGCTTAAGCTTTTTGAACAAGTATCACATGATTTGAACAAAAAGATAGTGAGATATGAAATTTTACAAAAGTTAGTTTTTGACCTTTGGTCATTCTTTATATCATATCTTCTAAATGAAAAATCATTTTTTCAAGTATCTTAATCTTATTTGATAGTAGACTCAAAGAGATTTCCAATGGTATATTATTTATTTAAAATGGAGTCCAAATGAGAAAGATATGACCATTTAAACTAAACTCTGAAAAACTGAAAGTTGACTTGGCTATACTCAAGAATTATTTTATCTTGACCTTCAGTCAGTATTTTGATCATATTTTTTAAATGAAAAATAATTTTTAAGTGAAACTTGTCTCATTTGAAATAAGACTCCAAGAGCTTTCTAATGATATATTATTTGTTTAAAACGGAGTTCAAATGAGAGAGTTATGAATTTTTAAAGTGAGCTTACAAGTTTCAAGTTAACAGGATTTTTGATAGAGAGCAATCAGTCGACTGATAAACCACGATCAGTCAACTGATAGCCCAAAAAACTATCTAACGGTCATATTTTTGTGTCTAACGGATATATTATCAGTCGACTGATAGACTTACGATAGTCGACTGATTACACCTGAACTGCATTTTTAAGTGTAGTAACAGCTATAAACAGCTATATTTCAATGGAGCCTACCTTAGATACACATTTTATGTTAGAACTCAGTACTACAATGATATATTAACATATTCTATCATTTTTGAGAAAAATCCACACATTCTTGAGCCAATCTTGCATATTCTCTATCGTTAGAGTTATTAGAGCTTCATTTGTATTCATCTACTTTTCAGAGAGAGTTTCTTTGTGTTGTTGATTTTGATCAACACATATATTATTCTGAGTTGAGGTTAGCAAGTACCGGAGTTGGAAGAACTTGCTTTGGGTTGAGGAGGAACCCAGATTCATAAATTCTCCGTTATGGATTCGCAAATACCCAGATTGAATTTGCGTAGTTATAGTGGTTTGCAAGTACCCGGATTAAACTTGCAATTATAGTGAAAATACTCAAGTAGTCTCTTGAGGACTGGATGTAGGCTTTGAATTAGCCGAACCAGTATAAATTTTCGAGTTTGCTTTCTCTATCCCTACTCTATTTACATTTGAAGTTAATTTATTAATGCTTTGTATTTATATTTGATTTTTACTTCAAGCATTAATTAATTTGTGTAGATTTATATTTGCTCTGTAATTCCTTGCACTATAAAATTATTCATCTTGATAACACTTTAATTTTCTGAATTAATTTATTATCTTTAGCATTGTCCAATTTCAGAAAATCATTTTAACTTCCAATTAAGTTTTGTTGAAATTTTTATAAAACCCAATTCACCCTCCTCTCGGGATCCAACCATTTCTTTCAAAAGTATTCTTTTCTATTGGCAAATATCGAGATGAAGTATTATGTGACATTGTACCCATGAAAGCATGTCATCTCTTGTTAGGTAGGCCTTGGCAGTATGATAGGCATGTCACACATGATAGATTCTTAAATTGTTCTTCTTTTGTACTCAGAGGGGTACCTATAACCATTCTTCCTATGACACCAAAGCAAATTTTGGAAGATCGAATAAAAAGAGAAAATAAAATAGAGAGCCTTAGTCCTTATGCTGTTCCAGTGTTGCTTGTACCCAAGAAGGATGGCATATGGATGATGTGCATTGATTGTAGAGCCATTAACAACATAACAATAAGATATCATCATCCTATTCCTAGGTTAGATGATATGCTTGATGAATTGTTTGGTTCTACTATCTTTTCTAAAATTGGCTTAAAAAGTGGCTACCATCAAATTAGAATGAAAGAAGGAGATGAATGGAAAACAACATTTAAGACTAAACATGGACTTTATGAATGGTTGGTTATGCCTTTTGGGTTAACTAATGCACCTAGTACATTCATGAGGTTAATGAATCATGTTTTACGTACTTACATGGGTAAATTTGTGGTAGTATTTTTATGATATTCTTGTATAGCAAAACTTTAGATGAGCATGTGGATCACCTTAGAAAAATTATAAAAGTTCTTAGAAAGGAAAATTTTGTGGTAATTTGAAGAAATGTGATTTTTGCATAAACAAAGTTGTTTTTCTTGGCTTTGTTGTAAGTAATAAAGGTATAGGAGTTGATGAAGATAAGATCAAAGCAATTCAAGAATGGCCAACTCCTACCACCATTGGACAAGTAAGAAGTTTCCATGGACTTGCAAGCTTCTATAGGAGGTTCGTGAAGGACTTTAGTACTCTAGCTGCACTCTTAAATGAATTGACTAAGAAGAATGTTTAATTTAAGTAGGGAAATGCTTAAGAGAAAGCCTTCCAAAACCTTAATGATAAGCTCATTAGTACACCTTTACTAGTTTTTGTTGATTTTGGTAAGACTTTTGAGATTGAATGTGATGTTAGTGGAATTGGCATAGGAGGTGTACTTATGCAAGAAGGTAAGCCCATTGCATATTTTAGTGAAAAACTAAGTGAACTCACTCTTAACTATCCTACCTATGACAAAGAGTTGTATGCATTAGTTAGAGTGTTGGAAACTTGGCAACATTATTTGTGGCCTAAAGAATTTGTGAGTCATTCAGATCATAAGGCTCTCAAGCATATTAGAAGCCAAAGCAAGCTGAACAAAAGAGCATTCTGGTTGTTGAAAGAAGCATATTTGAATCCCTTATTGTTCTTTGCTATTGTGTTTTGAATGAACACTTTTATTGGCCTAGAATGCGTAGAGATGTTGAGAAATTTATGGGAAAATGCATTGTTAGTCATAAGGTTGTATACTTGCCTCCTTATTCCTAATGTACCTTAGGAAGATATTTCAATGGATTTTATTGTGGGACCACCTAGATCTAAGATATGGAGAGATTCTATTTTTGTTATTGTAGACAGATTTTCCAAAATGGCACACTTTATTCCATGTCTCAAAGTTGATGATGCTTCTAACATTGCTAATTTGTTCTTTAGGGAAGTTGTGAGGTTGCATGGGGTGCCAAGAACCAATGTGTCTATTCAGGATACTAAATTCTTAAGTTATTTTTGGAAGACTTTGTGGAGCAAGCTTGGAACCAAAGCGTTATTTTCTACCACATGTCATCCACAAAATGATGGACAAACCGAGGTTGTGAACAGGACACTTTCTTCATTGTTTAGAACGATCATAAAGAAGAACTTGAAGAATTGGGAGGAGTGCCTACCACACGTTGAGTTTTCTTACAATAGGGCCATTCATTCCACTACAAAATTTTCACCATTTGAAATTGTTTATGGATTTAATCCTCTTGCACCTATTGATTTGATTCCTTTACCTTTGTAGGAAAGAGTCAATATGGATGGTAAAAAGCATGTTGAATTCATTAAGCAAATTCATGAGAAGACAGGACACAACATTGAAAGGATGACCCAACAATATGAAAAACGTGCTAATAGAGGAAGAAAATGAGTAATTTTTAAGCCTGGAGATTTGGTCTGGCTGCATCTTAAAAAAGAGAGGTTTCCTGAAAAACGGAAATTGAAACTCATGCCTAGAGGGGAAGGACCTTTTCGAGTCATTGAGAGGATTAATAATAATGCATACAAGCTTGAATTACCATATGAGTATGGAGTGCATGCTACCTTCAATGTTTCTAACCTTTCTCCTGATTTTGATGTAAATTTAGAAGAGTCGAGGACGACTCTTTTTTCTAGAAGGGGAGGATGATATGAACTTGACAACTACTTTGGAAGATCAAGAAGAAGAGGATTTGAGTCTTGGTGCTAGCCCATTAACAAGACAAAGGTTTAAAATGATACAATAAGCAATTAGGGAACAAGTCAATGCATTGCTGGCCCAAAACACTAGTGTCCAAAAAATGGAACGAAATAAGGCTTTAATTATGCTTATTCATGCCCAAGAATATCAAGGCCCAACATGAAGTGCTTCATCATTTAAATCTAAAACTTTTTGGAAGAACAAGAGTCAAAAAACAAAATTTTCTTATTTTTGATGGAATTTTTGTACATATTTATAAGTCTTATAAATGTGAAAGTCTTTTGGTGTTCTTAGGTCAGTTTTTATTCTTTTAATTACCATAAATCAATATAATAGCCCATATAATTTCCAAGTCTCCTAATTGTTATGTATTAGTGTTTTTGGTGGTCTTTAATTGGTGTCTTTTGGTTGTCTTTGAGTTATGTATTGCTCTACTTATAAATAGAACATGTATTTCATAAGAAATCATATTAGAGTTTATGATAATTGCATTAAAAAATTTTCTCCAATTGAATGAGAATTTGTTTATTTTCTTTTACTCTTGTGGAACCTTACTTTGTTAATCTTCTTTATAAGATTGGTGATTCAAATTTACAAAAGCCCCTAATTTGTGCTGCAACCCATGTGCGTTGTTGTATAGATTGGTTTATTTCGTGTTCATGGTTAGACAAACGTTCTAAATAACAGGTCTCATTCTATATAGCATTGTTTGGGGATTTGTTCATTTTAGTTCATTGAATCATTCCAAACCAATGCTTACCACATTTAATTCCTTTTTTCAAATTTGGAGTGTGGTGATTCATAACTTTTTTTTTTATTTTAGGCTTGAGTTTATTGACTGCTTACATCGTAAAGATCGAGCTACCCTAAAGGTTTCTCATCACCCACATCACTCCCCACTTGCGCCCCACGTGTCCCCCACCCCTCACATTGCATCCTCCGCAAAACAACACTATTCAATTTAATTATTAAAATAATTAAATATTAAAAATTAGTTTCTTGAAATTTTGTTTTGATTTTGATTTTGTCTCTATAATTTTGTTAATATAAATTTTGAAAATGAATATTTTATGATATGATTACATTAAATTTTATAATATAATAACAAAATAAAATTAATTTGAAACATATATAAAATTTTAAGAACTTGATTATGAGCAATAGCATTTGAGGCTTGCAACGTTAGGTTGATGAGTGCTCTTGACCTCATTGCTTATTGGAAACGAGTAGGATATACTTATATTCATATTGAGGTTATTCGGCGTGTTCTTATTTTTCATGGGCAATTAATTATTTCAATTTTACCTTTAAAATATTAATTCATTTTAATTTGATATTTTGTTACTAAATTTTAAAATTTATTATTTTTATATCTCAAAAATTTGTTGCTAAATGATACTTTTAATAAAAAAATGAATTAAAATTGAAATAAATAAATTTTTTTTAAAGATTACATTAGGACATAGATCCTTTGAAGATCAAATAAGACGACTATAATACTTCATAAATAACATTTGTAATTTACTATTAAAACAACAATAATTTTTCAATTGTCAATTTTATAATGAAGTGGTATAAAGTTAGATATTATAAATAGGGATTAGGGTTCAAACTATTTGGTGATAAAAAAAATTTCAAAAAGAAGTTATTTAATGTAAAAGATAAAAAAGAAATAATTACTATTTATAACAAACTAGTATTGTGACCCGTGCAATGCACGGATAAATCACAACTCTAAAAATTTTTGTAACTTATAAAAAATAATAATAATTACAATTGATTTATACGAAATTTATGAGTTATGATATATACTTTTTAAACGCAAATATTCTGATTTGATTTATCAGTTCTATAATTAAATCTATTTTACCTACTCAAACTTTAATTTGAATTGATTTATTTATTTAATAGAATAAATTTAAATGAATAAAATAAGTAAATTTGTTAATTTGCAAATTATTTGTTATTTGTTATAAATTATTTGTTGCACAGATTGGTAATTGATTGAATATTGATTTTATCTTTACTTCTGAATGTATCTTTTTTGTTCTAATCGGATCCAAAGAAGAAAAACACTAAAGGTTGTTGCTACATTTGGATTGGATCTCTATGCCTCATATTTCATCTTTCAAAAATCTAATTTTCATCTCTTTCTTTAGTCAATAGATTATGATTTAAAGATTCATATTTTAAACTTTGATTTCTATTAAATTAAGAACTATTTTGGAAAGAAATCAAAATAAAGTCAAATAAAGTAAATTTTTTAATTCACATGTCAATTACATAATCAAATTTATTGTACTTACTAAAAAATCCTCTAAGACACTACAATGGTTAAATAACAAAAGGTAATTGTTTTTGAATTTCAATTCAAATAATTTAAATTAATTCAAATCAAATAATTAATATTATGTGATGTCATTAATTTACCAAATTTATTAATTTACTTAATTTATTTATTCATTCAAATCAAATGAAATAACGAAATTCACTAATTATTAATCTCACTAATTAATAATTATGATAATATATTATGATAAAAATATATTCTTCTATTTACTTTAACAATGACCCACATAATATATTAAATATATTGGGACCCTCATAATATGATAATAATACTATAATTTATAAATTTATGAAATTTATGAGACTTATGAGTTATGATATATACTTTTTAAACATAAATATTCTGATATAAATTTTAATTATTTATACAAATATAAATTATAAATTTTAATATAAAATGTATGATAATAAACGACTATATTATATTATGATATAAAATAAGCTATCAAATGGAATAAAATAAAGAGATATATGTGTAATCAATAAAAAGTTTTAATTTAAAATTTTTTGCAAAAAAAATAATAATCAAATTAAAAATATTCATATGGAATATATGATATGTATGGTCAAGAATTAATTTCAAAATGCTTTGATCCTCGTGCATGTATATTTCAACAATTTATTATGTATATATTTCAATTAAAATCAATTCAAATCAAATAATTCATTTAATGTGATGTCATTAATTATCATACAGTGACCAAATAATAAAGGTAATTGTTTTTTTAATTTCAATCAATTCAAATCAAATAATTAATATTATGTGATGTCATTAATTTACCACATTTATTAATTTACCTAAACAAATTATAATACGTGTATCAGTTTCTAATTCAAAGTTTTCCACTATCTCATAATTCAGACAATGCAACTACAAAATATAATTTCAGGGATACTGTGTGTAACAGTATAGCACAAGGTTCAAGTTTATATGAGATCAATTGTACAGGAAGAATCTACTTTGAAAGTTAGATAAAAAAAATATTAAGATCTGATAAACATGAAAATTTACATACCTTGAAAAGTTCAAAGGGATTATCTCGGTGATAAACACCACTCTTCTTACTATTGCTAATAGGAAAGCACCTGTATTTGAGATATATGAAAAAATGGGTTTGAATTTTGAGATAAGAACTACTATGATTTTGAGGAAAATAGAGATGAGTCTCTAAGAATATTGAAGCCCATGCAAATATGAAAAAAAAATTCATAGAGTAAAGATACATGTTAAAAATAGAAGTTTTACAAAACGTGTAAGAGAAGTGATAATAGACTTACAACACAAACCAAAAGAACTTAATGCTTTTGAGCTTCTTCTTACAGGAAAATTTGCACCTCTTAGAAGAAACAAATTGTTGCAGTAATAGGCATGAAGATTGAGCAGATAGTCTGCCAAAGCTATGGAGGAACACGGTGCTAGGGAAATAGTGCTAGTTTATTGGACTATGATATTTTTCTTCGATTCAGAAAAAAGTGGCAAAGAAATAATATCAATCCATTGTATCATGAAGAAAAGTACCTAAAGGAAAAAAAAGATTGGAGCTTTAAGATGTCATATCACCAGGTGTCAGTTAGGTTCCTGATCGATGGAAGAAGGTGATCAAATGGCGAAAGATGAGTAGCGAGAGCTTGGTTGGGAGAAAAATCGTTGTCGAGTTGTACCAGTAGATTTAGAGAAGGAAAATGGACATGTATGATGGAAAACAAAACTCTGTAGTTTATGACTTCTGAAGCTAGGTATATAACAATTAATTATTTGATTATTTGTATATAATATATGCTAATTTACCAAAAGACAATACATTATATTTCAATCGAAAAGTTTATCTAATTTATCAATTATATAACAATTATATACCAATTATATAGTAATTATATCAATTATATAGTAATTTACCTTATTTTTTTCAAATTCATTTAATGTGATTACATAGCAATTTACCCTAATTTTTTTCAAATTCATTTAGTGTGATGTGATTAATTTGCCTAATTTATTCATTTAAATTTATTTTATTATACAAAATTTAATGATTTACTGACAATTAATGACTTATAGTGGAATTGTTTTAGTCTATTATATAGATCACACCAATTTGCATTTAATATATTGAAATTATTTAATTATTTAATTATTAATTAAATTTATGATAATTCACAGTTTTAAAATGAATAGTTTGAATTCATTTGAATATAAATTTTTCAAATTCATTTAAATGCATTATAGAATCAATCATGCCAATTTGCATTTAATATATTGTAATCTTTACAAAATTTAAAATAGTACATCTCAAAAGGGCTAATTAGAATAAATTTAATGTGGTGTTATTAATAAAAATGAATTTATTCATTTAATTTTTATTTTTATTTATTAATTTTATTATATGTTATTTAATGACATCTATGTAATTAATGTTTTAGAGTGAAATTGTTTTAATCTATTATATAGATATATAGATTAATGATTCACATTGCTAGAACAATATAAACCGGGAAAAAAAACTTAAATTTTTATAATTTTATTATTAAATTTATTTAATTAAAATGTGACAAGTGCACGACTATCTAATCAGGATATAAATAAGTATATAATTTTTAAATAATAATATTATATTTTTTTTACAACTCATTAATTCAAGATTAGTTTTTTAAAGAATACACATATTTTTCTAGTAAAAAATCTAATAGCCAAAATTGTATTTTGAATATAGATATGACAATATAACCAAATCTGGTCCGAAAATGAAACCTGGGCCTGACGTCTGACGGGCACAGCATCGGAGGGCCTTCATGGATTCCATCGAACGGTCTCCATTCTACGCCACGCCGGATAAGAGCGTATTTGTGCCAGCACAATCCGAATTTAAAAGATACTGTTTGTGTTAATTTATATAATGATCTAACAATTTAAATATTAAATAACAGATAATTTTTTTTTAATAAAAAATTAAAATTAAAATTATTAAATCTATAATTTTACGGTCTAAATTAAAACAAATATAAATACTTATAAATACAAACACTGAATCTCATTTTATGCCAACATGGGCTGTCTTGGCACAAAAAGGGAAGCGACAGCTTTGGCATCAATAATCAATCGCACATGCCCAAGGGGGTGGGCCCCACTGGCTTTTGCTGATATCAGTGGGTGTGAAAAACGAATTTTCAATTTAGTTTTGAAAGTCAGCCTATTTAATTTATTAATTTTTAACGATTTAAATTTTAAAATATTATTTTTAGAAAAACTTAAAAAATAAAAATAAATTTTTGAAAAAATATAAAAATTAATAGTTTAAATAGGTAAAACCTTGAAAATTAAACAAAAAAATTCGTTTTTCGGTAGGTGTGGTCCGGTCTCCAATGACGTGTCACACCAAGGCGACTCTGAGCCGATGTGGGACCCACGGGGCAACGACTGGCTCATCCACTACTATCATCACGCGAGTCATTTTCTAGATTACCGTAAAGTGATCCACGTGTCAGTTCCGCATCCATGTGGGACGGTAACCACGTGGCCCGTAATTATTCGATTTCCTGCTTCCACGTCTCGTTGCGAGGATGCATCGATATTTTATCACCATTTGGAATATTTTAACTATTTTTAAAGACTAAATTCCATTTCCATCTCTCATAAATTTTTAAAACTACACATTTCTCTCTTTTATTTGAAAGGTACAACTTGTTTCTCTTGCAATTATAACAATGTTATACTTTATTTTAATTTCGTATAATATGTAGTTTCTTTTATAAAAAATATAATACTTTATATCTTATTCTGATTAATAGTAAATATATTATTATAATATATAAAAATTGATGTTTTTAGATTTACCGAAAGTATTTAGGTCAAAAAATACATAACATTAAAAAATTTATTGAATGTCAAAAAAAATTATCGCAATGGATTTTTTGATAAAAAATAAAATTAAATAAAAATAAAATTTATTTTATAATTAAAAAAGTACATTTAAAAAAAGAGTGATACGTAATTTAAAAAACTCATAAAAATGGGGAATCCAATTTATCCATTTTTAAAATTGGCTTTGAAGGGGGAAAAGGAAAGGTTAACAGAGAATATTGGTATATGATGTCAAAATAAAGGCTTAGAGACTCACTACAAGCGTTGATTTTATAATTTTGAAAAAAAAATAATTAAACAAATTAAAAATTTTATTTAATAAATAATTATCTGACATTCAAATACTAAATTACAGTGTTGATTAATTTGAATTCAAATTATAAATGAACGACTGTGTTTTGTATAAACGTTTATATCATTTTTAGTAGTCTTGCGTCGTTTTTAAAGCAAGTTAGTTTTCTTTTTTGTTAGTAGTAAATAGCCGTTTTTGTGTTTTCAGCAATATAAAAGAGACGGGTTTCCAGAAATATATCATTCACTTACTGAAATAATAAAAGTTTTTTTTTTCAGTTTTCTATTTTCTTACTCTTGTTCATATAGAACTACGATAAATTCTCTCCTTCAATTAACCTAAGTGATAAAATGAAAAGTTCAGGATCAATAAAAGTTGTCCAGGAAATTCTTATAAATTAAGTGGATTTCAGTATTCTAAAAATAATAATACTCCTACTCATGAACAAATGCTAATAGACATAGCGAATATACTTTAAACAATAATTGCGGCATTTCATTATTTCCTTTTCAATTTACAAATATATTACATGTTCAGTTTTTATTGCAATTTTATTTTGCCAGTGGCTAAATTTGTATACTGCCATTGGGTACAGTTTTGTTGGAACATTGTAGGAAGTAATTTAAAAATATATCAAATTCATACGTTCAAATTCAAAATTTTATTATATAATCAGATATAATATGAAATAAGATAATAGAATATGATAAAAGATCATGATTATTTTAATCATATCAATTTTAATTTTATGTAGCAAACTCATTGTGAATTAATAACTGTTGAAATATTCTCATAAAAAAAATAACTATTAAAATATATAAGATAAAATGTTATATTAGCTATTGTCGAGAAATATTTGAATTATATTTTTGTCACGACCCATTTTCTAGGCACATGACCGGCACAATGATGAATATCCCATCACTGTAAGCCTTTCGATAAATTCTTCCCACAAGTAAAATCGTTAGTCATTATCTCTATATTCTCAAAATACCATTCCTTAATAAATACAAAGAAAATACATCAGATTTTCTTAATTAAAAATAATAGATCCTCAGTACAAAACACATTATCATACTGAAATACAAGCCAAATACCAAACCCCTGACCTAGATGTCCTAGACGGTTACAGAGCAACATACTGTATAACAAAAGAAGGGCCTACCCGACAGCGGGAAGGTCCAACGTGATCTACTCCTCTAGCGGATATACTTCGGCAGCAACCTGATCTGAACAAAAAGTTTGTACAAACAGTGTGAGCTTTTAAACTCAATGAGCAAATCGGCCTTGCGTTAATAAAATTCAAATACATCACCAGTCATGCAAGCATATCCGAAGGCTCAAACTCAACCAATAGACATAGTTAGAAATTACATACAAGAAAAATTCATCCAATTCAACAAACGATACTAGTACTCGTCAATGGCAATATATCCCGGAGAGCGCACACAGGCCGGCTCACCAATTTTGTATTTTTCCGCCATGACGCACAACCTCATCCTCTTAGCTAGGGCGCCTCACGGATTTATCACCAATCCGGGCTATATCCCTACTGAGGGAATCGTTGTCTCCACACTCATTGGTCAAGACACCCTTTAACCCGGGTTTTCTGCCTTGCCGTGAGAGGGGGTACTGTACCGCTCAATCACAATCAATAGTACAACAGTTCATATCATAATCAGAAGCACAATATAATACTCATCCATATAACAGGTATAGTATATAACTATATGATTCAAATTTCATATCATCATGAGATACTTGCTTTGTCTTATCCATACTTCTGGATTAATTATCTCATTATATTCGTCATTCTGAATCCAATTTCTCCCTATGAATCTTGGGAGTGTCCTACGACATACTTTTTATCACCAGTAATGCTAAAACTCTATTAAAACAGGGTCGTTTCACTCACCTGGATTCCGTACGAGTATCACTTCTCTAAATCGTTACGGACAAGAGTACGCAGGTGAATTTCAGTGTTCCGCTACAGAGATTTTCATGAAAGATTACAGAAAGTACGTTAAGATCATTTTCGTACAGATACTGTTCATACGTACGGGTATTATTCATACAGTCACTATTCATACGTACGGTACTATTCATACGGTCACTATTCATACGTACGGGTACTATTCATACCAGAAATACAGAATACAATCTGTAAAAGAGTACACCAGGTAAGTTCCCAGGAAAGAGTGGAGGGTCACACTGGACACACTTAAAAACCAGGTCTTTCCTTAGCCAGAACTTTCCTAGACATGTATTCTCCACAGATTATATTCTATTTCGGTAATCAGAGAATCAAAATAACAGCTAACGACAGTTTTTCTGATGTGGAAGATCGGCCAAAGCCGCAACCACAGAGCATACTTAAGAAAATAACTTCTAAAATTTGAAAGACATAGAAAGGGCATAGTATCCTTACCTAAGCAAAAACGGAAAGGCCCAAAATCTCAGAAGCCTAGCGTCGGAGCAAGAGAAACTTAAGGAGGGAAGAAGAGAAGTTGAAGGTGTGAGTTTAGAAGTGAAATGGAAGGACCTATTTATAGCAAAAGTCAAGGGTACTATTTGATACTATGCGCTAATAAAATATTCAATTTACTATTCATGAAAATGACATTTCTAATAATGCAGTTACTGTACACCTTACAAAATTTTCGTTCAGTTACTATTAGAAACTTTAAAGGGAAAACTATCCTTTCACCTTAAACCTTTAAGTTTCTTTTCAATTCAGTCCTTTCAATTTAGTCCCTAAAGATATTTTTACACATAAAACGTCATTTTCTCCTACAAACTTCTTTCTAGTTTTCTCTTATAACCAAACCACATCTAGTATTTGACATTTTGATTGTATAAATGAACAGTACCATATACGTAAATAGTAACAGTAGTTTGAAAACACGTATTTATATTTTATTTTTCATGGGTATTACATTATCACCCCCTTTAAGAAATTCGGTCCTCCGAATTTAAATTACCTCAAGTCGTAAAAAGATTGGGATATCTAGAACGCATGTCGGCCTCGGCTTCCCATGTGGCTTCTTCGTGAGTTTGATTCCTCCACAAAACCTTGACGGATGGAATCTCCTTAGATCGGAGTTTCTTTACTTGACTATCGAGGATAGCTACCGGTATCTCCTCGTATGACAAGTTTTCATCTACTAGGATAGAATCATTCTGAGAAGGGTGAAGTATGTGAGAAGGGTCATGAAGGTACTTCCTTAACATGGATACGTGAAAAACATGGTGAATCCCTTCCAGATCCATAGGTAGGGCAAGCCGATAAGCTACTTTTCCCACTCGTTCTAGAATCTCATAAGGCCCGATGTATCTAGGACTCAACTTTCCTTTCCTTCCAAATCTCAACACACCTTTCATTGGAGAGACCTTAAGGAATACCATATCGCCGACTGAGAACTCCAAATCACGTCGTTTGTGGTCAGCGTATGCCTTTTGTCTACTTTGAGCTGCTCGCATCCTATCTTGTATTGTCTTAACCTTGGTTAGGGCATCCTGGGCCAAGTCAGGTCCTAATGCTTTCGCTTCACCTACCTCGAACCAACCGATCGGAGATCTGCAACGTCTCCCATACAAGGCCTCAAAGGGTGCCATCCCAATAGTGGCCTGGTAGCTGTTGTTATATGCGAACTCTACAAGATACAAATGCTTTTCCCAGCTACCACTGAAATCTAGAATACAAGCTCGTAACATATCCTCTAGCGTCTGAATCGTCTGCTCTGACTGTCCGTCTGTCTGTGGGTGAAAAGCGGTACTAAGGTCCACTCGAGTACCTAATGCCTCCTGAAAACTTCTCCAGAAACGAGAGGTAAATTGAGGACCTCTATCAGAAATGATAGATATAGGTACTCCATGCAACTTTACTATTTCTTTAATATACAATTGTGCCAACGTTACTACACCATAAGTGGTTTTGACTGGAATGAAGTGTGCTGATTTGGTTAGTCGGTCAACAATGACCCAAACTGAGTCATAACCTCCTGTGGAACGAGGTAGACCAACAACAAAGTCCATCGTCACTCGTTCCCATTTCCATTCAGGAATCTCTAATCGTTGTAACGAGCCTCCTGGCTTTAGATGCTCAGCCTTAACCTGTTGACAGGTTAAACAACGAGACACAAATTCTGCTATGTCTTGTTTCATTCCTTTCCACCAGTAGATCTGTTTCAGATCCTGATACATCTTGGTGGCTCCTAGATGTACAGCATATGCAGCACGATGGCCTTCTTCCATGATGTCTCGTCTAAGAGTTCCAACATGTGGTACACACAACCGTTGTTCAAAATGTAAGACTCCTGTATCGTTGAGTGTGAAACTATTCACTTCACCAATCTTCACCTTTTCCATAATTTGGACAAGCTCAGGATCCTCCATTTGAGATATCCGTATCTGGTCAACAAGGGAAGATCTAGCCCTGATATGGGCTAAGAATGATCCTGTCCTTGTAACCTCAAGAGTAGCACCTTTTGCTCTCATCTCTTGTAGTTCTTGGATCAAGGGTCTTTTTGTTACTGCTATATGGGCCAGACTACCCATAGATTTTCGACTCAAGGCATCTGCTACCACGTTTGCTTTGCCTGGGTGGTAAAGAATATTGCAATCATAATCTTTTAGTAATTCTACCCATCTCCTCTGCCTCAAGTTTAAGTCCTTTTGGTCGAAAATATATTTTAGACTTTTATGGTCAGTGTAGATTTCGCAAGTTTCTCCGTATAGATAATGTCGCCATATCTTTAAAGCGAAAACTACTGCTGCCATTTCCAGATCGTGGGTGGGGTAGTTTTGTTCATGTTTCTTAAGTTGTCTCGATGCATATGCCACTACCTGGCCATGCTGTATGAGAACACATCCCAACCCTACTCTTGATGCATCGCAGTATACTGTAAAACCTCCTGGTCCTGAGGGTAAGACCAATACAGGTGCGGAGATTAACCTTTTCTTGAGTTCTTGGAAGCTTTCTTCACAAGCGTCATCCCATTGGTACTTTACCCCTTTCCTAGTCAGTCGTGTGAGAGGGGTGGCTAACTGGGAAAAATTTTGGATGAAACGACGATAATATCCTGCCAATCCCAAGAAGCTGCGAATCTCCGTGACGGAGGTAGGTCTAGGCCACATTTTGACCGCTTCTACTTTGCTTGGGTCTGCTTGGATGCCATCTTTGGAGATTACATGTCCCAAGAAAGTTACACGATCAATCCAAAACTCGCATTTAGAGAATTTGGCGTACAATTGATGATCCCTCAATGTCTGCAACACAACACGAAGGTGTTGTTCGTGCTCTTCTGAAGTCTTTGAGTACACCAGAATGTCGTCTATGAAGACAATGACAAATTTGTCTAAAAAGGATTTAAAAATCCTATTCATTAAATCCATGAAAGCAGCTGGTGCATTCGTTAATCCAAATGACATCACCAAGAACTCGTAGTGCCCATATCTGGTACGGAAGGCTGTTTTAGACACATCCTCCTCCTTGATCTTGAGTTGGTGATAACCAGACCTCAAGTCAATCTTTGAAAAGTACTTGGCTCCTTGAAGTTGATCGAAAAGGTCGTCGATGCGAGGCAACGGGTATTTATTTTTGATAGTTACCTTATTCAGTTGCCTGTAATCTATGCATAGTCTCATCGATCCGTCCTTCTTTTTCACGAACAGAACAGGAGCTCCCCAAGGTGAATAACTTGGCCTTATAAAGCCTTTGTCTAGCAAGTCCTGTAACTGAGTTTTTAACTCTTTTAATTCTGTTGGTGCCATTCTATAAGGGGGTATGGAGATTGGGCGAGTATCTGGTGCTAACTCTATCTGGAACTCAATCTCTCGATCTGGGGGTATACCTGGTAGATCATCTGGGAAGACATCTACAAACTCCTGGACTACTGGAACGTCTTCTACTTTTAGTTCTTCTTTCTTAATATCTTTAACGAATGCCAAGTATCCTTTACATCCCTTTCGCAATAACCGTTGGGCACACATTAAAGATATAAGATTCCCAGAAATTTCACTCTGTTCACCATGAAATACGAAAGAAGGCTCCCCCGGAATATTGAACTTAACTATCTTATTATAGCAATCCAGGGTGGCATGACAAGATGCCAGCCAATCCATGCCCAAGATGACATCAAAGTCTGTCATATCTAACAGCATTAGGTCTACTGTTGTATTTATTTCTCCGACTCTTACCTTGCAAGCTCGATAGCCTTGTTCTATTAGTAAGGTGCCTCCAGTAGGCGTAGTTACTAAAAACGGACATTCTAATCTAACAACTTTTTGCTTAAAGTTCTTAGCAAAGAATGGTGACACATAGGAATGCGTAGAACCAGAGTCAAACAAAACATGTGCAAAATTTGATTCAATCAGAAGAGTACCTGCTACCACCGTATTAGACGTCTGAGCATCTTGACGGGTTAAAGCGAATACTCGAGCGTTCCCTCGGCCTGCTGAAGCCTGCCCTCGACCACCTTGTCCTCTGCCAGCACCTCTTCCGATTCCATTGCCTCCTACAGTTACAGGGGCTCTGTTGGCAACAGTAGCCTCTGATTGATTAGGGCGTACTGACCCTTGGCCAGATCTCGTGTAGAGTTGGGGGCAATCTCTTTTGATGTGGCCCTGTTGACCACATTGGTAACAGACCCTAGTGTTGTTGTTGACAAAACAAGCTCCGAAGTGATTTCTTTCACATTTAGAGCACCAGGGCCTTTGTTGACCCCCTGTACCACTTTGTTGACGCTGTGGTGCACTAGCAGTAGAGGCTGCACGTCCAAAACTCTCTCCGTGGTAGCGTGATTTCTCATCTTGCTTCCTCTTTCTTTTGTTATTCCATTTTTCTTTTTGCATATCTCTTTCTTCCATCATACGGGTGATGTCGACGGCTTCTGTGTAAAATGAAAAATCTCGTATTTTCGATCCCACCCTGTCAAATAAAGACTCTCGAAGGCCTTTTATAAACCGTCGGATCTTTTCTTTCTCAGTTAGGACCATGTGAGTAGCATATTCAGACAACTCTATAAACAGATTGTCGTATTCATCGACGGTTCGTGATCCTTGCCGGAGTGCCTCAAACTCATTCATCTTTGCTTCTCGTATACTCTCCGGAATAAATTGTTCTCGAAAAATTCTTTTAAAGTCATTCCATTTAATGGGTGGGGCATTTCTGGCCATGCCCTTCTTCCATGTTCGCCACCAGCGGTCGGCCTTACCTCTTAACTGAAAGGTAACAAGGGTTACTTTTCGAGGTTCAGGGCATTCTAACGTGTCAAGGATTTTCTCACAGTCATCTAGAAAACGTTGTGGGTCTTCATTAACATCTCCTGCAAAGGTTGGCGGATTCAGCTTCATAAATTCTGAAATCTTGACCTCTGTCCCTACCCAATCCTGAGGAGGGGGTGGAGGTGGCATCTGGTCTGTCTCTTGTACTTTTGCAGCATGTACTGATGCCTGTGAGCCATCTTCAGATGACTGTCCCATCAGAAGTTCCTTTAGCCCATTCACCTCGTTCTGCATTGCAGCTAATGCTTCCATCACTACAATCGCGTCGATTTGTGATGGTTCTCCAGCATTTCTTCTAGGGTTTTCAGTGGATATTTCTCTGTTTTGTGCATGGTTATCTTCCGCATGGTTAGGCATCTCCAGTCTTGCATTTGCTGACTGAGCAGCTGGAGGGACCAAGGCCCTGCCAGATCTTGTGCGGATTCCAGAAGCATTTGATTTTCTTGGTGCCATCTAAACTTATTCTACAATTAAGAATGATATATATCGTCACTATTATGCTTCAAGTAAAGACACGAAAGAAATGGATTTTAATCTCTACAGGGCTTTTGGTGGATCTTCATCCTATGGTCGTGCTGCAGTCACGACAATAGGGGAAGGCCCACTAAAGACACCTTGCTCTATAATCACTAGGAGACCTAACAACCTATGCTCTGATACCAACTTTGTCACGACCCATTTTCTAGGCACATGACCGGCACAATGATGAATATCCCATCACTGTAAGCCTTTCGATAAATTCTTCCCACAAGTAAAATCGTTAGTCATTATCTCTATATTCTCAAAATACCATTCCTTAATAAATACAAAGAAAATACATCAGATTTTCTTAATTAAAAATAATAGATCCTCAGTACAAAACACATTATCATACTGAAATACAAGCCAAATACCAAACCCCTGACCTAGATGTCCTAGACGGTTACAGAGCAACATACTGTATAACAAAAGAAGGGCCTACCCGACAGCGGGAAGGTCCAACGTGATCTACTCCTCTAGCGGATATACTTCGGCGGCAACCTGATCTGAACAAAAAGTTTGTACAAACAGTGTGAGCTTTTAAACTCAGTGAGCAAATCGGCCTTGCGTTAATAAAATTCAAATACATCACCAGTCATGCAAGCATATCCGAAGGCTCAAGCTCAACCAATAGACATAGTTAGAAATTACATACAAGAAAAATTCATCCAATTCAACAAACGATACTAGTACTCGTCAATGGCAATATATCCCGGAGAGCGCACACAGGCCGGCTCACCAATTTTGTATTTTTCCGCCATGACGCACAACCTCATCCTCTTAGCTAGGGCGCCTCACGGATTTATCACCAATCCGGGCTATATCCCTACTGAGGGAATCGTTGTCTCCACACTCATTGGTCAAGACACCCTTTAACCCGGGTTTTCTGCCTTGCCGTGAGAAGGGGTACTGTACCGCTCAATCACAATCAATAGTACAACAGTTCATATCATAATCAGAAGCACAATATAATACTCATCCATATAACAGGTATAGTATATAACTATATGATTCAAATTTCATATCATCATGAGATACTTGCTTTGTCTTATCCATACTTCTGGATTAATTATCTCATTATATTCGTCATTCTGAATCCAATTTCTCCCTATGAATCTTGGGAGTGTCCTACGACATACTTTTTATCACCAGTAATGCTAAAACTCTATTAAAACAGGGTCGTTTCACTCACCTGGATTCCGTACGAGTATCACTTCTCTAAATCGTTACGGACAAGAGTACGCAGGTGAATTTCAGTGTTCCGCTACAGAGATTTTCATGAAAGATTACAGAAAGTACGTTAAGATCATTTTCGTACAGATACTGTTCATACGTACGGGTATTATTCATACAGTCACTATTCATACGTACGGTACTATTCATACGGTCACTATTCATACGTACGGGTACTATTCATACCAGAAATACAGAATACAATCTGTAAAAGAGTACACCAGGTAAGTTCCCAGGAAAGAGTGGAGGGTCACACTGGACACACTTAAAAACCAGGTCTTTCCTTAGCCAGAACTTTCCTAGACATGTATTCTCCACAGATTATATTCTATTTCGGTAATCAGAGAATCAAAATAACAGCTAACGACAGTTTTTCTGATGTGGAAGATCGGCCAAAGCCGCAACCACAGAGCATACTTAAGAAAATAACTTCTAAAATTTGAAAAACATAGAAAGGGCATAGTATCCTTACCTAAGCAAAAACGGAAAGGCCCAAAATCTCAGAAGCCTAGCGTCGGAGCAAGAGAAACTTAAGGAGGGAAGAAGAGAAGTTGAAGGTGTGAGTTTAGAAGTGAAATGGAAGGACCTATTTATAGCAAAAGTCAAGGGTACTATTTGACACTATGTACTAATAAAATATTCAATTTACTATTTATGAAAATGACATTTCTAATAATGTACTGTGCACCTTACAAAATTATTAAAAACTTTAAAGGAAAAACTATCCTTTCACCTTAAACCTTTAAGTTTCTTTTCAATTCAGTCCTTTCAATTTAGTCCCTAAGGATATTTTTACACATAAAACGTCATTTTCTCTTACAAACTTCTTTCTAGTTTTCTCTTATAACCAAACCACATCTAGTATTTGACATTTTGATTGTATAAATGAACAGTACCATATACGTAAATAGTAACAGTAGTTTGAAAACACGTATTTATATTTTATTTTTCATGGGTATTACAATTTTGATTTAAGAATATAATTAAAATTAATTAAAAATATGTAAATTATAATTGATATAAAATATAATTGCAACATGTATCAAAGATTATGAAAATTTTTTGTGGGTTAAATTAATAACTTTTAAAATTATAAATTATAAATATAAAAATTGAATTTGGATATCGAAATTTCCAGAATAAAAAATGGGAACAACTGGAATGGAAAGGGTGGTGAGGGATGAGTGCCCGTACATTAACAGCAAACTTACGCATGTGAGTGGGCCTAGTGGAGCGTGACGCCAGCCTTCAGAAGAGCCACGTTGAGAGAAACATGGGCCGTCGATTCGCCTGCCTCCATCGACGGTGGAACGCCTTTAGCGGTCTGACGTGGTGGCGTCTTTTCACCAACGCCGAAGGCGACGACCGACAGATGACGTGTCACCAGTCACATGGTTCACCACGTAACCTCACGGTGGGTCCAATTTGACGTGGACCTGAAGCAAATTTCAGATCGGATCTCATTCTCTCTCTCTCCCTGGTTTTAAAATTTTAGAATTGTTATTCCGGGAATATCCAGGATTTGGTGAGTGAATTTACGAACATGCCCCTACTCGCCGTTTGCTTTTAAATGAGGTGCCCTAAATTTTACCATGTTCACAGTCACACTAGAGATGAGCTGGGGGTAAAGTGTAAAAGTAAATCAATAAGGTTATCTTCTTCTTTCTCCCCATTATCTATCTAATCCGTGCTTGAGAGATTCAGTCTTTTGCCATGGACTGCGAGTAGCTTTTCCAAAGGCAAAAACATTTGAATATTCAGTTATTAATTTTTTTACCTATATAATTCTTAATTGATAAAATATAAGACTAACTCATTTTAAATTTATTAAGTAAAAATGATAGATTCCCCTTCAAATTGACATTTTTAGTAGTGGTGTTTAAATCTAACAAGTATTATGAGGTAGTTACTAAGAGAAAGTGCGTTTTCTCGTCTTCTTCACCCAAATTTGATATCGTCTTTATTTTTTGTCTTCTCGATGGTGGAGGCTAAGAGGAGTTTAGCTACCACCCTTTTCATTATCCTTTAATCCTCCCGAGTAGATCTCTCTGGGGTGATGGTTTTCTTTCGTCTCTTTAGAATAATTTCTTTCTCGAATAATGGTTTTCTTTCGTCCCATCTAAATAGTTTTTCTCTCGAATGGTGGTTTTCTATCCCCTCTATGTTTTTTTTTCTTTTCGAGTGTATTGTTTGGCTTTGAATCCTTTAAAAGAGCTTTGGGGCTAAGAGTGTTTTTAAAAAAAAACAGAACTCATTATTAGTCAAAATGTGTAAATACTTGTCAATATTATCCAAGGAATGATAAATAAAACGATTTCAAATATTTTTGTGATATATTTTGTTTTGCCTCTTTTAGTTGGTAAATCGATGTATGATTTTTTCTCTAGATTCTTTGATAGGTTTCAATTCAAAGTTTTTTTGAGGACTTTTTCTTTTTTTGTTTTCTGTCTCAAATTTTTTTTAGGATTTCTGTTACATCTAGTCAATGTAATCTACCAATTTTTTTAATATGATTTGTTTTAAGTCTTTTGGTCATTATAAAAAAAATCCAACCAAATCTAATTTCAACCAAATTGATTCAATTCGATTCAATCAAAATTGATTAAATAATGAGATGAATTGGATGAATTTCTTCTAAAATCAAATGAATCGAATCTATTGTTGAATAACTATGATAGTCATTCAAGTCAAACCAACCATCTAAGTACATGTTAATATATCATATATTATATAAATATTATATACTAAATATATACATATATATTTAATATAACATATAAATTATTATTATTTTTTGCTAGGTTTGTAGATGATAATGTTAATTATGTTATAATATAGGATTTATAATGTTAATTATATATTAAATATATACATATATAATTAACATTTTAAATTTGAATATTCAGTTATGAATTTTTTTACCTATATAATTCTTAATTGATAAAATATAAGACTA
Source organism: Biancaea sappan (assembly GCA_037074585.1). Taxonomy (NCBI): domain Eukaryota; kingdom Viridiplantae; phylum Streptophyta; class Magnoliopsida; order Fabales; family Fabaceae; genus Biancaea; species Biancaea sappan. The sequence continues at coordinate 37,202,106 of CM073499.1, forward strand.
ATTCATTTTAAATTTATTAAGTAAAAATGATAGATTCCTCCTCAAATTGACATTTTTAGTAGTGGTGTTTAAATCCAACAAGTGTTCTGACGCGGTTATTGAGAAAAAATGCGCTCTCACTTCTTCCTTATCCAAATTTGAGATCGCATTTGCTTTTGGTCTTTTCAGTGGTGACAGCTAGGAAGAGTCTAGTCACCACCCATTTTCATCATCTTTTAGTTCCTCGATAGATCTCTCTCATGTGGTAGTTTTCTTTCATCTCCTTCGAGTAGTTTCTCTCTTGAGTGATAATTTTCTTTCATCCCATCCAAGTAGTTTTTCTCTTGAGTGGTAGTTTCATATCTCCTCTGTGTTTTTTTTACAAGTGTGTTGTTTGCCTTTTAATCCTTTAAGTGAGCTTTGAGGCTAAGAGTGTTTTTAGAAAAAAACGGAACTCATTATTAGTCAAAATGTACAAATACTTGTCAATACTATCTAACGAATAATAGATAAAATGACTTCAGATATTCTAGTGATATACCTTATTTTACCTCTTTTGGTTGGTACGCCAATATATGCTTTTTTTTAGATCCCTTAATAGATTTTAAAATTTCTTTGAGGACTTTTTCTTTTTTCATTTTCTGTCTCAACTTTTTTTTTGGGGCTTCTGTTGCATCTAATCAATGTAGTCTATCAATTTTTTTTAATATGATTTGTCTTGAATATTTTGGCTATTATAAAAAAAAATCAACCAAATCTAATTTCAACCAAATTGATCCAATTCGATTCAATCAAAATAGATCAAAATTGATTAAATAATGAGATTAATTGCATGAATTTCTTCTAAATCGAATTAGTAGATTCTGTTGTTGGATGACTATGATAGTCATTCAAGTCAAACTAACCACCTAATTACTTGTTAATATATCATATATTATATAAATATTATATATTAAATATATACATATATTAAATATATACATATATATTTAATATTATAACATATACATTTTTTTTTGTTTTTTGGCTAGATATGTAGATGATAATGTTAATTATGTTATAATATAGGATTTATAATGTTAATTATATATTAAATATATACATATATATTTAATGTAACATACATAATGTTGGATTTATGTAGATAGATTGACTTATGATTGAATATTAATTATGTTATATTGTTGGACTTTGATTGATTTAATATATTACATTATTTTTGATCGGATAATATCCAAAAGACATTTTATGTATTATATTATGATGTTGAAAAAATGTTATTTGTATAATTGAAAATGTCTTTTTTTTAATTGTAGAGATTTATAAAATAAAAAAGTATAGTGTTCAGTTTTAAAAAAGATTGAACACTTTAAGGAAAGGACAAAACAACCATCTAATTCAATTTAAATCGATTTTGGTTAGACTGGATTGATTCAACTTTATGTAAAATGATTGGATTAATTTGATGAATTTTTTTTTATCTAATTAGATTGAATTAGTTGGTTAAAGTAATCAAACCATGAACCCCTTTTAGGGATTGAACCCTTATAGTATTTGCTCTTTGAATACAAATAGTTGCTAGCATGGTCACTAATTAATTGTAAATAAACATTTAGTTATTTGTTAATGAACAAAAAACTGTTTAATTCATAAATTGTTAAAATTATTACATTTAAGTTTGTGAAAATAAATAATAATTCAAATTTTAAATATAATGATTTTATTACAAATTAATAATAAGTTATATTTTTTTGTCAATTTTAGAGCTTTATAGTTTACATGGACAAAAAGTACTAAGGTTTTAGATGAATAGGTAAGTAAAAAGGATATATTATACAAAATTAAGTGTTAGGGGAGTCCAACGGCGGATCCACATGCAACTCGCTCCATTTCCTAGAAATTTACAAATTTTCATGTAAATTTTTTTTTTATTTTTTTTCCTCCTTTTTTTTGAGCCTCTTTAATTTTTTTTTTGAACTCCTTTAGATACTCAATCTCTCTCTGCTGCTCACAGTCACAACCCTTCACTCCCCAGAGTCATAAAATTTTTTTTGATGATAGTTAATTTCTCATCCATTGTTAGAGACCTCTTTGTAAAAACTTAAAATTTAAAGTTTTTGTACATAGGTCTAATTATATTAAATTGGTTAATTGATTATATAATTAGGATCATGAGTAACATATTTGTGAAGTTAATTTCATGAAATTTTTTCTTAATAATTGTTCATTTCTCATTTCATTGTTAGAGACTTTTTTGTAAAAGCTTGAAATTTGAGATTTTTGTATATAGGTGTAATTTTATCAAATTGGTTAATTGATTATACAATTAGGATCATGAGTAACATATTTGTGAAGTCAATTTCATGAAATTTTTCTTGATGATGGTTAATTTATTATTTCATTATTAGGAACTTATTTGTAAAAGTTTGAAATTTGGGGTTTTTTGTACATAAGTCTAATTCTATCAAATTGTTTAATTGATTATATAATTATGATCATGAACATATTTGTGAAGTGAATTTCATGAAATTTTTTTCTTGAAGATGATTAATTTATCATTCCATTATTAAGGACCTGTTTGTAAAAGCTTGAAATTTGTAGTTTTTGTACGTAAGTCTAATTCTATTAAATTGATTGATTGATTATGCAATTAAGATTTAGAAGAACGATTTTTTTTTGTAATGAAAATATTTTTTAAGAGAAAATTACCATCAAATGAGCAATAAATTAAAATTAATTTAGAAGAATTGCCATCAGATTCAGAAAAGCGAATGAAAATTTTGCCGCCCTGACCAAAAGGTCCTGGATGTGCCACTAGGGGAGTCTATTATCAATTTTTAAAATTGAAATGGAGTAAATTACTCAATTTTCTGAATTGAAAGGAGCTATTTGCATCAATATTTAAAAAACTGAATCAATTATTGAATCAATTGAGACACTAATTCATAATTTAGTGGTTCAATTGAAATAGAATAGGTAATAATTATATATATATATATATAAATTTATATATGAAAAATTCAAAAAATAAATATTTTTTTTATACTTAGTCTTAATAAATTTATATATATTTGTGGCAAAAATATTATTATTATAAAAAAATAAGAAGAAAGAAAAAGAACGTATCACATGTTAAAGAAAAAATTGCATTAAAAAAGAAAAAAATAAATAAAAGTTTGTTGAGTGTCATATGTTATGAAAGGTGTGAGAGTTGTTTTATTCTTAACTCTCATATTTTTTAATTTTAATTTTGAAAATGAAAAGAGGTGCCCACGTTATAAAATGAAGGATTCGATAGTTTAAAGATGGCAAAAGCTACCTGAATGTTATTGATAATAAAATCCAAAATTTGATTACAATGAAGTATATTTTTATAATACATTTCAGGCCAATTCATTATATAATAAAAGTAGAAAATAAATAATTGAAATGGTTTTAAAGAGAAAAACATAACTCTTTCGAAAATTTGTACTATAATTATAATTTTAATGCATAAACTTTAAAGTATAATATTAGATTATTCATTGTAATTAATGTTTCAATTTTTATAGTAAGATCATTCAACATGGTGATTTTTTTTTGTAATATTGTATATAATATTGAAATTGTATCAAGATTGCATATGATCGTGATTTTGATTATTGTGTCGCTCAAGATCGATCAAGATTATAGGATTGTGATTTTGGATGAGAATGAATTTGGTGTTTCTCTTTATCTGGATTGTTAAATTACAGATTCAATGGTCTAGATTTCAATATTTTTTTTTTTCAAAAATACCAATACTATCGTTTGAAATCTAGACCGCTTGATCTAAAATCTAATGATCTAGATAAAGACAAGCACCAAATCTATTTTTGTGATGTTCACTACATTTCTTTTTTTTTTTTTAATGGCAAAAGCCAAAACAATCATTTATTTTCATTGGATTAAGATCTTGTTCAGTAATTTTTATATTTTATATATATATATATATATTCCAATGACTTAATTAATATATAAAATTCATATCTGAATGGCTTTTAGATATAATTATGTATGATATTTTATCACATTTACAATATATGACAAATTTTATGAATATACATTGACATTTTGACAATTTTGCACTGGTTCATGTATTTTAGTCAACTAAATAAATTTTTTTATATTTTCCTATCAAAATTTATTTTTAGAGTATCTTGATATTTACTCTAAAGTGAAGTTTCCTATTCGTGCAGAGTCAAAATTTGCCACAAAAATACAAGCATCTTCATATTTTAGAGTAAATTATTAATTTGTTTTTTAAAAAATTATAATAATTTTAAATGATAAAACGGCTCAATTCAATTTTTAAAATATTTTATTTGTCTAAATTTTATTCATTTGTCTATCAAAATAATTTTTAGCAATAAACAATTTAAAACTTAGCAATAGTTAAATTTAACAATTAAAGGACAAAAATTACTAAATTGAGATATTTTCTCAGTTATAAATTGGCTTATGAAAAATTGTATTCAACAATTTTATCTGTTTCTTTGTTAAAATAATTTTTCTAATGTTAAATTTGAAAATTTCATCATACAAAAAATTAAATTAAGATAAATATAAACATCCAATAATTTTAAAAATTTCGAGATTTATAGTTCAGAGTGCGAAGTGGATGAGAAAGAATTTAAACGATTCACACAAATTTTTAAATTCAAATCTTTGTGCCACCATCAAAAAAGATTATCTTGTAATCTCTTAAGGGATGAAATTGATTGTGTATGCAATCCCGTCATTGTCTACAATATCGACATATATATATATATATATATATATATATATATATATTATATTTTACGCTTAGAGATAGTCATGAAATATGAGTAGCAAAAATATGAGTATGGTATTCCCTATTAAATATCTAAACTAGGAATTCTATTAAAAAAATTGTAATTAAAATGCGGATATAACTATTTTTTATACGAAAATTACTTTTAGAAATAGGAACTGGTATAGATCGATTTCTCATTTTCTTGGATCCCCACCCGAGAGAGAATAGATTTATTGGAGACAAATAACATATTTGTCTTTTTATATATCATTAGATTTAAGATCTAACAACTCAAATTTTAAGTGATAATTTCTTTTTAAAAAAACAAATTCAATGATCCTACATGAAAACAAGCATGGCACCCAATAACCCAGATCTATTTATAACAATGTATTTCTAAGAGTAGTGCTTATTTATTTCATAGCAATTTCTTTTTTAAACAATAAATTTTTTTCAGAATTCGACTGACTTGATCTTGACAAAGTTAAACTAGAAAAGAATAAACAATTATAATGTTGATTTTTTTTTCTTTTTAAATTCACAAGCATTGAATTAGACACTAAAACTATCAAAACAAGTCAGCCCCATCCTTATTCCTCTTTGATGCTAACAATATTATGACTGGGCCAACTTGTTTTAAATAACAACCAATATTTTTTCCAGCTTGGCTTGACCTCTTTTTTAAATGAACATTTTATTTTATAAAGTATTACTTATTGTGATTAATTAAATACTACGAAAAATAAAAATATAAATTAAATAAGAAACTAACATATTAAATATTTAAATAAGTACAAATAAAATATAATTTTGTCTCAAAAATTAATATGCTAAATGTTTAAAATAATACATTTTTAAGTATTCTCATTAAGTTAACATCATTTTCATCCATCATTCCAAGCACATTGTCTCGATGATAGTGTATTATCACAAACACTAAAAAAATATTGAAGAAAAAAATGATTGGTAAGAAATATTAGAATTAAATAATTACATAACATTTAACAAAAATTAATTATATTGGATTTATTTTTCGAATTGATTATATTTATTATGTACAGGAAATTAAATTAATCTTAAGGAAAATTATTTTATTAAATAAATGAATAATTTAGGCAATTAAATAAAAAAATATTTCATAGAATGAACAAAAAAAATATTACATAATTGATAATTTAGTGCAGCATAATTAAATTTAACGTTCTATTCGTACTCTTAATGTAATCATTTTTTTAAAAAATATTTAGCTTTTGAAGCAAATGTAAAAAAAAGGGATTTTTTATTGCAGGCAGATGAAAATGAAGGAATTAAAAGGATTAATTTTCTAATCCTAGATCGGTGTAGGTACAAACTGTAGCATATTAATTAACAGAATATAAAAGGGATGAACAGAACATGTACCTGGCATTACTGCGCTGTCCATCTCGAACAGTAGAACATAGGGAATTTTTTTTAGGGTTGTGTGAGAGTGGTACTACTCTCTGTCTGATAAGTTCTGTCTAGGGTTAGACTGATTAATAGGATGTCAGTCTATTTAATATCAGACGAGAGCATGGACTTCTCAACAGGCTATGTGATTAGCCCAACCCATCACGGGCCACTCACAATATAAAAGCCCAATTATAATATTCATATATTAAATGCTATATATTAGAATAATATAGTTAATATAATAATGATATTTAATAATTGATTAATGCTAATCCAAAATAGGATATATATTATATTAAATTTCAACAATTCTCCCATTTGGATAGCAATAGTCAATTATTAAAATACAATAATCATTAAGGCTAAAATACCAACTATATTTATAGCACATGTCAATAAGCATAAGCTTTAACGATGCAGAAATAGTATTCGATAGGGAAGTAAATCATACAAAGTAAAAGCCCATATTTCATATAAAGAATAATGAATATGGATAAGCATAATTAATTAAAAGAAATATGCAATCCAAGAATAGTCCAAGCATCTGAAAATGCTAAAAGAGATATGATAACAAAAGTGACGTCATCTCATACATATCTCATAAGAATAACAATTGAGTAAATGTAAAATTTCAGACTCCCACTAACCCAAAACATCAAAAGACTTAACTAATCCCATATGGGTTACATGATTCTGAAAAGCTTTAACAGTTAAGCCTTTAGTTAGTGGATCCACCAACATGTATTCTGTAGCGAGATGTTCAATACGAGTCTGAAACTCCAGAATTTTCTCTCTAACAAACAGATATTTGATATCAAAGTGCTTTGATCGAGAAGAGCTTCTGTTGTTTTGAGAGAAATGAACAGCAGCAGTGTTGTCGCAGTATATCACAAGTGGCCTAGAAATGCTTTCAACAATGTGAAAACCAGAGATTAAGTTTTTTCAGCCACACGGCTTGAGAAGTAGCCTCATAGCAAGCGACATACTCTGCCTCCATGGTAGAAGTAGCTGTAAGAGTCTGTTTAACACTCTTCCAAGAAATAGCTCCTTCTGCCATCATAAAAATAGAGCCGGAAGTAGACTTACGGTCGTCAGGGCAACCTGCAAAATCAGAATCAGAATAACCGATGACCTGAAGTTGATCAGACTTCTTGTAGGTCAACATGTGATCCTTGGTTCCCTGCAAATATCTCATGACCTTCTTCACGGCTTTCCAATGACCCAAACTTGGGTTGCTCAAGTATCTCCCTAAAGCATTAACTGCAAAAGCGATATCGGGACGAGTACAAACTTGAGCATACATTAAACTGCCAACAGCGGAAGCATATGGGACCTTTCTCATTTCAGATATCTCTGAATCATTTTGAGGACATTGAGATTTAGATAGTTTGTCACCTTTCTGAACAGGTGTAGCACATGGGGAGCAAGAATGCATGTTAAACTGCTTGAGGATCTTTTCAATATATCCTCTCTGAGACAATCCAAGAATGCCACGTGACCTATCACGGTAAATCTGGATGCCTAGAACAACTGAAGCATCACCAAGGTCCTTCATATCAAAGTGGCTATTTAACATCAATTTTGTCTCAGTCAAAAGGTTAACACAACTGCTTGCAAGCAGAATATCGTCGACATATAAAACAAGAATTATAAAATTGCTCCCACTAGTCTTCAAATAAATGCACTGATTTGAAGCATTTTCCTTGAAGCCAAAAGAAGTGACAACACGATCAAATTTCAAGTACCATTGCCTGGATGCCTGCTTTAGTCCATAAATGGACTTTTTAAGTTTGCAAACCAAATGCTCTTTACCTGGCTCAATGAAACCATCAGCCTGAACCATGTAGACATCCTCGGCTAGATCTCCATTCAGAAAGGCTGTCTTTACGTCCATCTGGTGAAGTTCTAAATCAAAGTGAGCTACTAAAGCCATAACAACCCAAAAAGCATCTTTCGTAGAAACTGGTGAGAATGTCTCCTTATAATCGATGCCTTCCTTTTGACTATAGCCTTTCGCTACTAGTCTAGCTTTATACCTCTCAACTTTTCCATCTGGACTACGGTTGGTCTTAAAGACCCATTTGCACCCAATCGGTTTGCAACCATCTGGCAATTCTACAAGATCCCAAACACTATTATGAGACATGGAAGCTAATTCATCATGCATGGCATTCAGCCAATCAGAAGCATGAGAACTAGAGATAGCCTCCTGGAAAGTGATAGGATCGTCATCATTATGGAGATCAAACTCATGCTCCTGAAGATACACCACATAATCAACTGGTATAGAAGGCTTGCGTACTCTCTGAGATCTTCTCAATAGAGGTGCTTCTGCAATGTCATTTGGCGGTGCCACTACATCTTGCGGTGCAATTACACCTGTTTCAGTAGCATCATCAGTTTCCTGTTCAATAACAGGTGGTACCACTACATCATGTCCTCCTTGAAGTGTCTGATCATCATCATGAGCGATTGGAACCACAATATTCATGGGAAGTAAAACAGGCGAGGCTGGAGCTGTGGTCCGATCTTCCTTGAGAGTGATTGGTCGTGGTGTATGACTCCCACTATCCAAATCATCCTCAAAAAATATCGCTCTGTCAGACTCAATAACTCGCGTAGAATGAGAAGGGCAATAGAATCTGCAACCTCTAGAGCCCACGCAGTAGCCGATGAAGAAAGCACTAATAGTTTTAAGATCAAGCTTCTTCAATTGAGGATTATAGGGTCTAACCTCTGCTTTACAACCCCACACGTGAAAGTGTTTCAAACTCGGCTTTCTTCCACTCATCAGTTCGTAGGGAGTTTTTGGCACAGATTTGCTAGGTACCTGATTAAGGATGTACACAGCTGTCTTTAAGGCATCTCCCCAAAGAAAAACTGGTAATGATGTATGACTCATCATGCATCTTACCATATCCATGAGTGTTCGATTACGTCTCTCTGCAACTCCATTCTGCTCAGGAGTACCAGGCATAGTGTATTGAGCTTCAATCCCACATTCATCGAGAAATTTGGCGAATGGTCCTGGATTTCTCCCAGTCTCACTGTATCTGCCATAATACTCACCTCTTCTGTCGGACCTCACGCATTTAATCTTCTTTCCAGTCTTTAATTCAATAGCAGCCTTGAAGGATCTGAAGGCATCCAAGGAACTGGATTTTTCTTGGAGGAGATCTATCCAACCAAATCTCGAGAAGTCATCTATGAAGGTAATAAAATACCTATATCCACCCATAGCAGTGGGTGTAATAGGTCCACATATGTCTGTGTGAATCAACTGCAACACATCATCACACCTATTTGCTCCTTTCTTCCTAGTCTTGGCAGTGAGCTTGCCTTTAATGCAATCGATGCAAGCGTCAAAATCAGAGAAATTGAGATCATGAAGAATGGCTTCCTTAATTAGTCTTTCAATCCGGGGCCTAGAAATGTGCCCTAAGCGTCTATGCCACAGCATAGAAGAACTTTCATCAGTCCTATTACGCTTATTTCCAACAACAGAGTTAACAGACATATTGTTCAAATTCAGCATGTAAAGCCCATCACATAATACTCCTGAACCGACAGTAACAGAATTAAAACGAATAAAAACTTTTCCATTACTGAATTCAAAAGTGTAGCCATATTTATCCAAAGCTGAAATTGAAATCAAATTCCTTATCATAGAAGGTACATAAACAGCGTCTTTTAACAATAAAGTATATGCAGAAGGTAAAAGCAATGTAACTACTCCTATTTCTTCCACCGATACTCTAGCTCCATCTCCCACAATGATATTGGATTCAGCATCACTTGGCTTCCTCAGGCTTGTGAACCCCTGTAAAGAATTCACAACATGAATGGTTGCACCTGAGTCAAACTACCAAGTATTGGGAGCAACATCAATCATATTTGATTCATAACAAGCCAAAGCTAGGAGTGTACCTTGCTTGTCAAGTTTCCTCTTTAGAGTATAACAATCATCCACCTTATGGCCATACTTCTTGCAATACTTGCAGTTTCCTTTGAAAAAATTCTTCTTTGGCTCTAAGTGTTGAGAAACTTTTCCCCCTTTCTTCTTGTCACGTTGAAACTTTCCTTTGTGACCTCTCCTTTTCTCAGACTTAGCACCAGAAGAAGAAGCAGCAGCAAGCTGAACACTGTGTGCTTTCCCTTTCTTTATGGAATCCTCTTCTTGAGAGACAATGGCAATCATTTCATCAATCGTCCATTCAGTTTTCTGAGTATTGTAGGAGGTTTTCAGAACGTCAAACTGAGAAGGGAGTGACTCCAGTACTTGCCAGATTAGATAGCTCTCACCGAGATCAACCTTGAGAGACTTCAATTTATTAAAATAGTGGACTAACTTCATGATGTGCTCACGAACTCCACTAACACCATCATATTTAATCTTCTCAATCAGAGAGAGATATTGGCCCTTCTGAGCTTTGTCAAAAGTGGTGAATTTCTCACCAACGGACTTTAGAAAATTCTTAGCATTCTTGCTCTCTGGAATGCTCTGTCTAATAGACTTCTCCATGGTGTATTTCATCACCATGAGACACACCCTGTTGGAGTGCTCCCATTTTTCACGAGAAGCCCTTTCAGCAACAGTGGACTCAGCAGTAAGAGATGGGGGCTCTTCCTCTCTCAAGGCCAAGTCCATATTAGTGATGGCCAAATACAAATCCAGAGATTCTTTCCAGTCCTCAAAATTGGTCCCATTTAGTGTTTTGACAGAAGTTAATTGCATAGGCAGGGAGGCTGGCATTAAAACAACAAAAAGAAAACATTTAATATGCATAATGTCATTATGCTATAAGAGAATTAAATGTTTCTATGTGCACAGCCAATCAATCCTGTTAGAGAGAATTTCTTGTCTACCTGGTCCCGCCTAAGGGTCCCGTACCAAAATAAACAAGAAATATAATAATACAATACTTTAGACCTTATATCATTATCTAAATTTTGAATGCCGATAGGGTATTCAAAATAATTGATAGAGGTATAAATAACATGGTATTGTATAAGAAAATTACATTAATAATAATATACCAATAGGATATAATTATTATTAATGCAATAAATTAGACTAAAAATAACGATTAAAAAAAGGATAAAATAAATGAAATTTTAATCATTTAAATCGAATATTTTGCATAACTGTGCCCACGATAGGTGAGTTCACAATCATACAAAATAAAAGACAATTATATTCAACAGAATAATTAATTATTAATGAGGGAAAAGAATAAACAAATAAATAATAGAAAATTCAAAAATAATAAAAGGGAATAATTTTCATATGGAATGAAATTAATTCCATCACTAAGATAGCTTACTGGGGAGAGTACAACATACATAGATGTTGTTAACAGAGTGAGGAACTTCCACAAAAAATTTCAGTCCAAAAATCCGAGAGTACGATATTTAAAACAGCAAAATAGTCTCGGATTAAATACAATAAAATACTTAGGAGTCCCGAAAAATTTTTCAAAAATTGCCAAAAATAATATTATATAATTATTTAATTTTTCAAAAAAAATTAAAAAATTTTGGGGCCTGGAAGATGCTGCACGCGCCCACACGCGCCAGGCCCGCGCGTGGGCGTCGACAGGGGAGGTCATCCCCTTCGCCCGATTCACTGTAAACCGGGTCGCGCGACCCGCGAGCTCGACCCGGTTGGTTCTCCCACATCCGGCCATGAAAAACTGAGTTTCTTTAGGGCTTTTGTTCGAAATCATGCGCAAAAGAGAAGCCCTCAATCAATTTTGAAAAATAGAGGGTGGTTTTGGAGAAACCATTTTCGAAAATTTGGAAGAAAACTGATTTTTAAAAAAGTTTGGATCTCTCAAACCCCTCGATGAAAAACTCTGATTTTTGGATATGTTACTCGAGTAATATCATAGATGAAAAACCCTAGATCAATTTCGAAAAACATTGGTTGGTTTTGGGAGAAATCAAAATCGAAATCCTTAGGGAAAAACGGAAATTAGAAAAAATATTTAAAATCCCTAAAACATTGTTCAATCCCTCTGATTTTCACTTATATGATTCGTATGAATGGTTTGAATCAAAACCCTAAAACAATTTTGAGATTAACCTACTAAATTAGGGCAAACGAAATTTGTTTTAAAATTTGGGTTTAGGGAATTGCGAAAATCAGAAAAAATTGTTAATTAATAGCCATAGAATGTACTACAAACCAGGCTCTGATACCATTGAAGGAATTAAAAGGATTAATTTTCTAATCCTAGATCGGTGTAGGTACAAACTGTAGCATATTAATTAACAGAACATAAAAGGGATGAACAGAACATGTACCTGGCATTACTGCGCTGTCCATCTCGAACAGTAGAACAGAGGGAATTTTTCTTAGGGTTGTGTGAGAGTGGTACTACTCTATGTTTGATAAGTTCTGTCTAGGGTTAGACTGATTAATGGGATGTCAGTCTATTTAATATCAGACGAGAGCAGGGACTTCTCAACAGGCTATGTGATTGGCCCAACCCATCACGGGCCACTCACAATATAAAAGCCCAATTATAATATTCATATATTAAATGCTATATATTAGAATAATATAGTTAATATAATAATGATATTTAATAATTGATTAATGCTAATCTAAAATAGGATATATATTATATTAAATTTCAACAGAAAACGTTGCATAGCTAAGCAAGATTGGTAATCTAATGAATTTTTGTTTATTTATCTGTCTTTTCAATTTTGAATAATTGCTATTAAGTTGTAATAGAATGAGATATAGTGACAGCCTCTTATATTTTTTATTATTAAATTCTTTTATTAAAATATAATGCGTGCAAATATTTTTTTTTAAAATTATTATATAATATTAAGTTGTAAAAAATACATAATCATTTTTAAAAATCAAATATTATTGTGTTCTAATTAGATAATTTAATAGCAAAAATATAATTTTTTTCCTTTGTTAGAAATTGTAATTGAATTATTGCAAATCTTGGTGGCTAGAATCAATTAAAAACAAAAAGAGGTAAAGGTCATATATTTTATTTACACTATTCAATTTTATGAATTTACACGAGTGGCTCATATATAAGACACCATTTCTGTATATAGATATTGGACACTGATTTATTTGAGTTTTTTTTTTTCACTTCAAATTTTCAAGATTGTGTTTTTTTGGGTTATAAAAATAAGACGAAAATACCTTTTATTCCATTAAACTTAGACATAATTTTCAATTATAACTCAAAAATTTATTTTGTGTTAATTATATCACATATTTTTTAATTAATTTTAATTATGTCCACCGCGCCTCATATTATGCATATTGTTAATAGTGGACCATAATGTAGCCATCCCCGTTTATTCAAATATCCCCCCTCCCATGTTTTATGATTGGCGTAAAAAATGTTCCTAATATTTCGTTTTTAAAAGTTTCATATATATATATATATATATATATATATATCCTTTCTTTAAAATTTTTAATATGCCCCCTTGTCTATAAACAAGGGTAGCCATAGCAATGTCTTCAATTAATAATTTTAATGATGTTAGGCTCATGACATAGTTAAACAAATTAAAAGATATACGATATAATTCATAAATTAAGTTCTAAATTATAAGTAAAACAAAGATCAAAGTTTAGGGGCCTAAAAATAAAATAAAATATATTATACTAACCGAGGATAAAATCTTAAACGTTTCCTCTCTCTTTAATGCCATGCTGCTAATTGATTTCTTAGTATATAGTATTTGGAACATTCTTCGAGAAATTAATCAAAGCAATTGTAGGTTTTGTAAAGAGATCCCCTCTTACAAGTTAACAAAATCTAGGTTTAGCCACTGCAAATATATTTTTGAGGATTAGTTTTTTTCATTTGTTTCTTTAATTACAATGCATTGATGATAATAAAAAAAATATGTCAACAAGGAAATAAAAAAGACTTTGTTAACTAGCACTCATGAAAAATTAATTGCAATATTAGTAGCAGGTTTTTTTTTTCCCTCTCACAAACCTTTGAAACTAAGTCACTCGGTGATAGTTCTATAATAAAATATGTGTTGTAAAATATTGACAACAATGCACCTTTAGTTGTGTTACGGTAAGACATTGTCCTCTAGAATGATTTTGTGGCAGTAAAACTCTCTCTCATGATAAAACAAACTCCTTTGAAATTCAAGAATCAGAACATTAGAGAGAAGAGAGGAGAGTAACCTAGCTTCCAGAAAAAAAAATTAGAAAACCTAGAACCAAAATGTAGAGGATGAAATGTCCAGAAAAAAATGTAATTTTGAAAAATTATATAATTGATATGATAGAGTAATGGAATAATAGCCACAGATACAATTAAAGTTAATTTTTATTCAAATAATAATTCAATTAATTTTTTTCCTTTTCAAAAAAAAAAAGTAAAACTAAGCCCATTTAATAAGTTTTGTGCGTGGGATGTGAACACACAAGCTCATTATAACAAGTCTTGCACTGGACTAACCCGATAGTGTGAGCACACAAGCCTACCTCTTTTTTTAAATCTTTATGACTCTATTATAACATGTACATATATAAATCTCATCCCTTTCACACAAGCTTGCTCTTTTAAAATACACAAGTTTTACAACAAGATGTGGATGATTTAACAAGTGATTATAAATTTAAACTCTTACTTTGTCATGTATTAAGAAAAAAAAATAAAACTAACTTTTGTAACAGAAAACATTATCATATTTTTTTCTTGGATTCTCACAATTATTATCTACCATAGGCAATTTTGATTGAGATATTTTTAGACACTAAATATAAACACCTCTCTTAATATATATTCGAACTTTGGTTTATTATTTTATAAGAGACTAGTCTCTTTCTGTCATGACCTAAAACCGACCTCGTGACCAGCGCAGACAATGTTACCAACACTGCTGCAAGCCTAAAATTTCTATTGCAAGATCGTAGGTGGCCTATATGATTACAGAGTACACTAGATAAACATAATAAAGATAAAATACCTTACCCCGAACAATAGGGAGTCATTCTTGACCTGCGAGCCCTCGATCTGACCGTCCTGCATACCTGCAACTGTGAGGGGGTGAGTCTAAACCACAGACTCACCATTATTAACCCTACACTACACAGATATACAGAATATATATATATATATATATATAAAACCCACTTGGGAACTTATCTCGCATGACACCAAGCTGCACAAATGCATACATATGGTATCATGTCCCCAACACATTTTCCCCCAAACACACACATATACATTACACATTTAAATGCATGCATCCTTTTACAAGACCCAAGCTTCCAATGCCTGTAACCCTACTCAAGGGTTCATGCTCCCATATCACATCTCAAGAGCTTAATAAACTTTGCGTTCCCACAGATTATCACTCAAGAAATCTTTACTATGTGTCTAGCCTATTGGGTCATATCCATAACCATAACGTACGTATGGTCTCTCGGATCATGCCCTTAGCTAGCACATATATCCCACACACAAATAAACCACCACACAACATATATTATGCAAATGAATGAGATGCAATACATATCCCACTCTTTTCCATGCATACCCATTGACACTACTTTGCGGTATTACGTAATGGGTATGCTTCTTGCTCTATTTCCACGCATTCCTTAATATAAATATGCAACGTATCCACACAAACACTACAACCAATTCTCTATTCCCATCTACACATTCCACACAATAATCCTAACCACATACCTCACATATAATATATTTAACAAATAAATGTATATATAACAATTTAGGAGTATAACTTCTAAAATATAAACATACATACATATATACATATATATATATATATATATATATATATATATATATATATATATATATATATATATATATATATATATATCTACATATAAGAGAGCTATATCCCTCACTTGGATTCCATGCTCTCTAGCTTCCTCCTTGTGCCTCGATCATCCCTATTAAGTAACCATGCAAAATCATTAGGGTTACAAAATAGAGAAATTCTTTATTACTAATCCCGACCTTTCATCGCTTCTTCAAACATAACTTTTAACCAGTTATGAATTTTGAATGAAACTTACCATTGAAAACTAGACTCAAATAGCTTTCCAACTATATAAAATTTACCAAAATCAGAGTTCGAATGAAAGAGTTATGGCCATTTGAAGAACAACCCAAAGATACTCGGGAAGGCTGCGCTTGGGTGCCACAAACATGCCTGGCACCTGGGTGCCAATGTCATATTCTTCCTTGGAAAGTCTGAAACCTAGCGCCTGGGCGCAACGATCGTGTTCCTTTGCTATTCCTCTCAGATTTGGCCAAATATTCACCGTTTTTCATGATTTCTTCCATAGGACTTCATCCTTGGTGTCTAAGGAGCATTTAGACACCAAAAGCCCCAATTTTAATTGAGAAACAAAGCAGGAATCTCAATTTTACCCTAAATACCCTTTACTAGAAAATAGGAAAAAGCTTGGAAAATAGGAATTCCTACCTCGATTCCTTACTTTCCCTACATTGCTTAGCTGCTAGAGGCTTGCCCCGTCACTCGAGATTTGTTCCCCGAAGCTCGGTTGATGGATTTGAGTGGAGAGAGAAAGAGTAGAGAGAAGGAAGAGAGAAAGAGAGGAGAAAAGGTGAAGAGAAAGAGAGGAAAGGAGAAAATGAGGAAAAAGAGACGGGGCCACTTATATATACTCAACCAGGGTGATATTACTACTTTGTCCTCCAGTCGACCTTGGTCAAGACTGGTAAAAGTAAATTCGTAATGTCCCACCTCAGATGTTTCTAAATCCTAGGAGCTTCACAATTTTCCTTATTTCTCTTTAGTCCCTCTTTACATTTAACTAGTCTCTTGACTCCTTTGGTGCCCTCGATACTATCAATATACTCCTCGACTCTCAATCACTCAATATTCCACAACCTTGCCACTTCTAAAACTTATATTTTCCTTCCTACATAATGGAGAATATTTCCCTAGCTCAAATTATTCCTTAAAAATTAGTTCCCGGATACATCCCTTTAAAAATTAGAAATTTTGTGGGCCAAACCTCATGCGGTTCCACACCCATGCTCCTTACATCATTACTGGTTCTTGTACGGTTACTTTTTCCTTAAGGAGTTTCATTATATATTCACAGATAAAACCCCCTGAAGGAACAATGTAAGGAAGTCTTTTCCCCTTTTGACTGCACAAGAACATTTTTTCAATTCAGGGCATCCATCCGAAAGGATAGGACTGTATCACTCCTGCCATCCTCTGACACATGTTCTCCCATTCTAGAGAAAGGTAGTGAAGTTCTTGCGAAACTTCCCCCCTTTTTTGGCTTTGAGTCATCCTCAAAGCATATCCCACTCACCTTGCTCACCACGCTTCTGCTGCACTACTCTGATATAACTAAGGGTTGCCTGAACTAGAGGTTCCCTATCCTATATTCTAAATCACCTCATATACAGTCCAGGTGCTTTCTAAACCATGACCTCAAACTTCCCCTCTACGAGGTTCGTCGTGGATAGTAACTAGCTGTACCAAGCCCACATCTAGTGTCAACCCACTGGCTAACTCTAAGGGTGATCTACTTGATAATATCCGTTCTCATGAATCCCACGCATACTAACTCCACAAAACACAAATAACCCTATGATCACTATCGCATAACATACTGAGGTCATGAGGATACACCTACAGTACAAATGCTGGTGTTCTTTGAATGCGATTCCCGAATCTCTCAAGAATTGGTGCATGCCCAGCTCATTCCCAATCCCTCATAGTCCGTTCCTGACCGCCCTATGGTCTTGCCTTCTTTTCCTAATCCACTTCCATTCATCAGGTGAGGAATCTGGGATCCTACCATTGCTTACTTCGTCCCTCGTGATCATGAACTCTTTCTTTCCTAACATGGACGTAGCCGATCTTCCATGTGTTTCTAATTCATTATTTGTGTAGTCTTCATACTCTAGGAACACGATTTCTACACTTATTAACCCACTTCTTACTACTTGTCAAGCCTCTCCATTATTTCCCAATCCTCTTCTTGGCATAACTAAGCTTTTACTAGGGAGCATAACCCCGAAGCTCTACTTTCTTCAAGATTATCATCACTTCTCCATCCCGCTATCTTGCCACGTCTGCCCTTGTAGCTCCGAAATGCTCTTGCCTCATGCCACTTAGGATGTGTCTTAAACATTTATACGATAAACGTGAATGTTTGAATCACTCACGAGCTCAAACATTTCCTTTAGAAGGAACACGATACAAAAGGAAGGAAGAGACATCCTACAAGGCCTTTGGTGGAGCCATCTTTCTATAATTCATGGCTCACAATGATAGAGGAGGACCCACTAAGATTATCTTGCTCTGTAATCAATAGGAGACCTAACTTTTTCCCTTTGATACTATCTTTGTCACGACCCGAAACCGACCTCTTGACCAACACAAATAGTGTGTTACCAACACTATCGCAAGCCTAAAATTTCTATCGCAGGATCGTAGGTGGCCTATATGATTATAGAGTACACTAAATAAATATAATAAATATAAATTACCTTACCCCAAACAATGGGGAGGCATCCTTGACCTGCGAGCCCTTGATGTGACCGTCCTGCATACCTACAACTATGAGGGGGTGAGTCTAAACCATGGACTCACCATTGTTATCTTTATACTACACAGATATATAGAATATATATATATATATATATATATATATATATATATATATATAACCAACTCAGGAACTTATTTCACATGACTATATGAAGGCATACATATGGTATCATGTCCCCAACACATTCTCCCCCAAACACACACTATACATTACACATTTAAATGCATGCATCCTTTCATAATGATCCATGCTTCTAATGCCCATAACCCTACTCAAGGGTTCATGCTCCCATACCACATCTTAAGAGCTTAATTAATGTGGGTTTACATTCCTACGGATTATCACTCAAGAAATTTCTACTATATGTTTTTCCTATTGGACCATATCCATAACCATAACATACGTATGGTCTCTCGGATCATGCCCTTAGCCAGCAAATATATCCCACACATAAATAAACCACCACACAACATATATTATGCAAATGAATGAGATATAATGCATATCCCGCTCTTTTCCATGCATGCCCATTGACACCACTCTGCAGTATTACACAATGGGTACACTTCCCGCTCTGTTTCCATGCGTTCCTTAATATAAATATGCAAATGAATATGCAACGTATCCACAAAAATGTCATAACCAATCCTCTATTCCCATCCACACATTCCACACAATAATCCCAACCATATACCTCACATATAATACATTTAACAAATAAATGTATATATAACGATTTAGGAGTATAACACCTAAAAATATAAACATACATACATATATATGTATATATTCACATATAGGAGAGCTAGATCCCTCACCTAGATTCCATGCCCTCTCAGCTCCCACCTTGTGCCTTGATCATCCCTATTAAGTAACCATGCAAAATCATTAGGGTTACAAAATAGAGAAATTTCCTATTACTAATCCCAACCTTTCATTACTTCTTCAAACATAACTCTTAAGCAGTAATGAATTTCCAAATAAAACTTATATCATTGGAAACTAGACTCAAAAGCTTTCAAAGGATAGAAAGTTTGCCAAAATTAGAGTCAGGATAAAAGAGTTATGGCTGTTTGAAGAATGGCCTAAGGACACTCGGGAAGGCAAGCACCTGGGCATCAAGGTCAACTTCTTCCTTGAAAAGTCTGAAACCTAGTGTTTGGGTGCCACGATCGTGTTCCTTCACGATTCCTCTCGGATTTGGGCCAGATCTGGCCAAATCTCTATCGCTTTTCATGATTTCTTCTATGGGACTTCATCCTTGGTGTCTAAGGAGCATTTAGACACTAAAAACCTCAATTTTAATCGAGAAACGAAGCTAGAATATTGACTTTACTTTAAATACCCTTAAAACTAGAAAATAGGGAAAAAGCTTGAAAAATAGGAATTCTCACATCGATTCCTTACTTTCCCTACGTTCCTTAGCTGCTAGAGGCTCGCCTCATCGCCCGAGATCCATCCCCCAAAGCTTGGTTGATGGATTTGAGTGGAGAGAGAAAGAGAGGAGAGAAAGTAAATGGTGTGTATATTTTATAGCACATAAAATATTCCAGCAAGTATACTGGGTCGCAACAAGTAATAAAGTGATAAGTAGAGTATCGTCCCACAGAGATTGAGGTATCAAATGAAATTCAATTAGGCCAAGTGAAATGCTATTAAGACTTATGAAGGAAATTGTAGAAATTACACAAAAAGGGGGGGGGGGGGGATGATTGAAACAACAAAATATAAATAACTGAAATTTAAATAACTAAACAGAAAACAAAACAGACAAAAGGTGTGCAACTGGTCACAAATTCCATGGAATTGTACATCATCATCCTTTCCTTTGAATATTCTTGGCTAATTCTATTATGTAATCTTCAATCTAAAATTCTTAGAAAGTCTTCTAAGACTGAATTATATTAAAATTATAGTTAGGAAGATCTTCACTAATCTATAACTCAAATATAATCCGATCAAGTCCTAATCACATCGATGCCCCGCAATCGCATATGACATGTTATCTCTTGTCCTCCTCATTACAAATACGTAGCAATCGCATGCAGGTATAAATAACAAGCTTCATAGGACAATAAATAAAATAGAACTTTGGCGAAGAAAATACTCATTGGTCCAAATGAATTAAAGTACAATTTCCATTTCATCAAATGACCGACTACACAAGAAAATGAGATTGATTTCGTTGGTCTAATCCGATTAATTCATAGACAAATTAATCTTTGAATTATTGAAGAACAATTCAATTAAATTACAATCCATTCAATGTTGGCCAATTTTCTAAAATATGATTGAATCCAAAAGCTTTGAAATCACAATCTAACTTAACCAAAATAATTGACTAAAATCTTAGATCAACCATTCAATTAAGTTATGAAGCTCAAGAAAATTATTCAAGCCACATAAATAAAACTATCTATATCTAGATAATCTAATTTATGGTGGAAATTACAAGGATAAAATCCATTCCATTAAACGAAAGTGCATTAAAATCGAAATTGTTCAGCAATAAAACATCATAGAACCAAACTACATCAATCCTTAAACATCAGAAAATTACATGGAAGAGAATAAGAACATGACAGAAATATGCAAAATACAACAGAAAACTAACAAACTATGAAGGAAAATGGAAGAAAAGGAAAGAAAATGGGAGAAGGAGAGCCATTCCCAAGTGGGAAGGCTTCCTTTCCCTCTAACCAAGCTAGAGAGTTGCCTCTATGTTGCTCCCAGCCACTGCTGCCCAAGGAAGGCAGAAAAATGGTGCTAGGACTTCACATCAGAAAAATGACTTAGCCTCCTTAATAAATTTCGATTTTTGCAAATATAAAACTGATCTAACACATGCCTAAAGGGATATTCTGCCCTAGATGCCTCCTTGGATGCCTCTTCCATGATATGGCAGCACTTTGACAGCAAAACAGCAGCAAAATTAATATTTCTGCAGCAGCAGAAAAGTATGGCAGCAGCAGAATGGTATGGCAGCAGCAGCAGAATTAATATTTCTGCAGCAGAAAGTGACAAACAGCAGCAGAACAGCAGCAGAATATCATGGCAAAATTAATATTTCAGCCATGCTTTTCTTGACCTACGAAAATTAATATTTCTGCCCAAAAATTCTGACTGCATGGCATTGAATAAGAGTTCAAGTGGGCCCCACATCCAGCATATCCTAGTAAGCATCTACATCACCCAAAAAGTGCCACATTAGCATCCAAATCATCATCTTTGTCCATGTCAACACTTTTCTCTCCAAAATTAAAATTTGTAGGAATTAAATTGAGCATTTTACAATTCAAGTTCTAAAAATATAAAAATTGAGACACATTCAATCCATAAATAGTTTATACCCAATAAATTCCAAAACATAATAAAATTAGAGAATTGACAAAATTAAAGAGGCAAAAAGGACTAAAATAGGGACTAAAATAAATGGAAAAAGTATGTTATCAAATCCCCCACACTAGGTCTTTTGCACTCCTGGGCAAAATCAATTAAATACAACAGAGAATCCCAATAAGCACAGCAAGAAAAAGTGTAGAAAACATACAACAATGAAATAATTAAAATTTAGAAAGATTTACATTAGGAGAAATAAATCTTAAATTTCTAAAAAGTTCAAGCTCCATGGCAATTATTTCGAAAAGAATGAATTCAAGTAACAATCTCCTCACAAGGTAAGGTGTTTATCCTCTACTCTCTCAAGTGTTTAAGAGGGAATCACTCAAAGTCGTCCTATCACAAATTTCACTACCATAAGCTTGTCAAGAA
The DNA here is from genome assembly GCA_037074585.1 of Biancaea sappan. NCBI lineage: Eukaryota > Viridiplantae > Streptophyta > Magnoliopsida > Fabales > Fabaceae > Biancaea > Biancaea sappan. The sequence goes on from CM073499.1 coordinate 37,224,671, forward strand.
TCTAAATCTCCACTACTTGAATCTAATACATACTTGAATCAAAAGGACTTACAAGGTTGTAACGTGGGTAAGAAAAATAGTGGGAAACAAAGGGAAAGATTGAACAATGAAACAAAATATGGTAACAACTCATGAAAATGAAGAGCATTTACAAGTGAAATATAAGAGACTGAGTATAAATAAATTTGGGTCTCAATGTTCTATCTGCTCCTCTTTTTCATTATCTTTTTCTCTTCTTTTTTTTTATTCTTTCTTTCTTTCTCCCTTTTTTTTTCTTCTTCTTGACTGGCCAGTCTTTTTCTTTTGCTTGAGAGGAAGTAGAAGAAATATAGTTCAAAACACCCCAAAATTCACAAAATTTTTCAGCATATCAATCCCTTAAAAGAATTTAAAATACTTCTCACATCTTAAGTTGAAAGAGAAAAATATTGTTGTAGGCAGAAAAAGTGGTGGAAGAACACAAGAAAGAAAATGGATAAGGCACAAAATGGCATACAATGGAAACAATGATAATGGATGGCTATTTGGCTAAAAGTGGTTACAAGAAACAAATGCCTAAATCATGTCCAAGTATGTACAAGATATGTAGCCTCAATCAAAGATTCAAGACAAGTTCTAGAGTGACAATCCATGATAGAGAACACACAACAAGAAGAATAGCATTTTTCACTTAGGCTCAAATCCTCACAGCTAAAAGACTATTACTACAAATTCATTAAAGTCAACGTCATTGCCATTTAACTTGAATTCCTTAGAGAAATAAGACTAAATTCTCTTTATGCTAAGTCAATCTACACTTTAACTATTTCATCATGCATAATTCCACACCAAAACTCCATCAAAAATTTAAAAAGTGAGCATCAAATTCGGACAAAACAGAGTAGCAAAATTCTGCAGTGCAGAATTTCTTGCGACACGGCTTTACCGACATAGAACGACCCCAAAACGGATGCGAATCACTCCAAATAAAATTCTACAACTAGAAGACATATAAAGGTTTAAAAAAATGTAAAGAAAGTGGCAAAAACCATAGCCAAGCAGTACAGAATATTCATGCAAGATGACAAAATTTCTGCCAAAACAGAGAAAACAGAGAAAAAAAAAAGGGCAGCAGAAAAAGACTAAAACAAAATTAAAATTACGAAAGAAATACAACAACAAAATTAAAAAGAGAAAGATTAGAAAAACTTGGGTTGCCTCCCAAGAGCGCTTGGTTTAAAGTCCTTAGCTAGACTTTATTTGGTGTCTATGCTTAGCGTCGCTTCTTCTTTGTTTTCCTTACTTTCTCTTTGATTTTTTCATTTCCTTCGTCAAGGAAAATGATCAAGTACCTCACACACAACAAAGAGAAATAACATGAGAGATATATCAAATAAGCAAGGTAACAAGAAGAAATCAAACTAATAAAGACACTTGAAAAGCTAAAAACACTTGAAATTGTAAAAACTAAAACAAGAAAAGACAATGTCTAAAATAACATCACTTTGGCTCAAAAGAAAATTCAATTTGACAACCATCAATCCCCGGCAACGGCGCCAAAAACTTGGTGTGTATATTTTATAGCACATAAAATATTCCAGCAAGTATACTGGGTCGCAACAAGTAATAAAGTGATAAGTAGAGTATCGTCCCACAGAGATTGAGGTATCAAATGAAATTCAATTAGGCCAAGTGAAATGCTATTAAGACTTATGAAGGAAATTGTAGAAATTACACAAAAAGGGGGGGGGATGATTGAAACAACAAAATATAAATAACTGAAATTTAAATAACTAAACAGAAAACAAAACAGACAAAAGGTGTGCAACTGGTCACAAATTCCATGGAATTGTACATCATCATCCTTTCCTTTGAATATTCTTGGCTAATTCTATTATGTAATCTTCAATCTAAAATTCTTAGAAAGTCTTCTAAGACTGAATTATATTAAAATTATAGTTAGGAAGATCTTCACTAATCTATAACTCAAATATAATCCGATCAAGTCCTAATCACATCGATGCCCCGCAATCGCATATGACATGTTATCTCTTGTCCTCCTCATTACAAATACGTAGCAATCGCATGCAGGTATAAATAACAAGCTTCATAGGACAATAAATAAAATAGAACTTTGGCGAAGAAAATACTCATTGGTCCAAATGAATTAAAGTACAATTTCCATTTCATCAAATGACCGACTACACAAGAAAATGAGATTGATTTCGTTGGTCTAATCCGATTAATTCATAGACAAATTAATCTTTGAATTATTGAAGAACAATTCAATTAAATTACAATCCATTCAATGTTGGCCAATTTTCTAAAATATGATTGAATCCAAAAGCTTTGAAATCACAATCTAACTTAACCAAAATAATTGACTAAAATCTTAGATCAACCATTCAATTAAGTTATGAAGCTCAAGAAAATTATTCAAGCCACATAAATAAAACTATCTATATCTAGATAATCTAATTTATGGTGGAAATTACAAGGATAAAATCCATTCCATTAAACGAAAGTGCATTAAAATCGAAATTGTTCAGCAATAAAACATCATAGAACCAAACTACATCAATCCTTAAACATCAGAAAATTACATGGAAGAGAATAAGAACATGACAGAAATATGCAAAATACAACAGAAAACTAACAAACTATGAAGGAAAATGGAAGAAAAGGAAAGAAAATGGGAGAAGGAGAGCCATTCCCAAGTGGGAAGGCTTCCTTTCCCTCTAACCAAGCTAGAGAGTTGCCTCTATGTTGCTCCCAGCCACTGCTGCCCAAGGAAGGCAGAAAAATGGTGCTAGGACTTCACATCAGAAAAATGACTTAGCCTCCTTAATAAATTTCGATTTTTGCAAATATAAAACTGATCTAACACATGCCTAAAGGGATATTCTGCCCTAGATGCCTCCTTGGATGCCTCTTCCATGATATGGCAGCACTTTGACAGCAAAACAGCAGCAAAATTAATATTTCTGCAGCAGCAGAAAAGTATGGCAGCAGCAGAATGGTATGGCAGCAGCAGCAGAATTAATATTTCTGCAGCAGAAAGTGACAAACAGCAGCAGAACAGCAGCAGAATATCATGGCAAAATTAATATTTCAGCCATGCTTTTCTTGACCTACGAAAATTAATATTTCTGCCCAAAAATTCTGACTGCATGGCATTGAATAAGAGTTCAAGTGGGCCCCACATCCAGCATATCCTAGTAAGCATCTACATCACCCAAAAAGTGCCACATTAGCATCCAAATCATCATCTTTGTCCATGTCAACACTTTTCTCTCCAAAATTAAAATTTGTAGGAATTAAATTGAGCATTTTACAATTCAAGTTCTAAAAATATAAAAATTGAGACACATTCAATCCATAAATAGTTTATACCCAATAAATTCCAAAACATAATAAAATTAGAGAATTGACAAAATTAAAGAGGCAAAAAGGACTAAAATAGGGACTAAAATAAATGGAAAAAGTATGTTATCAGTAAAGAGAGAGAGGAAATGAGAAAATGAAGAAAAAGAGGTAGGGTCACCTATATATACTCGCCCAAGGTGAAATTACTACATTACCCTCCAGTCGACCCTGGTCAAGCCTGGTAAAAGCAAATCCGTAATATCCCACCTCTGGTGTTTCTAAATCCTAGGTGCCCCACAGTTTTCCTTATTTCACTTTAGTCCATCTTTGCATTCAATCGTCTCCTGACTCCCTCAGTGCCCTCGATACCATCAATACGCTCCTCAACTCTTAATCACTCAATATTCCATAACCTTGCCACTTCTAAAACTCATATTTTCCTTCCTACACAACAGAAAATATTACCCTCGCTCAAATTATTCCTTAAAAATTAGTTTTATATAATACCCAAAAATCACAAATTTTTCAAGGTATTACACTTTCGCTAAATTTAATCCCTAGTAACATTATCGAATTTGAATTAGGAAATATTTTATCTGAAAAAAGTTTAATAATAATAATAATAATAATAATAATAATAATAATAATAATATCAAAGGACTGATCCTTTCACATTTCCTTTTTTGCTCTATATCCAAGGGTTTATGTTCATATGGACCATATGTTACTTGTTTCTGTCCTTTTATCTTTTTGGGTCTTCCTATTGTTTTTTTTGGTTTAAAGGTCTTCCTATTATCTATGAATTCTAAACTTAGTCATAGTTTGTTGGGCCCAGCCGAGGCCCATATAAGTGCTGAAAGCCTTTTCATTTACTTCTAATGGATTAAATCTTAGAAAAAAAGGATAAAAATATTTATATTAATAACAGCTACTAACAAATGGATTTTGTGCCTCTCCATTAGAGGTGTACAAAGGTTCGGTTTTAGGCTTGAACCGAATCGAACCGAACTTAATCGGTTATCTAAATCTTGGACCTAATCGGTTTTATTTTTGGGAGGTTTGGTTTGCTTTTCTTTGGACAGTTTGGTTCAGTTTTAGGCAGTTTGATACTTTAAATAATTTTAAAAAATAAAAATAAAAATGCTCACTTTTATCTATTTTCAAAAAAATAAAACTCACTTTTACAGTTTTAATAAGTGTTAAGTGTTTACTTTTCTTAACATAACCAATTTTTCTTATTCAATTATATTACTTAATTTTATCTTATAAAAAAAATGAGTGGAGAAGAGAATGATCTGACTCATTATTTGCTGCTACATGAACACAACTTGTTGATCATTGTTGATTTGTTGTTTATATTTGTTCTTCCTTAGTTAACCTTATAAACTCACTTTTTTTGTCTTTTTCTCAAAACTAAAAGCATAAAACAAAGAATAACTCAGGTGCTATAAGTGACAATCCTGTCTCTGCCCTTAGTCACTGTTTTTGGATCAGTAGAAAGTAGAAACAAATTGTTCTATTATGTTATTCTTTTATTTTTTATAATTAAGAGTTTATTAAGAACCCAAATTAAAGTGGCATTATTGGAAGGTTACTGGAAGGTATATAATTTTAGTAGCATAAATGAATGATGAAATATTATAGTCAAAATAGCTTTCGAAATTGACATAAGGATGGGCTGTAGCCTGTAAAGTTGAGAAGTAAAAAATTAAAATGCATGAGGAATATCAACCACACCCATTGTTGATTATTGTTGACTTGTTGATCATTATTTTGGCATATATAAGGAAATGGAAAGGATTACAATAAGTAGAGATTTGCAACATAGTGCAAACAACATCTCACAATCACATACTCAATATTAGATTTATAAATTATAAACAAGCTCTTAGAACAACTACATTAAAAATAGTCACTTGTTCCTTGATAATTTCATCACTCAACAGAATAAACCAATAAAAATCATATAATCAACTTGGAGCTATTCATTAACTATTAAGCCAACAACATCATCTTCATCTTTAAGCATAACAGCACAATAGGAAAAAAAAATACCTAGCTCCATTTATTCAATGTCTTCTACTTTATCTTCAACATCATATAACATTGGACTAGGACGAAACCAATTTTGTGCACAAATAATGGCTTCAACAATCTTCAGAGTCAAAGAACTTCTATATTGATCAAGTACACTTCTCCCACTGCTAAATACAGATTCAGAGGCAACAGTGGACACAAGCATAGCCAAAAAGTCTCTAGCAATGCATTCAATAACTAGAAATTTGGTGCTATTTACTTACCACCAATTGAGGATGTCCAATTTAGGTGTCATCTTCTCCTTAGCCTCCATCAAGTAAAGATCTAACTCTGACTGATTGTTGAAACTATCATCCTCATTCATAACTTTGTCAAACTCCATTGCAAATGAATCACTTTTTTCACTACTCACATTCACATCATGATCCACCATTATATCTTGGGATTGAACATTGGTGGTGTGGGGTACTTGACTTTTTCCATAACCATGAAAATTCTTATAGCTCTCATACATTCTATTAAAGCTATCCTTCACCTTTTGACATAAATTCAGTCAACTCTTCACTATATAGCTTCTTGGAGCTCCACTCCACAAATTTAAATTTATATCTTGGATCAAGCACTACAGCAATAAAAATGTTCATGTTAATATTTTTAACATCACCCCAATACTTGTCATGCTTCATTTTCATCCTTTTAGCCATCCTACTAAGCAATGGATCATCACTTTTACACAAATTATTCAAAGTGTTCAAGACTAAGCAAAAGTCATGGAAATACTGAGATGATGTGACAAACAAAGTGCATGATATATTTTTAGTCACATCATGAAAGACTTTTAAAAATTTTACAAACACTCGTGCATTATTCCAATCTTCATTAGTAGGAGGACTTACTTTATCTAAGACAAATTAGGCATCCCTCTCTTCTAACCTCTTAAATACTTTTTGAAATTTTAAAGACTTTCAAGGATAAGATTGGTAGAGTTGCACATAGTAGGAACATCTAATTGCACCATTCCTTTTTCTTGAATTCTAGCTTGCTCCTTACAACTTTTGAATTTATGCATACGAGAAAGGGAAGCACGCACAGACCAAACAACATTTCTAATTCTAGCAATAGACTCATGCATATCCTTTAAACCATCATTGACTACCAAATTCAAGATATGTGCACAACATCTAACATACTTATTTTCTCCCTTCATGATGTGACCATTCTAATCAACTATTCTACCTTTCAAGTATGATACATCAGTGTCATTAGAGCTAGCATTATCAACAGTGATAGTGAAAAATCTATCAATCCCCAAACTTAACAAACAACTCTCTATTTTGTTGCCTATTGTCTCCCCTTTACAATCAAGGATTTGACAAAATTCAAAATCCTTTTATGTAATTTTCACTCATGATCAATAAAATGTGCAATAAGACACAAGTAATTTATATTTTGTATGGAAGAACAACAATCAGTGGTTAAGCAAACACTTTGATTAGTCCTAACAAAGGCATTCTTCAAATTACTTTTCTCAATTAAATAAAGGGCCCAAAAATCTCTAGCCATGGTTATATGTGATGGAATAGAGAATAAAGGTTGCACAACACTTATAAAATAATGAAACCCTTCTCCCTCAACATGCTTAAAAGTCAATTCATCAACAATAATCATTCTTGCAAGTGCTTGCCTACATGTATTGACATCAAATATGACCTCTTTCAAGTTAGATCCACCCTTTCCCCATCTTCTTTTTTCTTTGGTTGGAAAGAAAGCACTGTTTGTTTTGGATCTCGAAATCCACCAGGAATTTTCTTACACTTAAATTCTAAGTGATGTGCCATATTAGATGTTCCATTTCTTTTTCTATGATATGCATAATCAATACCACACCAATTACATAAAGCTCTAGGGTAATCTGGATCACAATCTTCATCAAGAGTAAAATGAGACCACACCCAAGACTCAGGTGTAGTAGGTTTTCTTGACTTACCTGGTTCTTTCTCCTTTTCTCTCTTTTTCTCCTTTGATGGTTTTATCTTCACCTTTGATTTAGAACATCAACCCCTTCCTCTTTTTGGACTACCTATTAGACGTTGAAGAGAGATCACCAACCGCGGAACTAATCAGTATAGCATCAGTCACAGTAGATTGGATATTTTGTTGCTCCTTAATTGATTCTTCAGAATCACTGGTATCAGCAAGATCCTTATCAACCTCTCTTAAATTCATATATCCTTCTTTCTATTAGAAGACAACAAATTTATTATGTTAAAAGATAAATCACAACTAATAAGGACAAATAATTAAAAAAAGATGAAATAATTTTAATTTACCTCAGACTCAGTTTGTGTCATACTGACTTAGTGTTTGAAGGACAATTAAACACTTAGAGGTAATTAAAAAGCTATATTAGATACCACAATGAAGAAAAGAAAAGAAATATTAATTAAACAAAGAAAAAGGCACCTTAAAGTCATAAAAGAATAAAAATGTAAAAGAAGACTATTCAATTATTTATTTAGTAAATGTATATACTATTCTCAAGTCTTTGTATATATATTATTCACAAGCAACTTCAACGGCCAGAAACAACCAACAATGAGTAAATAACAAATGAGAAAGAAACAAACTTAAATTTGTCTTATATACTTTTCTTCCCTTTCATATGACATAGAACCATATGTCAAATGGACAATGAGTCCCAAATAATTTACACAGCAGCAACTCAAGCATATATCTATGAATATCTAAATTCTATAGCATTGCTCAAAACTCAAAAGTTCATAAAGGATTATAGACACAATTGAATATTCTAAACTCTTGCGAATTCACCATTTTAACTCAAAAATATGTACTATGGGAGGCTAAATTTCTTCTAGAACTTCTCAAAGTAAATCTGCAATGCACATTCCATCATACATAAATCAATCAAAGAAGTTCACAAGTGAGAAATAAGTTTAAGTTTGTTCTTATATACTGTAAGCTTAACATCCTCACTTGATTTAGAGGCGAACGCAAGCACTGGTATAAGTGTAAACACTTCAATTGCAATGTCAAATGAAACTACCAAATCATAATCTTCATCATCATCCCACAAACCCATCATTAACCCCAACCAAAACATAGTTTTATTCTGATAAAAAAAAACTAAACCAATTTCCAACCTTAAATCCAACCATTTGAAGACAGGTTGAAGATAACCCATAACATAAAAGACTAAGACTTTAAAGAAAAAACAGAAAAAGAAGCATGAATCAAGAGGTGGAAAAAGAAGAACAAAAACGTGTGTACTGCTTACCTTGTTTGTATGCCCAGTGCTGAAGGGAGTTCTCTATGAGGAAGATGATACCAGAGGAAGATAGCTCGAGATCGATTTGGAGAAGCACAGATGAGGATGAGGACTTAGATCCAAAGTGTCAGACTCGAAAGTTCACTAAAAGGGAAAATGATGGGAAATGAGGATGGCTGAATGGGATAGGCAGAGGCGGATAGGGTTTTCGAAAGGGAAAAGGGAAGTTTAAATGTCTAATACTGATTATTGATACTATAAAGTGTGAAGATTATAATATATATACTTTTTTTATTATATATGGTTCAATTCGGTTTGGTTATAACCAAACCAAACCAAATTGAAACCGATCAATTGAATCGAACCAAAATTTTCATGAATTTTAAAACTGATTCAGACCTTATTTGATCATTTTTGGCTCGGTTTTCCTCAGTTTGGTTTGATTCTGTCAGTTTCGGGTAATTTGGTTTAGTTTTGTACAACCCTACTCTCCATTGCTTAAAACTCCAGGGACTCTCCATGGTATATGTGGGTTGTCAGATTGGCAACGTGGACAGTGAAAATTGCTTATTGCAGTGAAATTATGGGCTGTTGGATCCATACAATCCAATGGCCAGATGGAAGACTAGATTTAATGAAACTGTGTTTTGGTTCTTTTGAGCCCCCTTCAGTTTCACCACTGAGTCCCATCTCCATCTCCTTCTCCTTCTCCTTCTCCATCTCTTACCACCACTGCTCCAACTATACTATTAGTTGCCATTGACAAATCAACATCTATGCTATTGAAGTTGCCTATTTACTTCAGCCCATCGCTGATTGCAATGGTGGTGGTTGTCACCACCGCCTTCCTTATTGTCACTTATTCCCGCCTCATCTCACGCCACATTATACCTCCAATTATCTGCTAGAAGCTACTACTGCTTCCCCTTCAGTGGTACTACCATAGAGACATCATCACTGGCTCTATCACCATTCTCGAATCCAAATAAGGACCACTTCTGTAGGATATTGCGACCCCTATTGAATTGGTCCTTTGAATTTGGATTGTTCCTTCTCAATGATTGGTCTTCAATATAGGGATTGATCTTCGTGACCAAAGATTATGCCACTGGCAACGGAGCATCCACCAGAGGCTCCATATTGATTCGATGCAAAACCGTGTGATCTTCGAGGCCCAAATCAGGCCATCACATAGATGCTCAATCTACATGAATTTAGTGGGAATATTGGTTATTGAAGAGCTTACACATAGATGCTTTATCTACATGAATTCAGTGGGAATATTGGTTATTGAAGAGTTAACTGATTTAGCTGGAATCATTTTTTGTTTGAGATTCTAACTTTATTCATTTGATGAGGTAGTCAAATAATTGCTCAATAATTTACTTAACTAACTTCAAGGAGAAGTATTCATTATTTACTATTTCTTCATAGTGTCTTCTGTTACCTTTTGTTTTCCCCATTTTCTTTCTTTTTACTTTTTAGTACTTCAACTTACCTGAGATTAAGTTTTATTCAATTGATCATCTGATATGGACTATTTATTAAGACATGGAACCAAGATAGAGACAAGCACAGAGAGAGGAAAAGACAAAGAGAGATGGGCATAGAGAGAGGAAGATCTAGAGAGAGACGAGCACAGAGAAAGGCAGAGATAGAGAGAGACGAGCCGAAGAGAGGAAAAGACAGAGAGAGACGAGCCAAAAAGATGAAGAGACAGAGAGATCACTTGAAGAGAGGAAAAGACAGAGAGAGACGCGCTAGATCCGCTGAAGAAGACAACTGATGTAGTGTTTTTATAAATTAAAAAAGAAAGAAAAAAAGAATACTAGTGAAACTAGATCGGGTCTGAGATCCAGGACCCGAGCGCAAAGCAGGCGAGGCGCCAGTGGAAACATGGTGTGAAGAGGGTCACTAAAGAATAAAAATGGAACCAAAACACATAATTTCATTAAATCTAGCCTTTGATATGGATCTTTGGATCGCGTGGATCCAATAGCCCACAACTTCATTGCAACAAGTAATCTTCACCGTCCACATTCCTAATTCGATGGCCTACATGCACCGTGGAGAGTCCCTGGAGTTGTGAGTAAGTGAGAGGCACCGAATCCCCTAACAAATAGGCCATTAATGTACAAAAGAGAAAGCAATCAAATTTTTTTTCCTATTGTTTATTTACTCCAGGATAATATCTAAAGAAATTAATTAGTCACTAAGAAAGATTGTCAATTTTATTTGGAGGTTTTTTTTATTTACATTGAAAATGTTTTCTTAATAACAAGGCATATAAATATATAATAGATAATTTTACTTCCACTTTAAAGCATTTCATACAGTATAAGTATTAAATATATTCCAATTAGCTATTATGTATTTCTTATTGATGCAATATTGGACCATTAATTTTTTTTCCATGTCAATAGAATTGAACCTAATATGGGGTGAATTAACCCACTCCTTTCATTTACTATTGCCACTAATTTTAATTAATCAACTATCATCTAGATTTTTTTATAACCATCATCTAAATAACAGATATTGAAAACTTTGAAAAAAAAATTGGATGCTGCCATTAATTTTAGCCAATTAGCAACCATCTAAATAATTGATTTTAAAAAATCAAATTTACAATAAATCAATTAATCATGCCATGTACTTAAATCAATCAACTATCATTTGGATAATTGATTCTTGAAAAATCATATGTACTTTCCTTCAAATATGTATTCACAAGTTTTTTTTTAATATTTGTTTATTAATCAGGTCGACTAATTGCTGTGTTAATAGGTTTGGTGTCAATAGATTAGAAGGGCTCCTTATAATATTAAACAAATGTTAAGGATGTAAATTGGTCAATAAGTTTGAATTGAACAATAATATTGAAAAACAGTAATTGAAAAAACAAAGTTGAATAAGGTGTTCAATGATTTTAGGTTAAAAAAAAACATAACATAGAAATTTTAAAAACCAATAAAAGTAAATCAACCATGTTGTAAACTTTAGTTAAAAGAAAATTGAATGCAACATTTAAGTAACAAGGCAAGGGAAAAAAGAATTAACAATAATATCATAAACTCATAATAAAATGTTTCAATATTTTTTGAAATTTAATTTTATAATGTTTGTTACTAAATATATCTTTTGTTATTTATTTGTCTATTTATTGAGTATGTGGAATATCTTATTACGGAAAATCGTCATATGTTGCAATTTTAAGGGTGCACAACAAAAAAGGTTTGAAGATTTAATCTCTTTTCAAAGAAGGGAAATATTCAAATATTTTTTTTAAATATAATGTATGAAGAAGTATTCAATAATTTATAATTTTTCTAAATACAAATACATTAAAAATAAGATGAATTATAATAAGTTTAAAATTCTTCTATATATATAATTTTACGCATTTTTTAAAATACCTATGTTACACCCTGTACATTATATAGGTTGCGTTCACTACTAGAAAAACCTCAATTAGCGACTAGGGATGGCAATGGGGCGGGTTTTTTTACTACCCAACCCTGCCCCGCGCACCTAAGCATTGCCTCGTCCCCGCACCGTTGCCCCGCGGGTTTTTTCATTTTACCCCATCTCTGAACCCGCTAGGAATTTTAGTACCCATCCCTGCCCCGAATCCCCTTTCATTGTTGCTGCTATGCTACATTAGAAAGATAGAAGGAAAAAGAACTCTATAACAACCTAACTCGTAGAAGCTATAGACATAAACCACCGAAAGCTAGCAGAGGCTTTACATCAATATTCTAAATTACATCAAGTTTGAATTCTAAACTAATTTGTTTGATGATTTTGTCTTTGGAGGAGAGGGAAAGGTTGTAAACTAGTTTGCTGGCTCTCCTAAACAAGACCCTCCCTCTAACATTAATCAGGAGATGTCATCATGTATCCCTATTAAATCTCAACTAATGGCTAGTAACAGCACCTGTGAACAATTAATGGAATCATATATAAATAACCAGTAATGAAAAAGATTGGACTTTTTCAACAGCTGTTCTACTCGTGGTTTAGTCCAAATGCAGGTGTTCTAAATCCATTATCATACAACAAACATAGAAAATGATCATTTTTCTTCTTTTTGTTTGAGATTATTCTCTTCCAACAAGTTTATAGAAAACTCAAACATAAGCCAAAGAAAACTTCAAAATATTTTGGAAGGTCAACATAAAGAAGTTTATTATCTTACTCTCTTTATTAAAAGAAATTAATAAAACTGATTCTTCTCTCTCCTTTTCCTTCAGTTTTTCTTTCTTTCTTTTTTTTTTTCATTTTTCTTTCATTATCGTTAATCTAACATACTTCAGTGGAACATCAAATTGCTGAATGCGAAACATCATTTTTGTTTAGGATCTTCCTCAATTCCTATTTACATATCGACTTTAGCAGTCAATATTACAAGTTTTCATCTTTCATTCCCACTCAAATTAATATCTCAATAAGAGAGTTTTGCTTCTAGAGACACATTACAGTCCAAACCTGAACAACGGCAGACCGCAAAGCAAATAATAGATGTCGACAAGAAGATGTGGCAACAGGGGACATTGGTGAGATGGAGAGAGGAAGAGCTGAGAAAGAAAGGGAACACTGATGAGAGCTTTTAAGAGAGATCTGAGCAAAGAGGCATTGACCAACAAAAGCTTTAGGCAGTGAGAAGCTCGGTTGTGGTCGAGAAGCTCTTTTGTCCGCGGGGAAAGTCGACGATAGCTTCTGGCGAGATAAGGGAAAGACGAGGTCACTCTTGACAGCTATAGGCCATAGCTATAAGCAGCGATGGCGAGAGCTTTAGGCAGTGATATCTGGAGAGAAAGAATGGAAGAAGGGAACCCTAAATGGCTAATCCTAATCCACGATTTAGAAATTAGAAAATTGCTCCCTCTATAGACTTTATTTCATATATTAAAAAAAATATATATTAATATTATATGTATATATTTTATATTATTTATATATTATATTCGAGGTAGGTTCGGGGCGGGGAATGCACTGCCCCATCTGTAACACCTCAAAATTTTCATAAAACTATCTCCAGGATAAAAGATTTTTAAGATAAGGTTCCTTAGTGAATAATTATGGCAATTCTCAAACCTTAAATTTCAAAGATCTCAAGTCCATAATTAAAAACAACTAGGAGCCATTAACATCATCCCATGCCTTACATCACCATCATTTGGACATATATACATATCACTGGAGATTAAGTCTTAATTATTTTACAAAAACTATAAAATCTAGGCTACAGCTACTGACTCCCTGCTGCAACCCCGCTATTCCCATTTTGATTTGCACCTGGAAATGGTTAATACAGTACAAAATTATGAGACATAGAAATCTCAGTAGCCAGTAGTTAATCTTGAAAACAAGAACCAATCCCAGTCATAAAAGCAAGTTCATAACACCATTCATAATTCAGTTCAACTCATCTATGCCACTGTCATGCAGAGATTATCCGTAGGTCTTAATACCACAAGAATCTGTTTCACCTCAAGTGGTGCCAAGGGTCATCACTATTCTCAGTGCCTACCACCAGGGTCTAATTATACCCTGTGGCCTAAGGTCAGCAAGACTGACACTAGCATCGTCATGCATAGCTGCTTCCGCCCTAACCATGGCAAGTCTTATACTGGCGTGTACCGTCGTACCCCAGATGCTTGGCGTACACTGCCTTAGCACATGAGTATAATAATAATACAAATATATACATAACAATGCATAAAGTTGAATATCACATAATTCATAATTAAATCATTTTCAGTATAAAACAATTTCAAAATATATGAACAACGCTTTTATGAAATGTAACTGGCTACCTGAATTTACCGTCTCGTACCGATTCCACTCGAAATTATTCCAAGGTGCTGATAAAATAAATTAGCTATTAAAATCCTAATATGGAATATTTAAAAATACTATTCCATTTTTTTAATGCAATTTCTATGTACTAAATACTAATTACATATTATTCACAATCTTATTTATAATCCCAAATTTAAATAAATATAATTAGCTAAAAAAATATCCTAATAGGGAGGAGATTAAAATTACTATTTCATAATTAATTAAATCTTGTACCTCAAAAATTAATTACGTAGTGTCTATAATCTCATTTATAGTCCCAAATTCAAAAATTATAATCAGCTAAAATTTCTTCTAATTTATTTCTCAAATTCCCACCCTATTTCCTTTTTCTTCAGAAACTTTGAATTAATTCACTTTAGTCCTTAATGTGAACTTTAACCATATAAATAACCTTCAAAATTTGGAAAATTCCATCAAATTTTAACTACAATCCCATATATACTTAATCTGGACATTTTCAGAATTTTTACTCTTTCCTTCCAACTTTTCATTTCATTCACTTAGGTCCTCAATAATTATTTTTCCCTTATCTTTTTTCATGATCTAAGACCATATTTAGTTTCATCTAAGTCTATAGGTTACAAATATATCTTGTTTCGAAATTATAGCTATTCCTACAAACTTGTGATTTTATTCAGTTTAGTCCCTGTCATGGATGCATACCTCTAAACTCCATGTTTTTCCATTCTTCTTACTGCATGGCTCTCCTAGACTCATCTAGGGACTCTCTAAGACATGTTTAATCATTTATAAAGTACATGCAAGCCTAAAAGAAGGGATTTAAAGCTTACTAGAGACTCCAAGCTCACTTTGTCTCCAAATTTTCTGCACTTTCTTGTTATAGTTTTTGCTACTGTGAAGGTGTGCTTTGGACCTCAAATCCACTGCTAAGATGGTCCTTTGGTCAGCACCAAAGTTTCCCAAGGGTGGCTTGTTGGTTTGGCTAGAAAAGACCTTGCAAACTTGCCTAATATCTCCACTTTTTGCTCTGTTTTAGTGCAGTAGAACAGAGGCAAAAATTCTGGTTCATTAGCTCACGAGTTGCACACTAAATCCTCAAGGAAAACTAAGGTTTGATGACAGCAAAACCTCACACTCTTCCTCTCGGTTTTGACAGTAGAATATGCAACTAAGGGTCATATTTTAGTGGCATAAGAAGTTCCTCACGTGGCTGCAGAAAAAGGAGAAGACAATCATGTTTTTACTGCACCAAATTCCTCTCTTTCTCGGTTTCACACCCTCCACGAAGATAGCTCAAAAGTTGGTCAGCATGGATGAAGCATAGGTGTCCTTTAGAGGTTTTTGGTGGCTGCCTAACTTGAAGACAACTCACCCAAGCCTTCCACAGGTTTAAGAGCAGCATAACATAGGAATTGAAGCTCTCTCACATGGCTACCAACATTCTTCTGCACTTAGCCGAGAATCACTACAGAAAGTTGGTGCCCATGATGTGCTACTGCCAAAAGGGAATGTGGTCGAGAGCTTCACATGCTCATGTGCCTAAATTCCTCCATCTTTTCCATCATGTGCTCTAACTTCCTATGCTGGCCGAGGACATCAAAGTGTTGTGCAATGGAGAGCTTAGGTGGTGCCACATGGATGGAAGAAAGCTAAGGTGGATGGGTGATGTGTGGTCTTCTCCTATTGGTGCAAAGTTAGGTGAAGGGAAGAAGAGCCACGTAAACACTTGAGTGTAAACATCAAAGGTCCTGCTAAAATTCTACAAAGTCCCTAACTACTTTTGGTCCATGCAAGTGGGTCCTTGATCATTAAGAAAAAATATAATTTATCACCCAAGATTATTTCTAATATTTCATATGATTTTCTCCAACCTCTAATTTTTGGAAAAGCCACTTTATTTCCATTTACAAATTTTTTCCCCTTTGAAAATGTAGACTAATTTGCCTATATTTAATAAATGTAAAAATTTTGGATGTTACACCATCCTTGCCCCGAACCCACACTTGCAACTGCGGAGAATCCCCAAACCCACTTTACTCCTCGGTCAATTGTTGAAAAACCCGACTCGAGCAGGGCAGACCAAATCGGGTCAGTCAGGTTTGGGTTGAAATTACCATCCCTATAAGCAACAAAAATTTTTTATCACAAATTCCGTCGCTGATTTGAAATTGTAATATAAGGATTCTGCGACAGAAAATTTTTGTCACTGATTAAAGTTTTGCTGCTAATATTAGCGATGGAATTTTCTTTACCAAAATTCTGTGGCAAAATATTTTTAGTTTTGCGACGAAAAATTCCATCGCAAACATTTTTTTTCGTCGCTAAATTCCATTGCAAATTAGCGATGGAATTGTTTCGTATCAAAATTATATCGCAAAGTATTTTTGGTTTTGTGAAGGAAAATTTTGTCGCAAAATTTCATCATAAACATTTTTTCTGTTGCTAAATTTCATCGCAAAGTATTTTTAGTTTTGCGACAGAATTTTCCTTCGCTAAATTCCATCGCAAAGTATTTTTACTTTTACAACAAAAAATTCCATCGTAAACATTTCTTCCCCCCAATTGTCAAATCACTTGAAAAAAATGAAAAAAAATGTTTGCAAACTGTAGAAAAATAAATTTAGGGGAGTTTTTACAAAATGTAGAAAAAATAAAAATTATACCTTCTAAAAATTAAGTTTCATTTTAAAATAAATTTTTAGATTTTATTTTATTAATTTAATATTTATATAAAATTATCATTTTTATATATACTATATGTATTTTTATTTTCTCCCATTCTCTTCTCCTAGTTAGCCCTAGTATCACTTTTCAGTACTCACTCCCTCTGGTCTCTCTCTTCTGGCCGGCTTCGTCTCAGCTCCAATCTCCACTCCAACCTTGGTGAGTTCTCCTTTCACGTATGGCTTTCCCCTTCTTTGCGTGGTATGAACACTTACACACTTAACATTTAGCCATAGCCTCTCTCACACACACATGCACGCAAGGGAGAGATACACACACATTGGTGCCTTCAGACATCTATCAAAATCGAGCCCTAGTGTATAAATTAGGGAGCAATGGCATCCTTCACCGTCGTCAGTGTGCTTTGTTGATGCAATTCTTGGAATTGCGCAAGACAACAAGGATAAGTGTGCTTCAACTTATGAACTTAATTATAGTAAAACCTCTATAAATTAATAATATTGGGACCATGAAATTTTATTAATTTAGAGAGGTATTGATTAATTAATAAATTAATAATTCATTAATTTAAAGAGTGTTTTCTTGTTTCAGCAAATATAAATTTAATTACATAAAAATCATTGTATATGTCACTAATATACAATGTATATGTATCATATTTCATGAATTAATTTTTTTAAAAATTCATTGTACATATACATTTATGAAAATAAGTAAATGGTATTAATTGTTTTTATTACTTAAACAATATTCATTGTATTGACTAATTAAATAGAGTTAAATACAAGTTATTTGCATCTATGGTTCCCTATATTAGAACTAAATACATTTTCAATGTATAATGATGAAGGGAATTACTATATAAATAACATAGAAAAATTATTAAAATCATATCCAACAATGACTTCTCATATGAATTTCATGTAATTAAATCTATCTAGATTTAAATTTCATTAAAAAACAAATAACAATAGATTCATATTTTACTAAATTGTTCTAGTTCTGTTTGTGATTTTAGAGAATTGTTTATTTATGATATAACAAGACTATAGATTTATATAAGGGTCTTCCTAAAAATTATTATTTTATCAATTTGTCAAAATTACTAATTTTATAAACTAACCCAAATTAAGAGGAAAAAAATATTATTTTAGAGAAGTTACTAATTTACCGAGTATTAATTTATAGAAATTTAATTGTATTGTTATTATGTTAGTTCATTTCGGAACTCAAATATAAAATAGTTGATTAGATAGCAAAGTTTATAAATGAAGGTGGTACAAGTTATTTTTTTTGTAAGAGATAAGTTGAAAAAAAATGAAAATAAAATAATTGCTCTTTACCATTAAATTTTTCACCACTTAAAAAATTTCCATCCGAAACTTAGGATAAAAGTAAACTATAATAGAATAATTAAATAAATAAAAGTGCTTATCAATTCATTATTGAATTTTGCACGCGCCGCGCGCACAGAGACACAAAACATGATAAAAGTAGGAAGAGGGCAATTGTAAAGAAATATTCATATAAATAATAGTTTATATGAAGATTATCTTGTAATTAATAATTATAAACATGCTGATTCTACTTATTTATGTTTTTTAGTTATACTGAACAAGAGAGATTATTTTGTTAGATTATTTTCTAATATATGGCCCATGTAATTAAGTTTAATAACATTAATAGTTGAATTCACATTATATAATATTGAAGAACCTAAATGATAAGTTTTTAATATATTGGGGCCTTCTTGTGATGGTTGAGAGGCTATTAGGTAATTAAAAACTTTATAAGGGTCAAAAGGTAAAATACCCCTTTACTCTGATTTCAAATTTAAAAGTAACAGTAATTAAAAGAAATGATGCTTATTCAAAAAAGTATCTGTTGCTGGTTTTCCCTCCTAACTATCAAGAAGATAGTAAAGAGAGAAATTCAGAGAAAGAAGAAAACGAATATGCAGACGAAATTAATGGATCCAGATAAGTGGCTCAGTGTTTATATTTTCACTATGTGGATCATAAAAGTCAAGATCTTAGAGCATAAAGGGTTTTCGGTATTTTGCTTACTTATTTAATTTCTTAGTAAAACTGTATTAAAAACAAATATTTCTAATAGCCTTTCCATTCTCTTTCTTATCTTTTTTCATTTGGCTACTTACTTTCCACATCAACTATAATAAAACAAAATCCGAATTATTTTAGAGTGTAGGTTTTAGGTTTAAAAACTAGTGTAGCGACCCGTGCGATGTGCGAACATTTCAACAATATACACATGACACATGTTTAAATTTATATATTTACTTACTTCAGCACAAGTTATTAAAAACTTTTTTATATACTACATTTGATATTGTTGTGGTTGGATTACCATCATTATCAAGAATCAAAATTTTCAAACAATTTTTGCTCGTTACTCTTGAAACTACCATATATAGTTGTCCATGTGTAAATAATGGGCTTGCCAGATACAAACCAACTGTTGAAAGTGATTGATCTTGACTTTTGTTGTTTGTCATTGCAAAGTACAATGTTATTGAAAACTAGTGTCTTCTAAGTTGAAAAGGTAATCTTAAATCTGATAGAGCAATTATCATATTGGAAATCATGACTTTTCTCCAACATTTTTTCAAAGATAATTGTTGCTTCGATAACATGCTTACTAAATCAAGATACAATCAATCTACTACCATCACAAAGACTCATTGATTTTTCAATATTTCTACGTAACATTATTGGAGCATCAGTTTTCAACTTTAGTTCATGGTTTGGAACACCAGACAATTTAATGCTATTCAGAAATTTTCATATTTAGAGGTGGTCCATTGTATCAGTATTTGCATCGGCGTTATAGTCACTATTAGTTTGAGTTATCTTCTCCCAGAAGTAAAGATAATATGTATTTATTTATGGTGTCAACATCTTTCAACCTTGGAACAATGATTGCTCTTTCTTTAAAGTAACTTAAACTATTTAAATTGGTCATGAAATCTGGATGTGCTTTTCATGATCGAAGATACATGATCTTCAATAACGCTGATTAATAAGTACTAGGAATTTCAATAGTTGACTCATCAATATTTTCATGATTCATAGTTCCTTCATCAACACTAATGATCAAGTCAGAAAATGACTTGACTTGTTCAGCATCAATTATTGATTCATATGTCTGGAGTCACATGTTCAAAGTCAAATATATAGCTTTGCAATTAATGATTCTAAATGTAAGAGGAATTAATTGTGGAGAACACAATCTCTTGTCTACTTGTTCTTGGTATGACTAGCAATATTTGTCTAAAGTCTCCACCAAACACAATAACTTTGTCACCAAAAGGTTGAGTATAGCTCTGATTATTAGATAAAATCTCATCAAATCCTTTAGAGTTCTGTCAAGAGCTTCAAAACACATTTTATTCATCATGTGTGCCTCATCCCATATAATTAATTTTATCTCACCTCCTTGTTTAATATTACAGCTTGAGTCTTCAGAAATTTGTAAGGGAATGTGGAATTGAAAATGAGCAGTTCTTCCACTTAGAAGTAAGAGAGATGCTATCCCACCTGATGGAACATTTAAGATAATCATCTATTTTGATCTAAATGTGGCTGATAATATTTTCTAGAAGAATGTTTTCCAGTACCTTGGTGCGTATAATTTATAGCACATAAAATATTCCAGCAAGTATATTGGGTCACAACAAGTAATAAAGTGATAAATAGAGTATCGTCCCACAGAGATTGAGGTATCAAATAAAATTCAATTAGGCTAAGTGAAATGCTATTAAGACTTATGAAGGAAATTTCAGAAATTACACAAAAAGGGGGGGTGATGATTGAAACAACACAATATAAATAACTGAAATTTAAATAACTAGATAGAAAACAAAACAGAGAAAAGATGTGGACTGGTCACAAATTCCATGGAATTGTACATCATCATCCTTTCCTTTGAATATTCTTGGCTAATTCTATTATGTAATCTTCAATCTAAAATTCTTAGAAAGTCTTCTAAGACTGAATTATATTAAAATTATAGTTAGGAAGATCTTCACTAATCTATAACTCAAATATAATCCGATGAAGTCCTAATCACATCAATGCCCCGCAATCGCATATGACATGTTATCTCTTGTCCTACTCGTTACAAATACATAGCAAACGCATGCATGTATAAATAACAAGCTTCATAGAACAATAAATAAAATAGAACTTTGGCCAAGAAAATACTCATTAGTCCAAATGAATTAAAGTACAATTTCCATTTTATCAAATGACCGACTACACAAGAAAATGAGATTGATTTCGTTGGTCTAATCCGATTAATTCATAGACAAATTAATCTTTGAATCATTGAAGAACAATTCAATTAAATTAGAATCCATTCAATGTTGGCCAATTTTCTAAAATATGATTGAATCCAAAAGCTTTGAAATTACAATCTAATTTATCCAAAATAATTGACTAAAATCTTAGATCAACCATTCAATTAAGTCATGAAGCTCAAGAAAATTATTCAAGCCACATAAATAAAACTATCTATATCTAGATAATCTAATTGATGGTGGAAATTACAAGGTCAAGCTCAATATCTAGCTAACTCTAGCATAGACATAAAAATCCCAAACTCATTGAAGGTTCATCAAACATTCAAGAGGAAGAATAATCGGTAAAATCCATTCCATTAAACGAAAATGCATTAAAACTGAATATGTTCAACAATAAAGCTTCATAAAACCGAACTACATCAATCCTTAAACTCAGAAATTACATGGAAGAGAAGAAGAACATGACAGAAAATAGAAAATACAGCAGAAATCTAAGAAACTATGAAGGAAAATGGAAGAAAAGGAAAGAAAATGGGAGAAGGAGAGCCATTCCCAAGTGGGAAGGCTTCCTTTCCCTCAAACCAAGCTAGAGAGTTGCCTCTATGTTGCTCCCAGCCACTGCTGCCCAAGGAAGGCAGAAAAATGGTGCTAGGACTTCACATCAGAAAAATGACTTAGCCTCCTTAATAAATTTCGATTTTTGCAAATATAAAACTGATCTAACACATGCCTAAAGGGATATTCTGCCCTAGATGCCTCCTTGGATGCCTCTTCCATGATATGGCAGCACTTTGACAACAAAACAGCAGCAAAATTAATATTTTTTGCAGCAGCAGAAAAGTATGGCAGTAGCAGAATGGTATGGCAGCAGCAGCAGAATTAATATTTCTGCAGCAGAAAGTGACAAACAGCAGCAGAACAGCAGCAGAATATCATGGCAAAATTAATATTTCAGCCATGCTTTTCTTGACCTACGAAAATTAATATTTCTGCCCAAAAATTCTGACTATATGGCATTGAATAAGAGTTCAAGTGGGCCCCACATCCAGCATATCCTAGTAAGCATCTACATCACCCAAAAAGTGCCACATTGGCATCCAAATCATCATCTTTGTCCATGTCAACACTTTTCTCTCCAAAATTAAAATTTGTAGGAATTAAATTGAGCATTTTACAATTCAAGTTTTAAAAATATAAAAATTGAGACACATTAAATCCATAAATAGTTTATACCCAATAAATTCCAAAACATAATAAAATTAGAGAATTGTCAAAATTAAAGAGGCAAAAAGGACTAAAATAGGGACTAAAATAAATGGAAAAAGTATGTTATCAAATCCCCCACACTAGGCCTTTTGTACTCCTGGGCAAAATCAATTAAATACAACAGAGAATCCCAATAAGCACAGCAAGAAAAAGTGTAGAAAATATACAACAATGAAATAATTAAAATTTAGAAAGATTTACATTAGCAGAAATAAATCTTAAATTTCTAAAAAGTTCAAGCTCCATGGCAATTATTTCGAAAAGAATGAATTCAAGTAACAATCTCCTCACAAGGTAAGGTGTTTATCCTCTACTCTCTCAAGTGTTTAAGAGGGAATCACTCAAAGTCGTCCTATCACAAATTTCACTACCATAAGCTTGTCAAGAATCTAAATCTCCACTACTTGAATCTAATACATACTTGAATCAAAAGGATTTTACAAGGTTGTAACGTGGGTAAGAAAAATAGTGGGAAACAAAGGGAAAGATTGAACAATGAAACAAAATATGGTAACAACTCAAGAAAATGAAGAGCATTTACATGTGAAATATAATAGACTGAGTATAAATAAATTTGGGTCTCAATGTTCTATCTGCTCCTCTTTTTCATTATCTTTTTCTCTTCTTTTTTTTTTATTCTTTCTTTCTTTCTCCTTTTTTTTTCTTCTTCTTGACTGGCCAGTCTTTTTCTTTTGCTTGAGAGGAAGTAGAAGAAATATAGTTCCAAACACCCCAAAATTCACAAGATTTTTCAGCATATCAATCCCTTAAAAGAATTTAAAATACTCCTCACATCTTAAGTTGGAAGAAAGAAAAATATTGTTGTAGGTAGAAAAAGTGGTGGAAGGACGCAAGAAAGAAAATGGATAAGGCACAAAATGACATATAATGGAAACAATGACAATGGATGGCTATTTGGCTAAAAGTGGTTACAAGAAACAAACGCCTAAATCATTTCCAAGCATGTACAAGATATGTAGCCTCAATCAAAGATTCAAGACAAGTTCTAGAGTGACAATCCATGATAGAGAACACACAACAAGAAGAATAGCATTTTTTTTTTCACTTAGGCTCAAATCCTCACAGCTAAAAGACTATTACTACAAATTCATTAAAGTCAACGTCATTGCCATTTAACTTGAATTCCTTAGAGAAATAAGACTAAATTCTCTTCATGCTAAGTCTATCTACACTTTAGCTATTTCATCATGCATAATTCCACACCAAAACTCCATCAAAAATTTAAAAAGTGAGCATCAAATTCGGACAAAACAGAGTAGCAAAATTCTGCAGTGCAGAATTTCTGGCGACACGGTTTTACCGACATAGAACGACCCCAAGATGGATGCGAATCACTCCAAATAAAATTCTACAACTAGAAGACATATAAAGGTTGAAAAACATGTAAAGAAAGTGGCAAAAACCATAGCCAAACAGTACAGAATATTCATGCAAGATGACTCAAAGTTCTGCCAAAACAGAGAAAACAGAGAAAAAAAATGGGCAACAGAAAAAGACTAAAACAAAATTAAAATTACGAAAGAAATACAACAACAAAATTAAAAAGAGAAAGGTTAGAAAAACTTGGGTTGCCTCCCAAGAGCGCTTGGTTTAAAGTCCTTAGCCAGACTTTATTTGGTGTCTACGCTTAGCGTCGCTTCTTCTTTGTTTTCCTTACTTTCTCTTTGATTTTTTTTTTATTTCCTTCGTCAAGGAAAATGATCAAGTACCTCACATGCAACAAAGAGAAATAACATGAGAGATATATCAAATAAGCAAGGTAACAAGAGGAAATCAAACTAATAAAGACACTTGAAAAGCTAAAAACACTTGAAATTGTAAAAACTAAAACAAGAAAAGACAATGTCTAAAATAACATCACTTTGGCTTAAAAGAAAAATCAATTTGACAACCATCAATCCCCGGCAACGGCGCCAAAAACTTGGTGCGTATAATTTATAGCACATAAAATATTCCAGCAAGTATACTGGGTCGCAACAAGTAATAAAGTGATAAGTAGAGTATCGTCCCACAGAGATTGAGGTATCAAATAAAATTCAATTAGGCTAAGTGAAATGCTATTAAGACTTATGAAGGAAATTTCGGAAATTACACAAAAAGGGGGGGTGATGATTGAAACAACACAATATAAATAACTGAAATTTAAATAACTAGATAGAAAACAAAACAGAGAAAAGATGTGGACTGGTCACAAATTCCATGGAATTGTACATCATCATCCTTTCCTTTGAATATTCTTGGCTAATTCTATTATGTAATCTTCAATCTAAAATTCTTAGAAAGTCTTCTAAGACTAAATTATATTAAAATTATAGTTAGGAAGATCTTCACTAATCTATAACTCAAATATAATCCGATGAAGTCCTAATCACATCAATGCCCCGCAATCGCATATGACATGTTATCTCTTGTCCTACTCGTTACAAATACATAGCAAACGCATGCATGTATAAATAACAAGCTTCATAGAACAATAAATAAAATAGAACTTTGGCCAAGAAAATACTCATTGGTCCAAATGAATTAAAGTACAATTTCTATTTTATCAAATGACCGACTACACAAGAAAATGAGATTGATTTCGTTGGTCTAATCCGATTAATTCATAGACAAATTAATCTTTGAATCATTGAAGAACAATTCAATTAAATTAGAATCCATTCAATGTTGGCCAATTTTCTAAAATATGATTGAATCCAAAAGCTTTGAAATTACAATCTAACTTATCCAAAATAATTGACTAAAATCTTAGATCAACCATTCATTAAGTCATGAAGCTCAAGAAAATTATTCAAGCCACATAAATAAACTATCTATATCTAGATAATCTAATTTATGGTGGAAATTACAAGGTCAAGCTCAATATCTAGCTAACTCTAGCATAGACATAAAAATCCCAAACTCATTGAAGGTTCATCAAACATTCAAGAGGAAGAATAATCGGTAAAATCCATTCCATTAAACGAAAATGCATTAAAACTGAATATGTTCAACAATAAAGCTTCATAAAACCGAACTACATCAATCCTTAAACTCAGAAATTACATGGAAGAGAAGAAGAACATGACAGAAAATAGAAAATACAGCAGAAATCTAAGAAACTATGAAGGAAAATGGAAGAAAAGGAAAGAAAATGGGAGAAGGAGAGCCATTCCCAAGTGGGAAGGCTTCCTTTCCCTCAAACCAAGCTAGAGAGTTGCCTCTATGTTGCTCCCAGCCACTGCTGCCCAAGGAAGGCAGAAAAATGGTGCTAGGACTTTACATCAGAAAAATGACTTAGCCTCCTTAATAAATTTCGATTTTTGCAAATATAAAACTGATCTAACACATGTCTAAAGGGATATTCTGCCCTAGATGCCTCCTTGGATGCCTCTTCCATGATATGGCAGCACTTTGACAGCAAAACAGCAGCAAAATTAATATTTTTGCAGCAGCAGAAAAGTATGGCAGCAGCAGAATGGTATGGCAGCAGCAGCAGAATTAATATTTCTGCAGCAGAAAGTGACAAACAGCAGCAGAACAGCAGCAGAATATCATGGCAAAATTAATATTTCAGCCATGCTTTTCTTGACCTACAAAAATTAATATTTCTGCCCAAAAATTCTGACTACATGGCATTGAATAAGAGTTCAAGTGGGCCCCACATCCAGCATATCCTAGTAAGCATCTACATCACCCAAAAAGTGCCACATTAGCATCCAAATCATCATCTTTGTCCATGTCAACACTTTTCTCTCCAAAATTAAAATTTGTAGGAATTAAATTGAGCATTTTACAATTCAAGTTTTAAAAATATAAAAATTGAGACACATTCAATCCATAAATAGTTTATACCCAATAAATTCTAAAACATAATAAAATTAGAGAATTGACAAAATTAAAGAGGCAAAAAGGACTAAAATAGGGACTAAAATAAATGGAAAAAGTATGTTATCATACCTCCATATCCATATACAAAAAAGATGCCTTTATTCTTTGCATTAATATCAGCAATGACTTCTGTATATACATGCAGCTAATCTCTGTTTAACATTTTAATTGAATCAAGATAATCATTTTCTAAAAGAGATCTATCATATGACATCTCATTATATATAAGACTATTACCATATTTATGACTTCTAACTATATCTATAAATGACATAGATTCAAATTCACTGAAAAAATCTTCCATTACTCTGGATTATGTTTTCAATATTGATTAGCGCATAGTTCTTCAGTTGATCATAAGTGAGTTGTAAATCTGTTTCAATTGATCCATTTAATTGAAATTTTATATTAATTTCAAATTAGTAGGCAATTATAAGCCACTACTATTTACCTTAATTGCAGGTTTGACAAATATGTGATGATCTCTGATATTCTGCGTTAAATTTGAAATTCATAATTAAATCAAGTAAATTAATTACACAGTTGATAAATTTGTGAAGATATATGATATTCTACATTAAATATGAATTAATTAAATTTAATATGACAAAATGATTTAATTGGAAATTTGGAACATTAATTTCAATTTAGTATGCACTTATAAGCCATTACTATTTATATTAATTACATGGTTGACAAATTTGTGAAATTTTCCTATATTCTGCATTAAATTTGAAATTAATATTAATATTAATATGGAAGAAAACATTCAAGAGACATTTAATTATTGTAAGAGACGTTTCCGATTACAAGGTTGTCAAATATGTGAAGATTTCTTATATTCTTTATTAAATATGAAATTAATATTAATAAGGAAAAATATTTAATAGACATTTAATTACCTAAGAGACATTTCTGGTTACAGGGTTGACAAATCTATAAAGTTTTCTTATATTCTACAGTAATTAAGTTTATTATCTTTAAAGGAAGTACAATAAATTGTATGATAGAGAAAATTCGTTAATCACTACAAAAAAAAGGTATATCAGAGATGGAAATTAGGGACAAAAATGTTTTGTCCCAGTTTTTGTGCCTAAACCGTCCCAGAACCCGTCCCTGATTTGAATATTGATTGGCGCAAAGATTAAATAATCAGAGACAGAATATTTTTGTCTCTGATTGAATTTCCGTCCCTAATTTTAGAGATAGATTGTGGCGTGCCAGAAATATGTCCCTAAATTTTTAATATATTTAATTATTTTAATTTAATTATTAGAGACGGATATTCCATTTCAAATATTCGTCTCTAATTAAAATGACTTCGTTCCTGTTTATTTTTTTCCAAACGACGTCGTTCTCCCCTGTCCTTAACCGTGCCCTAGGTCACACATTGTCATTGTCTTCGTGCCTCTCGTGTGCTCCCTCTTGCTGGCCATCTCTATCCCTCCCTGAAGCTCTCTCACTCTTCTCCTCTGCAGTGTGCCTCCATTGCCTATCTTATCTCTATCATCTCTCCTTGCCTTCGTCAGTCAGTACGAATAAGTAAGCTTTTATTTTTTCTGTTTGAAACTTTTTTTTAGCTAGCTGGGTACTTTCTCTCCCTCTCTCTCCCTCTCCTTACTGCTTCCCCTCTATTAATAAACAATATTTCGAGTTTTTTTTCTTGGTCTAACTTTTTTGTTTCTCATTAATGCTCTCTCTTTCCATTAATCGAAGGCTCCCTGCTTCCTACAAAAAATTTTTGATAGTAAGCTGCATAATCGAAAGCCCCTTTCCTCCATTCATCCACTGCAGTTCAATGTTGTTAGAGTACAGGTTGGTTTTTCATTTGTTCAAATTATTTGTAAATGATAGAAATTAAATGTAAGATCTTGATTAAAATGGCTGGAATTGCAAGAATTGTTGGAATTGCAAATTTTTTTTGTCAATGTAATGACTCTTAAAGTTGAATTTCTGTTTTAGTATAAACAAAGATTGAGGTTGTGACTAAGGAAGCCCAAGAGATGTTGGATAATTTCTGTACCTTTGTTTTGCTAAATTTTTTAATCAATTCCTATTTATTTTTTTCGATGGGCAGACTTTATGAAAAGCTTCATGACTATTAGATGATGAAATTAGACTAATTTAGCAGTTGGCCTGGTTTGACCGAGATGGGGTCTTAGGTAGGGAAGGAGGCTTTGTTTTAGTTCCTCCTGGGTGTTTACCAAGTTAGTGAGTATCATTCTGATTAGATTTCTTTGGCATCTTCTGATATGCTTCTCTTTCTTATCATGTCTAAACCTTGTCTTGAGGTCCTTGAAAAGTGTAGATCCTAGAATCTTCCTTAAGGTCGTTGAGCTCTTAGATTCTTGAAGTTTTACTAGGTGAGTGGCTAAAATAGTTTCTATGAAAATGTTTTATTTTGATTAACTTGTTCAGTAGACCCCATTAAAGTCTTAGCTTATTCTAAAACTCACGATTGATACCATTTATTGTAACAAGTTTTATGAAAGAACTTTTTCTTCCAAGATTGGTTTTGTATTTTCTTCTTTTTAGTTTCTACAAAGTAGTTAAAAAAAATTCAGGCCTTCTCTCTCAAAAGTGTTTGTGCTTTTATCAATTGTTCAATTAATGCTTAATTATAATATAATGTGCATGTATATATATGTGTGTGTGTGTGTGTGTGTAGTTTAGTGTAAGTCATGTATTAATTATTGCAGTGGATTTTCCAACCAATTCTCATTTGTGATATATAGTGCTTGTTTCATTACAACAAAATTAAGATTTTATCACCATTTATTGATTAATTAATTAATTAATTTATTGTGATTATCTTCCATGCATCCACTTTATAGGTATTTTCATTTTAATTTTCTTTAAAAGATATAGCGCATGACTGATACCTGTTAAATAGAAATAATAATGATAACAATAATAATATGAGCTTTCAATTAGAGTAAAAATACTCATGAAAAACTAAAAAATAAATTTTCTAGGAAGCATGCTTGGTCAACTTTATTATAGTTATCGTTTCATCTTTACCAACTATAGGGAAAATATTATCTTTAAAATTCCTTTTTGTAGCTTTTGTAGTTCAAATAATATTATTAATCCAAATAGCTTTTCATAATTTAATCTTTTCGTTGCAAACATAGTAAAGGATTTTTTCTCGATTCAAGGCTCATTGGTTCATTTCTCTGGATGTGTGTGGTCCTGCATAATTTTTTGGAGTCCAGGTTAGTAGGCCTCAAATTATTCCTATTTTTTCCATTTCTTGTCTTGGGAGTTAGTGTGTATAGAAATCAAATGTAGTGTTTTTGCAAGTAATTGATCTACTTAGTTGCTTCATGTTTTTCTTTTGTTGGCCAGCACTTGTGTGTGTGCTGAAGTGCTAACCATTAGGTTGTTTTCTTTTATGTATAACATCAAAAATTTGATTTGTTTATCTGTCAAAATTTGATGGTTGGA
Organism: Biancaea sappan; assembly: GCA_037074585.1. Classification (NCBI taxonomy): domain Eukaryota; kingdom Viridiplantae; phylum Streptophyta; class Magnoliopsida; order Fabales; family Fabaceae; genus Biancaea; species Biancaea sappan. Next base: position 37,254,778 of record CM073499.1, read on the forward strand.
GTTATTAGGTTTCTTTTAAATTTGGGTATGTGCTACTTTATGGGGAAACTCTGCCAATATTTTTGCTAACTTATAATCTACTATAAATTTAGTTTTTTTAATGTATCTATAATTTACTTAATTTAGTATCATGATTCCTAATCATCTTAAGAAATTAGTGAACTATTTGCAACTAATGAGCTTTTTGAATATAATAGTTTATGCTAGATTGTAGATTGGATATGAATTTTATCATTTTTTTTGTTGGTCAGCACTTGTGTGTGTGCTGAAATGTTGACCAGTGGGCTGACTATAAGGACAAATATGAAAGACATAAATCTTGATAGGTGACCAACTGTAGGGTGAAGATAAAAGACATAAATCTCAAGAATTAGGATACTGTAGGAAGAAGATAAAAGACATAAATCTCAAACATTACGATATTGATTTATTTAAATTTGCGTAGTTAATCTTAGAATGCATTGACCTCTTAGGTGGAGAACATGAATGTGCCACAAAATCGTCAGTAGAAGTACAATAGGATGGGACTTAATACGATTGGGTTTACATATGAGTTTCTAGAGGGGGTAGAGATGTTTATTAGTCATGCCGAGAAATTACGGGTTTACTTGATGGAAGGGACGATAAAGTGTCTTTGTGTAACGTGCAAGTATATGAATCTTATGGATCCTGATGATGTAAGGTTGCACCTTTATCAGAAGGGTTTCCAATTGGATTACTATCATTGGACATCGCATAAGGAATGATTGCCACGGATAGGTGAATCATCGTCGATGAGAAATCCTTCGTAGTTGACTAAACTTCCAACCTTGGACAGTCTAAGGCACTGGAGGGTTAGTATAAAGAAATGGTGTGTGATGCAACTAGGCATAGAATCGGTGAAGAACTTGCCTAAACATTAGATAAGCCCCTCAACCTAGCTATCCAAGCCTTTTACGATTTGTTATAGTATGCTAAAGCCCCTTTATGGGATAGGTGCAATAAACATTCTGAGTTATTAGTAGCTGTACATTGTTGAGCATCAAGTCAAATTATAATATGGTCGAGGGGAACTTCAATGCGCTCATGCAATTATGGGTGAGGCCCTGCCATCTAGACATAGCTTACCTAACAATTTTTACCAGACAAAGAAATTGGCTGCTGGGTTAGGACCGGGTACACAAAATTGACTGCTGTGAGAATGGTTGCATGCTTTACTACAAGGATGATGTAGACACACAAGAGTGTAAGTTTTGTAGTTGTGACAGGTTTACCATTAGAAGGAACTGTTGTGGTACTTGAAGAAGAGTGGTAAATAAGAATCTATGGTACCTTCCTTTAATCCCAAAACTTAAACGGTTGTTCACTTCTGAGGTGGTGGCAAAGGAAATAAAGTGGCACCTTGAAAATCATCGTGAGGCTGAAGTGTTATCCCACCCATCCAATGGACTTGCGTGGAAAACATTTGACCAAACACACTCAGATTTTGCCTCAGATCCTCGAAATGTACAGCTTGGGTTATGTGTCAATGGGTTCACGCCATTTGGCCAGTCCAGAAAGGTGTATTCATGTTGGCTCGTCATTGTTACACCTTCTAACTTGCTTCATAGTCAGTGCATGCGACAAGAATATATGTTCTTGACATTGATCATTCCTGGACCTAGCAATTCGAAGGCTAAGATAGATGTCTATCTGAAGCCCTTTGTCAATGGCTTGAAGTGGTTATGGTAGGAAGGTGTTTTGATATACAATGCTTCATTGAAGCAGAATTTTAATATGCGTGCAGTGCTTATGTGGACTATAAATGATTTCCTAGCTTATGGAATGTTGTCAGGCTAGATGAAAGCGAGAAAGTTATCTTGTCTGTTTGCATGGAATGTTCAAAGTCCTTTACACTGAATCATGGCCGAAAAACTTCGTTCTTCAATTGTCACTGACAATTTCTACAGATGAACCATCTATATCAGAGAAACAAGATTACCTTCAAGAGAAATTGGGATGAGAGATCATCACTACCTCCTCGACTAGATGGACCATGATTTGGGGCTGAGTATGTGACATTCCTCTGGTTCGTGAGTGTGGTCAAGCTATCACCTTTTAGGGATATGGGGTGACACACAATTGGACTAAGAAAAGTATTTTATGAGAACGCTTGTACTAGAAGACAAATCTTATATCGCATAACTTGGATGTCATGCACACTGAGAAGAATATATTTCACAACATTTTCAATAGCATAATAGATGTCAAGGGCAGAATGAAAGACAGTGCGAAGGCTAGGATGGACATCGAAGAGTACTGCCGTCGTAAGGACTTGGAACTAGTGAATCAGGGTGGCGAGCAATTCAAACTGAAGGCATGCTACTCCCTCACTTTAGATCAAAGACTTGTTGTGTGTCAGTGGATTAAGAAGATCGACTTTCTTGATGGGTATGCCTTGAATCTAGCACGATGTGTTGACTTAAAGGAAGGTAAGCTCCATGGAATGAAAAGCCACAACTACCATATCTTTTTGTAGCGATTACATTAAATTGCATTCATAGATCTTCCAGAGGTTGTGTGGAGACCGCTAGTAGAACTTAGTCAATTCTTTAGGGACATTTGCTCCACCACATTGAGGATGGAGAGGTTAACTCAGTTAGAAAAAAAAAAATCATTCCAGTGATATTATGCAAGTTGGAGAAGATATTTCCTCCTAGATTCTTTAACTCCATGGAGCACTTTTTGGTGCACCTTTCATATAAAGAAAGGTTGGTGGCCCAGTACAATATCACTGGATGTATCCTTTCGAGAGGTAAATATTAATCTTATCTAATATATGTATTGCAACCAGTGATATGTATCATATAACGTTCTATGTTTTGTGTTGTGTGTCATTAACTATCGTATGTAAGTTCCTTCACACATTAAAATGAAAAATTAAGAATAAAGCTAGAGTGGAAGGGTACTATGTGAGGCATACATCACTGAAGAGACAACCACATTTTGTTAACACTATTTTGAGCAGTTTGTTGTCACTAGAACAACTAAGGTTCCCAGAAATGACGATAGGAGGAACCCTTTGACCGATGCTCCATTTTCAATTATCCTAATCGTATGAGTGGTGATTGCAGTACATGTTTCTTAACTGATCAAGAGGTCAACATTGCCACAAAGTACATTTTAATAAATTGTGATGAAGTGCAACCTTATTTTGATTAAGTTAATTGGCCCAACTCTATTTTATAATTTAACTGTCTATTTGATGGTTTCTTAAATCAGTCTCTAAACATCACTGTAGTTTGTTTCTTGAGAACATATAGGCATTGATGCCTAACATTTCTAGTGATGAGGTACACAAGTACATAGACTTACAATTTTCTTCTTGGTTTCGTGCATATGTCAGTATGCAATTTGACTATGATGTATTTGTGTCTTTTGAACTATGCAATCATCGTTAATCTTGGAAAATGATGTACCTCTGGCTTTTTTCCAACAGGTGCTAGATCTGACAAACTCAGTTCAAGATCCAATGATGAAAAGCATTGCATGGGGGCCGGTGAGAAAAGTCAAGACATGGCCCATGTACTTCATCAATGGCTATAAGTTTTACATCGAAAAGTTTAACCTTCATAAATGCATATACAACTATGGTGTGTGCATCAAAGGGTCTGACTATAAGGATATCGAGTGTGACTACTACGGTGTACTTTAAGAAGTGATTGAGTTGGTGATCACAGGGTCACTGCCAAAATGTTTGGTATTATTTAAGTAAGAGTGGTTTGATCCAACCATCAAACATGGCATAAGAATGGATCAAGAACTGGGAATTGTTGAGGTTCACAAGTCTCGGAGGCTAGCCACATATATCTCATTCGTGTTTTCCCAACAAGTATTGTAGGTATGCTACTATATTTATCCTGTAAACTATAATAAGGTTGACTAGCTAGTAGTGATGAAGGTCAAGGCTAGGAGAACTATTGACGCACAAAGTACCTACGTCGGTACTAATGCATTTCAAGAAGAAGAAATGAGTTCAATAATGCCTGCAACGGTGGAAAACGACAATGACCGTCAAATCTTACGTGATGATGAGCAATATGAGTAGGTTGATAAGGACGTGAATGATTAAGCATTCATCAATGACGAAGACGAAGAGGACGGAGGTGAGGAAGATGACTTTGAAGAAGACGAAGGTGACATAGTGTCTGAAGAAGTGAGTGAAGAGGATGTTAATGTCAAAGAAGAAGACTCCTCTAAAGTGGTATAAATTAATTACCTGTAATAATTACTTATGCTGTAGCCATGTATAAGGTTTCTTATTAGTTTAATTAACTATTTGTTATAGATGTCGAGTGGTCACATAAGTTGAGGTGGAGGGCGCGGAGGAGGTCGTCTCACGATACATCTATCTCTTTCCTCCTCCTTACCATCTACGTCAGCGCCATCTGCCTCGTCCCTTCCTCTATTCTCCAGGCTACCAAGCACTAGCTCTGAGTAGATAGATTCCGTAGAGGTCCCCTCGACTTTTCCTCGGTTAGGCACTGGCGACCAAACCCCAGTTAGCATCCAGTCCATTATACATCCTTGTGGGACTGATTCGGTCGATGGCAAACATTGGATACAACCAGTTAAAGATATGTACGTTACTTATTTGTGATTTGTTAGTATTATTAAATTCATAGTATAATAATATGCTTTCTGAGGATTAATGAGTTTAACATTCACACTACTTTTCTTTCCGATCGTTAAGGCCGTCTGAGAGATTTCCCCTATCATAAAGGGAAGTTTGAGGCTCTGTCATTCACTGTTCCACCACCCCTGATGCCCTATGGGATTTATGGTTTGAAGAATAAGTGGTAAGTTATTCTGTGACTCTTTTACATTGGTTTTTCCATACTTTACTATTTGAAAGTTAATAGTTGACTTGTTGCAGAAACACAATAACTGGTTTCTTGAACATGCACTTCACATCAGAAAGAATTGGGACGTGAAGTGTAGCCAGGTCTTGCGCTGCATGATGAGCCATGTCTGGGATACCTAGTTTGAGAAGAAATAAAAGCCTAAGTGGATCAGCGAGGATATAATGCAACAACTACTCCAGAAATGAAGCACTGAAGAGTACAAGCAAAAATGCAACTAGGCACGACAGAACAAGGCCTCGACTACTGGAGGAACACTTCACACAAGCAGCAGTATTCCGACCTCTGAGCACATACGTCACCTGATAATTAAGCATAGTTGACTTGCTTATTTCCTTTTGAAGAATTTTTAAATGTATGGTCAGTTAATATATGGTATAATTTTCTTTCATAATCTTGTTTTTAAATGCAAGAGAGTCAAATCGAGAAGAAGCCTAAGGTGCTTGACTTGTTTATGCGCACTTATAAAAAGAGGAGCACATGCGAGTTTGTGGATGACCGATTGTGGGAAGTTTATGTAAGTATATTGATATGTTATAATCTCATTAATGATATTTTTATTGGTATTTTTGAGATTAAACTTACATGTTTATGATGCCCTAATGTATGGATGTTTTCCAAGAAGAGTACATGTGGTTGAGATCCTTACATGCATATGCAACCGATGAAAGTGCTGCAGCAAGGGATGATGAGGTCGATGACACTGCCTTGTGGCTGTAAGCAGTGGAAGGAAAGAATAAAAAGGGCCTCATCTTCGGCATGAGGTTTGAGGTCCGTGAGATCCTATCATCAAGTTGCTTCTCTAGTGAGCCATTAGGTCTCCATCCTGACTTTGAGGAGGAGTTGCAGCATCGCATAGTGCATATGTTAGAGTAGCTCAAGACCCAGCAGGATCGCCTCAACAATACTGAGGACAAACTTACCATGGTAACCCAATGGTTAGAAGAGCAGTCGGCACTAATATAGACTCAGGCATCCATGTTGGATTGGTACATGAGCTTGATGGACTGCTTTGTGGGGTCCATGGACAGAAATTTGGGTCTTCGATTGATAATGATAAGACCAACCCTGTCCCATCCCTTAGACTAGGCTTTCATGGACTGAACTGATGTATCTTTATTATTTGTTTATTATTCGTGGTTGTAAATGATTATCTCTCTAGATTTTTCTTGTTTGAATATAGTGGTTTGAATATATAGACTCATTTCATATTCCTGGTTTTGAATTCATTCACAGGTTTTGTTTTCAAAATTGGTTTGCATTCATAGGATATCATCAAATAAAAAAAAAACCTAGTCCATAATCAAAGGCAAAATTTTGGAATGGATAATCCATCTTTAAAATCTCTAATTAGAGATGGAAATATGGCACGGACCAATATATCTCTAATTAGGGGTAGAATTTTGGGACGAATAATCTGTCTCTAATTAGAGACAGAAATCAAGCACAGACTAATCTGTCTCTAATTAGGGACGAAATTCAGACAAAATGTTTGTTCAAATTAGAGACGGATTATCCATTTCTAAGTTTGTCCCTAAACTAAGACGAAAATTCCGTCTCATAATAGAAACAGATTCAGAGATAGAATTTTCATTCCAAATTTGAGACGGAAAGTTATCCGTCTCAGATACGTAAAGTTTGGTTTGAGACGGAACATTTTTTCATCTCAGATATTTGAGACGCCAGGGTTAGAGATAGAATGAAATCCATCTCTAATTCCACCTTTGATAATTCAGAGATGAAATTTTGCTATATCAGGGACAGAAATTTCCATCTCTGATCCATTGTTTTTTTGTAGTGAATATCTCATATTGTGGGAAATTATCGAGATGGAATTTGACAGGAGGTGATCATTCAAGTACTTTGGAGTTTAACTTTTTTCCACGTTTGGAACAAAATCTTTATTCCATATTGATCATTCATTTAATCATCTAAAATATGTAATCTTGAGTATTCATATTCCACATCTCACAAACGTTATAATATTGTTTTGAATATTTGGTACAAGATGCAGAAAAGATTATAAATATTATTTGTATCTTCTGATTTCATATTCAAAAATCTTTATAATTCTGATTATAATGAATATTAGGATACCATTTCAAATTTAATTACATAATTAACATATCAACATTTATTCACATATTAATTAAGCAATATTCAATTAGAAGGTTACAAAATTTGAATTTAAATTTAAATTTTTGAATTCACATACTAATCATGCAATCAAATCCTAAATTATAGAATTTTAATTGTATGATGTAAGACTATGTCATTAGGTGGTGCAATAAATTTTCAAAGAATTAATTACAGAATTAATATATTATGAAATTAAATTTTGAATTAAGCATAAGTTCGAATTAAAAATTACCCAGTGTCCAAAATTACATAATGACGAAACTCCCACATTAAAGAATTGACTAATTTTGATTATTTAATCTAATACTATGTCATTAGTTAGTGCATTAGATTTGGCAATATTTACTTATAGAATTAACAAATTACATAATTAATTCTTCTATCAAGCATGTGATCCAAAATAAAAATTACACAATTAAAATTTTTGAATCTTTCAATATGATAATTTTTAATTTGGAAAGAAATCAAAGTCACTCAAATTCATTCTTCATTGACGTAGAATTTAATAATCTCTTTAAATCCGATTATAATGAATATTAGGATAGCATTTCAAATTTAATTACATAATTAGCAAATCAATATTAATTCACTTATTAATTAAGCATGCAATCAAATTAGAATGTTATAAAATTTGAATTTAAATTTTTTAACTCATAAACTAATCATGCAACCAACATACAATCAAATCCTAAATTAGAGAATTTTAATTATATGACATCATACTATGTCATTAGGTGATGCAATAATTTGAAAAGATTTACTTACAGATTTAACAAATTATAAAATTAATTCTTCTATTAAGTATGTGATCAAAATAAAAATTTCACAATTAACAATTTTGAATCTTTCTATATGATAATTTTTAATTTGAAAAAAAATTTAAGTCACACAAATTCATTCTTAATTCACAAAGAATTTAATAATTTCTAATAGTTAAAAGATGAAATAGTTTATTCATGTGTTCTTCATATAGAATTTAATAATTAAGTATAAATTGCAATATCAAGGTAAATTTTTGGTGCTTTCTATTATAAACTTCTATTCTATCTGAATGTGTTGTTTGAGGCATATTTAGTATCACGTTTATTTTCTAAAAATATTTTATAAATACTTTTGATCTCTTTATTAGATTTTAGTGCTTTTCTCATTACGAAAAATATTATTATAACAAAGGCATTAACCACTCACACACAATGGCTTTTTTCGGAATTAATGTTAATTATAAGAATATATTAAAGCATGCTGTAGATAATTTTTCATAAATAAATATTTGATATAGTTTTTATAATGGATTTTATTACTTTTTTTTAATAAATTGAGTTTATATATATATATATATATATATATATATAATCTTTTTAAATCATAAATCATTTATGTACCTTTTTAGGCTAAGTTGTTGTTATTATTATTTATCATCTTTCATTATTTTGGAGTATGCTTTTAATCTCGATTTGCATTTTTCAACAAGTGATCATGAGTGAGTTGCAAATCTGTTTCAATTAATCCTTTTTATTGGATTTTGATATATTAATTTCAAATTAGTAAGCAATTATAAGCCATTATTTATTTTAATTAGAGAGTTGACAGATTTGTGATGATCTCCAATACTCTGCATTAAATATGAATTCATAATTAAATCAAATATATTAATTACATAGTTAATAAATTTTTAAAGATTTTCAATATTCTGTATTAAATATGAATTAATTACATTTAATTTAATTCAATTACATTTAATTTAATATGAAAAAAAGTTTTAATTGGAAATTTGGAATATCAATTTCAATTTTGTAGGCACTTATAAACCTTTACTACTTACATTAATTACATGGTTGACAAATTTGTGAAAATTTCCTATATTTTGCATTAAATATAAAATTATTATTATTAATATTAATATGGAAGAAAACATTTAAGAGAAATTTAATTATTGTAAGAGACATATAGTTTACAAATTTGTGAAGATTTATTATATTCTCCATTAAATATGAAATTAATATTAATATTACTATTAATACCGAAGAAAACATTGAATAGACGTTTAATTACCGTAAGCGACATTTCCAAGAAAGTAAAGAAGTTGTATGATAGAGATGAAATTTGACAAGAGTTATTCATTCGTGTACTAAGAAATTTAACTTTTTTCGAATTTGGAACAAAATGTTTATTTCATATTGATCATTCGTGTAATAATCTAAAACAAGTAATATTGAGTATTCATATTTCGTATGTGACAAAGTTTATAAATATTGTTTGGACATTTGGGAGAAGATGCAAAAAATGTCATAAATATTATTTGTATATTCTGATTCCATATTAAAAAATCTCTATAAATTTGATTATAATGAAAATATGGATAGCATTTCAGATTTAATTACATAATTAACAAATCAATATTAATTCACATATTAATTAAGCATTCAATCAAATTAGAAGGATACAAAATTTGAATTTGAATTTTTTAATTCACATACTAATCAGGCAACCATTATGCAATCAAATATTAAATTAAAGAATTTTAATTGTATGATGTAATATTATATCATTAGGTGGTGCAATAAATTTTCAAAGAATTAATTACAGAATTAACATATTGTAGAATTAAATTTTGTATTAAGCATGTGTTCGAATTAAAAATTACCTAGTATCCAAAATTACATAATTATAAAACTCCCAAATTAAAGAATTAACTAATTTTAATTCTTTGAATACTATATCATTAGTTAGTGCATTAAATTAGGAAATATTTACTTATAGAACTAAAAAATTACAAAATTAATTCTTCTATCAAGCATTTGATTCAAAATAAAAATTAAACAATTAAAAATCTTGAATCTTTCTATATGATAATATTTAATTTGGAAAAAAATCAAAGTCACACAAATTCATTATTAATTCACATAGAATTTATTAATCTCTTTAAATTCGATTATAATGAATATTAGGATAGCATTTCAGATTTAATTACATAATTAACATAAAAAATTAATTTAATATTAATTCACGTATTAATTAAGCATGCAATCAAATTAGAATGTCACAAAATTTGAATTTAAAATTTTTAATTCATATACTAATCATGCAATCAAACCTTAAATTAGAGAATTTTAATTGTATGACATAATACTATATTATTAGATGATGTAATAAATTTGAAAAGAATTAATTACAGAATTAACATATTACAGAATTAATTTTTTTTATTAATCATGGGTTCGAATTCAAAATCACATAATTACTGTAATCCCACATTAAAAAAATAAATAATTTTTATTTTTTTACCTAATACTATGTCATTAGTTAATGCATTAAATTTGGAAAGATTTTCTTATGGAATTAACAAATTACAAAATTAATTCTTCTATGTGATTAAAATAAAAATTACACAATTAAAAACTTTGAATCTTTTTATATGATAATTTTTAATTTAAAAAGAAATCAAAGTCACACAAATTCATTCTTAATTCACTTAAAATTTAATAATCTCTTTAAATCTGATTAGAATGAATATTAAGATATCATTTTAGATTTAATTAGATAGTTAGATAATTAACAGATCAATATTAATTCAATATTAATTCACGTATTAATTAATTATGCAATTGAATTAGAAGGTCTCCAAATTTCAATTTAAAATTTTTAATTCACATATTAATAATGCAACTATCATGCAATCAAATCCTAAATTATTCAATTTTAATTGTATGATGTCATACTATGTCATTAGATAATGCAATAAATTTGGAAAGAATTAATTATGGAATTAACATATTACATAATTAAATTTTGTATTAATCATGTGTTCTAATTAAAAATTACATAATTACGATACTCACATTAAAGAATTAACTAATTTTGATTCTTTGACTAATACTTTGTCATTAGGCAATGCATTGAATTTGGAAAGATTTATTTACAGAATTAACAAAAATTACAAAATTAATTATTCTATCAAGCATGTTATCGAAATACAAATTACACATTTAATAATTTTGAATGTTTCTATATGATAATTTTTAATTTGGAAAGAAATTTAAGTCACACAAATTGATTCTTAATTCACTTAGAAATTAATAACTTCTAATGGTTAAAAAATGAAATAGTTTATTCATGTTTTTCATGTAAGTATAGTATTGCTATGTCTAGAAAATTTTTTGGTGTTATCTATTATAAACCTCCGTTCTATCTGAATGTGCTGTCTGAGGTATATTTAGTATCACGTTTATTCTCTAAATGTGTTATGTAAATACTTTTGATCTCTTAATTAGATTTTAGTGTTTTTCTCATTATGAAAAATATTATTATAAAAAAGGCATTAAGCACTCACACACAATGACTTTTTGGGAATTAATGTTAATTATAAGAATATATTAAAACATGTTATAGATAATCTTTCATAAATACATATTTGATATATTTTTTATGACATATTTAATTACTTTTTTTTTAGAAATTGAGTTTATATAAAATTTTTCTTAATCATAAGAGGTTGAGTTGTTGTTGTTGTTGTTGTTATTATTATTAAGGTAGTAATTGCTTTAATTTTCATCAACATGGTATTCCTTTTGCATTTACGCCAACTTGGTCATTATTATTAAATTGAAGATATTGAGGTTTGCAAATAACTTAATATTTTTATTAAACAAACTTTTATTGAAGTTGACTCATATATTTTTGTTGACTATTTATTTATTATTCACGTGGAGCTGGAGTTGAATAAGAACAAATACAAATTGATATAAATTAATAAAATATAAATTATGGAATGAAATTCGTCACATTGTTCATATGGAAAGTACATCCACCAAACATACTTGCACCAAGTTTAAATTACTAACAATATAAATGTAAAAAAAACTTAATACTTATAATAGTGGTTCGTCTCAACAAAATAGTAAGAGACACACACAAATAAAAAAACAAGTAGATAATTAAAATTCGTTCAGTTCGTAATGCAAGCTTCACTTTAGACTCTGGATTCAACATAATGACTGTAAAATAAAGCTTCATGTATAGGCCAGTGATGATTGTCAACTCAACAGTAAAAATGAGGTGGTGTGTCACGAAAGTGACTTCTTGAGATAATTAAGGTCCTTGTAGAAATTCCTTCAGATAATGACATGATTATTCTCTTCCCATCAATCTCAAGGTAGGTTATGTGCCGCCACTTCATTAGGGAGGAAAGTGGTTAGATTTGGCAACTTTGAAGCCAAAGCATTGGCTTTTGATCTTGTTACGACTATCTATAATGTGAGAGTGTGGCTGCAAAATCTTGTTCAATTTAGTGTTTCGTAGAAAGAGAGAGTGTGTGAGAGGTCTAAAGGGGTGTGCTAAAGCTTTGGTTGAATTTGCTTAAATGAAAAATTATAGTATAAAATCAAGGCTATTGATTGGTAAGAATAAATCAATATTAATTCACATATTAATTAAACATGTATTCAAATTAGAAGGTTACAAAAGTTGAATTTTAATTTTTTAATTTACGCATTGATCATGCAATCAAATTCAAGATTAGAGAATTAACAAATTATAGAAATAACAAATTGTAATTGCATGATGTCATATTATGTCATTATGCATAGGCATTAAATTTGTGGAAGTAGAGTTATTTTAGTCTATTATATAAATAGATTAGATTGCAACTAATGCTAATTCATTCAAGTTATTTGGCACTTGTTTTTAAAAATAAGATTTTGAGTTCGAATCTTGTAAATAAAAAAAAAGAGCTTAACACATTTATAATTTGACTCTATTAATCGGGGTCTAGTGACATTTTGATCGATGGTTCCAAAAGAAATTAAAGTCTAATTGCAAGTTGATTTTCAATTTTATTTGACCTAAAATCATCAAAATCTAATGGATTTCGGATTATATGAAACTAATCTAGTAATTGCAAACATCTTATTTTTTTACACTTTAAAGTTATTTTAAATAACAAGGACAAAAAACACATTGTCGTTCGGGTCTTTGTGGGTCCACCTCCGTTAGCTCGCTCTCGGATGGCGGTTTTTCCCTAACTTTGATACTATTGTATCTGTTTCAGGTTTCTTGATTCTCTCTTGGTAAGAGCTTAGTGCCTTTACCTTTTTTGGTGCAATTTTCTAGTCTGGTTTTGGATGTGTAGAGTACCATACAATTTACTCCAAAGGAGGAGGAGGTTGTTGATTTTGGTGGTGCTTAGTTGACTGCAAGACGTGATCATTTTAAGCTATGTTTGGTGGGTTCCTTATGGACTAATTCAACTTTCAATTATGGGGCTTTTAAATCTACTATTACTCAAGTTTGGAAAAATTACGCCATGGCTTGGAGATCAAGGAGTTGGGCAAAAATTTGTTTATGTTTCAATTCTTTCATTGGAAGGATCATGAGAAGGTTCTCAATGGGGAACCGTGGTGGTTTGATAGAAGGGTGCTTTGTCTAAAGGCTTTATCAGGGAACGAATGTCCATCACAGATTCGTTTACATAGTGCTCCCTTATGGATTAGAGTGTATGATCTGCCCCTTGCTTTGAGAACTAGGGAAATAGTTCATGCTATTGGTGGTAAGTTGGGTGAATTTGTTGAGTGGGATGATACAAGTATTGGACGATTGGGACAATTTCTGCGTTTAAGAATGAGTATACATCTCAAAGACCTTTACGAAGGGGGACTATGGTTCGGAATGTATCAGCGAACATTATGAAGGTGTATTTTAAATATGAGAGGTTACTGGACTACTGTTATTTTTGTGGTCTAATTGGACATCAATTCGTGATTGTGCTGAATCACAAGGAGATAAAGAGTCTGGTGCGGAGCCACAAAGTAAATATGGCCCATGGTTGCGTGCTTCTCCCATTAAATTCAGTTATGCTTTATTGCTGAGGAAGTCCTCTATGGAGCCCAAAAAGAACTTGTTTTGAAGCCAGAGGATGAAATTCAAGCCGCGAATGATACTGGCTGGTGTAGGCCACTGAAAGAAGATGAGACCAATGGTGGAGGTGGTGGTGAGACGCGATCTATGGAGGAGGTTAACAGTGGTTCCTGGTGTGGAAAAGATGATGGTTACTCAGTTGGTGCTGGTGTGGAAACCGCCAAGGTGATGGAGGTAATGCTCCTTAATTTAAGTTACCGCACCTTAGCAGGTCCGAGCAATGCATGTGATTTTACTAAGCATGTCTCTGCCAAACCTATGGGTTAGGATGGTCGTGCATAGAGGTGTGCGTATTTCAGAGCTAGGGGATAGGTGTCTGTCACGTGCTATGTCAAATATTTCAGGTAGTGCCATGTGTTTTGTTAAGATAAGGCAGGCTTTAGCACGTGGCGCGGTGAACAAGGGTAAGGAGGTGATGGTTTTTGGAGAAACTGGGGATCAAGTGCAATGCAATATGCTTCCATGTGATCAGGGTGAGGTGATGTTTGCAACTACTGAGTATTCGAAGTATGCTAGTCCTTTTTTTGCTTATGTTGACGGTATGCAGTTGGGTCCTTCTTTATCCAACTTTCAGCTAAACCAGGATTGCTCAATAGAGAAGGGAGAGGCCGCTACGTCTTTATGTGGTGGTGCAACTATCGTGATGGGAGAGAGAGCAGTCGGGAAATGCTAAAGTGACACTTGTTGATGCTCCGATGCACCTTGACTGATCAAAATTTTTTCTTTCAGGCAGAAAGAGGCGATTGAATGAGGGTCATGATTATATATCCGCGGGAGCAGTGAAGCTGCCCTGCTGGGAGCCATGAATCTCCTAAGTTGGAACTATCGTGGCTTGGGGAGTCCATGGGCAGTGAGGGGCTTGAAAACATTAAGTTGAATTCTCCCCATCTAATTTTCCTTCAGGGACACGTTTGCAGTATTCTAAATTGGAGAAAAATTAAACTTATTTTGCAGTTTGATGCTATGATTTGCGTTGATTGTCAGGGACAATTTTGCTTTGGTGGTTTAGTGCTTACGTGGAAAAATCTTTATGATGCTACTCTTGAGTCATTATCTTTGAATCACATTGATGTTACAGTTGTGGATATGGCCTTGAATAATGAATGGAGACTCACAGGTATTTATGGTTTTCCAGATGAATCTTAGAAGTTTAAGACATGGGAATTATTACGAACTTTACGTTCACATTCTTCTCTTCCATGGCTTTGTGCTGGTGATTTTAATGAGATTGTGTTTAATTTGGAAAAGAAAGGGAGTATTCTTAAATCTCAAGGACAACTGCAGGGCTTCAGAGAGATGCAGTGGAGGTTTGTGATTTTCAGGATTTGGGTTTTGTTGGTTACTCATATACATGATCTAATGGTCGTGAAGGGGATGCTAATGTTCATTTACGACTAGACCGTGCTTTTGGCACTGAATCACTTCTCTTGAAACATCCTTGTTATAAAGTAACACATGGTAAAAGGTACTGTTCAGATCATTGCCCTTTGTTGGTGGAAATGGATGTTGTGACTCTTCGGTCTAGTTATGGCAGAAAAGTTTTTCGGTTTGAAGAATACCGGACAAGAGAGGAAGATTGTGCAGATTATATTCGGTGTGCTTGGCAATATGGGGGGAATTAAATGACAATCTTTGAAGGGTGCAGAAAGTGTTGAGTAGTGCCAATTGGATGAATAAGAGTGATTTTAAAAAAGAAATTACTGCATTTAGAACAAGCCTTGGAAATTGTACAAGCTCTCCTTCCAACATCTCAAAATCTGTTACAGCAATAAATGATAGCCTCTGAAATTAATGATTTGCTTGAAAAAGAGGAGATATAGTGGAAGCAGAGCTCAAGAGTGGAGTGGTTAAAACATGGAGACAAAAATATTCAGTTTTTTCATAAAAAGGCTTCGCAACGTAAGCAACGCAATACGATCTGTCACTTGAAGAACTCAGAAGCGGTATGGTAGTATTCATTTGATGAGTTGCAATCGTTGATGGTTGATTTCTACACAGACTTGTTTAAGGTAGGGGAGTTACATGGTGTTGATGAGTGTTGTGGTTTTATCAAAAGGAAGGTTCCACTGCATATGAGGATTGCCATGACACAGCCATATACAATAGAGGAGGTGCAGCTGGCTGGCTTTACATGAGATGGGCCCCACGAAGACCCCGGGCCTAGATGGATTCAGTGCCATTTTTTATCAGCAATTTTGGGATATTATGGGAAAAGACCTTTCTCGGGTTGTGTTGCAGATATTGAATGAACAAGGTGTGGCACATATTCCATCTCAATTTTGTCCCATCAGTCTCTGTAATGTTACTATGAAATTGGTCACTAAGTGTATTGCTAATCGTTTGAAATTAGTGCTACCTTTATTGATACAGAGTGCTTTTGTTTCGGGGAGACTTATTACTGATAATGCTTTAATTACTTTTGAATCTTTCAATTATTTAAAGCATAAGACGAAAGGTATAAAAGGGTATTTGGGACTCAAATTGGATGTGGCAAAGGCTTATGACCAAATGGAATGAAATTTTCTTTCTAGTGGTTTGCAGTGTATGGAGTTTCCGCCTCAGTTTATTGAGTTGATAATGAACTGTGTCACTTCAGTTTCATATTTGGTTCTTATCAATGAGGAGGTAGGTCCACGGTTTGTTCCATAAAGGGGTTTGCAATATTTGTTTATCCTATATGCGGAAGTCTTCTCATGTTTGGTAAAGGAAGCAAGTGACAGAGGACAGTTTCATGGGGTGAAAATTAGGCAACAATCACCATCTATTTGACATTTGTTCTTTGCGGATGACACCATTATTTTTTCAAGGGCCACATCTGAGGAAGTAAAGGCAGTATTACATTGCATCCATTCCTATGATGGAGCTTCGGGCCAAAAGGTAAATTTGGATTAGACGGAACTTGTTTTTAGTTGAAATGTTTCATTAACATGTCAAAATATGCTTCCAAAAAGGATTGGAGTAAAGACTACTGATGTTCCCTCTAAATATCTTGGTTTACCTACTATGGTTGGCAAATCAAAGAAAGCGGTGTTTGCTCATTTGTTGGATAGAATGCATAAGAAATTGAGGGGTTGGAAGGCTCTTGCTTTCTCAGGGAGCTTGTGAAGTACTTTATTAAGTTGGTTGCCCAAGCAATTCCTACATACATTATAAGTTGTTTTCTTATACCTCACTCTATATGCAGGGGTTTGGAATATGCAATTAGGAATTACTAGTGGGGTTGTTGTGAGGATACAAGGAAAATTCATTGGATCTCTTGGGATGAATTGTGCTTACCTAAATCAAAGGGGGAAGGGAATGGGATTTTGTGATGTGCATCAGTTTAATCTAGCACTGTTGGCTAAACAGGGTGGCGTCTATTATTACAAAATGAATCTTCGCTAGTTGCAAGGGTGCTGAAAGGAAAGTATTACCTAAACTCCTCTTTTTTGCAAGCTAAAGCAGGACCCCAGAGTAGCTATACTTGGCATAGTATTTTAGAGGCCGGGTTTATCTTGCAGGAAGGTAGCATGTGGAAAGTGGGAGATGGCAGTTCTATTCAAATCTAGGGAGCCTATTGGTTATCATCATTCGACATAAGAGGTTATTTACTCCTCCTCAGGAGGATAGTCCTTAACAAACTACAAAAAAAAAATGACATTCAGTAGCGACTTTTCGGTGGTGACAAAAAAAGTCATCACTGAATGCATAGTTTTAGTGGTGACAACAAAAGTCAGTGGCGACTTTTATTGTTGCCACTGAAAATGAAGGATTCGATGAAGATTTTATTGTCGCCATTGAAAGTATATTTTTAGTGGCAATATTAACTATCGACATTGAATGTACCATTTCATAGTGTCGCCATTGAATGTACCATTTCATAGTGTCGCCATTGAATGTACCCTTTTTGTAGCGATATTTTGTCGCCATTAAAGGTATAATTTCAATGGCGACAAATGATGCCACTAAAATGGTACATTTAGTGGCGATTAGTTAATGTCGCCACTGAAGGTGTAGTTTCACAACAAATGTCGCTATGGAAATGGTACATTCAATGGCGATAGTAAATATTACCACTTAATGTACCCTTTATGTGAAGACATTTAAATATTACCACTTAATGTACCCTTTATGTGAAGACAAAATGTCGCCACTAAAAGTGAAGGTGCATTTTTCATACTTTAAAATGGAAAGGTTCTCACCCTCAACTTTAACTTGAATTCAATTTTTTTTTTGAATTCTTTATAAATATTTCAATTCTAATTATACTAATTATATTATTAATATTAATTATTATTTTCTAGTTATAATTATTTTATTTTTTAATTATCAATTTCAAATTGAATTAGTAATTTCATTTTTTAATAAAATATAAGAAATATAAATCAAAATATGCATTATTTGTATATAAATTTAAAGTATTTAATTATGAATTTTATGGAAGCATTTTAAAAAAAAAAAACTAAAATGCAAAAGTAGAGAACACTCAACCTTAACTTGAATTTAATATCTTTTTTATTATTTATTAATTTTTTTATTATTTTTGAATTATTTATAAATAATTCAATTCTAATTATACTAATTATATTATTAATATTAATTATTATTTTCTAGTTATAATTATTTTAGAAGTGAATTATTTTATTTTTTATTTGTTAATTATCAATTTCAAATTGAGTTAGCCATTTATTTTTTAATAAAATATAAGAAATCTTCTTCAAAATATACGTTATTTGTATATAAATTTAAAGTATTTAATTATAAATTTTATGGATGCATTTTTCTAAAAACTAAAATGCAAAAGTAGAAAACACTCAACATTAACTTGAATCCAATCTCTTTTTTTTGGAATTCTTTATAAATATTTAAATTTTAATTATACTAATTATAGTATTAATATTAATTATTATTTTCCAGTTATAATTATTTTAGAAGTGAATTATTTTATTTATTTTTATTTGTTAATTATCAATTTCAAATTCAATTAGCAATTTCTTTTTTAATAAAATATAAGAAATCTAAATCAAAATATTCGTTATTTATATATATATTTAAAGTATTTAATTGTGAATTTTATGGATGCATTTTTTAAAAACTAAAATGGAAAAGTAAAGAACCCTCAACCTTAACTTGAATCCAATCTCTTTTTTTATTATTTTTGAATTCTTTATAAATAATTCAATTCTAATTATACTAATTGTAGTATTAATATTAATTATTATTTTCTATTTTAGAAGTGAATTATTTTATTTGTTAATTATCAATTTCAAATTGAATTAGAAATTTCTTTTTTTAATAAAATATAAGAAATCTAAATCAAAATATATGTTATTTGTATATATATTTAAAGTATTTAATTATGAATTTTATGGATTCATTTTTAAAAAAACTAAAATGCAAAAGTAGAGAACCCTCAACCTTAATTTGAATCCAATCTCTTTTTTTTATTTTTAAATTCTTTATAAATAATTTAATTCTAATTATACTAATTATATTATCAATATTAATTAATATTTTCTAGTTATCTAGTTATAATTATTTTAGAAATGAACTATTTTATTTGTTTTTTATTTGTTAATCATCAATTTCAAATTGAATTAACAATTTATTTTTTTTAATGAAATATAAGAAATCTAAATCAAAAAGTTTATAGTTGCCTTCAAGTCATTAGCTAGAAATATCAATTTAAAATATTTAATTATGAATTTTATGACAAAAAGAAACCCAAGATTGAACCCGCCACCTTATCTTGGAAGAAGTTCATGCTTACCACTTAGCCATATAAGTTATTTGGTTTTAGGTCTTTAGAATTATTATTTAAAAGCATTTAATTTGAAATTTTTTGGCAAAATAAAACCAAGAATCGAACCCCTTACCTGATCTTAGTAAGGAGCTCATTCTTACCACTTAGCCACTTAATGCTAATTCTTACTATGTATTTCATATTTAAGTAATTTTCAAATTACATGGCAAAAATAATAAAAAGTTCATAACCTGCTCTCAAACACAAAACCTTAGGATGACTATTACTCTCATTTACCACGTCACCAGTTACTTCAATTAAACATATGTTATACTAGTTTAATAAAAACCCTTTAGTTTCAATCTCTATTATTACTTCCTGCCTTCTCTCCTATTTTTTCATCGCGCTTTTCTTTGTCACAGCTTATTCTCCATTCTAAATTTTTCTGCATCTCTGTTCTCCATGGTTTTCTTTTTGCATGCCACCTTGGCTGCCTCTAACAATGCAATCTTCTCTACCTCTCACAACCTCGTCTTTGTTGCCTCCCACAACGCCGTCTTCATTGTCGTCTTCTCTGTCGTACATACGCTATCTCATTCGTCTTGTTTTCCATCTTGCTTCTCTTTCTTCAGTTCACTTTGCCTCTTAGTGGGGTTGAAATTTCTCCACTAGGGATTGAATTTCTCTTAGTGGGGTTGCAATTGTGGAGCTAATAAGTGGCGTTCAAAAATTTCTAAGTATTTTTTTCCCTATCTTTCTTTTCTTTCTCTGATTCCTTCGTTTTGCAAAATTATCATTGCTCAATTCCATTTTCCTGATTGCATATTTACTTCCTATTTTAGTGGGGTCTTCCTAAGTCATCTAAAAAATAAGGTTGTTAGAATGGTTAGGCTTTCTTTAACACTAAAATTGTTATTTAGTAAAGTGTTGAATTGAGTATTTTGGCCTTGACATTGTCTTTATCATGCCTCTTTTTTTTTTAATGCTCATTGGAAACCTCTTCCTGGATGGACTGAGGATGTCCGTGCAGTTATTCATTATCTCCATGAAGAGTACCCCAGGACTCCTCTGTTTGTTGTTGGAACTAGTATTGGTGCTAATGTTCTTGTAAGTTTTGTAGCACAAGTTTTGTACAATGCTTACATCAAATGCTGTAAAATCCCATGCTTGTGTCTTAATTCAAATGCTTGCTTCTATGGGTCCTAGTCCCACCTTGAAATTTTGTATATATATATATACAATCTTTTCAAGTTAAGCTCTGAAAACTTTTTTTTTTGTTGGGTTTGTAAGCTTGTGGGCACTTGTGATCTGTCCTTTTTGTGATCATGCCATTTATAGCAAGAAGCAACAAACTAAATGATTATAGACTTTTCTAGCTAGTGTTTGACAGTTCTAGCTTCACCACAATGTTCTCTATTACTTTGACGTTTTACTCTCTTGATAAAATTTATCAGGGATGCCTGATGAATCGTTTTCAATTTCTCATACTGGTTCAAGATCATCTTTGATTTTTTTCTTTTTCTTTTTAGGAAAATCAACTGTTTATACTCTTGAACATAAATGCTTTTTCCATTGTACATTGTT
Organism: Biancaea sappan; assembly: GCA_037074585.1. Taxonomy (NCBI): domain Eukaryota; kingdom Viridiplantae; phylum Streptophyta; class Magnoliopsida; order Fabales; family Fabaceae; genus Biancaea; species Biancaea sappan. The sequence goes on from CM073499.1 coordinate 37,276,015, forward strand.
TTTAGTTCTAGAACTATTTAGCCATAGATACATGATTTATGGCAGGTTATGGAAATATGTTGCTTTGTTGCATGTTGTTTTTCTACTTGCTTGAATAAATTTCAAGTTTTGCAACTTCAATAGTTTTCAAGCAGCTTGAAAACTAGTGTTTGATAGAATTCCATCTTCTTCTTCTTCTTCTTCTTCTTCTTCTTCTTCTTCTCTCTCTCTCTCTCTTTTCAGGCTTGAATAGCTAGTTTTTGACAGTGTTTCCTTTATAATACCGTCTATAGAACCCAAAAACTTACCAATGTCTCACATGGGAACACAATCATTTATGCATTTCTTGCTTGAATAATATTTAATATTTAGTAAACTACCCTTCTCTGACCCTTACCCTACCGATGAACAAAGCCAAAATAAAAAAAATTAAAAATTAAAAAATAAAAGAGAAAAAATTAGGAAAACTCTCTAGTTCCTTATCTAATGCGTCCCTTGCTTTGCTAGTGACAGAGATGTATTTATATTTTAATCTTATTTTGACAATAACAATAGCTTTCTGATAGGTATGGGAAACATCTAATATTTTTTAAAAAATTTAGCTTTATGCCCTGAACAAATAAATTTTGACTGCTTTGTGTTTATGCTTTAATTTGATGATCATAGTAGTTAGTTATAACCATTGATGCATTCCTTATTTACTTCCTAGACTATTGGAAAAATTAGGAATTAGACTTAACCTATTTTCATCTAATATCATTTTTATAGAGAGCTTGGTTTTGGTGCTGATGTTTGATTTGAATATTTTTTGCAGGTAAAATATCTTGTTACGGAGGGTGAAAATATTCCTGTAGCTGGGGTTGTAGCTATTTGCTCTCCTTGGGACCTTTGGTTAGTCTTTTATTTTTTGAAAGTTACTGCATGTAAGTTCTGCTCTTTAAATGTGCTAGGGCCCAGTAGTTCAATAGAGCAATCAAGTAGAATTATAAAGATGGATATCTGATGTATTATTCCAATGAGATAAATCTCTACCAGTAGGGTAGAGAGGGAAAAACACATTGTAAACCGCGAAACAGTAAGAGAAACCTCACACATACACAAAATCACAAAAATAGAGTGAAAATGTAGAAAAACACAGTAAAACAGGAAGAACAGACAATAGAACAACTGGGCCAGACTTAGCTCTCTCCCAAAACCACTCCAATACTTTCCCTCCTTTCTCTCTCCCCAGACTATTTCAGCATCCTTCTTCCACCCCATTGCCAACTCAGCAGTTAGTTACCATTTTCTCTCTCCACTGACACTTCAATCTTTTCCACTGATGTCTCATCCTTTTTATTCTTAGGCCCCCAATTTCTCCTTTTGTAGTACTTAAGGACCATGGGCCGAAAAAAATGTTATGGAATTAGTGTGATATGTGCAATTAGCTAAAGCTAAATAGATTGCTTCGTAAGATATAATTTCACTTGCCTAATAATTTTTTATTTCCTATCAAAATACAATGATTCTAGCTTTTTAAATGGCTTATATTGTCTCCAAAAACACTTGCTAATCCCTGAGAAATTTTCATTGTATTCTTCTAACAAGCTAGTTTATTTTATGAAGGGGTCATATTCAGTTCAAGGGATAAAATTATATTAATGTCTATGCATATTACTTTCACTTAGGAAAGAGGATAGAAAATGCTTTTGGCTGTAGGTTTCTAGAGAAATTGTGATAGTCAATGATATCTAAATGGATGGAGTACTGAAATTAGTTTAATGTGAGCTCTCTTTCACTAATGAAATAAATGTAGTTGGAGCAAATTGCTAATGTTGGGGAAGAGTCAGAGGGAGCAATTGCAGAAGCATTTGCCTTCTCTGGCTGCCTAGTCATAAAGAGTTGAGTTTTGTATATTTCTTCTTCCTATCCTATGATCTATGAATATCTACCCATCCTTGGTTGTCTTTGCTTGGTGTAAATAAGTTTAATAAACACGTCAAGTAAAATATAAAATTTGAAATAAAACAGTTTTGGGCACCAATATGTCTTGCCTATTATCTTGATAAAAATTACATCTAATTATCTGCTATTATTGAAGAGAAATTTCTGGCAAATTTCCATCTTCACTTTTTTGCTCAAAAATTTCAAAATCACCCTTACCTACTTACAAGTTTGTTAAGTCAATTTATTAAAGAATTAAGGAAATAAACATAATTATACTATGATTTTTTCTCTCCACTTTCTTGTTTTCCCCTTCAGAATCTGAGTTGCATCTATTTGGCCATTTTTTTTCACGTTTTAATTTAATATTGTTGTGTACACATACCTTCCATTTTATTTAAACTTACCAATAATGATAAAAGAATCTTGAAACCAAATATGCTCTTAAATTTCTAATTTGTGGTTGTTGTTAGGTGTAATCCTTCTTTGCTGGTAGTGAAAGCATATTGTCATGTAAAGAGGTGCACTATGGGTGTTATGCAATTTCAGAGTAGGTACTTAAGTGCCTTCTTTAGGTCATTTCTACATTGAATTTGGTCAATGATTGAAGTTTCAATTTATTATCTATTCAAATACCAAAGACTTTTTTTTTGGGTTAAGATGATGAATCTATTAATATATCTATTAGAAAATAATTTAGAAAAATTTAATGTAAAAAAACAAAGTTAGTAGAAAAATAAAAAATGTCTAGACAATATCTAGAGTGGCGGAAAGGAAAATAAATCTCGAGACAAAAAAAGAAATCTCTGGATGTGTGTGATAGTCGACTTATATGTAATATATATATATATATATATATATATATATATATGAGCTGTAAATGACAAGCATGTGTAAGAAGCAATAAGAATCATTCGCAAACATCCAGCCTTAGCCTTCACTTTCTTTCATATAACATCATCATTCTTTTGTTTCCCTGCACTTTTAATTTTTAATTATTACTCTAGTCATAACTTCAACATTTTACAAAATTCCCACAATCAATTTTCCATTTCTTTTATTTTTAAATTCCATCAATATCGACCAAATCTGCTAAAATGTTGCCTCTACTGTTACTTTTTTTCATAGTATAAGATACTGGCTTTTACTTCCATCATTTGTCTTTTCCTATGTTATGCTTTCACATGCTTTTACACATAAAATATTCTTTCAAATTATGTCTAAACATGTTGCTGTCAATTTGGTTCACGCCTTACGATGTCGAATCGCCTAGAATTAAATTCGTGGCAATCTTGCAATATAGTGATTCCCAGGTCGTATTCACTCATGAAGCCTCACTCCGAACCACTAATCAGTTATTCTTAACACTCAAACATTAATTAAACTAATTAACACGGAGGGGGGGTTTTGGTTGGTTAAGATGGAAACACAAAACAAAAATAAAACAAAACAGCAATAGTAAATAGCAACAGCAATCCAGTAGCAGGATAAAAATAGAAAGGATTGACAGTAAAGAAGAATATGCAACCAGACAGTAGGATTTATGGGAGTGCATCTATCATTACTTAACTCATTGATTCAGTTTTATTCCCATCTCACCATTTGATTCAGAAATTACAATGCTTCTAACTATAGTCAAGAAGAACTTCATTAATCTATAGATAGATGCAACTTCAAAAGACATAAACCAAATCAAGTTTGAAAGTAATGGTTGGAACCCAAGAGGGGGGTGAATTGGGTTTTATAAATTTTTCACAAAACTTTATTGGAAGTTAAAATGATTTTCTATAAAAGTACAATGCTTAGGATAATAAATACAACACAGAAAATCAATGTGCTATCAAGATGAATAATTATGAGGAGCAAGGAAATAAAGAATAGATAACAGTAAGCACAAATAAAGGAGTAAGGGATAGAAAGAGCAAACTCAGAGATTTATACTGGTTCAGCTAATTTCAAGCCTACATCCAGTCCTCAAGAAGTCACTTGAGTATTTTCACTATACTTGCAAGTTTGATCTGAGTACTTGCAAACCACTACAAAGAATTTCGTTAGCCAAGGCTGCTCCACAACCCAACGGAGAATTTATGAATCCGGGCTCCTCCTCAACCCTCCAGAGAATTTCTGCTGAACTGGCTTCTCTACAACCCAAAGGAAAGCTCTCTCAATAAATACTCTATCAAGGAATACTCTCCTTGATAATACAACTCAAGATAATATTTGTGTTGATCAAAATCAACAATTACAGAGAAACTTTCTAAAAATAGAGTATAGTTACATTGATAAGCTCACAAGGGTATAATCTACATAAGAGAGAATTTACAGATGATGTTCAGCAATAGGAGTGTTTTCTCTTCAGTTTTGATAGCCCCCAAGGTTGATATATATAGCCCAAGGACGAATAAGACCGTTAGAGACAAATCCAAGGTGGTTCCATAATGATGTCAGCAAAAACTAGTCATTACAGCACATTTTCTGATGTCGGTGGTCGACCAGTGTGGCACGATGGTCGACCAGTGTAGTCCAGAAGTGATTTATCAGTCACGTTGGTCGACTAGTGTAGATGGGGTGGTCGACCAGTGCTCAAATATTTTTGCTTCTGGAGCTCGTTGGTCGACCAGTCAGCATAGGGTGGTCGACCAATGCTCAAAGACTTTGCTTCTGGAGCTCGTTGGTCGACCAGTCAGCATAGGGTGGTCAACCAATGCTTAAAGACTTTGCTTCTGGAGCTCGTTGGTCGACCAGTTAGGATAGGGTGGTCGACCAGTCACTTGTTATCTTCAAATACTTTGTTTTTAGAGCATGGTGGTTGCTATCCTGATGTATCTAAGCTTCCAAGACTTCAAATCTTCTAATTCTTCATTTCTAGGAGCTTTGTTGTTTTCTTGAGTGAAGCATGATATTGTTTTTCCTTGTTCTTCAATCCAATGTTCACTCTTCTTGTTTTTGAACCAACCTATGAAATATATCTTACTTACAAACCCAATGGTAAGTTCAATTCATGATAATAGCATGATTCAATATATGAAACATACATATTAAATAACATAATCATGCTTAAGTGCTTGTAACATATATGTAATAATTAACCTTTATATATGTCAATGCTACAATTCAAATACATTTGTCATCATCAAAACTTATGGCATATAGCCTTAGGGCTAACAATCTCCCTCTTTTTGATGATGACAAATCGCCAAAGAAAAATATGTATCACAAGATAATGAATGCAATATGATAAACACATACACATATTTCTCTACTGTTTCTTCTCCCCCTATTTGACATCAACAAAAAGGTGTAAGGAACACAATATATAGAAGTTAAAGTACATACCTTCTTTAAGCCACGATGTCAGAAGATGTCAATATAGCATGGGGTGAGGATACATCAAAACTTATCATTGTTGTCATTGACATGTAAAATATAATTTTAAAAAAAAATTTCACATGTCAAATAAAATGAGTCAAAAGATAAAACTTGAAAGAGTTTTAGGCTCCCCCTTAAACCTTGCATAATTTGAAAAAAGAATAATGAATATCCAATTTTTTTAAATGTATTCTTTTTCAAGATCATCTATATATATTCAAGAGAGACAAAGCTCCCCCGGAATTTTATAACCTTTTTCCTTTGAGAAAGATTGTTCAAATCAGTATAAAGGATATTCAATTTTTGATTGCAGAATTTTGAAGTAAGATTTTTAAAGAAATTTCTGCAATATTTTCATTGAAAATGATTTCTGCTTGTTTATGAAAAGGCATTTTTAGTAAATAGCAGAAACATTGAAATCTTTGAAGTATGTAACAAGAAATAAACATCATTTGCTGACATATGATAGAAATATTTGTAACACACAACAAAAATATGACATATAGATTAGCAAAGCATGATATAAACAAGAATATTAATCATAATCCATAAATCAAATAGTAATATTTTTCAAGATTTTTGAAAATAATTTCTGCTTATAAAAATATTTCAACATATAGCAGAAGTAATTTAAAATGAGGATATTCAGATCTTTTTTCTTTGGAAGATAGATTTTGCTTCAATAAGGCAAAGCAATTTCAACACAGTGAAAGCAATTCAAGAATTTCATGATCCTTTTCTAAAACATTTTGCTTCAAAAGGAATTTAAAAAAAATTTCATCCAAGGAAGCAACATATATATGGATTAGTGTAACAATATATAATCAAGGATATAGTTCATAATCCATACGTCAAATATCAATATTTTTCATCCCCTTTGTCATCAATAACAAAAGAGATCTATAAAACCTTTTCTTTTTCAAGAAGAATGTTGCTTCATATGATAAAACATATTGACATAGCAACAAAAAATTTTTTTGCTTCAACATAATAAAACAATTTTTAGCATATTGAAAGCAATTTATATATTCATTCAAGATGTAACACATTATAACTAGGATAGATATGATATATATATCATAGATCACAGCGGAAGTAATTTTCAAATGGATTGATTGAAAGATATAAACATAAGAATCCATAATCCATGAACTATTAAGTGCAAAGAGTGAATGATATATATTTGAAGAAGATCAATCAAGTATTCAATATAATATCTATTTTGATATGAGTAGTCATACCTCTCAAAATTCTTTTATCTAATCGACTAATCTTTCTTACTTTTCTTTTGCAAGAGCTTGTTCATCCAAGAATTGTCTTGGCGTGGAGACAATTTATTTTGTAACTCTTGACTGCTTGACCCTTGATGAAGATTTTAAACTTGTATACCTTGACTATCCTTTTTGAGAAAGTCATTTGTATCTTTAATCTTCTTCATCACTAAAGAAGTATTCTTGCACAATATGTGATTAGTAGATCCAAAAATCATATAATCACTTGATAGATGATAGGCAAGGAAAGTTACTTCAAAGAATTTTAGTGGCAAAAGAAACATTTTTCTCCTTTGAAAGATGAGCCACTGTAGTTCATATTTAGCTTGAAGTGTAAAAGAGACATTGAAAATAATATATGACCCTTTTTATCCCTTGTGTCTCTATCTGCACTTTTTTTGTTTTAACTTTTAAAGAGTTTTCAAAACAGTTTTTAATCAGCTTAGAAAGTTTTTCTTGCCATTCATCTAGTCATTACATAAAGCTCATAATACTTAATGGATTAAAGATCTATTTCAAGCAAGGATAGAAATTACCAATGTTTTGAGTTTCAAGCAAGGATAGAAATTACCAATGTTTTGAGTGTGCATGCTTGATTAGAATCACCATCTTCATCGTTGAGTCCTTCATCCTCAAGATTGGTTGGTTGTTATTGCAAGCTCGAGCTTGAGAATACTTTTCCTCATAAAACAATGTGACTCTTATTCTTAGGTACCCAAATAATTTGGGTCCTTGACGGGTTAGTTCATAATTCTCAAGCAATGGAGGATTTATAGAGAAATCATTCTTCTTCAAAGATTGATACCGTAAAAAGCACAAGAGAAGAAAATCTTTTGAAATAAGGATTTCCAAATCCTTTTCTTTCAAAATGATTTTTTCTTCAACATGATAAAATAATTTTTGAAACAATCTCTTCTCTTGAAAGAATGATTCTATAAAGAGCTTAAAAAAACTTTGTCAATAAGAATTTCCAAGTCTTTTTATTTTGAAAAACAAATTTTGCTCCAAAAAGGATTTGGAAAGAGATGCAGCATAGTAGAAGCAACATATATATCCTTTTAAAGATAATAACAGATGATATTATAACAGGATATATATCACAACAAATGCAAATGATATACTCATACAAGATATACCATATTATAATCAGAGTATATAATAGCATAGGGGAAGCAATTATGGATTAACAAAAAAGATATAGCTATTATAAAGTAGAATCCATAGGCAGAGGAAGATTTTGAATGAATACCCATTGAGATGCATCTTCAATGATGAGTTCCTTAGGATAACATATGGCATACCTCAAATCCTTTGAAAAATCATCATTGTTGCTTGATGTCTCCTTCTCATGAGGTAATTTTTCTTCTTGAGGCTTTTCTTCTTCTTGAGGTAGATTGGCATTTTCTTCAATGCTATTATCATCCTTTGCAATAAGGGTACTCTTTTCTTTTTCAAAGCTTCGAAAATAATTTTCTGCTTATGTATAAAAACATTTTTGTACACAGTAGGTGAATTTGAAATAAGGATTTTTAAACTCCTTTCTTATCAAAACACTTTTTGCTTTAACATGATAAAGCAATTTCAAATCATTTTCCAAAACCTTTTCGAAATAATTCTTCTTTAAAGAATGGCATAAAATTTAGCACAATAGAAGAAAATATATATCCATTATCATATATAAAACATTTTATATTCAAGATATATCATATCATCTCAGTAGAGGCATAACGTATTTTGAAAAGTATACATATATTCATTTAAGGCTAGAAATCATTTTCTCACATGAATATATATATCATCATTACATAGCAGAAGCAAGTTACATACTCATTCAAGATAAAATATTATAACCAAAGTATGTAGTAACATAATTGAGGTAATATGGATTAATAAGATATAATCAGATATAAAAGTTACAGCTTATGCAAAAGATATGATATGTATAATGTTCAAACCATGATGAATGGTATAAAGACAATTTAGGCATTTAACATATCTTTATATGCAATGATGTGATCAAGTATGTAAGATATCAGAGAACAATATGTCATTGCAATGAAAGTATGTAAAAAAAAAATTTGCCAATATAGCCAATTATGATCGGGGAGTATCACTCAATTAAATAATAAAGAAGTAAAGGATAGAGATACTCATCAATTTTGACAAACTTTTGTTGCTTCTTGAACTTCCTCCTTAAGATGTTGATATCCTTGTCTTCCTCATTGCCCTTCTTTTGATCCTATCTTCTTGTAATTTTAATGATCTTCATTGATTAATTATTTGCAAGATTCTCTCAAAAACAATCTCTTATAAGATCACCCATGAAGCTTTAAAGAGATCATTAAGTATATAACAGTAAAATTTAAATCCTTCATCTACTGTCATCCGCTGGTCGACCAACGTGTCCACATTGGTCGATCATCGTGGGGATGAGAAAGTGGAAGGAGCTTACTGTCAAGCATTGGTCGACCATCGTGAATGAGCTGGTTGACCACTCCTCACTAGAATAGCCTTATTTACCCACTATCTCGAGTTGGTCGACCAGTTTGAGTACCTTGGTCAACCACTTATCTTATGTTGCAAAAGTATTTACTCAACGTTCAACATTCTTCTCCTGGCGCTGGGCGTTGGTTCAATGTAGGCTTCGTTGGTCGACCACTGATAGGAGCGTTGGTCGACCAACCAACTTCAGAACTATAAATCTTATTGATTTCAGAGAGCAGAGAAAATAAAGTGCCTTAGAGGATAAATTTGAGAATTAACTCATGTGAAACAATTTTGGTGGAGCACTTTGATGCTTAAATTATCAATGTCCAAATAAATCTCAAGAATCAAGAGCAACATTGTGTTTAAGATATGCCATATTAATAAAAATGCTATGCTTCCATGAAATGAAATTTTACAAGAAATTGGATTTCATTGAAAATATTTAAATAAGATTACAACACTGATAAATACTGTAGGCAGAAGTAATCTTATTGTTGTAAAGGCAAGAGAAATGTGCATGTAATGGAAGCAAGTTTTCATGATGCGGTAAAAAGGATAGTTTGAGCAGAATTTGGAAGAAAGATTTTAGCTCAAAACAAAATTTGAATCTATAGGCCGCATGCCTAACAATTGTTTTCAAATATAGCATGCATAAGTATCAAGGATAGATGTAAGGCATGTTAGAGAACAAACATAAGCATTAAAGAGCAGTAAACATATCAGTTAAATTTCTTACAATGTATTCTAACTTATATGTTTACTTGTCCATTGCCTCCTTTTAATGCAAGAGAGTAGAGTTTAAATGATGTAGCCACTGAAAAGTCATTTCCGCTCCTTGCTTCGAGGCAAAACTGTAAATTAATCCTTTGTCTTTGGTACCCAAATTTCTTTGGGTCTGCCTGGGTCATGAGTTCCTTTTTGAACCCATTTCATTTTTACTCCATGAACAAGATTTTTCTTATAAAAACAGGAGTAAGATTTGTGTCCTTTCAGTCCACAATAGAAACAAGTGCAAGTTGGACTATTGGACATCTTTGCAGAAACAAAGAAGTTTTTAAAATGCTTTTGGTTTGATTTCATTTTAGAAACAAGACCAACTTTGTTAAAATTTCTTCTTTGTTTCAAAACTGAGGTATTTAAAATTTCTCTACCTTGAGAGAGTTTTGCAAGTGTGTTTTTAAGATTATCATTTTCCTTTTTCAAAGAATCACACTTGGTACAAAAGCAATTTTTGTTGGAAGAGATATTTGCTTTTAAAATTAAATTCTCTTCTTGCAAAGTTCTGTTTTGATTTTCAAAAACAAAATTCTCTTCCTTGGAAATAAAAAATTCGTTTTTCAATGTTTCCAACTCATTTTCAAGAGAAGAGTTTTTCTGTTTTGAAACATTTAATTTCTTTGCAAGTTTTAGAGATTCTTCATGTAAATCATAAAAAGCATCTTGTAATTCTTCAAAAGAGTAGTCAAATGAATTTACCTCATCTTCATCTCTGGCCACAAGACAGATGTAGTTTTCTTCATTTGTGTCCTCCTTATCAGAATTGATATTTCCCCAAATGGAGGATAGGTAAGCTTTCTTTGATGATTCAGCTTTTGGTTGAGATTTCTCTTTTTCTCCTTTTTCTTTTTCTTCTATCTCCTTGGTGATTTGAGATTTTCCTGTAAGTTCAACACCAAGAGCTTGCAATTGATTAAGCACAAGTTGTATCTCATTAATGGTTTTGCAATTGTTCATTTGAGCAATTTCAAGTTCATTAATGAAACTTCTATACCTTAATTCCTCAGCAATAAGATCTTCCTCATGTGCAACTTCAAGAATTTCCCACATTTCTTTTGTAGTTGCACAGTTGGAGATTTTGAAAAATTCATCTTGACTCAATGCACAAGAAATAATCAATTTTGCCTTAGCATTGAGTTGCATTAAACTTCTTTCAGTATCATTCTATTCACTCTTGGGTTTTGGAATGCATTTTCCTTTTTCTTCCTTGATAGGCATATAAAAACCATTTTCTATAACTTCCCAGAGTTTATGGTGTACTGAAATTAAAAACATTTTCATTTCATACTTCCAATATTGAAAATGATTAGCATCAAAAATTGGAGGTTCTGTGAAAGAATAATTTTCAAACATAAACCACTCACTAAATCCAACTATGTTTACTCTTAGACGGTTAAGTCTCAAATCAAGAGCCCAAGCTCTGATACCAATTGAAAGTAATGGTTGGAACCCAAGATGGGGGGTGAATTGGGTTTTATAAATTTTTCACAAAACTTTATTGGAAGTTAAAATGATTTTATGTAAAAGTACAATGCTTAGGATAATAAATACAACACAAAAAATCAATGTGCTATCAAGATGAATAATTATGAGGAGCAAGGAAATAAAGACTAGATAACAGTAAGCACAAATAAAGGAGTAAGGGATAGAAAGAGCAAACTCAGAGATTTATACTGGTTCGGCCAATCTCAAGCCTACATCCAGTCCTCAAGAAGTCACTTGAGTATTTTCACTGTACTTGCAAGTTTGATCTGGGTACTTGCAATCCACTACAAAGAATTTCGTTAGCCAAGGCTCCTCCACAACCCAACGGAGAATTTATGAATCCGGGCTCCTCCTCAACCCAACGGAGAATTTATGAATCTGCTAAACTGGCTTTTCTACAACCTAAAGGAAAGCTCTCTCAATAAATACTCTATCAAGGAATACTCTCCTTGATAATACAACTCAAGATAATATTTGTGTTGATCAAAATCAACAATTACAGAGAAACTCTCTAAAAACAGAGTATATATTACATTGATAAGCTCGCAAGGGTATAATCTGCATAAGAGGGAACTTACAGATGATGTTCAGCAATAGGAGTGTTCTCTTTTCAGTTTTGATAGCCCCCAAGGTTGATATATATAGCCCAAGGACGAATAAGACCGTTGGAGACAAATCCAAGGTGGTTCCATAATGATGTCAGCAAAAACTAGCCGTTACAGCACATTTTTTTGATGTCGGTGGTCGACCAGTATGGCACGATGGTCGACCAGTGTAGTCCAGAAGTGATTCATCAGTCACGTTGGTCGACTAGTGTAGATGGGGTGGTCGACCAGTGCTCAAATATTTTTGCTTCTGGAGCTCGTTGGTTGACTAGTCAGCATAGGGTGGTCGACCAATACTCAAAGACTTTGCTTCTAGAGCTCATTGGTCGACCAGTCAGCATAGGGTGGTCAACCAATTCTTAAAGACTTTGCTTCTGGAGCTCGTTGGTCGACCAGTTAGGATAGGGTGGTCGACCAGTCACTTGTTATATTCAAATACTTTGTTTTTAGAGCATGGTGGTTGCTATCTTGATGTATCCAAGCTTCCAAGACTTCAAATATTCTAATTCTTCATTTCTTGGAGCTTTGTTGTTTTCTTGAGTGAAGCATGATATTGTTTTTCCTTGTTCTTCAATCCAATGTTCACTCTTCTTGTTTTTGAACCAACCTATGAAATATATCTTACTTGCAAACCCAATGGTAAGTTCAATTCATGATAATAGCATGATTCAATATATGAAACATACATATTAAATAACATAATCATGCTTAAGTGCTTGTAGCATATATATAATAATTAACCTTTATATATGTCAATGCTACAATTCAAATACATTTGTCATCATCAAAACTTATGGCATATAGCCTTAGGGCTAACAAAGTTAAATATCATCTAGCTAGCCATTTCATTTTGCCTACTTTCCCAATCAGTTCAACAAGGTTATAGCTCAAATGCAAATCAATTCATGCCTCTATAAGTTCATATTAGAATTTATAATTAGCATAAACACCAGAATAGAACAGAAAATGAAAATGAGATGAAATGGAGAGTAAAACACTTATCTTACACTGAAAGTTCAAGCTACAACATCCCAAGGTCCTAGTGACTGATTACAATGGAAGTTTAGCCCTCAATTAGAGTAAAAACAGCAAAACAGAAAAGAGAAAAGCAAAGAGAAATGACCTATGAATTTTCCAAGTTACAGCAGAAGAGAATAGAAGTTTTCCTTTCAAAAATTGAAGCCCACATGCCCTTGGAATATTATACCCTAGATGACCTCAAGTTGACTTTCAAAAGCCTGAAGTGTTGCTGTTTCCTTCTGTAAAAGAGGCAGCCAGTAGACCAGCATTAGAAACATGGAATAGGAACAACAGAAGAGTTCTTTTTCCATGCAGAAAGTTTGTTGCCATTTTCAGCAAAGTTTGGGGAAGGGGTGGCTGCATACATGGCAAAAGGGGTTGACAGATCTAAAATGAGGGCCCTAAACATCCATGTTAGTAAGTCAGCAGAAAAGAGTGCCAAGTCAGCATGCTACTCATCCTAAGAGTGCCACATCAGCATCCATGTCAACAAAAGTGCCATGTCAGCGCCACATCATCAAGAAATCTCCAAAATCAATTTCTATAAAATACCCAAATAGATTAAGTTGAGTCTTTAATAATTTAAGTCCTAAAACATGAAATTAATTCATTTTCCATCCAAAATTGATTTAGACCCAATAAATCACAAAGTGTAATAAAATTGGAAAATTTCCATGGATGAAAATGCAAATAGGCTAAAATAGGGATTAAATGTATATAAAAAATGCTAGATATCAAATTTCCCCACACTTAGTCTTTTGCACTCCTGGGCAAAAATCAATTAAAAGCAACAAAAGATATCAAAGGACACAACAAGAAGTGTAGAAAGTATGCAATAATGAAATAGTTCAAGCTTGAAAAGATTTAACACTAGGAGAAAACAAATCTTAAATTTCTAAAAAGTTCAAACATCATGGCAATTTCGTTGACAAGAATGAATTCAATTAATAATCTACTCACAAGGGAAAGGTGTATACTCTCAATTCTCTCAAGTGTTTAAGGTAATGCACTCACATTTCAACCTATCATGAATTCATTACCATAAGCTTGTCAAGAATCTAAATCTCCACTACTCGAATCATATACGTGCTTGAATTATTAGGACTTTACAAGGGTGCAACATGAGGTGAAGGGATGATTGGATGGCGGAGAGAATTACAAGCAACAAAGTTTAAAAACTTAAAGAAATGAAGAGCATCAATTAAGTCCTAAGAGGTTGAACCATGAAACTTGGGCACAAAAATGCTACTTCTCTTTTCTTTTGTTCTTCTTTCTTGCTCTTTTTTTCTTTTTTTTTTCTTTTTTTTTTGTTTTGGATCTCTATACAGTATACTTTTCATCAAGAACTCTCAAATTTTTCTTCTCTTTTGAGTAGCAAAATTAAATTTCAAAACAGCCCACAAATCCTTCTTTTTGCACATGCTCAATCTCTTTTCAAAAGAATTTTCTAAAGCTCTTCAAATCCTAAGTTTGGGGAAAAGAAAGAATTTGTTTTAAGGTGGGAAAAGGAGTTTGAAACACAAGAAAAAAAGGTGGAACTAAGGCAAAAAGTGGTACGCAATGGAAAAAAACATGGGATGGCTATAATGGTTACAAGAAACAAATGCCTAAATCATTTCCAAGCATGTACATGTAATGTAGCCTCAACAAAGATTCAAGATAAATTCTAGAGTGAAAATCACGATAGGAAATACACACAACAAGAAAGAATATCATTTTGCAATAAAGGCTCAAATTCTCACGGTTTAAAGACTAAACTAAAAATTCATTAAAAACAATGTCATTGCCATTTTACTTGAATTTCTTAGAAAAAGAAGACTGAATTCTTTTCATGCTAAATCAATTCACACACTTAAGCTATTTTATCATGCATGCTCTCACACAAAAAAATCCATCAAATTTTTCAAAAAGAGAGCATCAAATTCAGACAAAATAAAGCAGCAAAAATTCTCGCGACTCGGCTTTACCGACACAAGTCTACACCAAAACCGATACAAAAGATACCAAATAAAATTCTACAACTAGAAGACACATAAAGCTTTAAAAACATGTAAAGAAAGTACCAAAAATCATAGCCAATCAGTACAAAAAATTCATGCAAGATAGCTCAAAAATTCTAGACAGCACAGAGAAAACAAAGAACATGCAGAAAAAAAAATTTAAATCAGAAACCAATGTTTCTCCAATTAAATTCTTTCCCACCACACTTGAATATTGCATTGTCCTCAATGTAATTCGGTACAAACATCAAATAAAATAAAGAGGACATAAATTAAAAGGAGGGAAAGAATACGACCTTATCATGGAGCCGGTATATTGTAGAGTCAGATTTCATCTACAATTTCTTCTTGGAAGCCCTCATAGAACTTCTTCAACCTTTGCCCATTCACCATGAATTGTTTGTTGGTGGCCTCATTTTGAATTTCTACTACACCAAAAGGAAAGACATTAGTAATAACAAAAGGGCTAACCCATTTAGACTGAAGCTTACCACTCATGAGTTTGAGGCAAGAAATATAGAGAAGAACTTTGTCTCCCACTTGGAACTCTTTCTTCTCAATTTTCTTATCATGAGCTTTCATCCTCTCCTTATAGATGCGTGCATTCTCATAAGCTGCTAGCCTTATTTTTTCTAATTCTTGAAGTTGTAACTTTCTTTCCTTGCCAGCTAGGGTCATGTCTATATTGCATTGCTTAACTGTCCAATATGCCTTGTGTGTAATCTCCACCGGCAAGTGATATGCTTTACAAAATACCAAACGGTATGGAGACATGCCGATGGGAATTAAAGGCAATTCTGTAGGCCTAAAGTGCATCATCAAGCCTCTTGCTCCAATCTTTTCTATTGGGCTGCATGGTTTTCTCTAATATTTGTTTTATCTCTCAGTTTGAGACTTTCGCTTGTCCATTGGTTTGGGGGTGGTAAGGTTAGAAGTTTTATACACCACGCCATAGTTCTTCAATAATCCTTGCATGTTTCTATTGCAAAAGTGTGATCCTTGATCACTAATTATGGCCTTGGGGACACCAAATCTGTAGAATATATATGAATTAAGGAAGTTTACAACAACAACAGAATCATCAGTTTGAGTGGCTTTAGCTTCCACCCACTTCGACACATAATCTACAACAACCAGAATATACATAAAGACAAAAGAAAATGGAAAAGGACCCATAAAGTCTATATCCTACACATAAAAAATATCACAGAAAAAAAGAGATTGTTGAGGCATTTCATTTCTCTTTGGCACATTTTCAGTTCTTTGACACCTAGAGCAATTCTTACAAAGCTCATAAGCATCCCTAAACAAAGTGGGCCAATACAAACCAAAATCTAACACTTTCCTAGCAGTTCTTTGGGGACCAAAGTGTCCACCACATGCAAGAGTATGACAAAAAGTAAAATAGATGCAAACTCATGATTTGGAACATACCTCCTAACAATATGATCACTACAAATCTTCCATAAATAAGGGTCATCCCATACATTGTACTTAGCTTCACTTTTTAATTTATTTAATTGATGTTTATTTTAGTATACAGGTAATTCAGATGCAACAAGAAATTCACTAAATTAGCATACCAAGGCTCACTAGTACCATGTAAAAAGAAGAAGCACTCATTTGGGAAGTTGTCTCTGATAGGTAGATGTTCCAATAGAAGATCAGAAAGCCTACTCAAGTGATCTGCTACTACATTCTTTACTCCACTTTTATCTTTGATCTCCACATCAAATTCTTGGAGAAGTAGTATCCATCTAATTAATCTTGGCTTTGTATTCGGCTTCTTCAACAAATATTTCAATGCTGCATGGTCAGAAAACATAATTACTTTAGAGTTAAGCAAATATGATCTAAATTTATCTAGGGGAAAAATAATTGCTAAGAACTCATTCTCTACGGTTATGTAATTTGACTGAGCCAAATCAAGAGTATGCGAAGTATAAGCTATCACATGCAACTTCCCTTCTACTCTTTGTGATAGTACCACTCCCACAGCATAATTTGAAGCATCACACATGAGCTCAAAAGGGAGCTCCTACAGTGGAGGTTGGATGATAGGAAGGGAGGTGAGTTGCTTCTTCAACTCATCAAAGGCTAACCTGCGAGCATCATCAAAAATAAAATCAATTTCTTTCTGGAGGAGTTTAGAGAGGGGTAGAGCGATCTTACTAAAATCTTTGATGAATCTCTTATAAAATTCTGCATGGCTAAGAAAAGAGCGAACTTCCCGCACAGAAGCTGGGTAAGGTAAAGAGGAGATAACATTAACTTTTGCTTTATCTACTTCTATGCCATGGGATGACACTATGTGGCCTAGGACTATCCCTTGCTCTACCATGAAATGACATTTCTCATAATTCAAGACCAAATTCTTTTCTATGCATCTCTCAAGAACTCTTGCCAAATTTTTCAAGCATGCATCAAATGAGTCTCTATAAACAGAAAAATCATCCATGAACACTTCTATGTAATCTTCTAATAAATCAGAAAATATACTTATCATGCATCTTTGAAAAGTGCCAGGTGTATTACAAAGACCAAAAGGCATGCATCTATAGGCAAAAGTGCCAAAGGGACAGGTGAAGGTGGTCTTCTCCTGATCTTTGGGTGCTGTGTGAATTTCAAAATATCTAGAAAAACCATCAAGAAAATAGTAATGAAACTTTCCAGTAAGTCTCTCAAGTATTTGATCAATGAAAGGAAGAGGAAAGTGATCTTTTTCTAGTTTCTTGGTTCAACTTCCTATAGTCAATGCAAACATGCCAACCAATTTAGACTCTAGTGGGCACTAACTCTTTGTTTTCATTTGTTATTACAGCCACCCCAATTTTCTTTGGTACCACTTGCACCGGCCTCACCCATTTACTATCAGAGATAGGATAAATAATTCCAGCTTGAAGGAGCTTGCTTACCTCTTTATTGACCACGTCAAGAATCATGGGGTTGAGTCGTCTCTGGGGTTGCCTTACTGGTTTAGTCTCTTCTTCAAGAAGAATCCAGTGCATGCACACTGAAGGACTAATCCCAAGAATGTCTGCTAGAGTCCACCCAATCACCTTCTTATTTTTCTTCAACAAACTTATTAATTTTTCTTCTTGATCGGGATTCAGATTGTTGGCTACGATGACTAAAAGTTTGTCTCCTACTTCCAAGAAAGCTTACTTGAGGTTTTTTGGTAATGCCTTCAACTCCAATATAGGTGGTTGGATGGTGGATGAAATTAATTTCTGTGGAGTCACATCCAAGAAGGCACCTACATATTTAGATTGCTCAAAGACATAATCCTTGGCTAAAAAGGAGGAATGGTTAGTAGCACAAGAAGAAAGAGATTAAGAATGTACAACATTATAGTTTAAATCGCTACATTTACAACTACCTAAAACAAAAACAGAATCAAAATCTAAACTAGAGAAGGTGACAAAATCAAAATGCAAATTAGAATGTAAATCAGAATGTAAATCAAAATTGTCAAAACTTAGAGAATTTTCAATTTCAGCACAAGCTTGACCGGTTTCAAAACCAGTACAATTGCACTCAAAGGCATCAACTAAATCAAAAAATTTAGGAAAATCAGAAATCAACTCAGTTTATAAATCCTCACATGCCTCATCAACCAAATAGTCCAGAAAGTTAACCACATGCATATTAGAATGATTTTCTATAGGGTGTTTCATGGCATCTAAAATATTGAAATCAATTTTGTTGCCAGCAAACTCCATGGATAAAGTCCCTTCATGCACATTAATAATAGTTTTTGCAGTTTTCAGAAAAGGCCTACCAAGTATCAATGGTGCATGACTAGGAGTGTTATCATTTTTCATATCTAGAACATAAAAATCAGCAGGAAAAATTAAATCTTTAACGCTCACCAAGACATCCTCAAGGACTCCTGCTGGGTGTGCTGTGCTCTGGTTGGCAAGTTAGAATATCACTCCGGTTGGTGAAAAAACACCAATCTTGAGGTTGGAGTATACTGATTTGGGCATGACATTGATTGAGGCTCTCAAATCCATCATAGCATTGGAAAATTCCATGTTGCCTATTGTGCATGAGATGGTGAAAGTTCCAAGATCTTTGCATTTGAGTGGCATTGGTGGTTGGATGAGTGCAGACACATTCCTCCCCAAATTTACTCTCTCATTGCCCCTTAAACGCCTCTTATGTGTGCATAACTCTTTAAGGAACTTGGCATATTTAGGGATTTGCTTAATTGTATCCGAAATTGGAATACTAACCTCTATTTTTCTAAAGGTCTCCATAATCCCTTTATCCATCTCAGATTCAGAAGCTTTCCTTGATTGAGTTTGCCTATGTGGGAAGGGTAGAGGTATTTTTTGAGCCACTTCTTCATCCTTTTTCTTTTGCTTACTAGTTGAAGATGAAGGAACACTTCTCTGCACCTTTAATTTTTCTGGTTCAAATTTAGAAGGTGGACCATCCACTTGCTTGCCTCCTCAAAATGATGGCACTAACATTGCCTCTTGGATTCACTACTGGTTAAGATGGAAAACTCCCTGAACCTTGACTTTTCAGTTCATTTACTATTGTGGCTAACTGACCAATTTGAGTCTTCAAGTTCTGCATATTTGTTTATGTTCTTTGCTGGAACTGAAGAGTATTGGCAGTCAATTACTTCATTAAATCCTCAAGACTAGGCTCAGGTTTCTTGGGTGCTGGAGGAGGTGCATGGCTAGGTCTAGGTTGATAATATCTTGCATGGGGTAGCTGGTAAGGAGGATTGGAGGTATTTCCATACTTGAAGGCAGAATGGTCATGCCATCCAAGATTATAGGTGGAGGAGTAGGGGTCATACCTCTATTGCTGTGGTTGCTGCATAGGTCTACTAGGGAATATGCCAGCACATGACTTAGTTGGAGTCTCTTGCAGCTGAGGACATTGATTAGTATGATGGGTATTCAAGGAGCATATACCATAAACTGAAGTGGAGGGGGCCAATTGTGATCTTTGATTTAGTGCTAATTGCCTCACTATTGAAGCTAACTCTTCCAATTTATTTTATATCCTTTGCTGCTCCATAGGAGGTGTCCTCGCTTTATTCACACTAACTGTTGGATCATTCAGTCTAGGGCCAAATTGTTGTGCATTTTGAGCCATCTTGGCCAATATCTCATTTGCTGCGGCAGGGGTCTTATCTACCAATGCCCCACCAGCAACTGCATCAACTATATATCTATCCATTGGCATCAATCCCTCATAAAAGTACTAGATGAAAAGCTACTTTGAAATTTAGTGGTTTGGGCAGCTTGAACAAAACTTCTTAAATCTCTCCCAATACTCATGCAAAGACTCACCACTTGATTGCTTAATCCCACTGATGTCTTTTCTGATTTCTGTTGTTCTGGAGACTGGGAAGAATTTTTCTAAAAACATCTTTTTCAAGTCATCCCATCTTGTTATTACAGCTGTTGGCAAGTAATAAAGCCAATCCTTGGCTGCCCCATCCAAAGAGAAAGGAAGGTGATAAGCTTGATCTGTTCTTCTCCCACTCTATGTGGTCTCATGGTGAAATAAACAACATGAAATTCTTTCAAGTGTTTATGCAAGTCCTCACCTATAAGACCAAGGAACCTGGGTAGCAAATGGATTAAACCAGACTTTAATTCAAAATTAGCATCCAACTCAGGATAATTTATGCATAATGGTTGATAATGCACATCAGGTGCAATCAACTCTTTAATGGATTACTCTTGCTTATTTTAAGGCACTTGTTTATTTTGACTATCCATCCTAGTTGTCCTAGCTAACTCAAAATCAATTGACTCTATCACAATATCACATTCTGAATATGATTCCAACCCTACACTATTGACAGCAAGATCAATAAATTCATAAAGGAGTTCAAAAACTATGTTACTCCTAATGCTATTGCTTCTTACTAGCCTATGGAAGGTCCTATCCATTTCTGGATCAAAGGTGGATAAGTTCACGTGAAGAGACCTTTTCATACACTAAGAAGGGCAAAATTCACAAGAAAATACAGAAAACAACAAAAGCACTACAATAAGCTCCAACCGATGAAAATCACCAAAAATGAAGTATCTCAGAAAAATCTAATTTTCTTGGAAAAATCCTTCACAAGTGCGAGGAACAAATGGAAATAATAGAACTTAAGAATTCAATCTACAAAAATCACACCAAAAATCACAATTAATTAGAAAAATAAAAAAACATAAAAAATAGAAAAGAGGGCCTAAACAATGGAATTTGGAAAAATGGCTGCCCAAGATGATCCTTTGGATAATCAAATAGTTAGAACTTGCTTAAAATGTCAAAAACTAGTGGTATACCAACTTTGAGGTCAATCGGAGGTAGTTAGTTTTTGCCTATGAATAGTAACCGATAAAAAAACTCAAAATTTGCAAACCATTTCAACAACACTAAATAACTTGAAATTAAACAAAGACACAATAGAACAACTAAATTAACAACTCAGAAGTGAATTGGCTCCCCAGCAAAGGCGCCAAAATTCTAGTTCACACCACTATGATGCCGGATCGCCCAGAATTAAATTCGTGGCAATTTTGCAATATAGTGATTCCTAAGTTGTATTCATTCATCAAGCCTCTCTCCTAACCACTAATTAGTTGTTTTTAACACTTAAACACTAATTAAACTAATTAACAAGGGGGGTTTTGGTTGGTTAAGATAGAAACACAAAATAGAAACAAAACAAAATAGTAGCAGTAAACAGCAACAGCAACCCAGCACCAAATCAGCAGCAGGACAAAAACAGAAAGGATTGATAGTAAAGAAGAATATGTAACCAGCCACTAGGATTTATGGGAGTGCATCTATCATTACTTAACTCATTGATTCAGTTTTATCCCCATCTCACCATTTGATTTAGAAACTACAATGCCTCTAATTATAGTCAAGAAGAACTTCGTTAATCTATAGATATATGCAACTTCAAAAGACCTAAACTAAATCAAGTTAAATATCATCTAACTAGCCATTTTTTTTGCCTACTTTCCCAATCAGTTCAACAAGGTTATAACTCAACAAATTAGTTCATGCCTCTACAAGTTCAAAACAGAAAACGAAAATGAGATGAAATGGAGAGTAAAACACTTACCTTGCACTGAAAGTTCAAGCTACAACATTCCAAGGTCCTAATGACTAATTATAATGGAAGTTTAGCCCTCCATGAAAGCAAAACTAATAAAACAGAAGAGAGAAAAGCAGAGAGAAAATGACCTACAAATTTTCTAAGTTACAACAGAAGAGAATACAAGTCTGCCTTTCAAAAACTGAAGCCCACATGCCTTTGGAATATTCTACCCCAAATGCCCTCAAGTTGACTTTCAAAAGCCTGAAGTGTTGATGTTTCCTTCTGTAGAAGAGGCATGGAATAAGCATAGTAGAAGAGTTCTTTTTCCATGCAGAAAGTTTGTTGCCATTTCAGCAAAGTTTGGGGAAGAGGTAGCTGCATGCATGGCAAAAAAGGCTAGACAGATCTAAAATGAGGGCCCCACACATCCATGTCAGTATGTCAGTAGAAAAGAGTACCAAGTCAGCATACTACTCATCCCAAGAGTGCCATATTAGCGTCCATGTTAGCAAAAGTGCCATGTCAACGCCATGTTATCAAGAAATCTCCAAAATCATTTTTTTTAAAATACCCAAATAGATTAAATTGAATCTTTAATAATTTAAGTCCTAAAACATGAAATTAATTCATTTTCCATCCAAAATTGATTTAGACCCAATAAATCACAAAGTGTAATAAAATTGGAGAATTTCCATAGATGAAAATGAAAATAGGCTAAGATAGGGATTAAATGTATATAAAAAATGCTTGATATCACAATTCCTTTTAATTTTGAATGTGTCTACACTTAAGCTCCTACTAGAAGCTTGCTTTGTGGATTGTCTAAGTTTAGCTTACCAGCCTCAATTGCTCAACTGTCTACACAAAGGTAATTCTTAACTTTATTAAAATATGCTCACTTTCGATTTATTTGCAAATTCCAATGATGTGATTGTGGCTGTCATTGCTTTTGTACTGGAAGTTTGTAGTAATCCAAAGCATTCCAAGTTTTATTTGATACTAAGATATTGGGTATAACTGTAAAATTTTATTAATTAATGAATCTTTCTCTTCCTCTCAACTATTATATATAACATTTTTTTATGCATTTCTAGTTTGCTGATTGACTGGAGGTGATATTATTTTCTGTTATGTGTAATTAAGTGATGTTCTTATACTGTTGTCAACATCTGCCTTGCTCATGTGCTTAAGCTACTTTTGGTATAACCTAATCTACAGCATAGGCTGCCAAGGATATATTCTAAATAGATTATAAAGCCCCAAATTCCCTTAAATCTGGGAGAAGCTTTTTCTCAAGTCAATTTTTTTTAAAAAAAAGGGAAAATAGGTCAACTTAAGTACATAAAGGATATAGCTTTATCAACAAATTAGGCAAAAACATAACAACCTTTTCAACATGTTTGGTTGGGATGAGGGATTAGATAATGTAATATGAGCAAGAATGAAGAAAAAGAGAAATTGTGTGACATTGTCTAAATTATCCTAATAAAAACACTAAGTTTTCTTTTTTCTTTTTAAGTTGGAGTATTTTAATAAAATATTTAATTTCTATTTCTATTTCTATTCCCTTTTTCTTTTTCTTTTTCTTTCCTTTTCTCTTTTTGTGTTTTAAACACACCTTTGCCTCCACCCAATATTTATTTAGTTGAGGGAAAAGAAGTTATTAGGAATTAAGCTTATATATATATATATATATATATATATATAAAATAATAAATCATTATCTACTTGTATTAAATAGTAATTTTGAGTCTAATGATTAAAAAAGTATTTGAATTGAAACATTGTTGTGTATTGCCAAAATAATTCTTTTACCATGCTTGTATTTTTTATTTTTTTTATTTTTTTGTTTTCGGGGACAATTTACTCTAATTGTAAGCAGCAAACAACATTCTCAGTCTCTCACAAACCCATTCGTATGCTATCAACATAGGCCCATTTGTCAGTAGATCTTTGTAATACCCATAAAAAAATAATAATAATAAAGTGTAGAGGAAACTAAAAAAAGAAAAGACTTTTCATGTGAGGAAATTCCCTTAGGGACTAAAATGAAAGGACTATAGTGAAATGAAGCTTAAGACTTTAGGAGAAGTGATCTTAGCCATTGGATATTATTAGGTCTAAAGTAATCTTAGCTATTGGATATTATTAGGTATGAAGTAATCTTAGCCACTGGACATTGTTAGGTATAAAGTAATCTTAGCCATTAATATTTAGTGGGTAAGATTAATCTTAGCCATGGGTACTTGATGGGGAAATGTAATCCTAGCCATCCATTGAGGAGGATGGAGCCTATAAATAGGTGAAAGGGACATTTGCTTCCATCTAAGTCTTAAGAGTGTATTCTTGAGTGTTCTTTGAGAGAGAAAGAAAAGGCAAGTTTCTTAGAGTGCTTAATATTTTTTCTAAGAAATAAACAAATTTCTCTTGCTCTGATGCTAGGATTCTGAGGGAAGGATACTATGCTATTTTATTTCTTACAATTTTAGAAGTTATATTCTTAAGCATGCTCTATGGTTGCAGCTTTAGCTGAACCTCCACATCAGAAAATAACTTTCCTAGTATGAATAGTAATCGTATGTGTGAATGGCATTTGTATGTACAATAATATACATATGAATAGTAACAATGTATGAATACTAAAATACATATAAATAGTAATCATATGTATGAATAGTGTTTGCACGAAAACAATCCTAACTTGTTTTCTCTAGCCTTTCATGAAAGTCTTCATAGTAGAACTTGAAATCCACCTATAAGTTCTTGTCCGTAACAACTCAGAGAAGTGATACTTGTATGGAATCCATGTGAGTGGATGTAATCTTAATAATATGATCATAGCACGATCCATCACGTTAGTGAACTGGGTTAAAATCCCAAGTTTCACCAGTTTAAGGTGACAACAGGATATTATTAAGAACCCTGACGTTAATATTTTCAATAAATAATAAATTCAATATATTTACTATCTTTACATATTCAAACTTTAAATTATTATTTGTATTATAATTTTTAACTTTCATGATATTTTAAAATATGAATATTCATGATATGTTGAATCTTTTTGATTGAGAAAATCCATATGGCATATTTGTGATATTGGGTGGTACTCCCCTTCTGTGATGAGTAAGACCAGTCAGGCATCAAGAAATGTTACAGGTGACATAGGTCCTGTTGATAAAATGGAACAGTTTGCAGCATCACAAGTCTTAAGAGGACCAGAGGTTGAGCAAGTAGCTCCTCGAGGTGGTTCTGCCAAAGTGATGAGTGCCAAAACCTAGGATGTGTACTAGATTGTTTATTTGTGGAAAAATTGTTGATTTCTGTTAATTCCCTACTTGTTCTCTTAGTTGATTTTATAGACTTTGAGTTCATTATCATGATCGATTTTTGTATTTTGTTCTTATTATTGAGTTTATCATACATTCACTGAGTTTTTCCCAAAAATTCACCCTCATATTTTCCTCTTTCATATATATTTACAAAAAGGAACTCCCTCTAGAGAAGCAGCAGAGTGATCTATGAGAATAAAGAATCTTCCTGTTGTCGGGTAGGTTTAGTGATCTCGTATTTGTATTAGAGCTCTGTGGTCATTGGGACTTCTAGGAGGTTATTTTGGGAATTTATATATTTGGATTTTATAAACTTTATGCTAATATTGTTATTACAGTTGTCAATCTGTACTTATATAACTAAATATGGACATCTTTTCCTATATGTGAAGTAATGACACCATATATGTTTTTAATAAAATTTCCATCTGTTGTGAATAGATGTGATTTTGAAATAAATTTATAGATTTTTACGTTTTCACATAATTGAACTCAACAAAAGGGTAGAGTCAATAGGAAGGCTTACAGTAACGAGGGACATTGTTATTATGCTAGTCACAAATCTTGATAAGCGGGTTGTGACAAAGTTGGTATCAGAGGAAGTTGTTAGGTCTCCTAGTGACTACAGAGCAATGTGTCTTTAGTGGGCCTTCCCCTATTGTCGTGACTACAGCACAACCGTAGGATGAAGATCCATCAAAGCCCTACAGTGTTTAAATTCTTTTCTTTCATGTTTTACCTTTGAAAGCATAATAGTGACGATACAAATTATTTTTATGTATAGAATAGGTTTAGATGGAACGAAGGTAGTCAAATGCTTCTAGAATCTACATAAGGTCTGGCAAGGCCTTGGTCCCTTTAGTCGCTCCATCAACAGGTGCAAGGTTGAAGACGCCTAATTGTGTAGGTAGGAACCATGCGCAAAATGGGGAGGTATCCACTGTGAAACCTGGGAGAAGTGGTGGAGTACCACCACAAATTGATGCAGTTGTGATAATGAAAGCACTAGCCACTATGCAGAACGAGGTAGATGGGCTGGAGGAACTTTAAGCAAGGTAGTCATCTGAGGACGGCTCACAAGCATCAGTACATGCCACGAAAATACAAGAGACACAACAGATGCCACCCTTACTCCCTCCTCAAGCTCGGGAATGGGTTAGGGAAGAGGTCAAGACCTCAGAATTCATCAAACTGAATCAGCCAACATTCACAGGAGAAGCCAATTAAGACCCACAACATTTCCTAGACGACTGTGAAAAAATCCTTGATACATTTGAATGCCCTGAACCTCGAAAAGTGACCTTTATTACCTTTCAACTAAGAGGTAAGGCGGACTACTGGTGGTGAACATGGAAGAAGGACATGGCTAATAATGCCTCACCCCTAAAATGGAAGGACTTTAATAGGATTTTTTGGGACTAATTTATCCCAGAGAGCGTACAAGAAGCAAGAATAAATGAGTTTGAGATACTCTAGCAAGGAGCACAGACTGTCGATGAATATGACAATTTGTTTATGGAATTGCCTGAATATGCTATTCATATGGTTCTAGATGAGAAACAAAGGATTCGATGTTTCATTGGAGGCCTTCGAGAATCCCTATTTTTAAGGGTAGGATCATGGATACAAGAATTTTCATTTTTCACAGAGGTTGTCGACATCGTTCATATGATGGAAGAAAGAGATATGCACAAGGAGAATTGGAATAACAAACAAACAAGAAAACACGTCAGTTAGGACTAGTAGTCATATACCCCGCCATAATTAGTGTGCCTCAATCTCAATTTGATGGAACAAGGAGCTAGTCAAAACCCCAATGTCCTAAATATGAAGGATACCACTATGAAATGTGTTTCAAGAAAGGTAAAGTCATAACTTGCTTCCAGTTTAGACAACAGGATTATTATAAGACCGAATGTCCCTAAGTTATTTCAAGGTCCGATCATGGATCAATACACTCTTCTCACAACCAATCAGAGACAACCGTCACTAACTGAACCCCAATTGCGACAAGAGGCAATGAAATTGGAAGAGGTACTAGTAGAAGACAAGGTGGCTGAGGTTAGACTTCAGGAGGTCGAGGAAACGCTCGAGTGTTTGCTTTAACTTGTCATGATGCTTAAGCATTCAACGTGGTTGTAGTAGGTACCCTTTTGATTGAGTCAAATTTTGTATATGTATTGTTTGACTCTGGCTTAATGCATTCCTATGTGTCACCGTTCATTGCTAAGAACTTCATGCAAAAAGTTGTTAGATTAGAAAGTTCGTTCTTAGTAACTATGCCTACAGGAGACACCTTCTTGGTAAAACGAGGCTACCAAGCTTACAAAGTGAAAATCAGAGAAGTAAATATGACGGACCTAATGTTGTTGGATATGGTAGACTTCGACATCATTTGAGGCATGGATTAGTTGGAATCTTGTCATGCTACCTTGGATTGCTATAATAAGGCAGTTAAATTCAATATTTCGAGGAAACCCTTCTTCGTATTTCAAGGTGAATAAAGTGAGATTCCTGGAAGCCTTGTATCCTTAATGTGTGCCTGACATTTATTGCGAAGTGTTGTCAAGGATACTTGGCATTTGTTAGGGATATTAAGAAGAAAGAACTGAAAGTGGAGGACGCTCTAGTGGTCCAAGAGTTTATAGACGTCTTCCCAAATAATCTACCAGGTGTACCCTAGATCTAGAGATTGAGTTTTAGATAAAGTTAGCTCCAGAAACCGGCTCAATCTCTATACCCCTTATAGGATAGCGCCAATAAAGTTAAAAGAACTTAAGGCTCATTTACAAGACCTGTTAGACAAAGGCTTTATAAGGCCAAGTTATTGGGGAGCTCCTGTTCTATTCGTGAAAAAGAAGGATAGATTGATGAGCCTATACATTGATTATAGGCAACTGAACAAAATAACTATAAAAAATAAATACCCATTGCCTCGCATCAACGACCTCTTTGATCAACTTCAAGGAGCTAGGTGTTTTTCAAAGATCGATTTGAGGTCTAGTTAGCACCAACTAAAGATTGAGGAGGATGTACCTAAGACAACCTTCCTTACCAGATATGGACACTACAAGTTCCTAGTAATGTCGTTCAGACTAATGAACGCATCAACTGCCTTTATGGATTTAATGAATATGATTTTTAAACCCTTCTTGGACAAATTCGTTATTGTTTTCATAGACAACATCCTGGTGTACTCAAAAAATCCAGAGGAGGATGAATAATAGATTCATGTTGTGTTACAAATTCTCTAAATGCGAGTTTTAGATTGATCGTGTGATTTTCTTAGGACATTTGATCTCCAAGGATGGCATCCAAGTAGACCCGAGCAAAGTAAAAGCAGTCAAAATATGGCCTAGACCTACCTCTATGTTAATTTCCCAATTAACATGATCTTTGTGCACTTTTTCTTAACATATGAACCTTGGTTTTGCTTGAATTTTACTCATGCAATTCTTTTGGCCTCAAGATTTCTAATTTGGAATTCTTTAAGCTCAATGTTCTTTCTTGATTTACCTTCATTTTTATGCTTCAGTTTTATGCTAATAATTGGTGTTTTATCTTACATTTCAGGATGCAAAGAACGACCACCAATTAGAAGAGATCCCAGCACCCAGGTTAGAGTACCAATTCCACAGTACCTGCTCTAACGTCTGCTGCTATAGTGTAGAAGGAGAGCCGTTATAGTGCAAGACTAGCGCCTAGCGCTGGTTGTCCTGTGCTCGGTGATGGAGCAGCAGATTTTCAACATTTGCTTCTACCTTTCACTGTTGCAGCGGTGAGTTCACACCACTGTAGTGGCAGACCTCAAGTAAAGCTTTTCTTTAGGCTATTTTTCTGTGCTCCACCACCACTGTAGTGGTGGAAATGTGTGAATTTTTAGGGCAATTCTTATCTAGAGAAAAGGGAAAAGTGCTGTTTTGGCTAAGGAGAGCAATGGGAACCTGATCTTCAAGGCTTTGGGGACTTAATCCATCATCCAACATTAGATTCATGGCTTCTTCTATCCCTTTTTTGTTTTCTATCATTCATTTACCATGATTAGCTAGATTTTCCTTCTAGGGTTACTATGAACTCAACTCTAATTTAGATTTTGTCTTCTCTCTTGTACCTACAACTTTCATTCAATCAATAAAGGCTTTTTTTTCATTTTATTGTTGCATTATATGGACTTGATCAATCTTTATAATTGTTTGTTGCTATCATTAAACTCGAGAGAAGGAGCTGAGAGCAGAACACTGAATAGGGAGGATGAGTGCGTAAACCTTACTAAGTATTTTCGCTTGTTAGCTAATAGGAATATTAGTTAATCTTGTTTAATCAAAGGTAGGTTGGTTAGTATAGACTTAACTCACATAAGGAATTAATTAGGTGTTAAGTATCTTAATTGAGATTCAGGAGAATTCTTTTAAGTTATTAGAAGAACCTAGGATTAACTTATATGGTTGATAAAGTTGTAAGTGCGTGAGAGGGGTTTTACAATTTCTAGGACAAAGGAGAGGGATTAGTAACTCTGGGTTTTTTAAATAGATTAATTTCATTAGTTTGAGTATTTGTTTGCTATCATTAGAGAAAAGCCTTATAAAAATTTGCTATCATTTTCCTTTTTACTTTGTCAGATCTTAATATAAGATGTCTTCAATCCAAATATTTTTGTCTAACTAATTCGGTCAAATTTCTTGGGTAGTTAGCTACTTAGTCCTTATGGGAACGATATCTTACTCACTCTTTTTTACTTGTGCGATTAGTGCACTTGCCAATTCGCTTAACAAGTTTTTGTCACAGAGATTCACAGCTTCTTAAGATTGACGGGATATTACCATTGTTTCATCCAAGATTTTTCCCAATTAGTTACCTATCTCACACGACTAACTAGGAAAGGAGTAAAGTACTAGTGGGATGATGCTTGTGAAGAAAGCTTCCAAGAACTCATGACCTGGAGGTTTTACAGTGTACTATGATGCATCAAGAGTGGGGTTGGGATGCATCCTGATGTAGTATAGCTAGGTAGTGGCATATACATCAAGACAGCTCAAGAAACATGAACAAACTACCCTCCCACGATCTGGAGATGGCAACAGTAGTTTTCGCCCTAAAGATATAGTGACACTATCTGTACAGAGAAACCTGCGAAATCTACGTTGTTCATAAGAGTCTAAAATATATTTTTGATCAGAAGGACCTAAACCTGAGGCAGAGGAAATGGGTAGAATTACTAAAAGATTACAATTGCAACATTCTTTACCAGTTAGGCAAAGCGAATGTAGTGGTAGATGCTTTGAGCTGAAAATCCATGGGTAATCTAGCCCATATAGCAATGACAAGAATATCATTGATCCAAAAACTATAGGAGCTGAGAACAAAAGGTGTTACTCTTGAGATTACAAGGATAAGATTTTTCTTAGTCCATATCAGGGCTAGATCTTCCCTTGTAGACCAGATACAGGTATCCCAGATGAAAGATCCTAGGCTTATCAAAATTATGGACAAGGTGAAGTATGGTGAAGTGAATAGTTTTACACTTGACGATGCAGGAACCTTGCGTTTTGAACAATGGTTGTGTATACTAGATGTTGAAACTCTTAGATGAGACATCATGGAAGAAGGCCATAGTGCTGTATATGCCATACATCCAGGCACCATCAAGATGTATAATCTGAAACACATATATACTGGTGGAAAGGAATGAAATGAGACATAGCAGAGTTTGTATCTCGTTGTTTAACCTGCCAACAGGTTAAGGCTGAGCATCTGAAGCCAGGACGCTCGTTACAATAGTTGGAGATTCTTGAGTGGAAATAGGAACGAGTGATGATGGACTTTGTCATTTGTCCACCTTATTCCACAGGAGGTTACTACTCAGTATAGGTTAATGTTGACTGACTAACCAAATCAGCACACTTCATTCCAATCAAAACCACTTACGGCATAGCGACATTGGCACAATTATACATTAAGGAAAAAGTGAAGATGCATAAGGTACCCATATCTATCATTTCTGAAAGAGGTCCTCAATTTACTTCCTACTTCTTGAAGAGTTTTCAAGAGGCATTAGGTACTCGACTGGACCTCAGTATCACTTTTCACCCACAAATAGATAGACAGTCAAAGCAGATGATTCAGACGCCAGAGGACATGTTATAGGCTTGTATCCTAAATTTCAGTGGTAGTTGGGAGAATCATTTGTATCTCATAGAGTTCGTATATAACAACAATTACCATGCCACTATTAGGATAACGCCCTATGAGGCCCTATACGGGAGGTGTTGTAGATCTCCAATTGGTTGGTTCAAGGTAGGTGAAGCGAAGGCCCCTAGCCAAGGTTAAGACAATATAAAATAGGATGCGAGTAGCTTAGAGTAGACAAAAGGCATATGCCGACCACAAAAGATATGATTTAGAGTTCTTAATCGATGATATGGTGTTCCTAAAAGTCTCTCTGATGAAAGGTGTGTCGAGATTTGGAAAGAAAGGAAAGTTGAGTCCTAGTTACGTTAGGCCTTATGAGGTCTTAGAGCGAGTGGGGAAAGTGGCTTATCAACTAGCCCTACCCATGGAACTGGAAGGGATTCATCCTATTTTTCATGTATCTATGTTAAGGAAGTATCTTCATGACCCTTCTCGCATACTTCTTCATGATTCCATTCAAGTAGATGAGAACTTGTCATACGAGGAGATACCGGTAGCCACCCTAGATAGTTTAAGGAGATTCCATCTGTTAATGTGCTGTAGCGGAATCAAACTCACGAAGAAGCCACATGGGAAACTGAGGTGATATACGTTTTAGATATCTGCATGTTTTCAATGACTAAAGGTAATTTAAATTCGAATGACCGAATTTCCTAGATGAGGTGATACTATAATACCTATAAAAATAATAATAATAGTAATAATAATAATAATAATAATAATAATAATAATAATAATAATAATAATAATAATAATAATAATAATAATAATAAAGTGTACAGGAAACTAAAAAGAAAAAAGACTTTTCAAGTGAGAAAATTCCCTTAGGGACTAAAAGGAAAGGACTATAGCGAAATGAAACTTAAGACTTTAGGAGAAGTGATCTTAGCCATTGGATATTACTAGGTATGAAGTAATCTTAGCCATTGTACATTGTTATGTATGAAGTAATCTTAGCCATCAATATTTAGTGGGTAAGATTAATCTTAGCCATTGGTACTTGCTGGGAAATGTAATCCTAGTCATCCATTAAGGAGGATGGAGCATATAAATAGGTGAAAGGGAAATTTACTTCCATCCAAGTCTTAAAAGTGTATTCTTGAGTGTTCTTTGAAAGAGAAAAGAGAGGCAAGTTTCTTGAAGTGCTTAGTATTTTCTCTAAGAAATAGACAGATTTTTCTTACTCTAACGCTAGGATTCTAAGGTGAGGATACTATGCTCTTTTATTTCTTACAATTTTAGAGGTTATATTCTTAAGTATGCTCTGTGGTTGCAGCTTTAACTGATTATCCATATCAGAAAATAACTTTCCTGATATGAATAGTAACTATACGTGTGAATGGTATTCATATGTATAATAACGTACATATAAATAGTAATCACATGTATGAACAATGTTTGTATGAAAACAACTCTAACTTGTTTTCTCTTGCCTTTCATGAAAGTCTCCGTAATAGAACCTAAAATCCACCTATAAGCTCTTGTCCGTAACAACTTAGAGAAGTGATAGTCGTATGGAATTCAGGTGAGTGAACTGGGTTGAAATCTCAAGTTTCACTAGTTTAAGGTGACAACAGGATATTAGTAAGAACCTCTACATTAATATTTTCTATAAATAATAAATTCAATATATTTACTATACATATTCAAGCTTTAAATTATTATTTGTATTATATTTTTTAACTTTCATGATATTTTAAAGTATGAATATTCATGATATGTTGAATCTTTTTGATTGAGAAAAGTTGTATAACATGTTTGTGATATTGGGTGGTACTCCTCTTTTTGTGATGAGTAAGACTGATCAAGCAAGAAACGTTAAGGGAGACATAGTTCCTGTTGATAAAATGGAACAATGTGTAGCATCACAAGGTCTTAAGAGGACTGGAGGTTGAGCAGGTAGCTCACCATGGTGGTTCCACCTAAGTGATGAGTGCCAAAACCCAGGATGTGTACTTGATTGTTTATTTGTAAAAAAATTGTTGATTTTTGTTTATTCCGTACTTATGCTCTTGATTGATTTTATAGCCTTTGATTTCATTATCATGATCGATTTTGTATTTTGTTCTTATTATTGAGTTTATCATACATTCACTGAGTTTTTCCCAAAAACTCACCCTCATGTTTTCCCCTTTCAGATACAGTTGTAGAAAGGAACTCCCTCTAGAGGAGTAGTAGAGTGATCTGTGAAAATAAAGAATCTTCCCGTTGCCAGGTAGGTTTAGTGATCTCATGTCTGTATTAAGGGCTCTATGGTCATAGGGACTCCTAGGAGATTATTTCAGGAATTTATATATTTGAATTTTATAAACTTTATGCGAATAGTGTTATTACAATTGTCTATCTATACTTATATAACTAAATCAAGTTTTGTACATCTTTTCCTGTATATGAAGTAATGACACCAGATATGTTTTTAAAAAAATTTCCATCTGTTGTGAATAGACGTGATTTTAAAATAAATTTATGGATTTCACATTTTCGTATAATTGAACTCAACAAAAGGGTAGGGTCAATAGGAAGGCTTATAGTAACAAGGGACATCGTTATTGTGCTAGTCACGGATCTTGATAAGCAGGTCGTGACAATCTTTTTTTTTCCTTTTGGTAAAAATATTAATGACTAGATGAAAGTAATAGCCCGAAACGCATCGTACTAGATTTTATTGACCTGATGTAATACTTAATGAGCCTCCACCGCATGTACACCCATCACTTTGTACAATTACCATATAAAATGCATATAAAAAGAGAAGGTAAACATACAAATTTAAAAGTCAGAGAATTAAATTGCTACTTTTGTTATTCCTTAATTATGGGGAAAAAAGATCAACAAAAGGTGGATGCAAATTAAGGATAGAGTTGATCCATCATACATACAAGGAATTGATGGTTTTTTTTATTGAGCTTTTAGTCAACTAGGGGTGAATAATATGATTAGATGCCCTTGTAAGGTTTATGTGAACATAAGGTTTAAGTTGAGGAATAATATAAGGGAAGATTTATCGAAAAAGAGATTCTGGGATAGTTATAAAGTGTGGGATTCACACGGAAAAACTCTTTTAAGATCTCTAAGTTCATCATCGGTTGAAGCTGAAGTACATAGTGATGAAGATGATGATATTATTGAGATGATACATGATGCGTTTGGATTTGTAAATACAGGGGAAGCAAGCAATGACTCTGAAACTAATGAACAACTAAATGTTCATGCAAGACAGTTCTATGATTTACTAGAAGATGCTGAAACAGAACTTACCAGGTTATACCAAAATGTCAAAATTAGCTTTCATAGTTAAGTTACTTCATTTGAAATGAATAAATCACTGGAGTAGCAAATATATGGGTGCATTGCTCAACTTATTCAAAGAAGTTCTTCTTGAAGGTGCGAAGAAAGTCATTCTATAGTTAGGGTTGGATTACACCAAAATAGACGCGCAAAAATAACTGTATTTTATTTTGGCAAGAACATGCCAATGCACAATTATGTCCTAAATGAAACACATCTAGGTGGAAGTCTGATAGGCCTAAGGGCAAGAAACTGCCATGTAAAAGGTTACAAAGGTTGTACATGTCAAGACACACGGCCAAAGTTATGTAGTGGCATAAGGAGGAATGAATAGATGATGGTGTATTAAGACATCCTACTAATTCTCAAGCGTGAAAGTCCTTTGATGACCAAACCCAAAGTTCTCTAAAGATCCTAGAAGTGTTCCAATAGGTTTAGCAAGTGATGGGTTCTAGCCTTATGGGAATATGAGTGCTAATCATCAGATTTGGCCTGTTGTTCTAGTTCCCTATAATCTGCCACCATGGGAATGGATGAAACACCTACACTTTATTATGACACTCTTTATTCTAGGTCCTAGGTGCCCGGGTGATGAAATAGATGTTTATTTACAGCCGTTGATTGAAGAATTAAAGGAATTATGGAAGATGAGGTTAGAGACATATAATGCCTATTCACAATCCAATTTTATAATGCATGCAGCTATTATGTGGACAATTAATGACTTCCCTGCATATGGAAACCTTTCAGGATGGTTAACCAAAGGCAAACTTGCATGCACTTGTTGCCATAAAGATACACACTTTGTTTCTTTGAGGAATAAGATATGTTACATGGGTCATCGTCATTTTCTACCAACTAACCATTCGTGGCATAGAGATAGGAGGGCATTTGATGGGAAAGTAGAGAGTAGGGTTGCACCTTCTCCTTTAATTGGTGATAAAGCACTTGAACAATTAAAGAGGCTGGGTAATATGACTTTTGGGAAACATTATAAGGTGAAACATGATAATTCCAATAATTCTTATAAACTAGAGGAAGAAAAGTATATTTTTCCAATTGCCTTATTGGAAAACACTTATGCTTCGACATAATCTTTATTTTATGCACAAAGAAAGAAGTGCCTTAGACAGTATTGTGTCAACAGTGATGAATATGACTGGAAAGACAAAAGATACACTGAAGAGTCGGTATGATTTGGTGGACAGAGGTATTAGGCAAGGGTTTCACAATTAAAGATGGAAACATAGTATTATTACCAGTGGCATTCTGCGCATTATCCTTAAAAGAGAGGTTGAAAGTTTGCAACTTTCTAGCTAATTTAAAGTTTCTCGATGCATTTTCATCAAACATTTCAAGGTATGTTAATATTCATGAAAGAAAAATTACTGGATTGAAATGTCATGATCATCATGTTTTGTTACAAGACATATTCCCAATTGCAATTTGTGGTTTGTTGCCTAAGGAAGTGTGTGAGCCAATAACATAGTTGGGCAATTTTTTCAAGAATCTATGCTCTAAGTACTTAACCATTGAAGGCATAGATAGGTGATGCGCTATTTCCCGACAAGTGTATCGGGTCGCACAAGTAGTAAAGTGATGAGAAAAAGTTATCGTCCTCAGGGATTGACTTTAACAATTACCAATTTCACTAGATCAAGTTATATTTGGACAGAGGAAAAATGAAATGTAAAGATAAACCGCAAATAAACTAAACTAACAACAAGGAATTAACTAAACACCAAACGAAGAACTACGCCAAAACACAACGGGTAGGGGATTGACTTTCTTAACTCCTAATCCGATTAATTCATAGACAAACCAATCTTTGAATCGTTTAAGGATGCTTAGAAACATTCACAGATTCCATTTAATGTTGGTCGAGTTCACGAAAATATTTGAACCCAATTTCTTGGTGAGAAAATCTTCCTAGCCAAAATAATTAGCTAATGTCTTAGTCCAATTAATTGGTTCGGAGTTTAAGTTCAAGAACTCATATGACCACGCAAACAAGATTATCTATGTCTAGACTAACCCGATTCACGGTAGAAGTTACAAGAGCATGTTTATATCAAGCTATGTCTAGCATTAATACAAACCCCAAATGCATCTAAGTGAAATGATCACAATCACCTAAAACCAGTTAAACCAATAACAACTACTCCAATAATCAGAAAATCAATTGTATTTAAGCATCCAACAACAAAGCTTCATAGGAAGTTAATATACATCAATCCCCTAACCCTAGAGTTTATAACAAGAGGAAGAAATACATAACAAATACACAACAAATATGATCAAAAGGAAGGAGAAAAAGGAAGAAAAGCTTCAAACTCAGTAGAGAAGAGGTCTCCCAGCTCCTCCATCTTTGCCCTAGCAGAGCTCCCTTGCCCTCAAACCAAAAGATCCACAAAACATCTACAAAAGAGAAATATATACAAGAAAGCTTGCAGGTGCAGAACCGGGGCGCTTAGGCGCCACGTGTGGCGCCTAGGCGCCAAGCAAAAACAAAGAGGAAATGGGGCTGGCGCCCAAAATAGCTGGAAACAAGGAGTGGCGCCTGGGCGCCCTGGGTGGCGCCTGGGCGCCACGTTCTGACTCTTTGGCAGAGAGTTGAGGGGCTGGCGCCTTCAGGCGCCCTGCGTGGTGCCTGGGCGCCAGCCATCAGATGTGTTTGCAGAACTTCAGTTTCCATGTTCCAGACCAGAATGGAAGGCCTACTAGAATGTACAACAAAAAGGCGTAAAAAGGCAAGGAAAGAGACTAAAAACAAGATAAAGCAAAGAAACAACTATGTACAAAGCGGAAAGCAAAAATGAAGGACAAAGCAAGGAAAAGGATAACAAAAACGGACAAAGGAGAGGAAAAAGCCCTAAAGAAGCAACCAAAATTAACCAAAATAGAGGACTCATCAACTCCCCCAAACCAAAACTATTGCTTGTCCTCAAGCAAAACACTAATCTAAAAATCATGCCAAACAAAACCAACAGATTTTTCAAGATAGAGAGGAAGTGCTCAACAACATAAAACATTAAACAAAATCAATTCAATTCCACATAGTCATCTTCTTAAAACCAAACTTGGCATTGAGTAATTGAGAATTTAAAGATGAACATGATACTTTTCCAAGCGTTTTTAAAGACAAATTGCAAACACCCTCACTTTCTCAAATTACTCTCCGCAAACTTAAAAGAAAATATCTTTTTCATAACAAACTCGGCTCTCAAGGAAAACTTCTCAAACAAGGATATTTTTAATAAAAAGTGATCGAAGTGAAGACAGTGCGCCTAATCCACACATCTCCCCCTCAACCTATGCAAGAAGAAAAGATAACGAGGTTAAGGAACAAAGAGTTGCCCGTGCGCCTAAACCACACAACAACACCTTGACCATCACCTTTATTTGCTAAGAAAATGTAATTCATTGGTTAGAACAAGTGTTGTGCGCCTAATCCACACTACACTTCCTCAACTTAAATCACACTTCTATTTTATTTAATTAGAATTGTTTTACTTTTTGTTTTTCTTATTTATTTATTTTTTTTTTAGAGAAAGCAATCCCTTATTGAGCAAAATGTTGTCATAAAAAGAGATAGAAAATTTCAAGATTTTGAAAGAGTGCTTTAAGAAGGTTGAGAGGGTCGACAACTTTTAATTAAAAAGCTTGAGATTTCTCAAATAAATCTAGAAATTCTGAAAAACCAAATTTAAGTTAAATTTTAAACAAGATAACCATGTAAAGAATTAATTGAAAATAGAATAATATAAAACTTGTAAAGCACATTCCAATCTATCAAGAAAAATTCAAAGATATGATGGTCAACAAAAACAGAGACATTCCTTTTGAAAAGAAGATGTAGATGAATCACCCTAAAAACAATCTTCTTAACCCGAATTACAGAAGAGATTACCGAGGCATGTCTATATTAAGGCTAAGACAAGCATTAATACAAACCCTAGATTCATTGAAGATGGTAGCTAAGCATCCAAGAGCAATAATAACAGTAAAATCTTCTCCCCCCAAACCTAAACAACATATTATCCTCAATAACAAACCAGTAGGGAGCGGGGTTCAAAAAGGAAAGCTATGCACAGAATTAAACCATCAACAAAGGCACTCAGAATAAAAATACGGAAAATAAATACAAGGAACTAAACAGAACAATAATTAAAGCAGCAAATAAAACTAAAAGCGAAATTAAAAAGATAAAATGGAAAGAAACTTGGGTTGCCTCCCAAGAGCGCTAAGTTTATAGTCCTTAGCTAGACTTTACCCGGTTTGTTTAGCTATGCCTCCACCACATCCCTCCACAGAAGGGATTTTACAATCCATGAGAGTTTTCATAGGAGGATGAGCAGGTGGACTTTGATTGTTTTCTGCCTTAGTTGCAGGTTGAGCTTGTTAGGCTCATATGGCGTGTAAAGCTTGTATTTGGCCTATGCGAACCGACCTTCCAATTTCCGGGTAGAATACTAATGAGCTTGAGTCGGTGATACCTCGCATAAACCAATGAAAAGTAAGAAAGAAAATTTAAACAAAAGCAAAGCACAAGTATAAGAGTAAAATTTACAGTATAAGTATGTACAGAAAAAGGCAAAGTCCAAACTACAACCCTACTAGTTACTCTTAATATTGTCAACACCGTCAATCCCCGGCAACGGCGCCAAAAACTTGATGCGCTATTTCCCGACAAGTGTATCGGGTCGCACAAGTAGTAAAGTGATGAGAAAAAGTTATCGTCCTCAGGGATTGACTTTAACAATTACCAATTTCACTAGATCAAGTTATATTTGGACAGAGGAAAAATGAAATGTAAAGATAAACCGCAAATAAACTAAACTAACAACAAGGAATTAACTAAACACCAAACGAATAACTACGCCAAAACACAACGGGTAGGGGATTGACTTTCTTAACTCCTAATCCGATTAATTCATAGACAAACCAATCTTTGAATCGTTTAAGGATGCTTAGAAACATTCACAGATTCCATTTAATGTTGGTCGAGTTCACGAAAATATTTGAACCCAATTTCTTGGTGAGCAAATCTTCCTAGCCAAAATAATTAGCTAATGTCTTAGTCCAATTAATTGGTTCGGAGTTTAAGTTCAAGAACTCATATGACCACGCAAACAAGATTATCTATGTCTAGACTAACCCGATTCACGGTAGAAGTTACAAGAGCATGTTTATATCAAGCTATGTCTAGCATTAATACAAACCCCAAATGCATCTAAGTGAAATGATCACAATCACCTAAAACCAGTTAAACCAATAACAACTACTCCAATAATCAGAAAAGCAATTGTATTTAAGCATCCAACAACAAAGCTTCATAGGAAGTTAATATACATCAATCCCCTAACCCTAGAGTTTATAACAAGAGGAAGAAATACATAACAAATACACAACAAAATATGATCAAAAGGAAGGAGAAAAAGGAAGAAAAGCTTCAAACTCAGTAGAGAAGAGGTCTCTCAGCTCCTCCATCCTTGCCCTAGCAGAGCTCCCTTGCCCTCCAACCAAAAGATCCACAAAACATCTGCAAAAGAGCAATATATACAAGAAAGCTCGCAGGTGCAGAACCGGGGCGCCTAGGCGCCACGTGTGGCACCTAGGCGCCAAGCAAAAACAAAGAGGAAATGGGGCTGGCGCCTGGGCGCCAGCCCAAAATAGCTGGAAACAAGGAGTGGCGCCTAGGCGCCCTGGGTGGCGCCTGGGCGCCACGTTCTGACTCTTTGGCAGAGAGTTGAGGGGCTGGCGCCTCCAGGCGCCCTGCGTGGCGCCTGGGCGCCAGCCATCAGATGTGTTTGCAGAACTTCAGTTTTCATGTTCCAGACCAGAATGGAAGGCCTACTAGAATGTACAACAAAAAGGCGTAAAAAGGCAAGGAAAGAGACTAAAAACAAGATAAAGCAAAGAAACAACTATGTACAAAGTGGAAAGCAAAAATGAAGGACAAAGCAAGGAAAAGGATAACAAAAACGGACAAAGGAGAGGAAAAAGCCCTAAAGAAGCAACCAAAATTAACCAAAATAGAGGACTCATCAATAGGCTTGAAAATGAAATTGCAATTACCCTATGTAAACTAGAAATTGTATTTCCACTGGTCTTCTTTGATATATTGATCCATTTACCAATGCATATAGCAAAAGAGGCAAAAATTGGTGGACATGTCCAATATCGCTCTGGATGTACCCCATTGAGAGGTAATGCTATGTGATATATATTTTAATGTCTTAAATTGTTA
Organism: Biancaea sappan; assembly: GCA_037074585.1. NCBI lineage: Eukaryota > Viridiplantae > Streptophyta > Magnoliopsida > Fabales > Fabaceae > Biancaea > Biancaea sappan. The sequence goes on from CM073499.1 coordinate 37,317,065, forward strand.
GTAATAGACAATGCAGTAATCTCAAGTTTTATGTATATAGGTACTTGCGGACACTTAAATCATATGTCCACAATAAAGCTCATCCAGAAGGTTCAATTGCAGAAGGCTACTTAGTAGAAGAAAGTCTAACATTTTGTTCACGATACCTAAAGAACATTTCTACTAGATTTAATAATCCTAATGATGATGGAATGGTGATGGATAGTGACATGTCCATTTTCAAAAAGATTGGGCAACCAAAAGGGCATTATGAATCTATTACTCTATCTCATACAGAGTTTAAACAAGCATGTATGTATGTGCTTCAAAATTGTTAAGAGGTTTAGCCATTTATAGAGTATGTTCATTACAAATCCTTAGAAGTATTAGAAATGAATAATTATTTGTTGTGTCTCAACTAACTAGCTCATATTGTAGGGAGCATAGAAAGAGCTTGAGGCAAAAACTTCAATGGTAGATGATAGACATTACCAAGAGTTTTTGAATTGGTTTCATGCATGTGTAGGTCCTTTTGGTGACACAATTCATAATTCTTCCCATAATACATAAATCATCAAAGTTACCAAATATTCATTTGTTTATATAGGTTATTATGTTATGTCAACAATCTCGTGCAAATGATGAGCTTATAAGTTTATTGGTCAGACCACTTAATAAAGTAAATTGATATTCTATATTTATGGTGAATGGATTTAGGTTTCACATAAAAGATTGTGCTTTAGGGAAGAAAACTCAAAATAGTGGAGTTCTTGTGAAGGGGGATGATTTAGATCCTGAGAAAGAGTATTATGAAGTGTTAGAGGACATTTATGAATTGTCTTAAGTGGGCAATAGAAAAGTCTACCTCTTCAAATGTCATTGGTGGGATGTGTCTCATTTAGGTAGGGGATACAAAGTAGACAAGTACGGCTTTACAAGTGTGAATACTCGTTGCTCATTGAACACAAATGAGCCATTTGTTTTGGCTCCCCAGGCATAACAAGTTTTCTACATCAATGACAATATTGATCAAGATTGGCTTCTGATTGTGAAGACAAGTCCTTGTGACCTTTTCAATATGCCTCAAAATAATGATGTGGGTAATGAAGAAGCATATCAACAATTGGAGATTGAACCAAATATGATGATTAATAATGAAATAGAAAATGATATTGTAGTGCTCTTACATAGAGATGATGTTGAGCCTCAAAGCATTAATCATTTTGGTCAACAAGAATGAGTGTTCAAAATACAAGGGAAGATGATATTATTAATGATGATGAGGAGAGTGTGAATGATGAAAGTGAGGAAGAGTATTTTATAGATAGTAGTGACAAGGAGACAATGACATAATACTTAATGATGGTAATTTGTTAGTTCTTTTCAAGCAATGTTTATATTTAATTATGCTAATGGTGACATAATATTTAATTAAACTTTATCAATATAATTCACTGGTTTATATTCACTATTGCAAAAAATGAAAGCATTTGGTAGGGGAAAGAAGGCAAACAAGTGAGAGGCATTTCACATAGCAACTGTGGGGAAGTCGCACCAAGCATACATATGCCACAACAAGAAACGCCTCACATTGATCAGTTGCCTACACAATGAGCCACTAAAGATGAAAGTTCACCACCACTAGCCATAGGAGTCCAACCTAAACCTAGTTCTACAGGTTTGTTTTCCTTTATCTCACATCATAGTGTCAAACTATTAAATTATGTGATACCTTATTATTTGAAATTTTTTCATGTGCATAAAGTTTCTTCCAGTGCAACCAAGAATGTCAGAAAGGGATATAAATCCATATATGTTGATATGAAGACAAGGAATGACAATAAAATTGAAGTAGAAATTTCAAATTTTATTGATAGAACTGTAGGACCTGAGGCAAGAGATACTGCAAATTATTGTGCCTTAGTGGTTAGAAGAACAGTCTCATTTAGAGATGGTGATTGAAAAAATATCTTGAAAAAATGTGGACAAGATATGGTTATAAAAGTGAAAGTAATAAGTTAAATACTTACATCTTGATAACAAATAGCACATTGTTTTTAAGACAAATTTGCACCTGTGGGTGGCATGCAGGAGTTTACATTTGAAGGGTATATAATACAAATGTTGCAAAAATTATTTAGGAGGTGGAAGACTAAATTGCATGTTCACTACAACAAATACAACACTAATGAGGAGAGACTCACTCATCCACCAAAGGGTGTGACACTTGAAGATTGGCAATGACTAGTCCAAGAACACTTTTCGTCTGATGCTTTCAAGGTATTATATATGTTGTTGACATATTTTGACAAAACATTTCTTTAAATAGATAGATATTAATGAATGTTAACTACAGGCCAAAAGTGAGAGAAATAAAGCAAACAGACGATTATAAACAATAAAGCATTCTACTAGACCAAGGTCATTTGTAGAAGTAGAAGCATCCATGATAAAAATATTATAGAGTTCTATTTTTATTGATATATCACTAATATCTTTCATTGTTGTAATAATTTGAGATACCCTAAGACTTAAGAAAGGGCACCTCCAAATCGAGTGTGAGAATTGCAACACACACGTTAGACAAAGGAAGGAGAAGTAGTTTGGTCAGATGCCCGTTCACAAGAAATTCATTAGAGTTTACAAATAAATTGACTGTGTTTAAATTGAATTTGTATTTTGATTGTCTTATTATTCTAAAGTGATGCTTTAATTGCAAGGACATATCTAAGACCTCGTAGCTGAACAACAAACCCAAGAAAATAGGTCTTAGCTATCAAGAGATTAGATCTTGTCAAATGTACTTGGTGAAAGGTCTGGATACGTTCGTGGGAAAGGTTATGTAGAACAAACTCAAAGAAAAAGAGGAATAGCACAGGTTGAATTTGATGATAGGGTCTCTTCTGCAATAGAGACTATTCACACTAAAATAGAGAGAAAGAAGGAAGAAGACTTCTTGAGATGGAAAGAAAAAGGGAAGAAGAATGCATTGAGATGGAAAAAAAAAAGGAAGAAGACCGTGCTAAATTAGCAGATATGGAAAGCAAGAGGGAAGAAGACCGAATTGAGATGGAAGTAGAGATTGATCGATGAATCCAAACCCAGTTAGTAGTCGTAATGGCAAATATCCAGCAAGTAAGTTTTCTAATATTAGTTTAATTCACCTAAAAGCAAGGTTTAAGTCTTTTATTTGAGAATTGAGACCTTATAGAATTGATTTGGTTTATTTGATGTTAACAAGTGTGACTTGCATTTCTGATATTTTTTCTTTGTTGGGGTGGAAAAGTGACCTTTTTTATTTTCTAAAGTTCATGGAGCTATTTTGCAAATGACCTAAATTTGAAGGGTACTATTTACATTTTTTCCAATATTGTACAGACCTAATCACATTCCATTCTACTATAAATAATAGTTAGATTACTTGCCTTCTCCAAGGTTGGAAAAAGCTTAAGAGAGTTGTTTTACTATGTAAATCATTGTAATTATAAAATTTATGTGGTTAGGAAACATAAAAATTTCTTAAACCTGGTAAATGTGGAAAAGATTATGTAGGTTGTACTATCCACTCTATTGTATTTTATTGGTTTTGTATGGGTTTTGAACATTAAGTATTTTTATGTACATTACATACTTCTTGCTAACTCTGCATTGCATAGTCTTCAGGTTTTGGATGCAAAAATGGTTGATCAATTCTCACTGGCGGTGATAGTCTCTTGCTTAGATCAAATTAGGAAGCAAGGGACTTGGACCTGTGTTAGATAAGAGTGAATTCATGAAATTCTTAGAAATTTTTTGGTGACTATAGTAGTGGTTGTTATGCTCGATTGATTCATATTTCCTATTAAATTGGTTCTAATATTGGTAACTAGGTTCTTTTGCTGCATTTCTCATTAAAAAAATTGTAATTGTGAGGACTCAATTTCAAAATTTTAAACTATAAAGACCTATTTATGTAAACTTCAATTTCTAAGGTTCTATAGTCATAAGAATTGCAAGTTACTTTGTGGCTGATATATGATTGATGAAGTCACTTTTGGGTGGCCAAGACAAAAGGATGACTATCAATTGAAGGAGAATAGTGCTTTAAGACTCTAGTGGACAAATTAACTGGGGTATTTATGCCTTCGTGAAATTTGGTGTCTTCCTATACTCCTAATATCATTATTTTATTTTCACAATCATTTATATCTTTATGTATGCTCATTATTTATTGATGACTTTTTTTCTTAAATATTTTTGCAAATTTTGTATGTTACTTTATATGATTGGAACCTACATAATGCAATTACATTTATGGAATTTCACAATTGGATTGGATGTATAATAACAAATATAGGTAAGTTATAGAATATATCTAGTGGTCTTTATCCTAAAGTTGGAAAACAGGAATGGAAGTTGATTGATTGATTGAACCCCCCTCTTGAAAATGAAGTTCCTATTTTAAGTTCCTATTCGAATATATATATATATATATATATATATATGAGCCCACTTTATGTGGAAAATTTTGTATTCTTATTGGATAATGCCAAAGCACCATTCATGGACTTATGATCTACCTTTAGGATATCGTTAAAAAAAAGAAAATGAACTGAATTGGAAGTTTGGGTGTGAATATTTTACTGAGAATATGAATATTGGTTTGTTAAATTATTGTTTTTTTGTCTTAATCACAATGATATATTTTCTCTTTCTATTTAAAATATAATTAGTGATATTTATTGTATCATAACAGGGAAAAAGTCATGCGCCAGATATAGATACCATTGGAAACTCCAGAACCACCAAAGATGTACAAAAACACAGGAAATGAAAATTTTTTTTGTAAGTATTACGTACTTTTTTGTATTAAGTACTTTTTAGAATTAAACATTATATGTATTTGAAATTATTTTCTAATATATGGTGATTTATACAACAAATATATATTAGGGCTGCTTGTATCAATTTAATATTTGTTTTAATATTAAACAAGTAGTTTTATTGCATAGAAGGAAAAAAAAAAGCTTTCAGTGGCTGCACAATGTAGCCACTGAATCTAGTACTTTCAGTGGCAACAAACGTTGCTACTGAATCTAATACTTTCAGTGGTGACTTTTGTCGCCATTGAAACCAGTACTTTCAGTGGCGACAAAAGTCACCACTAAATCTAGTCCTTTTAGTGGTGACAATAGTTGCCACTGAATCTAGTACTTTCATTAGCGACTTTTGTCGCCATTGAATCTAGTACCTTTAGTGGCGACAATAGTCACCACTGAATCTAGTACTTTCCATGGTGACAAAAACATCGCCATTGAAGGTTGATACTTTTAGTGGCGACATTGCTCTCCTTTTAACTCATTTTAGGTGACACAAATTATACTTTCAATGGCGACAAATGTCGCCACTAAAAGTGATGTCAATGGTGACATTTTGGTGACAACAAAAGTCGCTACTGAAAACTTTCAATGATGAAACTTTAGATGTCACCACTAAAAATCTTAGGTGGCGACGAAAGTCAAGTTTTTTGTAATGACAATTTGTGCAAGAGTTGATTTTGTAGGATCGATGGATATGGAACAAACAACATATTCATAAGCATTTTTTACTAGTTGATGTACCATATATCCCTAGTATTCCTATATCTAGGAGACTGGTTCTAGATTCTATTTTTTGGCCTTATGAGAAGAATTGTTTGTATGGTGTCAGGTCAGGTTACCACTGGATTAGAAGTAAAGGATCTGTGGGTGTCTCTACGACATTAGAATCGAGAATTCAATGGAGAAAATTATGGCATAGCAAGATTCCTCCTAAAATGAAGATTTTCTTTTGGAGATTAATGAATAATTCTTTGTCATGCAATTAAAATTTACAGAGGTGTGGTTTACAGTTTCAGTTAGATTGTGTAAGATATATAGAGCAAAAAGACTTACATCATGTCTTCGTTGGTTGTGAATGGGCATCTTGTTTTCGGTTTTCTTCTCCGTTAGGCATCTGTCCTTCCTTGTCTATTTCAGCTACCTTCCTTCACTGGTTATAGGAACAACTTTCTTTAGCATCCGAGGAGGCTATGCAGCCAATTATTGTAGCTTGCTGGGGAATCTGTATGAAGTGCAATAAGTTACTATTTTATAGCCACAATTAACCTCTACAGGCTGCCGTAACTTCAACATTCTAGGTCTTCTTCGACTTTAGTCGTGCAAATCTGATGGATTCGATGACTTCCTATGTTCCTCTTGAAGTTCGTTGGACACCATCGACTATGGGATCTATAAAAATCAATACAGATGCAGGACACTTGACGGATGAGATTTGGGGACTTGGAGCAATTTAGTGTGATGAACGCAAGGAGATTATCCTAGTAGCATCGAGGCAATTATTTGGGAGATTTTCACTAGAAATTACTGAAGCCATAGCACTGATTTGGGCTTTAGAGTGACACGCTTCTATAGGTTTGAAAGGGTAGAGATGGAGAGTGATTGTCTGAATGTTGTTGGTGCTTTCAACAATGCCCGAGACTTTTCCCCTTGGAGCTTCTGGTTCAGTATGCATGTGAGATCTCATGTGTTTTTGAGTCCTTTTCTTTTTCACATGTCAATAGGAGGGCTAATAGGGTGCTGACCACTTGGCTAAACATCGTTGTATCATTTCTTCCTTTTTTTTTTGGTCAAATGGATACCAATTCCATTAAAATAGCACTAAGCCAGGAATTACATAAGATAGATCAGGACCTAAAAACCATCAAATACATTATAAGCCTGAAACTTATGAAAGAATGGTACATGATCTTAACAATCAGTACTAGGCATATACAATAAAATTATGAGACTAAACAGAGGCAACACACCCCTGACCCTAAATCTAGTGGACTGAAAGAGGCAACACACCTTCACCCTAGATAAGAGCTAGTCTTCTAATAATCCAAATAAATACAATTTGATACATGCCCACTAAGAACCAACCAGATATTAGGCAGAAAAAAAATAGAGATGGCATTCGTACAAAACCAGACCCATTAAGTCCTGCGAGAAGGAAGTTTTCATTCCTCATCCACAAGACGGACGTCAAGCTGCCATGGTCACCGACACTATCAGCTCGTTCTTTATAGTAACCAAACTTCGGGGTGGACTTCCAATATTTATGCCATCGAAAGGTGGTGTCCACAAGAATAAAGAGAGAAGCGGAGGTGGAGGAGGAGCTATTTTCTGGCTCCAAGAAGACAGCAGCTAGAACCCAAAGAGAAACCAAGGAGAAAAACTTCGACTAGGTGAAAAGGAGATCTCTCACGAAGGAGAGAGGACGAAGAACTGCATGGAGGAGTGGACGGCAGGCTGCCTTGACAGCCCCCTACCTTCGCGTGCGGTTGGAGAAGAAAAAGGCTTTCAAGAGGCTAGGGTTCGGCACTTTTGCATCCCTTCTATTGAATGCCACTCTTTCTCACTTTCTAGGCCTTTGTTGCAATTGGCCATTGCAGACTTTTAGTAGTTTATGAATCAAAGTTAGTTTGGCCCCTTGGCCTATTATCCAAAAAAAAAAATAACAAGGACAAAAAGAGCAATCAATTAACTAACAAATTTATTACTTTTTTATCGTACAGTAAAAATACCTATCAGTTACTTTGCGTGTTAATTAAGACAAGTATCTTCGTCAACAAATTTAAGGATACACTCATAGTCAAGAATTAATAAGAGTTTTGATATAGTGAAATGGGCTAATTTTTTTATAAAGTGATAAATTTATGTTTGAATTCTTGTAGGTGTTCTTATTTAGCATCAAATAATATCTTGAATAAGATTATCTCTTAAGGAGAATATGCGTGAATAAAAAAAAAACTTTCTGGTTAAGATAGGGGGAGTACGTATCCTTTACCTATGGTTGTCATAATAGTTAAACAAAACATGATAAATTATTCTCCTATTTCTTTAGAAATACTACTACACAACACTTTTTTGGTTTAAACAATTGGGCTAATCACATGAAGAGTTATTGGTTTGGCTCATTTTCATGTTCGTATTTGACAGTCCAAAAAGTGTCTACATTGTTAATACTAATACAGAGCAATTTGTGTTTTATATTTTTATATTGTTAATACTTTGGGACCTTGTGGTTTATTTTGGTTAAATTTTCTATGGAAAAGTCATGCGAGGCACACATGAATATGAATTTGAATTTTTTTTAATTTGTTTATTTTGAACCTTAATTTTGAAAAGTGGGCAAATTTTGACTCCCAAAATTGGGTGTTATTCATGTCACATAAGTAGGATTTAAGTGCTAATTTGCTTTAAGTGTTTAAGAAGGAGGGATTTTACAAAATTAGGGTTTAAAATGGGCAAATAGGAGTAATGTTGTAAAGATTAGGATCTTATGGAGGATCGTAAGAGAGCATAGGAAATATTGATCGTAGGATCGAATTGAAGATTGTAAGATCCTATTAAAATAGTGCTAAAAAATATGTAAAAAATATAAAAATATGTATATAATAAGATAAATTTTGTATATAATACAAAACCATCATATTTTGACTAAAAATGAAATTATGGACTAATTTGGAAGATCAAACCATGAGAAAAAAAAAACATAAAAGTGAATAATAGGGACTAAAGTAAATAAATAAAAAAAGTTTGTAAGAGATGATTTTGACAAATAAAAAACACATTCTTAAACTAGGGACCTAGAACAAGTAGAATACTAGTTTATATCAAAAATTGACAAAACTCAAAAGGAAAATTTTGCCCAAGGAACTTAATGAATAAAGGTAAGCTGTGAAACTTGAATTTTAATTCATTTCTTCTATTGTTTTTGGGTAGAAATGATAGATTTAATCATATTATGACTAAAAATAAAATTATATATTGATTTGGAGGACTAAACCGTGAGAAAAAAATATGAAAGGGAAGAACATGGATTAAAGTGAACAAACTGTAAAGTTTGTAGGAGATGATTTTGACAAATAAAAAAATATATTCTTAAACAAGAGACCTAAACAAAGTAGAAAACGAGTTTATATCAAAAATTGGACAAAATGAAAGTTTTGACTAAGGATCTAAGTAAAAAAAAATGTTAAGATCGATTCTACGTGCAAGATCTAGATCCTGCACATAGGATCTAGATCTTGCACAGTGTTATTACAAAATCGATCCTGAATAAGATTGGAATTGATTTTCGTCCACAGGATCATAGGATTGTAAGATCTTACGATCCAACAATATATCTTAACAACAATGAATTGGAAAGTTAATTATTTACATAAAATAAAAAAGATTTAGCTGTTAATTTACTTCTAGTGTTTAAGAAATGATGAAAGTTATAAAATTATGGTTTAAAAAGGTTAAATTGGGAGTTGTATACATCAAATATATAAGAATTAGGTGTTATTTTGCTTTAGGTGTTCTGTAAAAGAGAGAATTTGTGAAATTAGGGTTTAATATAAATAAATTGAGAGTTTTTTTTTTGAGTCATGTGTGTCTCACATTTCTATTAAAGCCTTAATATAAGTGAACTACAAGGCCCCAAAGTGTTAATGACATAAATTGCAAACTACTCAATTAGCACGTTACCAATATGAAAAGCGTTTGGTATCGGACGGACCCATTCATGCTCTTGAAAGAAATTTAGCACAAACATAAACTATACAGTCAAGAATTATGAAAACTTAAATGTGAAAAATTCCTAAATAAGAACATGAACATTCTAGTTATAATTTCATTGTCTTGATATGCAAAACAACACATTATAATCGATAAATTTAGAGCATGCCTTGATCCATTGCAACCCAAATATGAAAAATTAAGGTAAACTCTTCTAAGAGAATACGAGTGACTTTTTCTTACATTTTTTGTCTGATAGAACACAAATGACAACACACTTAGCCTTACCAAAAACAAGTCTCCCTCATATAACCTAGGGAACCACTAATCCAAATTTGGTGCTTGTCTTTAAGGACAAGCACCATGTTTATCTTAACCTGAACAGTCAGATTTCAAATTTAACTGTTCAGATATCAAGTACAGTTTTGATAATTTTTTATTTTTTAAAAGATATTAAAATCTAGACTGTTAGATCTGAAATCTGACAGCTCAAATTAAAACAAACATGGGTGCTTCTCCTCTAAATAATAACAGTGATGGGGTGTTATTAAAAAAAGGTCAACTCATGGGTTAACCTATGGTATGATAGACAAGGTAGTAGTTTCCAAAATGGGATCCAGTCATTATTTAGTGTTGCACATCTACATATAAAATTGTTTTCACTAACATCCTAGATCAATTATAAAATATATCAAATATGCCCCCCTCTAATACAAAATTCATACATATTTTATAATAAACCTAATTAAAGATAACACCCAATATATATGTCTCAAAATATGCACAAATATATAATACTTAATATGTTAGTCAATTTAAACAGTTGTCAATCCTAAATATTATTTATAAAATAAATAACTAAATATATATATATATATAATAAATAATGCTAACACTCCTACTCATTTTTCCATTTCCAAATGCTTGTGTATCTCCCTGGCTATATGATATCTTTATGGTTGTGAGTGTTGACACTAAGGCTTTATCCCATAAGTTTTGATGATGACAAATGTATTTGAATTGTAGCATTGATATATATAAAGATTAATTATCATATATATGCTACAAGTACTTAAGCATGATTAAGTTATTTAATATGTTTGTTGTATATATTGAATCATGCTATTGAACTAACCATTGGGTTTGCAATTAAGATATATGTTATAGGTTGGTTCAAAACAAGAAGAGTGAGCATTGGATTGAAGAACAAGGAAAAGTAACATCATGCCTCACTCAAGGAAAGCAACATACAAGGACAAAGCTCCAAGAAATGAAGAATTAGAAGATTTGAAGTCTTGGAAGTTTGGATGCATCAAGATAGCCTATGTGTTTACATTAGGTATATTTTATATAGGCTAGTATATTTGTGCAACTCAATGATTTAGATTTGCATACATTGGCTCAAGCATTTTAAACAAAAAGATAGTGAGATATGAAGTTTTCAAAAGTTAGTTTTTGAGCTTTGGTCACTCCTTATATCATATCTCATAAATGAAAAATTAGTTTTTCAAATATCTTAATCTCATTTGATAGTAGACTCAAAGATCTTTCCAACGGTATATTATTTATTCAAAACGGAGTCCAAATGAGAAATATATGACTATTTAAAATATAGTTTGAAAAACTGAAAGTTGATTTTACTGTACTCAAAAATTATTCTGTTCTGACCTATAGTCAGTGTTTTCTGTACTCAAAAGTTGAAACTAGACTCCAAGAGCTTTCCAATGATATATTATTTGTTTAAAACGGAGTTCAAATGAGGGAGTTATGAATTTTTAAAGAAAGCTCAAAATCTGTATTTCGCTACTGCCAGCCGGTGGTCGACCAGGCAGCTTCAGACTGGTCGACCAGTTGTCCTGAAAATGCTATATTTTGCTACTGTCAGTGGGTGGTCGACCAGGTGACCCCCACTGGTCGACCAATGGACACCTGGACTGCACTATAAGTGCTGTAACGGCTATATAACGGCTAGTTTTGTAAAATCTTATATATATGACCTTAGATACACGATTTTTAGTCAGAACAAAGTCCTACAATGTGATATTAACTTCTTCTATCATCTTTGAGAGAAAGGAAAGCATTCTTGAGCCAAATCTTTCATATTCTCTATCATTAGAGTTATTAGAGCTTCATTTATATTCATCTACTCTTTAGACAGAGTTTCTTTGTATTGTTGATTTTGATCAACACATATATTATTTCGAGTTGAGGTTCGCAAGTACCGGTGTTGGAAGAACTTGCTTTGGGTTGAGGAGGAGCCCGGATTCATAAATTCTCCATTGTGGTTTCGCAAATATCCGGATCGAATTTGCGTGGTTGTAGTGGTTTGCAAGTACCCGGATTAAACTTGCAATTATAGTGGAAATACTCAAGTGGTCTCTTGAGGATTGGATGTAGGCTTGGATTAGTCGAACCAGTATAAATCTCCGAGTTTGCTCTCTCTATCCCTTACTCCTTTATTTGTGCTTATTGTTATCTATTCTTTATTTCCTTGCTCCTCATAATTATTCATCTTGATAGCACATTGATTTTCTGTGTTGTATTTATTATCCTAAACATTGTACTTTTACAGAAAATCATTTTAACTTCCAATAAAGTTTTTTAAAAAATTTATAAAACCCAATTCACCCCCCTCTTGGGTTCCAACCATTTCTTTCAATTGGTATCAGAGCTTGGGCTCTTGATTTACGACTTAACCGTCTAAGAGTAAATATGGTTGGATCTAGTGAGTGGTTTATGTCTGAAAATTGTTCTTTCACAGAACCTCCAGTTTTTTATGCTAATCATTTTTAATATTGGAAGTATGAAATGAAAATGTTTTTAATTTCAGTAGAACATAAACTCTGGGAAGTTATAGAAAATGGTTTTGATATGCCTGTCAATGAAGAACAAGGAAAATGCATTCCAAAACCCAAGAGTGAATGGAATGATACTGAAAGAAGTTTAATGCAACTCAATGCTAAGGTAAAATTGATTATTTCTTGTGCATTGAGTCAAGATGAATTTTTCAAAATCTCCAATTGTGCAACTGCAAAAGAAATGTGGGAAATGCTTGAAGTTGCACATGAAGAAGATCTTATTGTTGAGGAATTAAGGTATAGAAGTTTCATTAATGAACTTGAAATTGCTCAAATGAACAATTGCAAAACCATTAATGAGATACAACTTGTGCTTAATCAATTGCAAACTCTTGGTGTTGAACTTACAGGAAAATCTCAAATCACCAAGGAGATAGAAGAAAAAGAAAAAGGAGAAAAAGAGAAACCACAACCAAAAGCTGAATCATCAAAGAAAGCTTACCTATCTTCCATTTGGGGAAATAGCAATTCTGATGAGGAGAACACAAATGAAGAAGCCAACACTTGTCTTGTGGCCAGAGATAAAGATGAGGTAAATTCATTTGACTACTCTTTTGAAGAATTACAAGATGTTTTTGATGATTTACATGAAGAATCTCTTATACTTGCAAAGAAATTAAATGTTTCGAAACAGAAAAACTCTTCTCTTGAAAATGAGTTGGAAACATTGAAAAACGAATTTTCTATTTCCAAGGAAGAGAATTTTGTTTTTGAAAATCAAAACAAAACTTTGCAAGAAGAGAATTTGATTTTAAAAGCAAATATCTCTACCAACAAAAATTGCTTTTGTACCAAGTGTGATTCTTTGAAAAAGAAAAATAATAATCTTAAAAACACACTTACAAAACTTTCTCAAGGAAGAGAAATTCTAAACTCTTCTGTCAAGAAACAAAGAAGAAGAGTTAACAAAGATGGTCTTGTTTCTAAAAAGAAATCAAACCAGAAATATTTCAAAAACTTCTTTGTTTCTGCAAAGATGTCCAATAGTCCAACTTGCACTTGTTTCTATTGTGGACTGAAAGGACACAAATCTTACTCCTGCTTTTATAAGAAAAATCTTGTTCATGGAGTAAAAATGAAATGGGTTCAAAAAGGAACTCATGACCCAGGCGGACCCAAAGAAATTTGGGTACCAAAAATAAAAGATTAATTTACAGATTCACGTCAAAGCAAGGAGTGGAAATGATATTTTAATGGCTACATCATTTAAACTCCACTTCCTTGCATCAAAAGGAGGCAATGGACAAGTAAACATATAAGTTGGAATGCCTTATAAGAAATTTGATTGATATGTTTACTGCTCTTTAATGCTTTGCCTATTCTCTAACATGCCTTACATCTATCCTTGATACTCATGCATGCTATATTTGAAAACAACTGTTAGGCATGCGGCCTATAGATTCAAATTTTGTTTTGAGCTAAAATCTTTCTTCCAAATTCTGCTCAAACTAACTTTTTGCCGCATGATGAAAACTTGCTTCCATTACATGCATACTTCTCTTGCTTTCACAACAATAAGATTACTCCTACCTATAGTATTTATCCTTGCTGTAATCTTATTTAAATATTTTCAATGAAATCAAATATCTTGCAAAATTGCATTTCATGGAAGCATAGCACTTTTATTAATATGGCATATCTTGAACATAATGTTGCTCCTTGTGCTCGAGATTTATTTGAACATTACTAATTTGAACATCAAAGTGCTCCACCAAAAGTGTTTTGCAGGAGTTAATCCTCAAATTTATCCTCTAAGGCATTCTCTTCCTCTGCTCTCTGAAATCAGTAAGACTTATAATTCTAAAGTTGGTTGGTCGACCAACGCTCTCATCAGTGGTCGTCCAACGAAGCCTACATTGAATTGACGCCCAGTGCCAGGAGAAGAATGCTGAACGCTAAGACAAGTGGTCGACCAAGGTCCTCAGATTGGTCGACCAACTCGAGGCAGTGAGTAAATAAGACTATTATGGTAAGGAGTGGTCGACCAGTTCATCCACAATGGTCGACCAATGCTTGACAGTAAGCTTCTCGCACTTTCGCATCCCTATGATGGTCGACCAGTGTGGACACGTTGGTCGACCAGTGGATGACAGTAAATGAAGGATTTAAATTTTACTGGTATGTACTTAATGATCTCTTCAAAGCTTCATAGATGATCTTATAAGAGATTATTTTTAAGAAGATCTGGCAAATAATCAATCAATGAAGATCATCACAATTGCAAGAAGATAGGATCAAAAGAAGGGCAATGAGGAAAACAAGGATATCAACATCTTAAGGAAGAAGTTCAAGAAGCAACAAAAGTTTGTCAAAATTAATGAGTATCTCTATCCTTTACTTCTTTATTATTTAATTGAATGATACTCCTTGATCTCAATTAAACATATTGGCAAATTTTTTTTTTACATACTTTCATTGCAATGACATATTGTTCTATGATATCTTACATACTTGATTACATCATTGCATATAAAGATATGTTAAATGCCTAAATTGTCTTTATACCATTCATCATGGTTTGAACATTATACATATCATATCTTTTGCATAAGCTGTAACTTATGGATAATTGGTTATGGATTATAGTTTATATCTAATTATATTTTATTAATCCTTATCACCTCAATTTCACTACTACACACTCAGGTTATAATATGTTTTATCTTGAGTAAGTATGTAACTTACTTTTACTTTGAAATGATGATATATATATATCCATGTCAGAAAATTCTTTCTATCTTTAAAATGGATATATATTTTTCAAAATATATATATATCCTTCTATTGTGCTAAATTTGTGTGGCTGATTTTCTTTATCTTTCTTTATTATTAAGTACCGTCCTCTGAAAGAAACCATTTGCATTAAAAAAACAAACTGAAGGATTACATTGCAAAAAAAAAAAAGGTTTACTCATGCATGAGTAATCTACAGGCGAGGTAGTCTTTGATTAGGAGGGTTGTATTGTATCATCACCCCTCGGCCATTCCTTGGAGCAAGAGACTGAGCAATGTCACGAAGGGTAGTGTAAATCCCATTCATACAATCAACACTTCTTTGTTGTTGATTGCAGAAGCATTGGGTAGACCAATAGAAGAACCTATTTATTCTTGAAGTCATTGCCGCATTGTTGCATTTAGCTAACTTCTCCAGGTCCTCTATCATCTTCTTGAGTTTCTTCACCTCCTGCTCCAAACAAGCAATTTTGTCTTCTGACGTATGGCCTGTACTTATCTCCTCAGCTTCTTCGATCTTCATCTTCTTCTTTCTGTTCTCTTGAGATTCCTCCAAATGTCTTTTGCCTTTGTCCTTGCCTAGACTCAAGTTTAAGTTGAGCTCTTCCTCCCTTGCCTCTATTGTGAGATCAATGAACTTTCTTGTGGCCATGATTTGGAAAATTTAGAAATTTTTATAGGAGTATGAAGAGAGAGGAATGTCAGAAAGTTATAGGCTCAGAGATGAATACTCTTTGTGGTGTGGTAATTGAGAACTCTGGGGCAGTCTTTATAGAGAGAAAATTATGACTTAGAGTCAAAGAACATATCTCTTCACCATACCCCTACACGCTCATCCTATGGATATCTGCAAGTTGGAAGCCAGAAGTCTAGGGTACGCATGCACTCCAACAACGCGTCGCATTAATGGCAAAATCACGAAAGTCAATTTTCAGTGGATTTGCGGCTGATTTAATTTGTTTTGTTTGAAAATTTTAAATATTAATCAAATTGTGATAAACAGAACCGTATTTCTCTGCTTTGTTGTGTTATTCTTGAGAGCTTTCAGTATAATATACATGATTGATTGCATCATGCTATGATTATATGTATCTAAGAACATATGTTGTGTATGCTATTCATGCATCATGAGCAAAGGTTACGGCCAAGAATAATATTTCATGATTCCACATGCACACATACAAAATGAGAAGTCAAAATTTAAAATGACTTGAATAAAATGAAATGTGTAGAGGCTGATACATCTTCATAGTTACACATACTTGCATATAATGCTTTTGTGGGTAAATGAAAGGCAATAATTTGTTTGCATCATGATAATGCTTGATGCATACGACCGTAAACAGTTAATTTTGCCTTTAATCTTTGTTTTACATTACTAACTTATGCATTAGAGTGGCTGTCAAAATTTTTACATGTACTCATCCTCAAGATACATATATAAATTCATTTTGAATGGGTATATAAATTGTTTCCTTTGTGCTGAAATTTAACTTATCCTTTATGAAGCAAATTTGTTTTGAAAAAGGACTTTAAAAATACTTCTGTTATGTTAATATATTTTATCATATGAAGCAACATTCTTTTTGAAAAAGAAAAGATTTTAAAGATCTCTTTTGTTGTAGATGACAAAGGGGATGAAAAATATTGATGTTTGATGTATGGATTTTCACCTATATACTTGAATATATCTTATTACAATAATCCATATATATTGCTTCCTTAGATGAAACGTTTCTAAATTCCTTCGAAGCAAAATGTTTTAGAAAAATATCGTGAAACTCTTGAATTGCTTCCACTATGCTGAAATTGCTTTTCTATATTGAAGCATTATCTGTTTTGAAAAGAAAAGGATTTGAGTATCCTTATTTTAAATCACTTTTGCTATATGTTGAAATGATTTTATGCATATATGCAGAAATTGTTTTTCAGAAATCTTGAAGAATATTATTATTCGATTTATGGATTATGATTAATATTCTTGTTTATATCATGCTTTGCTAATCCATATATCATACTTCTGCTGTGTGCTGCAAATATTTCTATCATATGATAGCAAATGATGTTTATTTTTTTTTATTTCAAAGAGTTTAATTTTTCTGCTATTTACTAAAAATGCCTTTTCATAAACAAGCAGAAATCATTTTCAATGAAAATATTGCAGAAATTTCTTCAAAAATCTTACTTCAAAATTTTGCAATCAAAAACTGAATTTCCTTTATAATGATTTGGACAATCTTTTTCAAAGGAAAAGGGTTATGAAATTCAGGGGGAGCTTTGTCTGTGTTGAATATATATAAATGATCTTGAAAAAGAACACATTTTGAAAATTAGATATTCATTATTCATTATTCTTTTTCAAATTATGCAAGGTTTAAGGGGGGAGCCTAAAACTCTTTCAAGTTTTATCTTTTGGCTCATTTCATTTGACATGCGAAATCTTTTTGACAATTATTTTTACATGTCAATGACAACAATGATAAGTTTTGATGTATCCTCACCCCATGCTATCTTGACATCTTTTGACATCTTGGCTTAAAGAAGGTATGTGCTTTAACTTCTATATATTGTGTTCCTTACACCTTTTTGTTGATGTCAAATAGGGGAAGAAGAAACAATAGAAAAATATGTGTATGTGCTTATAACATTGCATTCATTATATGTGTATGTGCTTATAACATTGCATTCATTATCTTGTGACACATATTTTTTTTGTGGTGATTTGTCATCATCAAAAAGGGGGAGATTGTTGACCCTAAGGCTTTATCCCATAAGTTTTGATGATGACAAATGTATTTGAATTGTAGCATTGATATATATAAAGATTAATTATCATATATATGCTACAAGTACTTAAGCATGATTATGTTATTTAATATGTTTGTTGCATATATTGAATCATGCTATTAAACTAACCATTGGGTTTGCAAGTAAGATATATGTTATAGGTTGGTTCAAAAAAAGAAGAGTGAGCATTGGATTGAAGAACAAGGAAAAGTAACATCATGCCTCACTCAAGGAAAGCAACATACAAGGACAAAGCTCCAAGAAATGAAGAATTAGAAGATTTGAAGTCTTGGAAGTTTGGATGCATCAAGATAGCCTATGTGTTTACATTAGGTATATTTTATATAGGCTAGTATATTTGTGCAACTCAATGATTTAGATTTGCATACATTGGCTCAAGCATTTTAAACAAAAAGATAGTGAGATATGAAGTTTTCAAAAGTTAGTTTTTGACCTTTGGTCACTCCTTATATCATATCTCATAAATAAAAAATTAGTTTTTCAAATATCTTAATCTCATTTGATAGTAGACTCAAAGATATTTTCAACGGTATATTATTTATTCAAAACGGAGTCCAAATGAGAAATATATGACTATTTAAAATATAGTTTGAAAAACTGAAAGTTGATTTTACTGTACTCAAAAATTATTCTGTTCTGACCTATAGTCAGTGTTTTGATTATATCTTTTAAACGAAAAATAATCTTTGAGTAAAACTTGGCTCATTTGAAACTAGACTCCAAGAGCTTTCCAATGATATATTATTTGTTTAAAATGGAGTTCAAATGAGGGAGTTATGAATTTTTAAAGAAAGCTCAAAATCTGTATTTCGCTACTGTCAACCTGTGGTCGACCAGGCAGCTTCAGACTGGTCGACCAGTTGTCCTGAAAATGCTATATTTTGCTACTGTCAGTGGGTGGTCGACCAGGTGACCCCCACTGGTCGACCAATGGACACCTGGACTGCACTATAAGTGCTGTAACGGCTATATAACGGCTAGTTTTGTAAAATCTTATATATATGACCTTAGATACACGATTTTTAGCCAGAACAAAGTCCTACAATGTGATATTAACTTCTTCTATCATCTTTGAGAGAAATGAAAGCATTCTTGAGCCAAATCTTGCATATTCTCTATCATTAGAGTTATTAGAGCTTCATTTGTATTCATCTACTCTTTAGAGAGAGTTTCTTTGTATTGTTGATTTTGATCAACACATATATTATTCCGAGTTATGGTTCGCAAGTACCGGTGTTGGAAGAACTTGCTTTGGATTGAGGAGGAGCCCGGATTCATAAATTCTCCATTGTGGTTTCGCAAATACCCGGATCGAATTTGCGTGGTTGTAGTGGTTTGCAAGTACCCGGATTAAACTTGCAATTATAGTGGAAATACTCAAGTGGTCTCTTGAGGACTGGATGTAGGCTTGGATTAGCCGAACCAGTATAAATCTCCGAGTTTGCTCTCTCTATCCCTTACTCCTTTATTTGTGCTTATTGTTATCTATTCTTTATTTCCTTGCTCCTCATAATTATTCATCTTGATAGCACATTAATTTTCTGTGTTGTATTTATTATCCTAAATATTGTACTTTTACAGAAAATCATTTTAACTTCCAATAAAGTTTTTTGAAAAATTTATAAAACTCAATTCACCCCCCTCTTGGGTTCCAACCATTTCTTTCAGTGAGATCAACTCTAACGCCCAGCAAAGGCTCCATTTGTTTGAGTTTCTGCAAGAGGAACTCCATTTCTTGCTCATGGCTCCGTCGGCTTGGGATTTCATCACTTCGTGCCACCCTTGGAGAACAACTTGCCCATTTGAGGGACGAGGGATGAGAGAGAGAGATGACTGAAGACTTACTTATTTTAAGTTTTGAAAATTAAAAAAGAGGGATAAAATTAGAATTTTAAATATTAATTTGATGTCACTGCATACGTGGATTGTCTCGTTAGCATTCTTGGTTCATTACTCTAACACGGTTAGTTAAAATGATGAAATTAAAACAAAAATAAAATATCAAGAACAAAATTGAGTCAAAAAAAATTTGGGACAAAATTAAAATCTCAATTAAAATATTAAGGATGAAAAATATACTTTTACCTAAATAAAATTAATGTTCTTATGTTAATAAAAGTTATTTGGCAATTACATAATTACAATAAAGGAGAGAATAATGTAATTTTGAAAACTTGTGGCGGTGGGGATTATAATTTATTCAATTTTTTTACTGGAAAGAAAGCTACATGTTCCAAAACTAATATGTACAGCCATGGCACCATCCATAATACCAATCTAGATTTGAGGACGAATATTATGCTTGTCTTAATCTGGACAGTTAAATTTTAGATTTAACAATTTAGATATCAAGTAGTAATTTTGATAATTTTTTATTTTTTAAAAAAGATTAAAATCTAAATCGTTAGATCTAAAATGTGTTGGTCTAAATTATGACTAGCATGAGACAAACACTAGATCCTATTTCCTATAATACAAGCAGTATGTATAGCCCGTCTCTTTCTCATCTGCCATGTATTTACCACTTTAACCAGAATTCGTACACAACCACACACAAACAGAGATATATATATATATATATATATATATATATGATTGAGTGACTTCACTTTGAAATATATACAAATTGAAGGGGCCCCACCCACACCCACTGCTTCAAGTTTCAAGTGGTACCATACTGAGTAGCCACTAGTTCCTTAAGCTCCAAAGCATGAGTTCAGAGGTGTTATCCACCATTTTCATGGTGGTGGTGGCATTATTCTCTTTTTTGGTGGCTTCAGCTAAATCTGAATGTGAGTTCAAAGCAATCTTCAACTTTGGAGACTCAAATTCAGACACTGGTGGGTTTTATGCAGCTTTTCCTGCGGAGTCTGGTCCTTTTGGAATCACTTACTTCAAGAAACCAGCAGGACGAGCTTCTGATGGCAGGCTCATGCTGGATTTTCTGGGTAATTAAGGCTTTTTTCTCTTTTCTTTTTGATCTGTTATATGATGTCTGTTCTTGTGATTGTGGAGATTCATGAGATTTTAGGTCAAAAAGGGGGAAAACTAAAGAGTTTGAATTGAATTGAATTGAATGAGCAGTTTTTGCTTCCTCTGTCTTATGTTTTCCTGGTTCTGCTCAATTATGAGGAGGCAATATCTAAATACCAGTGTTTAAGATTTAGAAGAAGGTGATGGTGGAAACAATTATAATAAAATAAATGGAAGAGTAAATTATTAATTTGCTCTCCAAAATTTATAGTTGTCTTAATTTAGCTATTAAAAGATGAAATGTCTTTATTTAGTCTTTCAAAGATTGTATTTGTTTTAATTTAGTTCATTTCTTTGTCCAAATAACTATTAGCAATAAAAATTTTGACATTTAACAACAATAAATTTTGTCATTTAACAACAACAAAAAAATTAAATTGAGATAAGTATATTTTTTCAGGCACTAAATTGAAATTAATGAAAATATAGTTTTTCAAAGATTTTATATATATATATATATAGAGAGAGAGAGAGAGAGAGTAAGAAGCAGCAGCAGCACTAGAGAGCCAAAATGGTATATATATATATATATATATATATATATATATATATATATAAATTGCTTATAGAATGTATTAGATAGTTCATATTATTTCTATTACATATGTTGGAATAACAAGCAATAACAATAAAACATTTTAAATTATATTTAAACAATATATATATATATATATTAGTCAGTATTTTTATTATATAATATCTTGTATTTATGCTTTTTCGAATTTAAAATTAGCATTTTTTTTAATTTATTGACTTATTTGAGGTTAGTAATAAATGAGCGGTTCAGACAATGAAAGTATAAGAAATAGTAAGTTATTTAGTTTACAAAAAATTGCAATCATCTTAATTTAATTATTTAGAAATAGAGTATCTCAATTTAATCTCTCAAAAATTATATTTGTCTTAATTGAATCTCTTTATTTTTTAAAATGACTTTTCATAACAAAAAAAAATTGAGATTTAACAATGAAAATCTTGTAACTGAGCTACAAAAATACTTAATTGAGACAAATATACTTTTTAAGGATTAAATTGAGACACTTGATTTTTTAAGAAATAACTCAAAATATTATAATATTTTAATAACTAAATTAGTAATTTACTCCATAAGAAATTGGTAGACTTTTTATCCTATAAAAATTGACCAAAATTTACTTGGAGACTGAATTTGTGTGGCCATGAGAAACCAAATTGTAAATGTTAAAATACTTATAATTGGTCTCATTGATCTGCAATATAAGATTTGCTTGAAAATCTAAGGTATTGTACTTAAAATTTTCCTATTCTAGTTGTGATTATTTGTTGCTTTAGTTCTGTAATTTCCTTAAACTGTATAAGTAATATTGAATTGAAGACCATATTTCCCTTTACTACATTTTTCTTCTTCTTTAGACAAAAGACAAAAAAACCCAGCTGGAACAAGTTCGATAGTCATCATAAGTCAATTTCTTACCGACAATGGTGAATATGTATGACCTATCATGTTTTGTTTTTCATTTCTCATCTGGAATTTCCAAAACTCTCATCTTTGGCAGTACCTGAATAATTTTTATCCCAATTGTAATTCTAATTTCGTTTATCCAGGAAAGGAAAATAAAAAATAAAAATAAAAATAAAAATAAAAACTTTCTTGACCAACATATGTCAAAGAGGTCAGAAATTTCTCCTTACAATGAATTTCATTTTTTTTTTTAATTTTTTATGTAACAAAAATAAAACTTAGTGTTTGGTCCAATACTTCATCATAGTATTTTAAGCAGTTTTATTAATGTTTGAGATAATACTTGTAGTCTTTTATTTGAGTTAGAGTATATATTTTTTTCTCAGAAAATAATAGTTTCTCCGTTTCAATTTGTTTTATAGTAGCAGTTTTATAAAGATGAAGGATTTACTCTAATGTGTAATATCAGACAAAGTTTAATCTGTTTTATTTTTCAGCTCAAGCTTTGGGATTTCCATTTTTGAGTCCATATCTGCAATCAATAGGATCTGATTACAGACATGGAGTCAACTTTGCAACATTGGCTTCTACAGTTCTTCTTCCCAATACTTCTTTGTTTGTCACTGGGATTAGCCCTTTTTCCCTTGCCATTCAGCTCAATCAAATGAAGCACTTCAAAACCCTAGTTGATGAAGTTGGTCAACAAGGTACATAATGTACAAGTTTGTAGGTTTATTAAACCAATTATCCTGAGACATGTAAGCATGTTAGGCGTGTTGATAGGGAAACTCACACTAACATGGTTACATGTCTCCATGATTAGTTCGATCATATCATATGTAATTTATAAATATATTAGTTAGAGCTGTCAATATAGACTAGTTTAACTCTATCATTAGATCCTAATATCACTGTAGTCAAGACAGTTGGGCTTTGTTTTAAAATTTGATTAGAAAAATTCAAGCCCAACCGTTATTTTTTATGGGTTAAACGAGTTGGCTCGTAAGACTTGTCCAGCTTTGACACATATAGATCGTTATCTTACAAGATTTCTTGATATGATTGTTTCTCAGAATCAAAACTTCCTTCGCCTAATGTGTTTGGGAAATCTCTGTATACATTCTACATTGGCCAAAATGACTTCACCTCCAACTTAGCTGCCATTGGCGTTGGGGGAGTGAAGGAATACCTTCCTCGAGTCATTTCACAAATTGCTGCCACTATTAAGGTGAGAGTACCCTCCCATGTCAAGGAATGGTCATGTATATTATTTGATCCAATCCATACTACTTTAATAAGCATACAAAATGATCTTAAAATTTAAGTCCAAGTATCAAGTCTATACAATGATAAAGCCCAACAAAATATGGCCCAAGCCAGTTAAAAAATATATAATCTATTTAATTAGTTTCTTTAAAATTTTTGTAATATATATTCTTTTTCCATACTCATGGACCAACACGCCAAAAAGCTGATCCAACTTTAGCTTAAACTGGACGTGACCTTAATGTATAGATTCAAGAGTAAATTATTAATTTTGTCTTAAAAAAATTATAATTATCTCAATTTAATTTTTTTAAAAAATTAAATATTTTAATTTAATTGTTCAAAGATTGTATTTGTTACAAATTTATTTTTTTATCTATCAAAATAATTTTTGATAATAAAAAATTTAAAATTTAACAATAATAAATTCAATAATTTTACAAATAAAATAAATTAAATTAAGACAAATATAATCTTACAAAAAAAAATTACAAATATAATTTTACAAGACTAAATTGATAAATTACTTTAGATTCCACTATGAATGAGTATGACGTTTGCTTTGTATCCATCATTTGCAACTTTGTTTTGGTCCCTTCATACTTATAAACCTCTATTTTTTGTACGTCCATCGATGTGGACTTTTTTCTCACGTTACCTAACACCTATATATATATATATATATATATATATATATATATATATATATATATATATATATATATATATATATATATATTTGGTAATGATCACATAAAATATTAGTATGAATATGACAAAACATTGATACAAAATCCGACCTTTTTCATAATACTAATTACTATGTTTTTTGTTGGATTTTAGGAGCTATACAACCTTGGGGGTCGTACATTTCTGGTATTAAATCTAGCACCAGTGGGATGTTATCCTGCATTTTTGGTGGAGCTTCCTCATGAAAGCTCAGACCTTGATGAGTTTGGATGTATGGTTTCTTACAACAATGCAGTGATGGAGTACAACAACATCTTGAAGCAGACTTTGACCCAAACAAGAACAAGTCTCTCAGATGCTTCCATTGTTTATGTTGATACACATTCTGTTTTGCTAGATCTCTTCCAGCATCCCAAATCTCATGGTACAAATATTTGTTCCTTGAAAAGAAAAAAGTAAATTACTAATTTCGTCGTTAAAAAGTTATGGTTATCTCAACTTAGTCCTTAAAAGTGAAAGATTGTGTTTTTTTTAATGTTGTCCGTTTTTTTTTTTGGTCAAAATAACTTTAAGTAATGAAAATTTTAAGATTTAGCAACAATAGATTTTGGATTTAACAATGGAAAGGACCAAACTAAAACAAATATAATTTTTTAAAGACTAAATTTAGACACTTGATCATTTAAAGATCAAATTGAGAAAAATTATAATCTTTTAGGAACTAAATCTATAATTTATTCAAAATAAAAAGATGAAGATAGTTTTGGATTTAAGTAACTAGTAGAAGTTGTAAGGTAAAAGTCTTGTTATATCTTTTTGTTGCATGTCATTTCGGTGTTTCCTCAACCTAAAAGCTTAGCTATTTGGTGAAAATTCAATCATAGTTTTTGTTTAGAGTAAATTACATTTATCTCATTGAAATTTTTAAAACTAGCATTTGTTCTCTTTCTAGTTTCAATTTATACAAGTGTGAATAAACGATGTAATTTTTAAAAGATAAGTGTTTTCTTAATTTGATATTTGAAAAATTAAGTGTTTCAATTTAGTTTTTAGAAAATTACATTTGTCTCAATTTGGTCTTTCTTTGCTAAATAGTAAGACCTTCCGTGGCTAAATTGAGACAAATGTGACTTTTGACAATAAAAAAATATATATGAGATTTAACAAGGCTTACACGGAAAGAATCAAACTGAGACAAATCTAATATTTTAGAAACTAAATTTAGACACATAATCTTTTAAGGACCAAATTAAAACAACTATGATCTTTCAAAGATTAAATTAAGACGATTAATCTTCCAAGGACTAAAATAAGGCTACTGTAATCTATCATGTCATGGACTTAATTTGGTCTTTCTATTTGTCAAAGTGACTTTTGGCAATAAAATTTGATATTTAATAACAATAGATATTATAATGACTAAATTAAGACAAATATAATCTTTTAGTGATTAGATCAAGATCAAGACATATAATCTTTCAAGGACGAAATGGAGACTACTGTAATCTTTTATGGATTAAATTAATAATATACCCTTTCTCCCTTTTGATTTGTTGGAATGGAACAGGGCTGCAATATGGGACAAAGGCATGTTGTGGACATGGTGGGGGAGACTACAACTTTGACCCAAAACTATACTGTGGGAATTCCAAAGAGATAAATGGAAGCAGAGTGAGAGCAGCAGCCTGTGATGATCCTCACAACTATGTGAGCTGGGATGGCATTCATGCCACTGAAGCTGCCAACAAGCTTCTCACTTTGGCTCTTCTCAATGGCTCCTTCTTTGATCCCCCTTTTCCACTTTATCACCTATGTGATCTTCATCCCATTGGTTGATTTGGTCAATCTGTTCACCATGTTACAGAAATCTTTTCTATAAAACATAAATGGAAATTGGTGTTCCTGCATAGTTTTCGGTGTTTATTATGTAAATCTTAGCTTTAATTTTTAATGGAGTCAAGGAGAGTACTCAGGGTACTTCAATGGTCAAGAAAGACTTTCTTATGGGTGAACGTTCCTAAGTATCTCAGTCCTTTATTACTTAAGGAGGTTTGTCTACTCTGTAAGAAGACTATCTATCACACACGACACAAGCTGAGTTCTTCAATAGTTAAGGATAAGTGTCTTAACTCTTAAGGAGCCCTCTACTTACTATAGCTGTCTACATGATGAACAGGGCATTGTGAAAGGCCGAGCAGGATTAGGCTAGGCTAGGCTTAGGCTAGGGCCAACTCTAATTTTATTTAATTTTACTTTACATCAATAAATTCTTAATAATTGATTCTCATTTTTTATTTATCTAAACCTTGCTAATAACTATTGTTATAAATGGGTTGACTAATAACTATTGTTACCAATGGACAAGATCCTCTCCTATTTCTTTTTTTGAACATGAGGCTCTTGTTTAATCTAGATCGTTGATCTTCAAGTCTAACAGTTTGGAATTCGCTTGTTTTTTTGGTTTTTTTTAATTTTTTTTCCTAGACCAAGAGTCCAAATTAAAATCAAGACTAGAGAGGATCCTAATTCCTAGTCTTGGCCCTATAGACTAGTTCTAAGTGTTTGTCCTAATTATTAAATGAACGGTTATGATTGAATGAATAAAAATTGAAAAAAAAAAGAGTTGTATCTCTAATTCATTAATTCAATACTAACCGTACATTTGATGATCAAACGATTGAGATTTTAATTTCACTTTACATTTTCTACCACCAAATATAAGTAGTTGTTCTATATCAAATGGACGATCAGAATGGAATAAATAAAAAAAAATGTGTCTCTAATTTTATCCATTCAATCTTGACCGTCCATTTGACAATCAAGCGACTAAAATTTCAATTTTACTTTGCATTTCCTGCCACCAAATGTAGAAGAGCAATTCTATAATTTAGGAATAACACTATATTAATAAAATAAGTATATATATAACACTAATTTATCTTTCAATTTACAAACCAGTAAGTAAAATAAAATTACTTCAATTCTCAAGAGCTGGCAGGGTTCTGATCATAGAAGCAGAAGGCATTTTGCTTCCTCCAACCCAGAACACATCAATGGCCTCACCTTTCTCTGACATTTCCTCCATTTCTCTCATCTTCTTCCTCTTCACCACCTTCGCAGTCCCCACAAAACCCAAACCCACCAAGACCAAACCTATCACCCCACTTCCAATTCCAAACCCTAAAACCCACCTTTTGCTCTCATAATACCTCTTTCTCTCAACCTTCTCATTACCCTCTACCATCAATGGAACCACAAGACCATAGTGCCCTTCACTCTTTGTCTCACACACATATGGCTCACTCATGTTCTTCAACCCCGCCAACCCCCCATCACCCCCAAATTTGGCACAAATCGGAACTTTTTCCAATTTCCCATCAACCCCACCTCGCAAAAATCGAACTTTAATTTTCTTGTCTTCTCCAAGGATGCTCAGGTTTATCCTTTTATCGAGGACTAAGGTTGTCCCTGCAGAATTGTAAGCCGTCAAGCCAAGAACTGGAGATATGATGGTGTAATTGGGAACATTGTAGTAATGAGACGACCAATTTCCTAGATTCTCTTCACGTTAGGCTCTGGTTTGATCCGCGGTGGAAGATCGAAGAAGCTTGAGTTCAATTTCAATTCCAATCCTCTTAGCCTTAAGGAACCAGTTCGGACTCTGATGACTGAGAATTTGATTCCTGAGAAGTTGGAGGGAAGGGGGATGTCGTACAATGTGCCTGTACGAGGTTGTGGTATTTCTCTGTTTGCTCTGTCACGAACAAGGGCTTCCAGAGATTCGTGGTCGTACGTTTCTGAGGCTTCGAGGGGATTAAGGAAGATGATGATGAAAGAGACGATAGCCCATGTGACTTTCCAGCATTTGTGGAGATCCATTGATGTCACATTTGAAGCTTTTTGCTGTCTCTTACGTTGAATTCTTGAATGGCTTTCATGCATGTTTAATTGAAGCTCTTTGAACTGTTCTCTATTTCTTGCCATTCCCCTTCTCTTCCTCTTAGGAGTTTTATTTATTTGTTTTTATTTTAATATAACGAAGTAGTTGCAGAAAGGTGATGTAATGCAGGCGAAAAAACTATATGATAGGCTTTAGTTGAGCAGTTAATCCTGCATCGTCTTAAACAACTGATTGGGTTCCAAAAGAAGTTAGTTCTGAATAGATTCTTTTGTGCATCCAATTTAAAATAGATAGACCAAACTAAAAATTAAATAACATGTACATAAGTTAAGTTGACTTTAACATATCATATATATTTTACGAGAGTTTTGCTCGAGTTTTGTTCCTTTCTTTTTCAAATAATTATTAGGATACGCTTTTTCATATCGGCTAAGTGCATTCAAAATTTTGCTCTAAAGTGCTTTCCAAAGAAATTGAACAGAAGTGATCAATGAAAGATGATCTCTTTCCATATTGGTATTTTTCTTAATTCTTAACCTTTCATCATAAGTTGGTCGATAGGGAAAAGGAAATAGGAGTGAAAATGCTGTATTTAGTTTACACAGGTCAATATTAATTTAAAAAAAGGTATGAATTATTTGAGAGTTGTTGATGGTGCACTATTCCTTTTTTGACAACTTGTGATTATTGATAATTGGACGACTCTCGACAATAAGGTTGTTTTGTTTATGTATGTATATGCAATTATGCATCACCTTGTTTGGTTGTTATTATTATTAACTTTTTTTTTAATGTTGTTTCTATTTTGATTTGGTCAGAGAACGGAGAAAGACAAAGGAAAAGGTTAACAACATTGCCAACGAAGACTTAGGTAGAGCAGCTAGTTAAGAGAGGCACTTCCAAGTACAAATGGTTAATTTAGGAAAAAATCTGCTTGGGCGGCAAACTAGCTGCTCTTACAAATAGTTTTAAATAACTAATAATATTAGTAACATTTCCTTATAGTAGACATAACCAAAATTTTAAAATAAATAAATAAATAAACACTGCTTAGTAGTTTGACATTTCTTCCTCTAAAGTAAGACTTCAACGTTAAGTTTTGTGAATAGAAAAAAATCAACGTTGAGAGAACTTTACACATTTATAGTCAAATTTAACTCAAACTAGATTAATTGAAATCAAATAGGATTTGGGATATTAGTTATTCAAACCAAAAATTAAAAGAAAAAGGTATAAAAGTATATTTTATGTCCCTAACGTTTACATCAAGTTTTACTAATAGAAAATGTTGACTAGGCAGTGGACATGGCATATATTACCTTCTATTTCATTTGCCACATGGACTCATAACCTGAAATTACAAAAATGTCATTAATAATAATTAAAAGAAAGAAAGAACTATGTCCTCTCTCTCTCCCCCCCCCCCGGTCAAACAGAGTGATATCTAGCATTTTACAATCTTTATTGTCCCTTAACTTAGTCTTATTGCTACTTTAATCTTACAAACTCCAATTTTATTATGTTTTGAAATTTATTGGGTATAAATTAATTATGGATTGACTATGCTTTAATTTTATATTTTTAAGACTTCAATAATTGAATACCCAATTTAATCTGTGGGCAAATATTGCAAATTTAAATTACTGGAGAGTAATTACGCTGATGTGGACAAATTATGCTGACTAGGTGCTGATTTGGCACTTTTTGTTGACTGAGCATTGACTAAATGATGATTAGGACGTGTGGGACCCACCTATTACCATTCAGTTCTGAATCAATGCCATGTGATTGCAGTCCAAAACTTAGCCAAAAATAGCAAAATTCGTATGTTAAAATGCTTGGACGAAAAAGTCATATCTATAACCAACTTTTCTATGTTTTTTATGCTACAATGTGCTTAAAGTTGCTGCCATGGCTAAGGAAGAAAATGACACATGCAAGGGTCAAGCAAAGAAGGCATCCAAGACAAAATATTCCATTTTGACAGACCCTAGTTTTAGTTTTGCTGCAAATTGGTATCTCTCATTCATTGTGCACTTAGAAAATTCATAAGTCTCCTCTCCCTCCATTTTTCTCTTCTTTGTTCTCTGGTTTGGCCTCCATAGAAGGCTAAACTTCTTAAATAATCAGTCATACATAAATTGGCATTGTACTTGAACCCTTTTGGGCATTAATCAGATAAGTTTCTTATTGTTTTCATTTCATTTTTCTGTTCCTTTACTTGCCTTTCTGTTTTTATATCCATGTTCATTTTTAATTAGAGTGGTGTGGGTATGATGATTGTTTTAATCATTCTATCTAAGGATTAACCTATTCATGCATGTATGAATGTAATTGTTGTATGTTTATAATAAGATGAACGAAAATAATATATATGAATGCAGTTGTGTGTGATTTTGGTTAAAGCTAATCAGATTTCATTAGGTTGAGTTAATGAAGATTTTCCTGATAATAAACTAAATGGAATCTAGTGCTAGGAGGTTTTCTGGAAATTTTAGGATTTAAAACCAAATGACAGAGAACAATAAGAAATTAACATGTAGATGAGGGTTATGATAGACGTAACTCTAGGGAAAATTATGGCTAGTTACATTTCTGTTTTGTTTTGTTTTGTTTCTGTTTGGTGTTTTGCTATTTTATGCTTTAAATTCTATAACACACCCCTCGTGGTAATTAAGTAGGTTTTGATTAGTGTTAATTACTGTCGAACAACCAATTAGGTAAATAGAAGTGAGACTCCGTTAGTGAGAATGACTTGTGGATCACTATATTACAAGATTGCCACAAAACTCAATTCTAGGTGATTCGGCAGTTGTAGTGGCGTGAACTACAGAGAACAAAGACAAGACAGGGATTGAGATGAGAGAAAGAGAGAAGTGACAGTGAAAGGGAAACAGATACTTGTCAATGACCATTCTTCCTCGATGCATCTATGTTCTACCTCATCATCTCTTTCTCCCTCTCCACGATCTTTGTCTCTCAAGTTCAATGCTCTCTTTCTCCATTTTTTCTTCTTTTCTACGATCTTTGTCTCTGATTCTTTCCTACTTGCACTCACCATTGTCCTTCTCTCTCTCTCTCTCTCTCTCTCTCTCTCTCTCTCTCTCTCTCTCTTTCCCTCTCCCTTCCCCCTATGATTTGGGATTGCCTTTCTATTGCATACACTCTCTCTTTGTTTCACTTTTTGTCGTCCTTTTCTCCGCTACTCTCTATCCTTGATGCCCACTCTTCTACGCCTTTCTCTGATTTCTACTCCGCTGAACCACCTATGCTTTTTGTTCAAAAACTATCACCTGCTCTCTGCGGTCTCTTTTTATTTTTCTCTCTTTTGAAGCCATTACTTTTTACTATCATTCAGTGTGCTCCTTCAGTCAAATCTCTATGTAATCTCTACTCTATTTTTTTTCTCACTCAAGTACTTTTAATCTGGTTTCCGCATGCTCTGATTCCTGCTCCACATGTGCTCTCTCACTCAAGTCTTTGTGTTCTATTCTTTCCTGGTCTATACTCTATCTCTCTCAATCTATGCTCTTACTTCAGTCACTGTGTTATGTTCTCTCAATCTATTTTCCCTCGCTCAAGTTCTCTCATGGAGATTAAGATAAGAAAGGTTGAGAGGTTGAGAAAAGAGAAAAAGAAAGAGTAGAGTGATGGTGAGAGGGAGAGAAAGACATGTTGACGACCCGTCACAATCTTAGTAGAACAGGCCAGTCACAAGCCAGTCCATTTACAAACAGGTGCATATGCAATCCAAGACAGCCTGGGCTAGGACTGTGATTAAACGGTCCAGCTCACTATCCTGGTTTTTTCTTTTTTATCTTAATTAGAATTTCAGATACAAATAAAGATGGAAGATTTTAGGAGAAGAAGAGGGAGCCGAGAGCACTGAGTAGTGAGCACAGCCACAGCCTACATGAGAGGCAGACGAAGACAAAGCATAGCCACAGGTGAGGCGCAGAGGTAGACGAAGAAGAAAAGGGAGCAGTGAGCCTAGCCACAGGCGAGGCAAATGAAGATAAAGAAGGAGCCGAGAGCATTGAGTAGTAAGGAAGTGTAAAATTAGGATTCATACCTAATTTCAGATTCCTCCAAGAGTCTCTTGTTTAAGAAGACAATACCATTTGCAAGAGAGAGGCACAACTGAAAAGGAAAGGGAGAGTGTTGAGAGAGAAAGAGAGGCTGCCGTGGACCATCATAGTGCTCACCAAAGCTCTACCTCCCTCTTTTCTTCATTACCCTCCGATTTCCCTTACTATCAAACACGAGGATAGAGTTAGCCCGAGATAGTGACAAACGAATGGAGAAAGAAAGGAAGGCGATGCTGATTCGAGGAGAAGGAAAGTTGGAACAGGAAGTCAGGATAGGAATAAAGGTGCTAATTGTAACATCCCAAAATTTCTCCTCTAAATTATAAATTCAACTAGGGTACTAAGCCATGAGGAAAGGATCCAAAAGTGGAAGAAAATCTAATTTTGAAGGTACCAGTTGACTTCCAGTAGCCAGCAGTCAACTAATTGAAGAAAACTGAGAAAAAAATTATCTGATATCTACAAGTAATCGACTAATGGCAGGGTAGCAGTCGACAAGCAGCCCTCTATAAGCTAGAAGTTTAAGGCCCAGAAGCAACTAGTTGATTGTCGACTCCTAAGTAGTCAACTGGCAGCTCTCTGAGGTAGGAGATAAACATGATTAAGATGGTAAAAATTGAGATTTTTAAGATGGGAATTGACCAGAATACCCCTATTAGATCTAAGAGAGCTCAGAAATAGATAATAAAGGGTATAAAGTCCTTTTACCACAAAAAGCTTATAGAATACTCTTTATAAGCAACCTAATGGAGAGAGAAATGAAATCTTTTGTAGAAATTAAACAGAGAAAGAGAAAACGTGAAAAGAAGGGAAGAAGGAAAATGAAGGGTTTCCTAGCTGAAAGTAGCAAGAAACTACTAGAGGTAATCCCTCTAGCTTGTTTCCTTTAGTTTAGATTAACTATAGAATCAAACAATTGATGAAATAATGAATTTTAGACTAAGAAAAAAGAGAGAGAAAGAAGAGGAACTCTGAAACTTGAGGAACAAGAGGAAACTAGACGAGAACTCACAACCTTCAACTCTTAAAGAAGTAAAGGTAGCTAGTTTTTCGTAAAAGTAATTATTTATGAGAATATATGCTTTATGATGATTCTATGATGAATCTATGTTTGGTTTTTGGCTCATCTTGAACTATAAAAGATAAGATGATATTTCATAATGAGCTATGATAAGTTCCCAATAAATATGTGGAAAGGTGTTTTATGAAAGTATTGCATAGCAAACCCATATGTTGGGTAGACACATAGTGCATTAAGAACCCTTTGATGGGTAGACTCTTAGTGTATTATGAACCCATATGTTGGGTAAACTTATGGTGTAACATAAACCTTTACGAAGGGTAGATCTATATTGCATCATAAACCCTTATGAAATGGGTAGAGTTGCTATGTACTAAAAGAAGAATAAGAATGAATAATGTATTTTATGATAATGTTTACACTTAAAGAAAGAGATTTAGTGTTTTATAATACTTTATAATTGAGATGGTTATACATATGTTTAAACAATGCACTAGATACTGAGATTTTATGTATGTCACTAGATACTGAGATGTTGTGACTAACCATTTCAAGTGATGAAAGTGGTAAGAGAGAAAAGGAGAAAGCTTGAATATCCTCTTTAAATCTTGGAAGTTTAATGTAAATTTTTTTTACATGGTTAAGACCCTTATGTACATCCTTAATATAACATATCTTTTAAAAATGTTATATTATATATGCAGTTAGAAGATGAAAAAGTATGTGTATGTATGTTTGACTAAGGAAAGTTATCAGTAAAATTACAAAAAGAGATTGATTTCTTATTCTCTAAAGAAAGTCTGCAAACTGTCAGTCGATCGCTACATTTCAAGCAGTCGATTGGCACCTCACCAAGTAGTAGAAGTTGGGACAGCAATCTACCAGTTGATTGGCACAGGTCTGGCAGTCAATTGCTAGCCCTCTGCCCACCATGAGATTTTTATGTTTATTTTGCTTTACAATTTTTCTAAATACTTGTTAAATGGTGTTTTAAAAGAATTTTGTAAAAACTTATTACAAAACGCATCCAAATTTTCCCTTCAATTTTAATTTATAAGTTGTTTTTAACTTATGATTAAAATAGATGTTACAGTTATGGTTTTAGAGCATGAGTTTAGGCACTTATGGGTGAAAATGTGGTAAATTGTGTGAGAATTCATATAAACTTATGTAGTGATCTGTGTACTATGAGTGAATTTTGCAAATGTCGTTACCTAAAAGTTCTCACGCTGATATGCTGGAGAATGTAGGTAGTACTTAGAATGCTATTGTGGAACTTCTGAAACTTATGAGGGGAAGAGATAAGAAAGAATGGGGAAGAGTCCTAAAAAGGAGAATAGAGAAGGTACTAGTGATAGTAATTCTTTCATAAAGACATTAGCTGAGTTTAGGCAATTACAACCACCTTCTTTTAAGGGTACTTATGACCCTAGTGTAGCTCAAGAATGGATGAGTCAGATGGAAAAGATTTTCAAGGTAATGGGATGTAATTCAAAATAGAAATTTACATTTGCATTTTTTAAACTGAAGGGTGATGCAGAGCATTGGTGGAATAGAATTGAAAAATTAATAGAAGCTAATGAGAAGCAGATTACTTGGGAAGAATTTTAGAGAATTTTCTACGAAAAATATTTCCTTGAAAGTGTTTGACATGAGAAAAAAGCGAAATTTACAAGAATAAAACAGGGGGACATGCTTGTGGAAGAGTACGAAGCCAAATTTGAAGGCCTAGCAAAGTTTTCCTCATATCTACAACATCATTATGACGAAGCTTGGAAGACATGTCACTTTGAGAATAGGCTTAATGCTAAGATTAGAGTCTGACAGTCGGACCTTTAGAGATTAAAAACTTTGCCCAATATGTCAATAAATGCATATTGGTAGAGTGGTATATTCAAGAAGTAATACGTGAGAAAGAGGAAATGAAAGAAAATAAGAAGAGAGAATCTTCTGAGGTTGACAACAAAGGAAATGATTTAGGAAGAAAAAGGTCTAAACCTGCACAGGACAGGAAAAAGGGAACTCACAAGTAGACAAGAATAAATCTCAATGTCCTAAATGTAATAAGTATCATGGCAACGAACCATGCGTGGCAAGACAGAACATGTGTTACAAATGTGGTAAACCTGGACATATGGCTAGACAACCTACCCAATAGAGGGTGTTTGCTTTAGATCAGAAAGAAGTTAAGCAGGCACCTAGCTTGATTCGAGGTAAGATTTCTGTCCATAATGTTCTTGTAAATGCATTATTTGACTCAGGTGCTATGCACTATTTTATTTCATATGTATTTCTACCCCAACTGGGAACTAAGTCCAAACATCTAAAGTTTACCTCGGTTTTATTATACAATTTGAGAATAGAATGACTACCTTAGATCTTGTTTGCATTCCTATGCATGATATTGATGTTATTATTGGAATGGATTGGCTATATCAAAATAATGCATTACTTGACTGTTCTAAGAAAATTGTTTCTTTGCCATAAATATGTCAAACCTTTATTCTAGGACTAAGAATACAAACTTATCTGCCAATCAAGTTGTGACATGTTTAAATGAAAATTTTCAAGGATATCTTCTTTTATCTACAGTAACGACAATGGAAAAACAGTTAGAACAAATTTTTGTAGTAAGAGACTTTCTTGAAGTATTTCCAAAGGATGTGTCTAGTCTACTTCCTGATAGGAAAGTGGAATTCTCTATTAATTTGGTACCTACCTCTAACCCTATCTCAATGCCACCATATAGGATGTCACCAATAGAGCTAGCTGAAGGAACAAATTGAAGAGTTGTTAGAAAAGAGATTCAGTAGACTCAGTGTATTACCTTGCGGAGCTCATATACTTTTTGTTAAGAAAAAAGATGGGATCTTAAGGCTTTGCATAGATTATAGATAATTGAATGAGGTTACAATCAAGAACAAATACCTACTTCCAAGAATAGATGACATGTTAAATCAGTTAGTAGAAGCCTCAGTATTTTCAAAAATAGATTTAAAATCAAGTTATCATCAATTGAGAGTAAGGGCTGAGGATATACCTAAAAATGCATTCAGAACTAGGTATGGTCATTATGAATACCTAGTAATTCCTTTTGGATTAACTAATGCACCATTTGTATTCATGGATTATATAAACAGAATTTTTAGACCTTACCTAGATCTGTTTGTAGTAGTCTTTATTAATGATATCCTAATCTATTCGATAACTCCTGAAGAAGATGAGAAACACTTGAGAGTTGTGCTTCAAAAAGACATTGACTGAGGTTAAGAGTTTTCTAGGACAAGATGGATATTATAGAAGATTTATCAAAGGCTTTTCTCAAATAGCTCTACTTTTAACCAGATTGACTAAAAAGGAACAAGCTTTTATTTAGGATTAAGGTAATCAAGATCGAGATCTTGTACGGGATCGGAAAGGCCGAATGAAATTGAATCGCAAGATCATAAGATCCTATACAATTTTAAAAAATAAATATAAAAAACATTTATATAATTTGCTACATATAAAAATATTTAAAAAATAAATATAATGTATCAAAATATCAAAATATTTTCATAAAACATTTCATATTTCCATAAATTTATTAGTTATTTCCATAAAAAAATTGAATATCAAAACATTAAAAAAAAAGCGAGTGTTAGGATCTTAAGATCTTGTACGATCTTAAGATGCAAGATCTAAATCCCAAATGATTCTGATGCAAAAAAGATCCTACCTGCATTACTCGTTTTTGTTGTCAAGATCTAGATCTTGTACGATCTTGTGAGCAAGGTCTAGATCTTGATTACTATGTTTGGGATAGTCGATGTGAAGAAAGTTTCCAAGAGTTAAAGATTAGATTGACCTCCATACTTGTCTTGGTTATTCCAAATCCACAGGAACCTTTTGTAGTACACATTGATGCTTCTTTAAAAGGTTTAGGTTGTATTTAATGCAACATGGAAAGGTAGTGGCCTATGCCTCAAGACGATTTAGACCCCATGAACAAAATTATCCAACCCATAATCTAGAACTTACTACCATAGTGTTTTCTCTTAAGATTTGGAGACATTACTAATACGAAGCAAAGTTTGAAATCTTCATGGATCATAAGATTTTGAAATATCTTTTTGATCAACAGAACTCAATATTAGGCAACAAAGATGGGTACAATTTTTAAAGGATCATGAGTTTTCTCTTAAGTATCATCCTAGAAAGACAAATGTCATAGACGATGCTTTAAGTAGAAAATCTGTACATATGGTATAATGATGTTAAAAGAAAAGAAACTTTTAGCATAATTCTAAGATCTAAACCTTGAGGTATCTTTTGAACCAAAAAGTATTAGAGTGAGCTCTTTAGTAATTGAGAATAAGTTACAAAAGCAAATCCTTGAAGCAATGCCTAATGACCTCTATGTAGAGAAAGTGAAACAACGCAAGGAGAAAGGAAAAGTTCCTGACTTAAAATTTGTAAGAAATAGGTTGTTGAGATTTAGAGGTCGAGCTTATATTCCAAGTGTAGGGAATCTTAGGGAAACCATCTTAAGGGAAGCTCACCAAAGTATGTATACTATGCACCCATGAGTGATAAAGATGTATCAAGATTTAAAGAAAAGTTTTTGGTGGCCAAGACTAAAAAGAAGTATAGTAGAATTTGTAAACAAATGTCTAGTGTGTGAAAGAACTAAGATTGAGCATCAAAAACCTCTTAGAGCCTTGCAACCTTTAGATGTACCAGTTTGGAAATGAGATAGTGTTTCTATAGGTCTACCTAGAACCTCTTCAGGTAATGATGCCATATGGGTAATTGTGGATCAATTAACTAAGTTCGTACATTTCTTACCAATCAAATCCACAATTACACTAGATAAATTTGCACAACTATATATTAAAGAAATAGTGAGACTACATAGAGTGCCAATAGCATCATATTTGACAGAGAACCTAGATTTACCTCAAGATTTTGGAGGTCCTTACAAAAAGCCATGGGAAATAGATTAAGGTATAGTATAACTTATCACCCTTAAACAAATGGACAATAGAAAGAGTTAACCAAATTTTAGAAGATACAAATATACAATTAGTTGAATATGCTTATAATAACAGTTACCAATCTAATATTCATATGGCTCCTTGTGAAGCTCTATATGATAGAAGATGTAGATCACCTCCATGTTAGGTTGAGATAGGACCAAAAATAGTAGATCAAATATCCAAGTAAATAGAATTAATCAGGAAACATCTACTTATAGCATAGAGTAGACAAAAAAGTTATGCAGATAAAAGGAGAAGACCTCTAGAGTTTAATGTTGGTGATCATGTCTTTCTTAAAATTTTCCTAGTCACAACTATTGGCAGAAAAATTAAAGTAAGAAAACTTAGTCCTAGGTATTTGGGACCATTCCAAATCCTTGAAAAGTTTAGGACCACAGCTTATAAGCTGGCTTTACCACCAAATTTAGCCAATATCCATAATTTTTTCCATGTGTCTCAATTAAGAAAGTATCTCCCAGATTCCACACATATTATTGAACATGAAAATGTGCATTTACAAAATGACATAACATATGAAATGAAACCAGATAGAATAATTGATACCCACATCGAGTCATTATGCAATAAGAAAATTCCTTGTCTAGAAAGGTCTAAAACAAGAAGAAGCCTCATGGAAAGTAGAAGACTGCATGAAGTAGCAATATCCTGAATTATTCCAATGAGGTAAGACAAACTGAATTTTCAGGACAAAATTCTTTTCAAGGGAGGTAGGAATGTAACATCCCAAAATTTCTCCCCTAAATTATAAATTCAAATAGGGTACAAGCCATGAGGAAAGGGTCCAAAAGTGGAAGAAAATCTAATTCTGAAGTTATTAGTCGACTTCTAGTAGCCAGCAGTCGACTGATTGAAGAAAACTGAGAAAAACATTATCCGATATCTACAGGCAATCAACTGATGGTAGGATAGCAGTCAACTAGCAGCCCTCTATAAGCTAGAAGTTTGAGGCCCAAAAGCAACTAGTGGATTGTTGACTCCTAAGTAGTCAACCGGTAGCTCTTTGAGGTGGGAGATAAACATGATTAAGGCGATAGAAACTGAGATTTTTAAGATGGGAATTGACCAAAATACCCCTATTAGATCTAAAAGAGCTCTAAAATAAATAATAAAGGGTAGTAAAGTCCTTTCACCACAAAAAAGCTTGTAGAATACTCTTTATAAGCAAGCTAAAGGAGAGAGAAATGAAATCTTTTGCAAAAATTAAGCAGAGAGAGAGAGAAAAAAATGTGAAAAGAATCGAAGAAGGAAATGAGGGGTTTCATGGCTAAAAATAGCAAGAAACTACTAGAGGTAATCTTTCCCACTTGTTTCCTCTAGTTTAGATTGACTATAGAATCAAGCAATTGATGGAATAGTGAATTTCAGACTAAGAAAAAAGAGAGAGAAAGAAGAGAATGTCTGAAATTTGGGGAACAAGAGGAAACGAGAGGAGAACTCATAACCTTCAACTCTTAAAGAAGTAAAGGTAGCTAGTTTTTCATAAAAGTAATTATTTATGAGAATATATGCTTTATGATGATTCTATGATAAATCTATGTTTGGTTTTTGGCTCATCTTGAACTATAAAAGATAAGATGATATTTCATAATGAGCTATGACAAGTTCCCCATAAATATGTGGAAAGGTGTTTTATGAAAGTATTGCATGGAAAACACATATGTTGGATAGACACATAGTGCATTCAGAACTCTTTAATGTGTAGACTCTTAGTGTATTATGAACCCATATGTTGGGTAGACTTATGGTGTAACATAAACCCTTATGAAGGGTAGATCTATATTGCATCATAAACCCTTATGAAATGGGTAGAGTTACTATGTACTAAAAGAAGAATAAGAATGAATGATATGTTCTATGATAATGTTTACACTCAAAGAAAGAGTGTTAGTGTTTTATAATGCTTCATAATTTAGATGGTTATACATATGTTTAAACAATGCACTAGCTACTGAGATTTTATGTATCTCATATTGTTATGTTGTGACTAACCATTTCAGGTGATGAAAGTGGTAAGAGAGGAAAGGAGAAAGCTTGAATGTTCTCTTTAAATCTAAGAAGTTTAATGTAAATTTTCTTTACATGGTTAAGACCCTTATGTACATCCTTAGTATAATGTATCTTTTAAAAATATTATGTTGTATATGCAGTTATTAGATGAACATATATGTGTATTTATGCTTAACTAAGGAAAGTTATCAGTAAAATTACAAAAAAAAGAGACTGATTTCTTATTCTTTAAAGAAAGTCTGCAAATTGTCAGTCGACCACTACATTTCAGGCAGTCAACTGGCACCTCACCAAGTAGTAGAAGTTGGGATCGCTATCTACCGATTGACTAGCATAGGTCCAGCAGTCGACTGCTAGCCCGCTGCCCACCATGAGATTTTTATGTTTTTAGAGCTCTACAATTTTTCTAAATACTTGTTAAATGGTGTTTTAAAAGAATTTTGTAAAAATTCATTACATAACGCACCCAAATTTTCCCTTCAATTTTAAATTATAAGTTAACTTATGATTAAAATAGACATTACACTAATGAATGATAAAGGAGAAGACAAGAACAAGAAAAAAGACATATAAAAAAATTAATTTTTTTTTTACAAAAAAAAGGTCAACGCACGGGTTGGACCGTTCAACCTGCAATCCTAGACAAGTAGATCGTCTAGGCCCATTTTTAAATGAGCCTAAATTGCTCAACTCAAGACTGCTTATTTACGAGCAGTCTCAATCTAGCCCATGGGTTACAGGCTTTTACCCCGGTACTACCGACACTCTACTATCTCATTGCGTTATGTTCTCTGCTCTCTCTCTCTCTCTCTCTCTCTCTCTCTCTCTCTCTCTCTCTCTCTCTCTCTCTCTCTCTTGTCTTTGTGTCTCTGTTTGATGAAGGTAAGAACGGTGAACGAAGGGGAAAGAGAGAGAGAGAGAAGCATCAGAGTTTTTTTTTTTAAAAAAAATTATCATTAAAGGTACTTTTTGTAATTTCAGGATATGAGTCCATGTGAAAAATAACATGGAGAGTGATATATGGCATGTGAACTGCATAGTCAACATTTTTCGTTAGTATCTTAAACGATGTTAGTGAAAATGACATATTTGAAAAAAAAAATTAAAACATATAGGACATATTTGACGCCAAAAAAAAGTTAAAAATATAAGTGAAACTTGATGTAAACGTTTTTTTTACCAAAGAAAAAAATGTCTGGCTTTTATTTCGATCATTTGAGTTTACTAATAATTGATCTACGAGATTCCCATATTAATATACAACTAGATAATTTTTCGGCAAAAAGAGCGATTAGTCCAGTTAGAAAAGATAATTTTTTTTTATGTATATGCATACAAATATCAATTCTATTAATTCATTAGATTTTGCATAGCATTGATCATGATCATCATCACTGTCATTATCACAAAAAAGGTTCTTATCGAACCTATTGAAGTATTAATCACAAACGAATAGCCTTGATTTTCATTTAGGGTATGTTTGATATCTTAAAAAAAAATTAAAAGAAAGGGAAAGGTAAAAAGGAAAGGGAAAGGAAAAGGTAATAAGAATTAAAAAAAAATGTTTTGTACCATATGAGAAGGAAAGTGATTATTTTATTTGATATGGGTCTTAAAGTGAGGAAAAGGGAATAATTATAATTAAATTTACATAAATGCCCCTGAACAAAAAAAAAGGTTATAAAAGCTGAGGTTATTTTAGACACTTCACAAGAATGTAATCTACTTCCATCAATATTTGGATGTAAGCCTCCATACTGCGAGGGAAAACATGCTGGTTGCTGGTGGAAATGGATTGCAGTGCCTTTAATAAATATCAAACAGTCAAATTTTGGTTCAGCAATGACATTCTCTTTACTTAATGACTACCAAACATGACGTTATGGTTTTGAAAATTTACAACTTCCCCTACTCTACTGTATCTGCTCCACAATACTGTTCATATCTTGGCAAGAACGAAGTTTAAGAGACCAATGCCTCAAAGGGTTGGGAGATGCGTCGTCTTTCCAGTTAATTTCGTAAAGATAACAGTGGTGAATACTGTCGTTAATTTTCTCCTGATATCAACATAAAGGTTGTGCTTACGGGGTGTGCTATCTCCTGTCTCGTTCCTCTGAAGTGCGTGCTTCTTTAAAATTATAATATACTTAATTCTCTGACAAAAAAATAATTTACTGATTTAGTTTGTGATATATTATATTTTTTAATTTAATTTTTGAAAGACCATTTGTGTCAATTAAGTCTTTAAAAAATTACATTCATCTCAGTTTAATTTTTTTATTATTAAATTGTAAAATTTACAGTTGTTAAATCTCAAAATTTTCGTTATTAAAAAGTCACTTTAACTAAAAGAATGAGCAAATAGAGACAAACACAAATTTTGGACAACTAAATTGAGGTATTCCATCTTATAAGAATCAAATTAAAAGAACTATAATTATTTAAGGACTAAATTAGTAATTTAATCAAATAAAAACAGCATATCTACATAGTACATACTGTTGAACAAGTGATCCATGGTTTCCATTCACATCACAGCCATACTTTTATAAAGTTGGCATAATTCCAAGAACGAGCTGGGGTGGTACAAGAGTGATTGATAGAAGTTGAAGGGAATTCTATTCTAACATCAAAGGATACAATTACAGGAGATACGGATAGCCGAAAAAACAATGATGATAAAAGATCAACTTAACTTGCCATTCGATAATATACTTTTATTCAGTTCCAGCAATTTTCTTCTTGATTGCCTCGATGTCCGTAGCCAGTTCCTTTCTGCTAGACTGTGCGAGCATAATAAGATCATTAGTAAGATAAGAATAATTTAAGTTTCACATGATTAGCCCAAAATATTGGAATTCTGATTGCAGAAAATAGAATTTAATAAGGAAATATGTAATAATACCTCTTCAACTTTCAGGTCAATTGCATACATTTCTCTTAACCGAAATTCCCCCCCGCCCCCAAAACTTTCACATGTCAGCATTTTAAACCTTCCATTCATTTCTTGTTAAATGGAAATTCCTCTTTATACCCTTTATCCTGCCACTTGGCACGTTTCACTTAGTTTAAAAGTAATTAAGTGAACAACAGAGCATGCCATGTAGCAGGGGAAGAGGTGTGAAGTGGCACATTCATTGACTTCTGGAGATAGATAGAAGGTGGAAGTTTTAGGGGCGATTTATAATATTTAAAGTTGAGGGATTGTCTGTATATAACCTGAATTTGAAAGGGTGTATTTGCATTTTCCAATATATTAAGTGTATCAAATGGAGGACGGAAGGTCACGAGAACGTGACATAGAGCTCACTTGTAATTTTATCACTTCAAATTTCTTGAATTGATCATTTACCAGAAAACAAAGAATCAATTTTCAGATCAATGCAGCCTCAGAAATACCTCACTGATCTAACCTCCACGTATTTTTGCATAAAAGAATGTGTTTAATTCTAAAGCAGTAACTTGCTTATATGGTGTATTTTACCTACCTTGAACAGAAGGTAACGGTAGACAAACCATCCAGTGTATCCTAGCCCTACTAACTCCAGAAGCTTTGGAAGCTGAAATATGAATGAATTATTCCAGATGAGTTCACAAAACCTTCTAGGGTATAAAAACAGAAGCATGTGCATGCTTGCCAATGGGTCCACCTCCACTTTCAGAGGAGATGGCAAAAAGCAACTGATTGAAGAAAAATTCTTAGACAAACCCGATCTACAAAATTAGCAGTGGACTGAACCAGTCACAGACATGTATATACATTTCAAGTGGAACTCACTTTTGGCATATTTACATGTCCCTAAGTGATTGGTTTATTCTACTCAAGAATTTCTCCTCATTAAATTGGAATCAAAAAGACCAGGGCTTACCAAGGGGACTGAGTTGATTGCACCCACAACAATTGAAGATAGCCAAACAGCAACAATAGCCCCACCTCCATAAAGAAGTACTGTGGATTTGTTTTCAACAGCATCCCACTGGTAATGAAAAATGGAGGATATTATTCCCACTTGGTTAAAAGACAAAGTGCCTAAGAGAGGATACAGATTTGCTAAAAGAAAGTTCAAGAGAAAACAAGATTCTTGAAATTAGCTTAATGGTAAAGTTCTTGCCTTCTGCTTTAAATCTGTGAACAACTCATTAGCATCCAAAGAAGTAGAAGTGTCCTCTGAAGAAGCTCTGACCTGAACCAAAGATTTACGGGACTCTGAAAGACACAAAACAAGAAAAAAATGAAGAATATGTTTGATAATTGGACATTATTAAATTTTCAACTACTTGAAAACTTTTTTAAATAAAGCATTTGGATTTGAGAAATTTTGATGTTTCCATGTATCTCATACTCAAATATCTTATAAACAGCAAGGGCGAGGACTCATGATGAAACCACATAGTGAACTTTT
Organism: Biancaea sappan; assembly: GCA_037074585.1. Taxonomy (NCBI): domain Eukaryota; kingdom Viridiplantae; phylum Streptophyta; class Magnoliopsida; order Fabales; family Fabaceae; genus Biancaea; species Biancaea sappan. The sequence goes on from CM073499.1 coordinate 37,361,898, forward strand.
GTTGATTTTACTTATTGTTAACCAAGTGTATAGAAACAATTACTTAACTGTGGCTGTGTGCTCAATATACCCCTACTATTGTCACCACAGACTCTAGATTAGTCATTCTATTTGGCCACCAAATAGCAGCTCCTAATTAAATTCAGAAAGTTAATACCGTACCTTGGATTGCAAGAGAGTGAGTTACTTAATGAAGATTTTTTTAAAATTTATTTTTATTATGTGAGAGCGAGAGGGGGACAGGGGTTAATTAAAATCTCTAGCTGATAAGCAAAAGTGCTTTAAAGAGGTGGACTGAACTGATCCTCTGGGGCAAAACCATACATGAGACAGCATACGAGCACAGGCAGAGTTATAGTTTAATAGAATTTCATGTGATTAATCAGGTATAACCAAATCAGTTTGAATTTTTTTCCCTATTAATTTTTTAAAGAAACAAACTACTAATTTAGTCCTTAAATTGTTAAACCTATTTAATTTTAGTCCTCAAAATTAAAAAAAAAAAAATTTGTTGCACATTAGTTCTTCCAGCATCTTTAGATCGCTTGACAAAAAAAGCAACAAACGATAAATTTCTTATTCAAAAGGACTTAACTAAACGCAACAATTCTGGAACCAAAACAAAGAAAAGGCTTAAACTGACCTCTTGCCGCTACAGTATACTGTGCACATTAAGGTCCTAGGAACACTGGTGCAATTATAGTAACTTCTTTTCATTGCGCTACATGATTGTAACTTTTTCCCAAAATGCATGTAGTGAGACGAGAGACTACTAATATTAACTTTAAAATGTCAGTAACTAAATACTAGTCAACACATTAAGAAGACGATATTACTACTTAGAAGATAGTACTAGCAGTTATAGTAACGCATATAGAATCTTCAATTTGCACAGAGGAAAGAAAGAAGCAATACCTGGAAAGTGTTTGAGGGAAGAAGAGAAAGAGAAGGAGGAGGATGGGCGAGGAGGAAGATAAGGCAAAGCAGAGCAGCAAGTAACGGTGGTGGTGGTGGTGGTGGTGGTGGCCGGAAGCCGACCGATGAAGACGGTGGTCGCTGCTGCCGCTGCCGCTGCCATAGTCACCGAGGAATTGACGTGGCCGTGGCGCAGAAACGATTCCTAAGAAACAGAGGATTTGTTGGATTTGGTTTATCCGCTATTGGCTTGATTCTGATCGTGGGGATCTCTGAGGTCTCGCTTCGCTTGTAGAGATAATTGTTAATTTTCAAATTAAATAAATAAAGAACCTAATAAATAAAAGAGAAAAAAGAGGAGGACTGGGTTAGTCGGTTATCCACTCTAAATATGATATGGCATGCGGATCTCAATTCATGACACGTGGACAGGCCCAAGTTTTTAATTGGCTAATTCCCTATCCTGAAAATCCATGTTCCTCCCTGATGGGATCGCCTCTTCGCACAAGAAGATCAGAACTTTGTGGATTAGTCACCGTTGTTTTGACCGTGGGTAAAAATTTTAGCAACGATTAAAATTGTGACTAATCAAGAAAATCGTGGCAAAAAAAAATTTCGTCGCTGGAAGTAGAAATCACAGCGAAATTTTTCGCCACGGTTTTCACTTTTAGCAACAGTTCCTTGATTAGCCACGATTTTAACCGTTGCTAAAATTTTTAGCCACGGTTCATGAAGAGCAAGCGATCCCGATCTGTAAGGCCTCTCGACTAACAAATACTACTGTAAAAAAAGGTTTAGTTTAATAGCACAGTCATTTTAATTTTGCAAATAGAGTTGGATAAACCAATGAATTAATAACTTATTTTGAAGTAAGTTTTTTACTTTAACCAATTAAAGTCTTTAGAGTTTGGAGCATTGATGAATTATTTTAATTTTTTATTTTTTATATACTTTATATTTTAAACTTTAGTTAGACCACTTCTTTTAAATTTTATAATTTCAATATTTAGTTTTTGACTTTTTGTGATAAAAATAACTAAAAATGTATATTTAAAAAATAATAATTGACATATTTTAAGACTTAATATATTTTTGAAGAAATTTGGTTCAGTTTTTTGAAATTTAATAGTTATAATATATAGTGTTTATTATTTAAAATAACTGAAAATATATTTTTTAAAAGGAAAAAGTATATCCCATATTCCTAATATTTATACACGTTTTTATTCATGTTCCTAAATTTTTTTTTGTCAAATATGTTCCATAGGTTTCAATTTTTTTTTAAATGTCCTTTTTTTAATATTGTCTATGGGTAAACGGAGTTGTTGACATGCACATGGCGTGGCTGAAATATTTGTCACGTCATATGTCACGTGGCCACATGCTGAAAGATGACCAAAATATCCTTGAAGCCTATTTGTGGCATATTTCAAAGTGAGGTCAATCATAGCGTGACACGTGGCATCTATTTTTTGAAAATAAAACTATTTTTTGGGGATATTTTGGTCATTTTTCAATATATGATCACGTGTCATATGATGTGGCACATGATGTGGCAAATATTTCTTAAATATGTCGGAGTTAAGAAGAAGACTCTTTAATAGAGATATTGCTAAGGTCTATTTGCCTTCAACATCTAGTAGTTATAGTGAAAATACAGATCAAGATGAACATAATAATGCTGAAACAATTATACAAGAAGCAGAAAATAGATTAAGAAATTGACAAATGCCCAAAATAAGACCTAGTGAAGTATATAGGCATTCAACATTCAAATTTAAAACTCAAAATATAGTTAGAATTGTAGAAACTTCTAGAGCTATAGGAACCTCTCAAGATACAATAAAATTACTAAATAAAAAATTACTAGATCAATATCAAAAAGATGGATATAAATTTATACATATAGGACTTATTTAAGTAGCTGTCAAACCACTTCATCAATTAAGAATTAATCATCCAATATTTTTATTATTAAGAGATTCACATGCAATAGATTTTAAAAATTCAACAATAAGTATAGTCGAGTCTAATCTCTGTGATGGACCAATATATTTCAATTGCTTTCCAAATTATATGAAAAGCATAAGGAATGCAGAAAATGCTTTACAATTACGTATAAAAAATAAAAGAGGAGAATTTGAAGAAGGAATAGATCATTTAGTAATATTATATAGAATTCATTATAAAATATATAAAACTAGTGTAGATATAATGGTTAGGAAAGAATTACCTAGGAATGAAACCATAGTTATGGAAGCTAATTTACAAAGAACAACGATAACAATACCAAATTTGACCTTTAAGGCATGAAGAAGTATAGCAACTTTTTCAAAGATTGGAAACTAGATAAAATTCAACCACCTAAAAAAATAGAATTAAAAACTTTTGATAATTATGTTCAAACACTAGAAGGAGATGTAATTATAAAAATGAAAAGATCACAATCTTTTAATCAAAATTAATTAAGAATCCAAAATTAGAATCTAGTAGTAGACATTCAATAGACACAGACTTTAGAACTACTACCAACACTACGGAATATGATTTAAGAAGAGTAGATTTCCAACCTAACATACCTCAACCAATATATGAACCAATAAATGAAGAATCAATAAACCACTCTCCCACTAGATCACAAATATTAGTAATATCCAAATATTTTAAAATTGATAAAGAAAAATTAAACAAAGAGTTTAATAAAGAATATATTAAACCCATGAGAAATTGGTATTTTGAAAATTTTTCAAAAGAACAAACACAACAATAGAAAAAAGAATATTATAAGTATTCAGAAGATATAAAAAAATTTCTTTTTTACTTGGTTTAGTATATATACTATCAAAATAATAACATTTTCAATCCTTTTATAGAACAAGAAAAAGCTATTAATACTCATAATAGAATAACAGTAGAATGAGATACAAAATTAGGTTAAAAGATTATATTTGTTCATCTCCCTTTAGAAGCCATAAAATTTAAGCAAGGTAGCTCGAAATTTGAAGCCTCACCTTTCAAAATAATAGAAGGAAATAAAGAAGATAATAGTAAGAAAAAAGATATAAAAAACTTACAAACTCAAAATAATTATACAAATTTAGCAATAAACACAATAGGAAAACAACTAGATATAATAGAAAATTTAGTAAACAATAAAATGGAAATAGGAAGCTCTTCTAAAAATTCTTCACAAGAATTGCTAAAACTTTAAAAAACACAAAAACCAATATATAGAATTCCTACTTTAACAAAAGAAGAAATAAATTCAATAAATTTAGGAAAAACTCCCCAAGCCTTACTAGAAGACATTACAAAAAGATTAGAACAACTAGATGTTTCAAAAGACAAAAGGGAAAAGATACTTAGAATAAATACAATATCTACCATTCAAAATAATCAAGATAATAACAAAGAATCAAGAATAAATAAAATAAAATTTAAAAATCCTAGACCTACAACAAGAAATTATTATCCAAGACCTAGTTATTCAGATACTCAATACGAAAAAAAAGGTTTATATTCTGAAAACAATCACTTAGGAGAAGCAATAGCAGAATGGAATATAGACGGTGTTAGTGAACATCAAATATTTGATACAATACAGTATGTCTATGTGTGCAACAGCCTACATAATCAAAAATAATGATGAACCAAACATATTAAAACTACTTACAACAGGATTTACTAGTCAATTAAAAGGATTGCGGGATAATTATTTAACAAAACAAGATAGGTTAACAATAAAATTTGTTGTTAAGCAAGAAGAAAGAAATAATCAAGTAGTAGAATTAGATGATGGAGTATCAGTATTAATATATGCAGTAACAAAACATTTTATAGGAAGTCCACATAGTTTTCAAGAAAGAACAGCAAACCAGTTAATTAACTTCAGATGTCCAACAATGTCAAATTTTAGATGGTATAAGGATATGTTTTTAACAAAATTATATACAAGATCTAATAGTAATGCAGATTATTGAAAAAAAAGGTTTATAGAAGGATTACTAACATTATTTGCTGAAAGAATTGGAGAAACCATTAGAAAACAATATAATAATATAATTCCATAACTTTTGGAGAGTTAATTGATTTTTTTACACAAGAAGGACTAGCACTTTGTGATGACATAAAATTACATTATAAAGTAAAATAAGAATTAAAAAGTAGCAGAAGAGAATTAGGAAACTTCTGTGACCAATATGGTATAGAAATAGTTCATGCTCCATCCTCAAAATACAAAAAACACCAAAAATTAGATAGATATAAAAATTATAGAAAAACCTATAGAAAATTGCACCAACAACCTTCTAAGTCATTCACTAAATATCAAAAGCATTTTAGAAAACCTCATAAAAAGGAATATACCAAACAACATAAACAAATTCGAGATATCTAACATATAGTTTGTTTTAAATGCGGGAGTTATGGTCATATAGTAAAAAACTGTCAGCTCAAAAAAATCAATTCTTTAGACAAAGATGAAAAATATAAGCAAAGTTTAATGAATATTTTATTAGAAGATCAACAATATGAGTCTGAGTATGAAACAGACTGTAGTATTAATAATAGAAAAATATATCAAATAGATAATCAAGATAGTTCAGATGAAAGTTTAAATTCAATATAAACCAGTCAAAATGAATGTATAGGAATTTGTAATTATAATAATTGTTGAAAAACTATTAATGTCATAAATAAAGATAAAATACAAATCTTGATAGAAATCATGGATAAAATAGATAGTGAAGACATTAGAAAAGAATATTTAATAAAATTAAAGGATATTATAGACTTAGAAGAATCAATAATAAAACCAGAACTTAACCCTTATAATGTTCAAGAAATAATTACTAGATTTAAGAATAAACTAGTAAAAGAAAATATTACTTAGAAAGAATTAAAAGGAGAAATCAAAATTATTAAAGAAGAAATACAATTGTCAAAACAAAAAGATACAGATTTATCGTTAGATATATTAAGTATAATGGCTAACAAAGATATAGAGAAAACTGAAGAAGTACTAGAAACTAGCACAAAATCTAGTGATAATTATTTAAATATAATTTCAAGAATTCAAGTTCAAAAATAGTACTATCAAGTAACTTTAACTATTAATAAAAAAATATAGTATAAAAACAATAGCTTCTATGGATTCTAATATGAATTGTATTCAAGAAGGATTAATTCCTACCCAATATTATGAAAAAACTATAAAAAGTCTTAGTGGTGTAGGAAGTGACAAATTACCAATAAAATACAAACTATCCAATGCTAAAATATGTAATAAGGGTATGTAACAACTTTTATATTAGTTAGGAATTTAAAGGAACTCATGATTTTAGGAACACCTTTCTTAACATTAATTTATCCTTTTAAAGTATCAGAATTAGGAATTTCAACAATTATATCAAGAAAAAAAATTTGTTTTGAATTTCTAAATCCTTCAAAAACGAAAGATGTTAATTTATTAAAATCTCTAGCAGTATCAAAAATAAATTTGATAAATAAAAAACAAAATCACATAAAACTACTAAATAAAAAAATACATTATAGAAAAGTAGAAGAACAGGTAGAAAAACCCATCATCAAAGATAGAGTAGTTCTGCTTCAACAAAAATTTGAAAAAAATCTATGCTCAAAACATCCAAATGCATTTTAGAATAGGAAAAAGCATATAGTCTCATTTCCTTATGAAGCAAGTTTTAATGAAGGAAATATTCCAACAAAAGCTAAACCAATACAAATGAATAAAGAAACTTTAGAGTATTGTAAAAAGAAAATTCAAGATTTGTTAGATAAAAAACTTATTAGTCCAAGTAAGTCTCTTTGGAGCTGTTCAGCTTTTTATGTTCAAAATCAAGTTGAAATAAAATTAGGAGCCCCTAGAATGGTCATAAATTATAAGCCTCTCAACAAAACCTTAAGGTGGAACGTAATGTCCTTTGGACTTAAGAACATCCCATCAGAATTCCAAATTACTATGAACGATATTTTCAACCCTTATACTCAATTTACAATAGTTTACATAGATGATGTTTTAGTATTTTCTAGATCAATAGAACAATATTTTAGTCATCTTAATCAATTTTACGAAATTATAAAGAAAAATGGTTTAGTGGTGACTAATAAGAAAATGAAATTATTCCAAACAAAAATTAGACTTTTAGGATTCGACATTTACCAAGGAACTATTAAGCCAATAAGTAGATCAATAGAATTCACTAATAAGTTTCTAGATGAAATCAAAGACAAAAATCAATTACAAAGATTTTTAGGACGTCTAATAAAGAAAGCCCTAGCTTGGGACAATTCAATGACTAATATAGTCAAAACTCTTAAAATTCAAATCAAAAGTCTTCCTTGTTTAGGAATCCCATATCCAGAAGTCTTCATGATAGTAGAAACATATGTTTCTGACATAGGTTATGGAGGCATCCTTAAGCAAAAACCCAAAAATAGTAAAAATGAACAATTAGCTAGGTTTCACTCAAGAATTTGGAATGAGGCCCAAGAAAAGTATTCAATAATTAAAAAAGAAATTTTATCTATAGCGATATGTATCACAAAATTTCAAGATGACTTATTTAATAAAACTTTTCTTTTAAAAATGGATTGTAAAGCTGCTGTAACACCCGCCAATTTTAGAATTTCATAATTGGCGGTATTATGGTTGTTGTAATGAAATTTTACATTATTTTAATGGAATTGTGGGGTTAATTTTTGTTTTCTATATTTAATTTATTATTTTTGTGTATTATTTATGGAAGTGGAGATAAATAATTGAACCGAGTATTTTATGGCGGATGATATTTTTAAGAATTGAGGAAACATAAGAGGAAGAGGAAATTTTGTAGAAATAGAGTCGAGAGAGAAGGAATGAAAAGAGAGTAATCATAAGGTAAAGAGAAGGCTGAGTACTTAGGAGGTCCAAAGAGGGACTAAAGTGAAATGAGGAACTAGGTGGTATTTAGAATAGAGAAAATACTCAAATTGGAGAAATTATGAGTTTGCCACTATCAAGGTTAACCAAGAGTTACTTAGGGGCAAAGTAGTAATTTTATCCTAGGCGGGTATATATAGGCGGTTCCACGTCTTTTTCCTCATTTCTCACTTTCCTCTCTCTCTCTCCTCACTCACTCTCATCTCTCTTTCTCTCTGCCTTCTCTCTTCTCCCTCTCTATCTTTTCAACCGAGTTTCGGAGAACCTTTATTCGATAGTGGGGCAAGCCATTGGAAGCCAAACAACCTAGGAAAAGTAAGGAATCGAGGTAAGGATTCCGATTCCCTAAACATTTTCTCTATTTTCTAGTTTTAGGGATATTTGGGATAAAATCGAGATTATGGCTTCGTTTCTTGATTAAAATTGAGGCTTTTAGTGTCTAAATGCTCATTAGACATCAAGAATGAGATCCTATAAAAGAAATCATGGAAAACAGTAAATATTTGGCCAGATCTGGGCCAAATCTGAGTTAGATCGTGTTCTATCACGATCGTGGCGCACAGGCGCCAAGCATGTATGTGGCGTTTAGGCGCCATCCATTCCGAAGGTCTTGGTATATTTTTCAAATGGCCATAACTCCTTTATCCGGACTCCATTTTTAACAAACTTTATATCATTGGAAAGCTTTTTGAGTCTAATTTTCAAGGTATAAGTTTCAGTTGCAAATGAATTACCGAATAAGAGTTATGACTAAATGAATGACCAAAGGTTAGGGTTATGGTGAGGATTTTCTGTATTTATTTAGTTATTGATTTGGGTTAGTTCTAGATGACTTGGGAGCTTCATTAGCTTTGTTTCCTAGGACTTCTTATGCGGTAAACCTTATCGGCATCAAGGTGAGTGGACGATCTTGCCATTAAGTTTTTAATAAATTATTTGGCCAAGTCAATATAAATCTCATTCACACTATAGTTGGTAAATCATCAGTGAAATTCCTTAGTTAGTGGAAATAACTAGATTGAGGGATTTCATTGAATGATTGTGCGAGTTATCTTATGGGGTTTATTTTGTGAAATAATGGGTTTTATATTTAATTGTATTTGGAAGTTTATGTTTGTTTATACCTCTAGTTAATTATATTATTTAGAAAGTGGAATTATGAGTAGAATATTTATCTTTGTTGTGGTATGGAATGTGTGTGGAATGAGTGGATTAATTGTTGTGTAGAAAATGCATCACATATCATCATCTGCACATTTATATTATGTATGAAAAAGAAAAAGGAAAAGAAAAGAAATGTGGAAAGCAGATGGCTGGTCTTCTGTAAGATGTGGATATATTCAAAGGTGTGTGCCTTTGGAATACACTCATTGAGGGTTGGTCTTCAATGGGTAGAGAAGGGGGATAGGCCTTGCATATTGCATTTGTACACATCGCGAGAAGGAAAACTCCTTGAGGCTCAGTCTTCAATGTGGTGTGTGGGAAAGGGTGTGGCAAATGCAAACATACATCATGCATTATATAATGCATTTTGGAGTGATTGTTTACTTATGCTTTTTATTTGTTTGAGAATTGTTTATAAATTGTCTTCTGAAATTGTAGACTCACATAAGGGTTGCAGATTGTGGTTGCAGGGTAAGGTATGCTATTTATATTCTTTTTACTGATAAGTGCTGATTGTGTGCAATCTGATTATGGTAGTGAGGCTGGTATTTGCAATTGTGCCCTATTTCCATGCACAGTCATCTACTTACTGAGTTTTTATAAAACTCACACTCTTTATTACTGTTTTCAGATTTAGCAGCTGAGGAGGTTGGGAAACCACTGGAGGTTAGCAGCTTAGAGATATACTCCACGTAGTCTGGGGATACTATATGAACTTATAAAAATGTTATGTAATCCTATAAGCCACCTAGGTCCTGTGATATTTTAAAGATTTTATTTATTTAATTGTAATTTACTTTGTAAATTATGGGCTACCATTGAGGTATCCTTAGGTTTGTATGATTATTAATATGCCCAATTTTCGGGGTGTGACAGCTACAAAAAGTGTTTTAGAAAAAGATATTCAAAATCTAGTTTTAAAATACATTTTTGCCAATTGACAAGCAATTCTTTCATGTTTTGATTTTAAAATTCAACATATCAAAAGAAAAAGCAATGTTTTACCCTATTTTTTTATAAGAGAATTCTTGCAGGGAAAATCAAAAAATGGAGAAGAAAAAAGAAAAATCTAAAGATCAATATAGACCCCTACTGGGTTCTTCATTATCTCCAACACTGGCTCCGGTACCGATCAATATGCGTTCTCCTAGTAGTGGCATTAAGCCTTCCTTTCCTTCAATATATTCTTAAAATCGTTTTACTCCCTTGTCATATCACCAAGCTTTAGCCTCCCCTTCATCACCTCAATAGCATAATCAACAAATTACTCCTGCTCAGCCTTCTTCAATGGTTCCATTAACTCCGGCTAAGCAGTATGTAAAAAATATTTCTCAAAAGGAAAACCCAGTATGTTAAAAAGGATATTCATATTCCGGTTGTAGCCATTGAACCCGAATGGATACAACATGATATTTTGCTAGAGAAATTGCTCAAAAAATATTTCCAACTGACTGGCACTTTTTGCTAGTAAGTTTAGAAAAAATAAGACTTTTTTATAAATTCATTTTGGTAGATAACAATTCAATAATTTTAATTCATGAATATGGTCTGTCCAACCCTCAAAGAATTTTATATTCAAAAATGAAAATCAATCATATTTTAACTCCTTATCAATGGAACAAATCTTTATATACTCAACAATCTTTTTTCTAGGCAATTTCATCCTCAAGCTTTGATTATTGGGACTGTCAAAAGGCCTAGTTCAATATGCTCCTTATTCGTCCATATTCTCACTCCTGGTTCACTTGGTTCAAAAAGGACCAAGTTGAGTTTCCCTTTTAGTTCTCAGAATGATTTTATTTTATTGGACCAACAGTAGGTTTTCTTCCAATCTACGCTCAAGAAGCTTTTCAATATTTCAAAAGTCAAACTAAATTTCTAGAAGGAACAAGATTATTATATTTCTTTGCTAGTTTTGGAACAGCATGAATCATGACTTGGGACTTTGATTTTACCTCAAAACTCCCATCGGGATTTCCTACTTATCTTTCAAGAACATTCAGCATAAAATGTTGGTCATCATATAATCCATCATTACTCAGCAAGACCACCGTTCAAATTTGGATTTCTCAACATTCGGGACAGTTAAAATATAGTCAAAGTGTTCAAAAGAGTTCTCAATTTTTTAACTTCAAAATTGCAGATTATGGCAGAATTAGTAGCAACTCCTACAAAAGAAGAATTTCAAGAAAAAATTAAAACATTATCAGAAAAGGCACCTACATAAAAAGCTCAATCATCTACAGGAAGCAATCCAGAAGTTCAATCTCCATCAATCAAAATGAAGATGATTGTTACAATATTGATTTAGCTAATCTGAGTCAATATGACTAAGGTTAAGTTAAAATTCGAATCATCACAATTTCAAAAGGCGTCGACATAAAAGGTACTGGCAGATAACCTTTTTAAAAGATTGATGACTCAATTCAAAAGCAAGTGTCGACAGAAAAAGTCAAGAGCACTTTCAAAAAAAGAAAACAGACAAGATAAGAATTGACACAAGACAATAAAATTACTTTTCAAAAGCAGAAGACAAATCTCAATAATTTTAGATTTCAAGCATGCTCAAATCCATGGACTTCAGAGACACTAGAATCCATGGACTTCAATCCATCTTGAGTTTTCTATATAAGCAGATTCAGATCAAATGTATAAGCATCGAAATCCTTACCGCTTGTAATCACTCTTTAAACTCTCTTCCAATCTTTGTAAACATTCTCTTTATAATCATCCTCATCATGTGCTACTTTGTTCATTAACTTTGTACATCAAACTTGTAAGTTTTCTTTTAATGAGAATTTCAATTGAATATTTCCAATTCCTTTTACTGATTTAATACTTATTGTTACTTTAGAATATTATGTTCTTGAAAATAGAATTTATATTGTTTCAGAAAGAACTGAAATAGATTATGAAAATCCTCTTAATGGTATATTTGAAATTCATTATCTCAACTCCGTTAATCCACTGACAATGTTAAAAAAAATGACATATTTGAAAAAATTTAAAACATGTGGGACATATTTGACCAAAAAAATTAGGGACATGAATAAAAATGTGTATAAACATTAGGGACATGAGATATACTTTTTTTCTTTTAAAAAGAAAAATAAGCTCATGAGCTAGCCGAGCTGAGTCCTTGGCCCTTGATAAGCTTTATTGGATCAGGATCTTTAGATCATAAATTATATAAAGTTCGACCCAACTAAAGCAAGCGGGCTAGGTGCATTTAACAACTCCACTAACAAATTTTGATGGCCAAAAGGTGCGTGCACACACACACACACGAAAGCTTTTTTTTTTTCTCCCTCCAGTATGAAATAAATTTTAAAAGAATTTTTTTCTTATGTAGAATTTTTTTATTTGTTAAATTAGATAATTAATTTATGAATTTTCTTCCTTGAATTACATAAAAGAACAACTAACAAATAATAGATAATATATAAGAATTAGATTTATATACAATTTATTATATTTCCATTATTAAGTATTTTTATTAAAAATAATATATATATATATATATATATATATATATATATATATGTATATATAATATAATTTTTTAAGAGAACTAATAATGTAATAGTAAATATTTAAAAAAATATACAATAGTATTTAAAGACGATAAACTCGTTATATTTTGATTAAAGAATTTAATAAGATATAAATATCGTATTTAAGTTTTCTCCCGTGGCTAGTGATCTACATAAACAATAATGATAATTTGGCTGATAATGGTAATGATAATGTTGATAAATTAAATCGTGAGATATGGGTTAGATTTTTCAGGGAAAAAAAAACTTGAATTAAAACCTAAGCACAGTCTGCTTTTATAATATATTTTTAGACTTGAGTTCATACTGAATAAAAAGGTTCAAGTTCGGCTCGGACTTGAGCTGAAAAGTAGTCCAAGTATAAATGTTTAAATTCGAATATAGATCTAAACCAGAACATTTTCAAAATTTTAATTTTAGATTTAAGCTTGCTTCGTTGAAAGAAAATCTTTTGGTTCCAGACCAAGTTCTATTTCATTTCACCTAGGCAGTTAGGAAAGAAATTTTTTTTCAATTACTTGTCCTTTTTATTCGTGCAAAAGAGAATTTTTATTGTTATTATGATTTTGGTTGAAGCGCAAATTTATTTTTATGCTGCACAACAGTTTGTGGTTCCTAAGGAATTTGTGGCAACGAACATGAAATTTTCAGTTAGGCAATGCATTTCTTGTTCAGAAGTTTATCTCATCAATTTGCAATGCAAGGATTACTACTATAAGGACGAAGACAAAGAAAGAGGGGAGGCAGAAGGGAATGGCATGTGGGCAAAAATGTCATAAACTCTCAGATTGCATCAAATTGTTGAAGAAATACAGCGTACTACTATTGAAAGAATTAGGATAATCGAGAGAGAGCACATTCCATATGCCCCTTGTGAGTTGTGAGGAACATCTCTCATTTCCTCCCTTTCGCCCTTTCCATCACATGATGGTCTTTGGTGGCCATGTTAGCCTATTTTAGACCACAACATCGATAAACTGATAACATTATACAACAACTATTCTAATAGTTCTTTTCTTTTTTGAAAAAATTAAGTTATATATATACTATCCAAACAACAATTTATTGTTTCAAAAATAAAATTCTACAAGCAAAACCACCAAAATAGTCTAAACAAATAACAACAAATATATTAAAACGGTAAGTAATTTCACATATAAAATAACTAGTACTCCATACTTGTTTTTGAGCGGTTCATGTGTTGCAGATTTCAACTTCCATTACTGTGAAAGGAAAGTCTATGAAAAAATTCACAGAAAACTCGACAAAAGGTCATAATTTTCTACTCTTAAGTTGACTCCAGATTAATGTATGATAATAATAATAATATTAATATATTAATAAATAATCTAATCTAAGAATAAAAAAAAAACTTAGCTTTCCAAAAAGTGGCACAATGTGCTCTTAAGCGTAAAATACACTAACTAAGATCAACCTTCTATCCCTCGTAGTACCATGTATTTTTAGAGTAGGTGCTTTCCAATGCCATTTCCCGATCCACAGATAGAATTTTCTTGAAACAATCAGCAAACTCAGTCGATGAATCCCAAACAAGAAACAAGACTTAAAACTTGCTGCAAAAGCATCAAATTTTGGGCACCATGTTTTGAACATGGAGGTAATTATTCAAGATAACGCAGGAATAGTACAAGTAGAACTATAATTCCACAAGTAGTCGTTATTCTAAAATTGGCAAGTAGACAACACGGAGAGCGTACTAAACTGTGTCTCCCAGGTAGCAGTGAGTCCTATATCTGGAAAGAAATTGAGAAATTAGCTATAATTCCAACTAGGCACAGTTTCAATGTCACAAACCAATTTAGCATAATGCAAGCTTTAGTCAACAATCTAAGCAGGAATAGATAAAACTAGACAACAACAACAACAACAACATAGCCTTATCCCACTAAGTGGGGTCGGCTACATGGATCGCACGACGCCATTGAAGAATAGATAAAACTAGATTTTAAACAAAATTAGCAGGCAGGCATGTCAAACAAACAAACAATGTGAAGCATAACTGTAACAAAACCAAGGTTCATATGAATGATGGTAATCAATGGAGTGGATAAATGACTTGAAGCAAAAACAACACTTGTCTATTTCACCACCCACATTTATGATTCTTTATCCTCTATTAATCCAACAGGTGAGAATGCTACGGCTAGAGAAAGTAAGCAGCACCAGTCGAAAGATAATCGGCTCAAACAATCAAACAATCCGATAAAAGATAAATTTCCAACATATATTTCTGCCCAGTGACACTAGTATCAGCATCGTTAAAAGGTATATTTAACATTTTACCCTGCCACATCTAATGCTTTTTACCACTTGATAAACACAAAAGTGAAAAAAAAAAAATGTCGAGCCTGACAAACAATCCGGACCAATGCAATGAATAACTACTCAAGTAACTAACCGAAATCGAATTACCGGATAGACATATCTTACAGATGGACTTACAGAGTACTACGAGTGTATTCCCCCTACTCACATGACAATCTTATGTTCTAGTGAGATAACATACTAAGCGCATCATGGAATCACGTTCTCATTATTCACTTACATAAGTCAACCACAAGAAAATGAAGGATTTAAATGCAAACTTGTTAGACAATAGCAACCAACTCTGCCCCATCTAGGAGATCCACTGGATACCCCAAATAAAGAATAACAATCAGATTCTTCTTATGCTAAATCCTGACCAAAAATTGACCTCAGCGAGTCAACTTAATACAAGGCGAAGTGTTTGCAATCTAAAGAATCTAAAACTAATTGACGTTAGCGTGTCAACATAAATCCTGTAAAAACATCAAACTTCCTCATGACTCGATAAACGCCTCCACCTGAACAGTCAGACACTTTTTCCAATTCATGAAACCCAAGACACCAATCTAAATAAAAAATTCTTGCACCTTCAAACATCCAAAGCCAAAATGCCATCAAGTATAACCATTCCTATTCTCAGTGGGCTCATCATCAGTACTACATATTTTACTTCTCATCAGCTAATACATGACAAATACAAGTACGATCCAGAACAAAAACTGGGAGAGGACGGTCATCATTTATAGTAAAAACAAGTTTGTGAGAGACGAGGTGTATCAAACAAAAAGACAGCCCCACACAGCAAAATTAGTTAGCAAACTGAGGTACAAAACATGATCCAGGACCAACACCAGGGGGAGAGAGTAGCATTTATTTACAGATAAACACCAAACAAGTCTGTGAAGAACAGCGTCCATCACACAGGCGACGATAAACAAAACACAACACTGCAAACATAGTGAGCAAATTCAGGTAAATAATTTAATTACTAAATCCTACAACCGCATACAGCTCGGACCTAAAACAGAACACCCAAACTAAGAGATAACTCGCTATTATTAAAATCCAATTCACCATCCACAGGCCAAAATATATAAGACCTAGATATCTGAGAGCTTCAGCATATTACATATCATTTAGCATCATATAATAATCAAAAAAAAAAAAAAGAGGGAGGGGGAATGTCGAAACGGAGTTATAACGAAGGAAGGAAGGCCGAAGTCCCGAACTCGAAAATCCAATCCAGCCAAGCCCCTTAAATTTTATCAATATCCTCGTCCTCAAACTCGATATAGTCGTTCCCAGTGCCATCATCCTCCTCATCCAATCCACCGCCAATACCCTCGTTGAGCCTGGTGCTATCCGGCAACTCCCCATACGCCTTCAACAGCCTAGCCTCATCGGGCATGTACTTCAGGATCACATCAGCCTTATCGTCCTGGTAGTCGCGGAGGCCGACGAGGATGATGTCGCCGGCGGCAATCCACACCTTCTTGTGCATCTTTCCACGGATGTGGCAGAGCCGCTTGGTGCCGTCGATGCACATGGCCTCGCACCGTCCGTTCCCGAGCATACGGAGCACCTGAGCGTACTCTTGCCCGTCCTCTTTGAAGACAAGCTCTCGCTTCTCATCGTCGGCCTCGTTCTTTCCCCTCTTCCTGTTCTTCCCTCCCTTTCCCTTATTCTTCGGCATAGCTTGTGCCGCAGAAAAACCCTAGATTTCGATTTCCTAAGAGAGCTCCTTCTCTATCAAAAATTCTCCGTCTCTCTTTCCGAAATAGCGAAACCCTAGGTTTTTAATGCGACCTCGATGCCTCTGTCTACAGCGTCCGAAACTGTCTATCTTTTCTGAGATTGCGTAGGGGAATCCGTGGAATAAAAATATAATGGACTCTTAATGGACGATTCTGTCCTTTTTTTGTTGCAGAATGTCGGCATTATCCCTTGGGCAAACCGTCATGGGCCCATGGACCTTTGTGTCGGTTTTTTGGGTCCAGCTACAAGTCGGTTTCTCTACTCTTCTTCACAAGTTTCGTTTTTGGTCAATAGCCAGCCTATAAGAAGGAACGCCTCCTCCTTTTCTAGTAGAGTTTCCAGTTAAACCCTAACATTTCCTTCTCACCTAAGTGCTAGCAATGGTTAACGGGTCAGACAGGTCTATCATAGGTCGATGCATTTACAAACAGTAATGAATCTATAAGATCAGGACCATCCATGGCTGTACTGCAAGTAAACAGTCCAACCTGCGATCCTAACTTTTTTTTTTAAAAAGCTCATAATGAAAGAATCACAAAGATGGAGCCATGGAGGAGGATTTTAGTCGAAGATGAAGAACCAGTCAACCAAAGAAGTCAAATCTAAAGTTGAAGGAAAGGAAAATGAGGCAGAGATTAAGAGCTCAGACGAAGACGATTAGACGAAAATGAGGCAAGACAAGACAAGATGGAGAACTCGAATCTAGGCTGGAGCTTGAGATTGAGAGTGAGGAGGTGTGATTGTGAGTCTGTGAGAGATTAAGAGTGAGGACAGAGGAGCACAATGACAAAGCAATGGTGAACCCTAATAGAGAGATGATGAGTTAATCAGTCTAATGCCCTGATCTAAATACGAGTGTGAAGAGAGATTGAGAGTGAGGAAAGCGATTGTGCGAGCACGAGATAGTGAGAGTGCGAAGAAGACTGATATGAATGTGCTGCTGTGCTACTGTCCTGGCCCCCTGCTGGTTTTGGTAATTTTAGGGGGAAAAAAGGTTTGGCCCGCAATCTTAAACGGGTTGGCCCATTTGCTCAATCCAAGATAGCCCATTTACAGGTGATCCCAGTCTAGCCCACAGGCCACAATCATTTTCCTGATACTGTTGAGCGCCCTGTTAGTGAAGGCCTCACCTCCTCCTCATGCTTTCTTCTCTTTCTCTTTTTACTATGTTGGTTTTTTCCCTCCCTTTCATGGGAGTTTTGTCTTTTCTTTTATAGAAGGCTCCTCCTCTTCCAAGGAAGGGTTTTTTTTTTCTTTTGAAGGATCTACAACAGTTAGAGCATGGCTGGGAGACGAGCGTTGCCGGTAGGAGACTTGCTAAAGCTCTTGTTTGCCAAAGCTCCAGAATCGACCCTAACACCTTTGCCAATGCAGTGGCAGCAGAGTTCAAACAGAGACCATTTTAATCCTATGTATCATTAAACATCTGTAATGGGGCTCCTTTGTTAGGTAAATAAAACGAAGGAGGGAATGTAAATTCAATTCATGTTGCCATGAGAAACAACAACTTGGCCATTGCAAAAAATAGAAGCTCATATCTTCCCAACGCTGACCTCCATCTCTGGCTGTCAACGATGCTGAAATGTCGGTCACCATCTACTAGATCCAAAGTTTTTATTTTAAAAAAAATAAAAACTAAAAGACCTGCTTCGTTTTCTCTCTAGATAAGAGTGTTGAGATGGGATATGTTGCCCCTATTTTTTAGTCTTCTAGTATTGTTGCTTAGATATAGGTATTGATTTTAGGGTATTGTCCTAAATTATGTATCTTTTATTCTATAAGTTTAGGCTTGAACTGTAATAGTTTATCATTAGATCTTGTTAAATCTTATTTATCTCTAGCTTAGTGCCTTTTTTAATGGAAATAATTTCCATTTGTCAAAAAAGAGTTTCATTTTTGGTTGAGTCCCAAAAACAAACAGACTCGGTTATTGATCCAAGTTAATCTTCGGGTCAACCGTCAAATCATCGAGTCAATTGCTGAATCAGAGAATATATATATATATATATATATATATATATATATATATATATATATATATATATATATATATGCTCATAAATAAATATCAAAATAAGTAAAAATAATAATTTATATGCAAACTTAACAGTGAAAATATCTTTAAAAATGTATTTTAAAGTAATTTTAGCACATAAATATCATATTTAATAAAACAAATAAAGAAATATAATCTATTATAATTATATTAATAAATTGTAAAAATAAAAGTAAAAGTAATTTATTTTTTAATATATGATGGTTATTTATATAACATTATAAAAAAATTTTCTAACATTGTTTAAATTTTATGAATTAAAATAATTTTAGATAATATAATAATATAATAATATAATATACATAAAATAATAATATTTTATGTTTCAAAATACAATTATTATTCCTATATGTATATTTTTTGACACACTTGTATGATAATTATAGCTTTTTATGGTTAAAATGTTATTTTTATTCTATAAATCACTGGATTCAACATTGGTTAGGCCATTTTTTCTTATATATACTTTTGGTTGAAATATGAAAAAAAAAAAAGAAAAAAAGAGAGTGAGTGACTCGAGTCGAACCAAGTCACGGTTTGGTCAAAACTCGACCGGCCAACTACATCTTGGCCAGCCAATTGTAACCCAGTTCAATAAGGCGACCCCAATTGGGTTCCAAATTGTTCTAGTACTTTAGTATTGAGAATAAGGGTGAAATAAGGGTGGCTCTTGATTGTTCTATTACTAAATGTATTGAGAATGGGAATGAAATAAGGAAGGCATTTGGAGGTGACAAGGAATCTTTTGAAACGTGTGGATTGATTGAGGTTGATATGAACCTTGATTTATGTGTGATTTGTCTGTCATTAATATGTAAATATTATATACATACACGTACAATAAGGTTATGGGCAATGGCCACCGGTACAGTGACCGACTTGGTTGATTTGGAATTTGTTATATAAATTTACTGATGGCTTGAAATTGAAATTCATTACATGTACGGATTAGTGACAGTTGAAGGGAAGTATGTCATATGCATGTGGTTGCAGGCCACAACCATGAGTACTGTAGATGACCTAAGGTGTATGGAAAGATTCATACAATAAATGGACTAATCGAACTTGTTATGTGAGAGGATGTGAAAGGTACCATGTTAATGGTGATTCTCTTTTAGGTATCATATATACATGTTTAAAAATGATATGGTAAAGGCTTTATACTCACCTATTTCTTCTGTTATCATTTCAGAGTAAACGATCGTCGTGGAGCCTCTACTTGAGGAGTAGCAAAGTCCTTGCACCAAGACCCCTTCTTGCTCTCGAGGATGGTCCTTTGTAACCTATCTTGTGAAGGTTATTATTATCTAGAGTTGCTTTGTAGCCACATAGGACACCTAAGATAATATATGTGGTTTTGTATTAAGAACAAAGCAATATTAGTTTGATTCTTTTGTAAAAGATGATGCCAAGTATGTTTGTTTAAAGATTAATGCATGCAAGTGAAACGTGATGAAAGTATGGTATGAACAATTTGAACTTGTGAAAATATTATATTAAATGATTGAAAGGGTATTTTTTTTCATCTTGCATGTATTAGATTGTTATGTAACGTATGTTATGTGGTAGCGGAAGTTTAAGTCTAGGCTTATGTAACGTGGTATTCTCCTCTTGTTGTGCAGATCACATGCCTAATTTTTGGAGCGTGACATAAAACAGGACAACATAGGTTGCTTACCTATGTCAATATTAAATGATTGAAAGGGTATTTTTTTTCATCTTTGTATGTATTAGATTGTTATGTAATGTATGTTATGTGATAGCGAAAGTTTAAGTCTCGGCTTATGTAACGTGGTATTCTCCTCTTATTGTGTCGGTCACATGCCTAATTTTTAGAGTGTGACATGAAACAGGGTAACATAGGTTGCTTACCCATGTAATGATAGTCCCCCTTTCACAAGTAATTGATGCTTATCTTTTAATAGAAACACTGATAGGAACTATACACTAGTAACAAGCAAAAAATGAAGTATTTACAAATATGAGAGCAAATGACACATGTGATTTGAACACAATCAATTAGATATACGCCACAATTATGATACAATTCCACATATTTTAACAAGAGGGAACACATGAAATTAATCCACACCTTCTGTGTCAAGTCACATGGCACACATCTCGGTGTCAATTTTTTTCTCATTTGTTTATCACCTTTCCATCCATTGCTCCACAACCACCCTTATTGCCTCAATAGTTATTGTTCAATCACAATCACAACTTTAATGCAAAAGTTCTAGACAATATCAAGTCAAGTCTGCATTTTAACCTTAATCACTTTACACAATTATATATGCAGTAGTCCAACATTAACTAAGATGATTAAACACACGCTAGTTCCTATTCCTTGTGATTCCCGGGCCGACGAGGATAGGAAGTGATCACCGGTGCAGAGAAGAACCACAGATAAGGAGTGGCTCCTAGCAGGCTACTAAGGCAAAGAGACACATGATGAACTAACTCTACATTGGAATGAGAGGTATCTTGAGACTGTACAATTAAGAAGAGCTTAAAAAATTTGATAGGTACTCCCTATACCAACAAGGTGCACTTTCTTTTTTGGGAGCTTATTTCATAAGTACTTCATAGTTAAGCGTGCTTAGCCTGTGGTAATTTTCAGATGGGTGACCTTTTGGGAAGTTTTTCCAAGAAGCATGCAAATGAGGATAAAGAATGCTGTAAAGGCCTATGTTGGCTTGTGGGGACTGGTGCGTATAATTTATAGCACATAAAATATTCCAGCAAGTATACTGGGTCGCAACAAGTAATAAAGTGATAAGTAGAGTATCGTCCCACAAAGATTGAGGTATCAAATAAAATTCAATTAGGCTAAGTGAAATGCTATTAAGACTTGTGAAGGAAATTGCAGAAATTACACAAAAAGGGGGAGTGATGATTGAAACAACGCAATATAAATAATGAAAATTTAAATAACTAAACAAAAAACAAAACAGACAAAAGATGTGCAACTGGTCACAAATTCCATGGAATTGTACATCATCATCCTTTCCTTTGAATATTCTTGGCTAATTCTATTATGTAATTTTCAATCTAAATTCTCAGAAAATCTTCTAAGACTGAATTATATTAAAATTATAGTTAGGAAGATCTTCACTAATCTATAACTCAACTACAATCCGATCAAGTTCTAATCACATCAATGCCCCGCAATCGCATATGACATGCTATCTCTTGTCCCACTCGTTACAAATACACAGCAATCGCATACATGTATAAATAACAAGCTTCATAGGACAATAAATAAAATAGAACTTTGGCCAAGAAAATACTCATTGGTCCAAATGAATTAAAGTACAATTTTCATTTCATCAAATGACCGATTACAAGAAAATAGAATTGATTTCGTTAGTCTAATCCGATTAATTCATAGACAAATTAATCTTTGAATCATTGAAGAACAATTCAATTAAATTACAATCCATTCAATGTTGGCCAATTTTCTAAAATATGATTGAATCCAAAACCTTGAAATTACAATTTAACTTAACCAAAATAATTGACTAAAATCTTAGATCAACCATTCAATTAAGTTATGAAGCTCAAGAAAATTATTCAAGCCACATAAATAAAACTATCTATATCTAGATAATCTAATTTATGGTGAAAATTACAAGGTCAAGCTTAATATCCAGCTAGATCTAGCATAGACATCAAAATCCCAAACTCATTGAAGGTTAATCAAGCATTCAAGAGGAAGAATAATCGGTAAAATCCACTCCATTAAATGAAAATGCATTAAAATTGAATATATTCAACAATAAAGCTTCATAAAACCGAACTACATCAATCCTTAAACTTAGAAATTTACATGGAAGAAAAGACGAACATGACAGAAATCTGCAAAATACAACAGAAAACTAACAAACTATGAAGGAAAATGGAAGAAAAGGGGAGAAAATAGGAGAAGGAGAGCCATTCCCAAGTGGGAAGGCTTCCTTTCCCTCAAACCAAGCTTTGGAAGTCGCCTCTGTCTGCAGCAGCCGCGGGTCTGAAGTCTGGAGTGAAGCCCTTTCTGTTCTAACCTAAAAATCGTATTTATAGTGGCTCTCTGCGGCGCCAGCGCCGGGCGCTGCGATCCCAGCGCTGGAAGGCTGGCTTAACCTAATTTTTCCTCTGTATTCCACGTCATCCTATTGACTTACTGTTCCTGGTGCCGGGCGCCAGGCTATTTTTTCCAGCATTTTTTTATTTACTCTCTATTGCTTTGTTTCTTGTTCGGTTCAAGTCCAAATGCCTCTAAACTCTGTAAAACACATAAATAAACCATTTTGGAGTAAAATTATGGAGTTAAAGCACATAAATCTATAATTAACTTTCACCCAAAATAGTTCAAAACATTATAAAACTAGAGTTTTGGCAAAAATCAAGATGCAAAAAGGGCTAGAATAGAGGCTAAAATATATGAAAAATTGCATGTTATCAGGGACAATCATTAATCTGGAAAGCAACTTGATCGTTACAATACCTCTCACACAAAATGAAAGAGATTTCCTTAGGCCGATATATAACATGACTGAATTAATAATTAGTTCAAGGACCACCTGTAGAAGTTACAGTGAGAAGGAATCTAAGGCATCCAATTGCAAGAAAATAATGTACAACATGCTTGGCTCAATAAAGTGTCTAATCTAATGGTATCCTCATATGCATGTTACATATATCCACACACACACACACACACACACACATATCGTACCAAAAACAATAGACAGATGAGGATTAAAGCGAAGGCAATACATGTTAATTAAAAAAATTTCGTTATCCTTTCATTCACCATATTCTTAGCGCACATATATAGGATATGGGCATATTCATATTTGTGACCATTATCATTTAGGTTTTAAATTCAGATCATGTGAGCCTCATAATCTAAAACAACCCACGAGTTACAAATTAAGTTCAATACTATATCATCACACTCAAGGTAGGGCATCGACCCTAATTGTCTCGCACCTAAGGAAAGACTAATAAGTCTATATTGATTTATAGGAGAAATCAAGGAATTAAGATAGAGATTATCACTAATTATTCTCACTTATGTGTTTGCAAGGGACCCATTACAAGAAGATATTCATATAACATACAAGTAGCTAGTCACAAAATAACTATGTCAACAAACAAATTCCTATACACGTGGAGAATTAAGCTTCCTAATGGGGTCAACATGTTGACTCTTTTTAAGGAACAAGTAGAAATATACTCTCATTTCGTGGGAGAATTATAATCTTTACAAGCATAGAAAATTATCTAAGTTCATGATTTGCAAGCCAACATAATTCATACAACACCAATTCATACTCTTTCAATTATTAAAATATATCATAGGCACATGCTTTCACATACATAGCAATATTTGACTAAAATTCCAACTAGGTGTTGGTAACTCAATCAAGGAGACTTACTTGTTGAGCTCTACAATTTACTTGCCAATTCGTACCCCACTTAAGCATTTTTCAGAGTGCTTTCCATAAAGTATGCAAGTAATTATTAAAACATAAATCTTAATTAGGTAGTTTTAGCTATTCACCTCGGCTTCACACTATGGAATCTTCACCTTTCGAGATTAGAAACTTGGTGAATAGATGTCCCCAAAGATCTTATATCAATATGTCATGAAAAAGAGGTAAAAGAAAGGGAAGATCTTGCAAGAATCATAGTCATGGACACTTGAGGTGCCAACCCCTAAGAGGAGAGAGTTCTCTAGTTGCCTAGCACTCAGCGCCTGGGAGCTCTCCCTCTTCGTGAATTTGACTCTTTTTCACCATATCTCACCTCATCCAACCACGCAACTCATGACTTCGAGCCATTAGGGCCCCATACTTGTCCCAATACCTATAGAAAACATTAATGAACACACCCACATCAAAATTAAGTCATATGGCATCAATTTGAACATATTATCCCAAAATTCCTAGCCTTCCACTAACTAGGGTTCATGACTGTTCCAACGTGATTCTAGCCACAATCCATCATTTTCTCACATGCTTTGGTTAGATATAATGTGAGAAAACATAAAAAGGGCTATCCCAACCTATACGTAATGAATTAATTCAAAAATCCCACATTGTCTAACCTAGGGTTGTGAAGGTGTGAAAATTGTAAAGAGTGAGGGAGAGTGTTGGTTACTCTTCCTCAATTCTTAGCTTCTTGGAGTGGAAAATGGTCATTGGAACACAAGGTCTCACCAAAGAAGGCTTGAGTAGCTGAAAGTTGTGAATGAATGGTGGAGATGGTTGAGAGAGAAAGGAAGGAGGAAGGCTTTGTGAGCTTTGGGTGAAATTGGCTAACATGAAGGGAAGGTTATATATTAGTGAGAAGTAATATTGTAATCCTAACCAGGGCTCATGCACATGTATCATACAACCCATGAAGTTCCAAAGTCATCACACTAATCACAAGCACAATAAAAATGTCGCTTTTGCATTTATCTACAAACTTTTTATTCTTTTCAATTTAGTCCCCCATACAACAGACATTACCTATACACATGATAGAGAAATACTAGCACTACATTGAAATAATGCAAAGGTATTGAGGTAGGATCCAGATCCCTTGCTCTTCGGAAGATAAGAGCAAGGTGCTCTTTCATTTAGCCACAATTTAAACCGTGGCTAAAAGTTTTAGCAACGATTTAAACCATTGCTAAAACTTTCAACAATAGTAAAAACGTTGCTAAAAAAGTTTTAACTGTGACACTTTAACCACAGTTTTTTAGCCACGATTTAAATCGTGGCTAAGTGGAAGAGCACCATGCTCTTTGGTAGGCGAAGAGCAAGGGATCCGTTTCCATTGAGGTGGATGCATTGTACTACTACCTTTTTGGTGCATCGCTATAAATCTTGAATGGAGGACCCAATAGAGAAATGGGTCATGTAGTTACTTTGTGATTGTTTAAGCATCTTCCTCTTATGTCACGTAACCTTCTTCCTCTTTCATTTAATCCCCAATTTTACCCATGTTATTTCTTTTTCTATTTTCATTTTACTTTTTCCATAGTTTTTGAGAGGAAAAAAGAGGGATAAGAGAGAGAGAGAGATGACAAAAGAAGTTTGAAGAAAACGAAGATTTATTCTTTTTCGTTCTTTCTTTCTTTTTTTATAAGTTCTAAAACAAAAAAAAAAGAAGAAAGGAGAGATAAAGTTGTAATTTTAAATATTAATCTGATGTGGCTACACACATGGACTGCTTTGTCAACTTTTTTAATCCATTACTTTAACACCGTTAGCCAAAGGAACGAAATTGAAATAAAAATAAAACATTTGGCCAAAATCAAGCCAAAAAGTTTTAGACAAAATCAAATCTCATATAAACATTAGAAACGAAAAATGAACTTTATATTATATTTTATTTGCATGAGAATTTTATAGGATATTTGTCCATAAATAAATGCCGTATGATTATTTCATTCATTATTTATTAATTAATAATATTAAATTCCAAGAGGTTTACATTTACGTAATCATATTAACAACAAAAAAAAATAACTTTTACGTGAAATTTGTGTTTATTATTACAGTTGACAATCCCTTCGAACTTTATTTAGATTAAATTTTATTAAAATATTTTGAAGGTGCTTTCCCTCGCATTCCTCAAAAGATTGGACATATATTGCTATTGTAAGTTTGGCAATGTAAGGGTATGGTTAATTTAGTATGCATTTTTGTTTCATTCGTTAGGGGAAAAAGTACATGCAGTGACATCTTTAACTTCCTAAATTTCTGTGCTCACTCATAAGTCATAAACAAGAATTGACTTCACATTCTCCGCAAGAAATTAAATTCCATATGTTCACAATTTTTCTCCTTCAGTCAAATTTGGATTACTCCATAGAAATGGCATCACAAACTGCTTAGTTAATTTTTTTTTACCTTACATATTATTATTATTATTATTATTATTATTATTATTATTATTATTATTATTATTATTATTATTCCATAAAAGCATACAAATATATAACTAAAATAAAGAATATATAACTCAGATTACTAATTTATATTAACCACTGAAATCAAAATAGAAGACCAGTACCCACGACTGAGCACGAGAATGTTTGCCAACGCCTTGTTGGTAAAATGAAAGCAGTGTAAAGCAAGACCTGTCCCTTCCTGCACCTACTCAAACACATTTACATGTTTCCTTGTGTGCCTGAGCACAATAAGATCAACAATCGAGAAAACCCTAATTATCCGTCGATCTCAAACCTTCATTAGCCTCCTAAATACACATTTCCTGGATATTTTACATTTTAAGGTTTCATCAGGTTAACATCATGTGAGGAATTGATAGCCTATAAAAGGTCAGTTACCAACTAGAATGAAAGAAGAGTTCACAGATGTTTAATAGGGGTCACTGTCTGATGGTGTGCTCGGCTCTAAGGGGTCAGTCTGATGGTGAGCTCGGCTCTAAGATGGAGGACACCGTTGATGAAGTAGAGACTGTCCTCGGCCATGAAAGAGGTCCATGGAATGGCGAACAAGTTTCTATACCCCACGGCCTTTCCCCCAGTGAATGTGTAATTGCCTTTGTACTTGCTTACAAACTCCTCAGTTGGCCTTGACCTTGCAGCAAATTCATAGTCGACCGTGAAGCTTACTGAACCCTTCTCCTGCATTCCTAAGAAAAGTCCGAAACAATGGAAAGAGCTCTGTTGGTCCATGTTGCAATGCGCTGAGAGGAAAAATCCTTGTCCGCCTAAATGGAATGCCTGAGAATAAACCCGGCCAGAAGGGAACAAATTGGCACACTCCTCCCGCTTCAGATCCAGGTAAACCACACACTGCTGCCGTGGAAGTTCGAATTCCACCACCTTAACTGGGCGATACTTGTATGCTCGCTCTGCAAAACGACGATACAAGGAAGCAGACTCTTCAGCAGCTAGTGACCGCTGGCGGTGTGGAGCCTCAGCCTTGAAAAAGAGGGCCTCAAGCACAAGTTTGGATGCAACTTCATGGTCAAAGTCACTACAGGTTAAGACCTTCTTAAGCTTTCGACATGTCATGTAAGGGAAACGAATTAATCGTGCAAGCCGTGCACCCAGGACTTCTCGCCTCTCCTCCAGCTTGGGGTACTGCACTCTAGCCCACTTCAACACAAAATCATACACAGCATCCTCTGATGCAACCTGGAGATCATCACTAGACAATATTGCCTCTACTCCAGCTAGGGGCAAGGCCATAACCTCTTCCTGGAACCTAGTCACACGCATAACTGGTTAGCAATCAAGAGCCAAAACTACATGAAAAGAATGAAGAATGCTGAGAGAAAACAGTTGTTTTCCCCAAAAAAAAAAAAACTGTGAGGCAAGGAATAGGAGCAGTGAGACATGAGAAAGGAATATTAGGTAGGAACATGGAGTGATATATTAAGGCGGATTATTGAATCCCGTGATTGTCAGTAATTTATGATTATGAAATTATCAAGAATTGCCTTTCAAAGATTGCATTGTACTTTCATATTCAGGGCTCAAAATTTAGCATTAAGATTATATTTGTGTTTCATTCTCCTATTTCTCTCTCTAAATCCTCCCTTGAATTGTTATCTCCCCCTAAAATCCCTCTTTCTACTATTTGCTGGATCTACACCATAAACCATCAGAACCAAAACCTTATAGATCAATGATCTCTTTTAAGCAAGGATGCAACTAAGGTATCAAGAGCACCAACCTTTCTAAAATAAACCATTCTAATGCTCCATTTTTTAAAGCTCACTGCTTCATGCAATATGAATATAACATTATATATGCTGTGTTCTAAACCTTCTGAACTACAAAAATCATGCAAGCATGATGTGTACGAAGAAATTATTTAAATTTTTCTACCCAATGAATAACAGTAGACTTTTCCTTGTAGGATGTCATAATATAAAAGGCTATTAAAGAGGTTTATAACATATTAACTGAAGATAGCAGACATCCACCTCAAATGAGAAGACAGAAAAGTAAATATGAGTCATATTCTTCCAATACACCTTACCGAAGTTTCTCTTCAAACAGTAATTAAAGGAGAGAATGTGTTCAAATAATATATGAGAGTGATATGGTTCACTTCAAATGTTAATATCACCAAACCCCAAGGAACAAAGATGAAGGAAAAAGAGGAGGAAGTTAATTCCCCAGTAAATAAAAGAAAAACATCAGACAAAATATTTTGAATGCCTGAAGCTTAGGCCATATAAATTTAAGTTACACGAGAAAATTACTTGTTTATATCCTTGTATCGAGTAGCAAGATACTGCTTTGCTGCATCAGTCAATGGTTGGACTGCCTCAGCCATCAAGACGCTGGAAGGAAGCTCCAGGTAAAGCAATGCAGAATCAGGTGTCATTGGCATATTCCGCAATAATCGGCTACAGTATCTCATGCATGAAGCAACTTCAAATTTGTCTGCAGCCATCAAGACATCCAGCAAAGCAGCTGGGGTAGTAGTGCTCAAGGTATTACTGTACATAAAATTCAGAAGCTCCATGAGAGCAGCTTCCTCTGTAACATACAAAAGAAGCATGTCATTTGTAAGGCAACTATTTGAGAAAATTCTTCATGTTCAAGTTGTCAAAAAATCCAAATGCTTTTCTATAATGTTTATACCAGAGGCATTAATTCTCAGTGTCACATGTCTCTGCTCAGACTCCCTCATCCCATTTGAGAAAAGCTAGAAATAGTAATTAAACACAACTTAGCGAATATATCTGTGGCAAAAGAATTCAAATCTGACACACGAAGAAGAGGAATCTACCTTATAGAAGAAAGGACTTTTAGCAGCCAAAATAGGAGAACTGATATGTAATGTTTTAACTCTCACAACCGTTGAACAATCCATGCTCCAGCTTGAATCATTGCTATTTGCAGCTTCATCACCTGTGAGAATAATAGCCAAATAGGAAGAATAAGTTTGGACCATATTGAAAAACCTATAATGCAAGTGCTATAGAGTTTTATAGGATAAAGCATACTCCTAAAAGTCTGGTAGTTTATCATATGCTTTAATGTATCTATCAGCATTTTTAGGAACAATATATAAATAGGATATAGGAGGCTGCCATCAGAGTGCTGACCTTTCTGTTCACCAAGTCTCCCTTTTAACCATAAAATTCAACAGAGCAATACCAATAAATTCAGACTAAGGAAATAGATATTCATTTCCTTGATGTGAGCATAAGGAAAATGTTCATGTTGTAATTATATCTTTCAATGTCAAATAAGTAATTCTTTTATTAATTCATTTTTTACACATCAGTATGTTATCGTCCCTGTTATATCCTAGTCTAAATAATGGCAAATTATCAAGATTCAAGCATTTAATTGAGCAAATGAAGAAAGACAATTATTAAACCCTCACAACAAGACGGACTTGTTTAACATGAAGGATAGAGACAAAGGGAAAAATAACAAACACAGCATCTTTTGAAGGAAACAATATAACTGGGAAACAAAGTTTATAAATTATTAATTGATTCAAAACCTGAAGGGGATTCTTCAACCATAGCAACTGCCTCTTCATCTTGATTTTCACAGGCAACACAATCATCAATGTCAGGCTGGTTCCCATTCAAAATTTGCTCATCAGGCAACAAAGTAAGATCCACTGCTACAAGCAAGAGAGAAACATTAAGTATTGCATGAGAAAAGATGGGAGCCTACTTAGATATTATTCAAGATGCCCAAATAAGGACTTTTAAGGTAAACATCCATGAACGGAATGATGGAATCAATCTTTAGAGTGATTTTAGCTCCTATTATAACAATGCGTAATCAATTCAATCTATATAAGATTATGCTGCTTATGTGTTTAGCTTTGTGAACTTTACTCCTTAGTATCTCAGTCTAACTGTGAGCTAAATTCTTTAAAACAAATTAGCAAAATCCAAGTATAATTATGCCCATAGCTCTATCTGAAACAACAACAAAAACATGTAGAAGATCGAATGAGCTTTTGGCTGTAAAATTTTTAGCACCTGATTTCTCAGGAATCAACAAAGTAAGAAAATACCCATGACAAATTATAGCGCCCTCCACGGAACCAACTCAATCAGTTTCATATTTGGTTGCATTACACGTTAAATGAAAGCAATTGGCTTCTTAGGTCTTCCGGGAACACTGGAACGGGGAGTTCACCAGATTGCTTTTTCCCCCCTCAATTTCAGCTCACTTTTTCTTTTTACTTTTCTATTTAAGATAGCAGGGACCTCTTAAATCCCATTATCATTCCTGCTTTACAGAATCACCTAATTTTACAATAAGCCTGAACCATAGAGGATCGAATGAGCTCTTGGCTGTAAAACAATAAACAAAAAATTCAACAACAAAACTTCACAATTCAATTCCATACCATCCTACCTCACAATCTTCGGTAGTGCCCTTGATCAAAACCAACTAACCTTTCAACTAAATAAAAACAGACCAGTTTCTCTCTGTTTCTCATCAACGTATGAATTTACCAAAAACACAAAAGTCACCTCCTTTTGGGTTTTGATCATCTAAAATTTCACAGAAAATGACACAAATAGCCAGAGAGATAAAGACAGAGAGGGATACCGTTTTCCTTCTTGATATCCTCCCGCCTTCTCTTCCGATGGCGAGCCCAGTCGGCGATGCTGGAGCAGCCTTCGGAATCGGGCCGAGCCTCAACCGGGTCACCCATGATCTCGATCCTGAGAATCCTATCGGAGAAATTACTGTCGTTGAAAGCGAACCCAAAATCGGAATCGGAGGCCGAAGCACCGCTAGAGTAATCGGAGTCCATGACCGTTGCAGGTTCAAACAGATCCGTATTGAAATCTCTCATCCTCCAAACAAAAAGCCACAAAAACGCTCCAAGCAAAATTCAAGGCTCGCGCAGAAAACCAGCAAAGAAAAAGAAGAACGAGAGTGGCGAGGATAGAGAATATGCTACGCGAGCCCCACAGGTGGGCCCAGAGGCAGAGGATGGAGGAGGAAGAAGAAAACGGTTCTCTTCGAATGCGAAAATGAGAAGACAGTGGTGGCGAGGGCGTGAGAGAAGAAATAAATACGAGGGACGAAGGCCATAACTCCTTCTGGTTTTGCGTGTCTTTTTGATTTGGTTTCTTCGTTTTGTTTGTTACCATATCTGTTAGTTCATGCCAACCAAACCAAATTGCATTTTCTTATTTTTATTTTTATTTTTATGTTATTTTGGGTTGAACTTTTATTTGCTTCTTTTGAAAATTAAAATTTTGTATGTATTATTATAGTTGTGGGCAATAATTTATTAGAGTAAATCATCTTTATTATTAATTTCTTTTTTTAAAAAATGCATAACCTCCACTGTTGACCTTTTATGATTATGAATTACTACAAAATTTGAAAATAGAGATCCTCTTCTTAACTTATTTCTTTTTTATCTGTTTATAATCGTTAGATGATTATAAATCTCACTTATTTGTATGGGACTCATAATTATCCAATGGCTATAAACAGTTAAGAACTTTCCTTAGCCCATAAGTTAAGGAGAAGATCTTCATCCCAAATCTCATGTTTCGTATCATGGTTAATTTAACAAATAAATTGCAAGGAATTTTTTTGTTAAAAATTTGTACCAAAATATAAATAAATAAATTATAATAATAAGGATAAATTACATTAATCTTTCATGAGATTTGGTTAAATTACATTTGGTATATTTTTTTTTATAACAAGGGATTTGAACTTGGGCTCTAACCTTTCAATATCCAACTACGTATCATTTGAATTACAAACTTAGTGGTTACACTTAGTATTTTTTTAGTTTCAAATATTACTTTCAGCTCTCAACAATTTTTTCTTTGGTTGGAATCACCAATATTTGAAAATTTATCGGGTTTTAACTAATCTAATTTGAATCAGATTAAACTAAAAGGAAAAAAGTTCTCCAAGCACTTCTTTTTTTATTTTTTTTCTATTCACAAAATTTGAATTCAAAAATGTGTTTAAAGAGAATAAGCGTTGAATCACTTGAACCAAAGGTTGGTTCTTTGATATTTCAATATATGTTGCAAAAACTCAAATCAATTAATTTTCTATATAAAATGATATTGTAATTTTTATTTTTACCAAGACAATAAAAGCAGTTAAATTAATGTTGACATCCAATATGAAATTCTAGATTTATTTTTAATATAATAGTAAAAATTGTTTTTTGATCAAATTTCAAGAAAGGTTAGTATAATTTACCCTTATTTGTTTATTTACTAAGCTAATCATGATGTGTGAGAGAGAAGCATGAGACTTGGTGCTAACCAAAATGGAGAAAACTTATATAAATTTTTTTATATTTTTTCTTTCAAGTTATTCAATAAAAATTGAATATTTGTATAAATTTCTTGAACAATCAATCATATAATAATAAATTGTAAAAAGGTATAAAGTTTTTTTTAAAAAAAAATTATATACATTTGTCAATTTTGATTGGAGGACTATATTTTTGTTATGTTCTAATTGAAGAATTTGTCAGTAAATATATATATATAAAAAAACTGCACATAAATAGGAGAGGCAAACAGTAGAGGTTATGCATTTGTTTTTTGAAAAAAAAAATAAAGATGGTTTACTATAATATTACTGATCAGGACTATAATAATATACGAGATTTCAAAATAAGCAAATAAAAGCTCAACCCAAAAATATTTGTAACTCTTAAACAAAAAAGAATATTCAGTTACCTCTTAAAAACGAAATTTTTCTAGAAGAGTTTATCAAAGACAGGATTATTAGTGAAAGGAGATTTCAAATCCAAAAAATGCAAAATCTTAGTTCATACAATTTTAACCAATTTCTGTTTTTTCAACCAACAGAATGAATTTGAATTGATATTTTTTAAAAAGTTTTACGGTTAGATTTACATAATTAATAGCTCATACATTAATTGCTTCAACGTAAGAATCAAGATGAGTGAGCTGCATTCCGATTTCTTTTGACTAGAATATCAAGAGTTTTCAATTGTTGACAAGGTAATTAGTAAATATGTGGTGATCTTAATTAGATTATGTTTTTCTTTATCTAGTGTGTATACATATAAGGAAGTCATGTTGAATTTTAATTTAAATATAAATACATATCCTATTTGGATTAGTATTAATCAATTATTAAAATATTAAAGTATCATTAATATATCAACTATATTATTTATATTTTATAATATAGTCTTTAATATATTTAATGAAAATTATAATTGGGCTCTTCTGTTGTGAGCGGCCCGTGATGGATTAGGCTATTCATATGATAGTCTGTTGAGAAGTTTCTGCTCTCATCTGATAATAAATAAATTGACTCCTAATTAATCAGTTTAACCTAGATAGAAAACTTATCAAATAGAGAGTAGTACCACTCTCACAAAATTTTCTCTACTCTGATGTTCGAGATGGATTCTGCAATGATGCCAGGTACATATTCTCAATTCACCTCTCTTTTAAATTCACTATTTAATATGCTGTAATTTGTATCTACACCGATCTAAGCTAGTAAATTAGATCGCCTAAATCCTTCAATTGGTATCAGAGCCTATTTCTAGATACATATTATGGCTATTAATCATTTTCTTTTCAATAATTAAATCTGATTATTCTGATTATTACACA
This sequence comes from Biancaea sappan, assembly GCA_037074585.1. NCBI lineage: Eukaryota > Viridiplantae > Streptophyta > Magnoliopsida > Fabales > Fabaceae > Biancaea > Biancaea sappan. The sequence continues at coordinate 37,396,201 of CM073499.1, forward strand.
ATTAAATTTAAATTTCGCAACCTATGAACCCTAACTTCACAAATAATTCGTTTACCCTATTTTGTTCTATTAATCTTAAAATTGATTTAGGGTTTCTCTTCAACACATTCATGCGAATCACATATTCAAAATTTAGAGAGTTTCATTGGGTATTTGTGAGATTTAAAGTTTTCTTTTAAAACTTTTTTCGGTTAAAATTTGATTCCGATTAATTAACAAATGTTTTCCAAAATTGATTTGGGGGTTCTCTTTTATGTTGTTATGCGAATCACATATCCAAAAAATATATTTTTTTCATCGAGGGTTTTGGGGGATCGAAGTTTTTTTTTAAAATGGTTTTTCTCCCTATTTTTCGAACTTGCTTTCTCCAAACCCATCCACTAATCTTCAAAATTTAATGAGGGCTTCTCTTCTTCGTGTCTACACAAATAAAACTCCTCAAATTTTACAGCATTCCGTTGCCGAAATAGGGAGAACCAATCGGGTTGAACTCGCGGGTTGCGCGACCCAGATTGCAGTCCATCGAGTAAGGAAGAAAGGGCTTCCTGGCGAAGCCCACTTACTGGCCCAGGCGCGTGTGGGCGAATGGGCCCACTTCCAGGGCCCTAAATTTTTATTTTTTATCCAAAATTAAATATTTAATATTTATGTTATTTTGGTATTTTTTTGAAAATTTTTGGAGACTCCTAAATATTTTATTTCATTTAATCCGAGATTGTTTTGTTGTTTTAATTATTGTACTCTCGGATTTTGGGACTGAAATTTTTTTGATAGTTCCTTACTCTATTAGTCATATCTAGGTATGTTATACTCTCCCCATTGATATATCCTAGTGATGGAATTAATTTCAGTCCATATATAAATTAATTTTTTTTAATTAGTCATTATATAAATTTATTATATTCTATTGAATATAATTGTTTTTGTTTTTGTATAACTGTGAACTCACCTATCGTGGGTACAGTTAAGCAAAATCTTCAAGTTAAATGATTAAAATTTTGTTTATTTTATTTTATTTTAATCATTACTATTATTCTAATTCATTGCATTAATAATAATTACACTCTATCGATGTATTGTTATTAATGTAATTTCTTATACAATGTCATGTTAATTTATACTTATATCAATTATTTTTTGAATACCCTATCGGTATTAAAAATTTGTTTGATGATATGAGATTTAAGCATTGTATTATTATATTTCTTATTTATTATGGTTCGGGACTAGATGAATAAGAAATTTTCTTTTAAAGGCTTAGTTGGCTGTGCATATGGAAACATTTAATTCTCTGATAGCATAATGACATTATGCATATTAAATGTTTTCTTTTGTTATTTTAATACCAGCCTCCTTACCTATGCAATTTACTTCTGTCAAGACTCTAAATGGGACTAATTTTGAGGACTGAAAAGAATCTCTAGATCTCTATTTAGCTATCACTAATATGGACTTGGCTTTGAGAGAAGAAGAGCCTCCAGCTCTTATTGCTGAGTCCACTGTTGCTAAAAAGGCTTCTCATGAAAAATGAGAGCACTCAAACAGGGTGTGTCTCATGGTGATGAAATACACTATGGAGAAGTCTATTAGACAGAGTATTCTAGAGAGCAAAAATGCTAAGGATTTTCTGAAGTTCGTTGGTGAGAAATTCACTACTTTTGATAAAGTTCAGAAGGGCCAGTATCTCTCTTTGATTAAAAAGACTAAATATGATGGTGTTAGTGGAGTTCGTGAGTACATCATGAAATTAGTCCACTATTTTAATAAGTTGAAGCCCCTCAAGGTTGACCTTGGTGAGAGTTATCTAATCTGGCAAGTTTTGGAGTCACTCCCTTCTCAGTTTGATGTTTTGAAGACCTCTTATAACACTCAGAAAACTAAATGGACAATTGATGAAATGATTGCTATTGTCTCTCAAGAAGAGGATTCGATAAAGAAAGGGAAAGCACACAGTGTTCAGTTTGCTACTTATTCTTCTGGTGCTAAAATTGAGAAAAGGAAAGGGCATAAAGGCAAGTTTCAACATGATAAGAAGAAAGGAAGGAAAATTTCTCAACACTTAGAGCCTAAGAAGAATTTTTTCAAGGGAAACTGCAAGTATTGCAAGAATAATGGCCATAAAGTAGATAATTGTTACACTCTTAAGAGGAACTTGAGAAGCAAGGCACACTTCTAGCTTTAGCTCGTTATGAGTTAAATATGATTGATGTTGCTCCCAATACTTGGTGGTTTGACTCAGGTGCAACCATTCATGTTGTGAATTCTTTACAGGGGTTCACAAGCCTGAGGAAACTAAGTGATGCTAAATCCAATATCATTGTGGGAGATGAAGCTAGAGTATCCGTGGAAGAAATGGGAGTAGTTACATTGCTTTTACCTTCTGGACATATTTTATTGTTAAAAGATGTTGTTTAAGTACTTTCTATGAGAAGGAATTTGATTTCAATTTCAACTTTGGATAGATATGGCTACACTTTTGAATTCAGTAACGGAAAAGTTATTGTTCGTTTTAATTCTGTTACTGTTGATTCAGGAGTTTTATGTGATGGGCTTTACATGTTAAATTTGAATGATATGTTTATTAACTCTATTATTGGAAATAAGCGTAATAGGACTGATGAAAGTTCTTCTATGCTATAGTATAGATGCTTGGGGCACATTTCTAGGCCCCAGATTGAAAGACTGATTAAGGAAAGTATCCTTCATGATCTTAACTTATTTGATTTTGACACTTGCGTCGATTGTATTAAAGGCAAGCTCACTGCCAAAACTAGGAAGAAAGGAGCAAACAGGTGTGATGATGTGTTGCAATTGATTCACACGGATATGTGTGGACCTATTACACCCACTACTTTGGGTGGATATAGGTATTTTATTACCTTCATAGATGACTTCTCGAGATTTGATTGGATAGATCTTCTCCACGAAAAATTCGGTTCCTTGGATGCCTTCAGATCCTTGAAGGCTACTATTGAATTAAAGACAGGAAAGAAGATTAAATGTGTAAGGTCTGACAGAGGAGGTGAATATTATGGCATATACAATGAGACTGGGAGAAATAAGGACCGTTGGCCAAATTTCTCTATGAATATGGAATTGAAGCTCAATACACTATGCCTGGTACTCCTGAGCAGAATGGAGTTGGAGAGAGACGTAATCGCATACTCATAGATATGGTAAGATGCATGATGGGTCATTCATTGTTACTAGTTTTTCTTTGGGGAGATGCCTTAAAAACCGCCGTGTACATTCTTAATCAAGTATCTAGGAAATATGTACCAAAAACTCCCTATGAACTGATGAGTGGAAGGAAGCCGAGTTTGAAACACTTTCATGTGTAGGGTTGTAAAGTAGAGGTTAGACCATATGATCCTCAACTGAAGAAACTTGATCTTAAAACTGTCAGTGATTTCTTCATCGGCTACTGCGTGGGCTCTAGGGGTTGCAGATTCTATTGTCCTTCTCATTCTATACGAGTTATCGAGTCTGACAGAGTAATATTCTTTGAGGATGATTTAGATAGTGGGAGTCATACACTACAACCAATCACTCTCAAAGAAGATCGGACTGCAGTTCCTGTATTGCTTGTTTTACTTCCTATAGATATTGTGGTTCCAGTCGCTCATAATGATGATCAGACACTTCAAGGAGGAGATGATATAGTGACACCACAAGTTAATGAACAGGAAACTGACGACACTGTTGAAACAGGTTTAATGGCACCACTAGATGTATTGGCACCACCAAATGACATTGTTGAAGTACCTTTATTGAGATAATCTCAGAGAGTACGCAAGTCTTCTATATCAGTTGATTATGTAGTGTATCTTCAGGAGCATGAGTTTGATCTCTATGATAATGATGATCCTATCACTTTCCAGGAGGCTATCTCTAGCTCTCATGCTTTTGATTGGCTAAATACCATGCATGATGAATTAGCTTCCATGTCTCATAATGGTGTTTGGGATCTTGTAGAATTGCCAGTTGGTTGCAAACCAATTAGATGCAAATGAGTCTTTAAGACCAAGCATAGTCCAGATGGTAAAGTTGAGAGGTATAAAGCTAGACTAGTAGCGAAAGGCTATAATCAAAAGGAAGGCATCGATTATAAGGAGACCTTCTCACCATTTTCTACAAAAGATCCATTTCAAGTTGTTATGGTTTTTGTAGCTCACTTTAATTTAGAACTTTACCAGATGGATGTGAAGACAAACTTTTTGAATGGAGATTTAGTCGAGGATGTCTACATAGTTCAGGCTGATGGTTTCATTGAAACAGGTAAGGAGCATTTGGTTTGCAAACTTAAAAAGTCCATTTATGGACTAAAACAGGCATCCAGGCAATGGTATTTGAAATTTAATCAGGTTGTCACTTCTTTTGGCTTCAAGAAAAATGCTTTAGATCAGTGCATTTACTTGAAGAGTAGTGGGAGAAATTTTATAATTCTTATCTTATATGTCGACGATGTTCTTCTTGCTAGTAGTTGTGTTAACCTTTTGACTGGGACAAAATTGATGTTAAATAGCCACTTTGATATGAAAGACCTTGGTGATGCTTCAATTGTTCTAGGCATCCAAATTTACCGTGATAGGTCACGTGGCATTCTTGGATTATCTCAGAGAGGATATAATGAAAAGATTCTCAAGCAGCTTAACATGCATTCTTGCTCTCCATATGATGCACCTGTTTAGAAAGGTGACAAACTATCAAAATCTCTATGTCCTCAAAATGATTCAGAGATAGTTGAAATGAGAAAGGTCCTATATGCTTCCGCTGTTGGCAGTTTAATGTATACTCAAGTTTGTACTCGTCCCGATATCGCTTTTGCTGTTAATGCTTTAGGGAGATACTTGAGCAACTGAGGTTTGGGTCATTGGAAAATCGTGAACAAGGTCATGAGATATTTATAGGGAACCAAGGATTATATGTTGACCTATAAGAAGTCTGATCAACTCAGGTCATTGGTTATTCTAATTCTGATTTTGCAGGTTGTCCTGTGACCGAAAGTCGACTTCCGGCTTTATTTTTATGATGGCAGAAGGAGCTATCTCTTGGAAGAGTGTTAAACAGACTCTCATAGCTACTTCTACCTTGGAGGCAGAGTATGTCGCTTGCTATGAGGCTACTTCTCAAACTGTAATACCCGTTAATTTCAGAATATAATTCGCTTAAGAGTATTTTAGAATTTTACAACGTTACTTTAGTTATTTATTTTGGTCATATTTAATTTTCATATTTAATTGTTCTCTTTGAATATTATTTATGAAAATTGAGTTAAATGACTGGACTAAATATTTGCACAATGTGGGATATATTCTAAGAATGGTGAAATTCATGGAAAAGTGGTTTCAGAATGGTCAATTAGTCCATTTATTGTAAATTGACTGGATGGGTTTGGATGTTGGATTATGGATACCCATGAGTTATTGAATAACCCATTAGAAATATTTAATATAAAGTTTCAATAGTACCCCCCTTATTTTTTTCTCACGATCGAAGCAGCTGAAGTGAATAGTAAATTCACTTTCTCTCATTTCTTCACCCTCTTCTCAAATCCTTTTCTTGATCTTCAGAATTTCGATTATCTGTTCAGTTCAAAAGCTTTGTAAGGATTAAAAGTAAGCTTTAATCTCATTATTTTCCTTAAATTTCAGTTTATGTAGAAGATCAGAAGAGGTTTTGTTCTTGAAGATTTTGATGATAATTCATGAATCTTAGTAGTTTTAGAAGTTATATTTGAGTTATAATCGGTTAAAAGAGTTGAAATTCTGGTTTTGAAACAAGAAAGGAAAGGATGAATTTTTGAAAGATTTTTCTGCAAAAATTCGAGTTACTGTAGCGACCAGAGATTTCGGAAAAATTCTGGAAAATTTTCTTCGAGTTACTGTAGCAGTACTGTAGTGTCGGCAGTCAACGGTACTGTAGCAAACTGTTACTGTAGCAAACCGTACTGTATCAAACTGTCACTGTAGCAATCAGAAAATTTTGCGTATTTTCGTGATTTTGTTTCCTTTCTTATGTTTCCTTGTAATATATTTTACTAGGAAATTTTCCTACACAAATTCTAGTGTGAAACAAGGTAAACTTGGACAAACATCAAGGTGAGTGAATAACCTTGCTCAGCTAATTTGATATTACTAGTCAAAGTACAATATAAGTCCCATTTACAATATTATTTGGATAATAAGCAATTAATTTTTCATATGGGAGTATATGATGATCAGTAGAAATAAGAGTATGTAGAAATTATTTATTTCATGACAATTGTACTATGTGATGAATTCTCACTATTTTATTAATGAGTAAAGATCTACGGGATCTAATACACGAGTGTGAAAGGGTTAAAGTCTCATACTACTCGGTGTATATCTAAGAAATCTTATACACGAGTTTGAAAGGGTTAAAGTCCCATACTACTCAGTGCATATCTATGAAACCTATACACGAGTTGAAAGGGTTAAAGTCCCATACTACTCGGTGTATACCTATGAGATCTTATTCACGAGTTTAAAAGGGTTAGAGTCCCATACTACTCGGTGTATATCTATGAAATCTTATTCATGAGTTTGAAAGGGTTAGAGTCCCATACTACTCGATGTATAAGACAATTAATTATATGAGTAAATGTGGTATTTGTACTTTTGATATTTTATATAGTACAGTTATTTACTTACTGAGTTTTTAAATAAACTCATACTCCCTATGATTATTTTTTTCAGATACAGAAAACAAAGAACAAGAGTATCCGTTTGAAGAATAGAAACCCATTGGAATTATCCTCTATTTCTGCCTGGTGGGATACCAGTGCTTATTAATGTGGATAATAGGAACGCTCTGTACTTTCTATAGGTCTCCTAGGCTTGCGATGAGATAGAAATATCAGACTATGTATGTCTATATTTGCTTATCAGATGAATATAATTCTGTAGTGTGTAATGAATGATTAAGGTTGAATGTAAAACCTTACATAATATATGTAAATAACGTATGTTTGAGAATTTTATCAAATAAGTAGTATCTTTTCACATGCTCAATTTTGGGATGTGACACAAACCATGTGGTTGAAAAACTTAATCTCTGACTTTCACATTGTTGAAAGTATTTCTAGGCCACTTGTGATATATTGTGATAACACTGATACTGTTCATTTCTCTCAAAATAACAGAAGCTCTTCTCGATCAAAGTACTTTGATATTAAATATTTGTTTGTTAGAGAGAAAATTTTGAGTTTCAGACTCTTATTGAGCATCTCGCTACAGAGAACATGTTAGCAGATCCACTAACTAAAGGCTTAACTGTTAGAGCTTTTCAGAATCATGTAGCTCATATGGGTTTAGTTAAGTCTTTTGATGTTTTGAGTTAGTGGGAGTTTGAAATTTTGCATTTACTTAATTGTTATTCTTATGAGATATGTTTAAGATGACGTCACTTTTGTTATTATATCTCTTGTAGCATTTTTAGATGCTTGGACTATTCTTGGATTGCATATTTCTCTTAATTAATTATGCTTATCCATATTCATTATTCTTTATATGAAATATGAGCTTTTAACATGTATAATCTACTTCCTTATAGGATACTATTTCTACATCATTAAAGCTTATGTTTCTTGACATGTGCTATAACTATAGTTAGTATTTTAGTCTTAATAATTGTTGCATTTTAATAATTGACTATTGCTATCCAAGTGGGAGAATTGTTGAATTTTAATTTAAATATATATACATATCCTATTTGGATTAGCATTAATCAATTATTAAAATATTAAAGTATCATTAATATATCAACTATATTATTTATATTTTATAATATAATCTTTAATACATTTAATGAATATTATAATTGGGCTTTTTTGTTGTGAGTAGCCCGTGATGGGTTGGGCTATTCATATGGTAATCTGTTGAGAAGTTCCTACCTCATCTAATAATAAATAAACTAACTCCCTATTAATCAGTTTAACTTAAATAGAAAACTTATCAGATAGAGAGTAGTACTACTCTTACAAATTTTTTCCTACTCTGATGTTCGATATGAATTCTGTAATGATGCCAGGTACATATTCTCAATTCACTTCTCTTTTAAATTTACTATTTAATATGTTGTAATTTGTATCTATACCATTCTAGGCTAATAAGTTAGATCGCCTAAATCCTTCAAGTTATGGAATCAAAATATCACTATGAGTTTTTTGCTCACTTTAGCCACCTAAGCAAAAATTCTTATGTTTTTTGTTATTTATTTGCCAATAAGTTCCTATAAATACAATGTTGGGTTACAAATTTCTGTAAGTTATGATTCTTTTGTTGTTTGTTACTATTGATCCAAATTCATATGTGAACAAACATAAATAGGGTAGAGTGAACTCCCCTTATTTCTTAAAATGGCAAAAGCACAATTTTTATCTCTAAACTTTGACCTAAATCTTAAATTTGTTTCAAAATTTTATTTTGTGTTAATTTTGTTTTATTTTTTTTAATTAGTTTTAATGTTGTTTTTAAACCCAATCACCTCGAATTGTTTATGGCAGATGTAATGTAGCCACTTTTATCATATATGTAAGTATCAACTTATCTAGTTAGGCATGGTCATATCAAATATACATTTAAAATGAAAAAATTACCCTTATTCTCTTCATTTTTAATTGTCAGTGTGCTCTTCACTTGAGGGGTAATTTTATTAATTTAAGTATACATATGCTGTGGGCGTACTTAGCTAAACGAGCTGACACTAATATATGTGAGTATATGTGAGTATCAACTTATCTAGTTAGGCATGGTCAGGTCAAATATACATTTAAAATGAAAAAATTACCCTTATTCTCTTCATTTTTAATTGTCGATGTGCTCTTCACTTAAGGGGTAATTTTGTCATTTTAAGTGTATATATGCTGTGGGCATACTTAGCTAAACGAGTTGACACTAATACATGGAATAAATGGAGTCATATTACCATTTATTGTTAACAGTAATTAAAAAGATGTGTAACAAAATTGACACACACACAAATTTTGAATGTAATTGAAACTTTGGTGAAAGTTTAAGAACGAAGATGATATTTTTGCCTCTTTAAAATACAAGCTCCACGTACAATTCTTTTTTCCTTTTTTTAAAGACAAATTTGGGACCTTTGGTCATTAGTCTTTATTCTATATGTACTTACATAAAACAGAATATAAATTATAGTTAAGAAATTAAAATGTAAGAAAAAATTACATAACATTTCTAACTATCTTTTATTATTTTAAAGATATTATAAAAAATTCAAATTCATTTTTTATCTTCAAAAAATTTATTTAAAAGTAAATTAAAGTAAAATTGGCGACACTAAAATACATGTTAAACCACTAGCGTGTGATTGGTAAAAACAACCACTAGCGTGTGTGTATTAAAATTCTTTGTTGTATGGTATGGATATTTTCAAATCAATTTGTATGCATCTGAAATTATATCTCTCTTCGAATAATTTATCTTAAGATGCATCATTCACATAACCCTAACTCATTTAGGAAAATAAACTTTTCTACGTACCAATTTATTTAGATAAATAAACTTTTCTATGTAACAATTTCAATATGCAAATTCAAGTCGTTAAAAAAAAAAGATAAACCTTTTTAATTTTTAGTCCTATCCCTCATAGAATCTATATGAATCCATCAAATCCTCTCCTATTGCTACATGGACAGTCTCGTTTTACAAATTTGGATTGTCGAATATTATAATTAACGATCAACAATCTTTTCAAACCTTTTTTTTTAATGCATTTTAATTCTGGACTTTTGATTCTTGAAGATCAATAATTCAAATAGAATATAACTCAAAATCCTTGATCTTGGTCGACAGTGGCGGAGCCACGTCCAGCTGAGGGGCGCACATCTTGAATTTTTGGCAAAAATTATAGTTTTAGGTATAATATTTTGAAATTTTTATATTTTGGTCTTAAATTTTAAAATTCTTTCACTTTGGCCCCTGAATTTTTGGCTAAAATTATAGTTTTATGTAAAATATTTTGAAAATTTTTATTTTGACCCTAAATTTTAAACTTTCTTTTCACTTTGGCCTCTAAATTTTTGGCTAAAATTACAGTTTTAAGTATAATATTTTGAAAATTTATATTTTAGCCCTAAATTTTAAACTTCCTTTCATGTTATCCCCAAATTTTAAACTTTTTTTTTTCATTTTGGCCCATATAATATTTTAAAATTTACATTCCCCCCTCCCCCCGAACCTGGTCCTGCCACTGTTGGTCCATTTGGTATAGAGTATTGGAAGGGGCATGAGTTAGGATTGGGAGAAGAAAACTTCAATGCGGACTTTTCTTAGGTCCAGATTCAATGTTGACCCAACTATAATTTGAATTGAAATTAATTATTGTACACGTTGAATTAAATTAATCAATATTGACATAGATAAGAGCAGGTCAAAGTAACCATTTTAGCAAAGTCAAACAATTAGACGCAAGCCATAGTGGGATCCTGTGCTTGAATATAAATAAAACTAATGTCTGGTTTTAAAAAACCAAAAATATGGGCCTCAATAGAAACATATAAACATAACAAAATTAAAAATTTAGCTTAGAAAAAAAATAAATCTTAGCTGTAATTTTTTTTGTTATTAATTTTTTTAATCAAAATATGACAAGTGTATAATTTTTAAATCATAATTTTATATTTTTTTAAATTAGCATTACAAAATAGGTTTTTAAAAAAAGTTTTATGCACGTGTTTTTTTAGTAGAAAATATAATAGAAAAACATATATGAGGAGGGGGATATTAACCTTGTCTTTTAGCTTATACAATTGTGCTAATTTGATTAATACAGAATTCACCAAAGAGTTTCGCAGTAGTTTATCTTGCATCTATCCTAATTTTGGTAGAGCTTAAGTTAAATTATTCTTTTAGTCCTTATAGTTTTATTTAATTTTTAACTGAATTCTTATTTTAAAATTTGTAATTAGATTCTTATAATTTTTTTAAAAAATTAATTCAGTTTCTACTTGTAAACTTTTGTTAATATTTTGTTAAATTTTATAAACGTGGAGGGCAACCATGTACCATCCTGATACTTTCAGTATATGTGCATGTCCATATGAATTAGTTTTACTTTATTATCCACTTTCACATGTTATTTCAAGTCATGTATTCACGTAGGTAACATTAAGTAATTCATCACTTACTGATCTTAAGCAAGATATTATATTTGAGTATTGTGAATAAAAAAAATTATATAAGAGAGCTTTATACTTTTATAATTTAACCCTGTTCGAATTGAATTTATTGTAGCTCAATGAATTTCTGAATATTGGTTATTTAAACCAAAAAAATAAAAAATAAATAAATAACTGCATATAATTGGTTATGTCAACAAAATTCAATGAAAAGTTGATAAAAAATTTAATAAAAGGACTAAATTATAAATTTATAAAATTATACATACTTAATTATACATTTTTAAATTATAAGTATTAAATAAAAATTAAGTAAAATTGTAGGAACCTAAAGAATAATTTTAACTTAGGTTTTACTTCTAAATTGAATTTTATGTTAAAGTATCAAATATGCTGTATATTTTAAAAAGTACCATTATGCAATATTAAAAAAATAATTTTAGGCATAATTATAGCTGATAATGTGATTTGAACCAAAAAAAAAGTCAAAGAGAAACTTTCTCAATATTATTCTATTGTTTCTTTCTCTTTTAAAAGCTGTTTGGTTCAACAAAGAAAGGAGAGAAGAGAAGAAGAGAAACAATTTTTTTTTTGTTTGGTTTAGTTTGAGGGAAAAGAAAAAGAAGAGAAATAAAATTTATTTATTTGGTTTAGTTTGAGAGGAGGGAAAACGAGAAAAAATAATTTTTTTTGTTTGATTTGCAAAAATTTTAGATAATTCATTTAAATTATTTCAAAATTGGTGTAAAATATTTTTTTACTATCATATATATAAATATTGAAATGAATGAAGTAAAAAAATTCGATTTGAGTTCAAGTTATCTATTCGCTCTTCCTTTCTTATTTGGTGTTACTATGAAAAGTTTAAGCTCTTTAAAATTTAAATTCTCAATCATTAGATTAATCTTGTAATTTGTGTTTTCAACACATGTATTAAAAAATATAATTTTTTAAATAAAATTAAGCCAATAAAATTTATGTTCATCTTTTCTCATGTACAAATTTGCCTCTATGATGTGATAAAGTCAGATAAATATTTTGAATGGATCACATTTTTCGTAATATTATAAATTTTAATTTTGTCTAAGTAAGATTTTAATTTTTATTGACTTCAAATCATTTTCGTAATAAATTAAAATTTTAAGTTATTAAATTTTCTAAAAATAGTAAAATTTAAATTTTTTTCTCTTTTTTCTTTGACTACGACAATTCCAATCAAGTCAAATACAAAAGAAATACAGTAAAGTTGAGTTAACTAAAATTCAAATTCATTAAAATACACCTTTGATTCATGAATACTTGTTGGCACCTCTGTATTATATAAAATTAGTGTTGTGACACGTGCGATACACGGTTAAATTATTAACTTATAAAAATAATAATAGTTATAATTAATTTATATAAAACTTATGAGTTATAAGATATACTTTTTAAACATAAATAACTAAATATTTTGAAATGATTTATCAGTTCCATAATCAAATTTATTTTACCTACTCCAATTTGATTTGAATTGATTTATTTATTTAATAGAATAAATTTAAATAAATAAAATAAATATGTATGTGGTGAGAAATTTACTTTGAAGTTGATATGCGAGCCATCCGATCATTCCTTAATTGTTGCTTCTTAGTTCGGTGCATGACACTCAACATTCGGTCATTCTTAAAGATTGAAACGCACTGTATTAGCTTGAGATAGAGCTTTACATCAGCACAGAGACAATTAATATAAACTCTCCAAACACAGAATTCTTCTAGTTTCAGGTCGAGCTTCAAACACTCAAAATTTACGATGATTCACAGTTTTAAAAGGGAAGGCTCGAAATCATTTGAATGCAAAATTTTTAAATTTATTTGAAATGTAATTATAGAATCAATTACGCCAATTTGTATTTAATATATTGCAATTATTAAATTATTAATTAATTTATGATAATTCACAGTTTTTAAAAGGATGAATTGAATTCATTTAAATGCAAAATTTTCAAATTCAATTGAATACATTATAGAATTAATCACACCAATTTGTATTTAATATATTGTAATCTTTACGAAATTTAAAGGAGAGCTCTACAAAATATCTCAAAAAGGTTGCTTAGAATGAATTTAATGTGGTGTCATTAATAAGAATGAATTTATTTATTTATTTTAATTTATTAATTTTATTATATGTTATTTAATGACATCCATGTAATTAATGCCTTAGAGTGAAATTGTTTTAGTCTATTATATAGATATTTATAGTTTGGCATACACACATGCTAAATCTTTTAAATATAAAATAAATTTATAATATTTTCATATTTTTAAATAATAAAAATAAATAAGAGAGATTAAATAACGTCTCACTCGTCCACCAAATTTATAATATTTTCATGAGAATTAGATTTAGAAGATAATTTTATTATTAAGAAAAATTACTAAGCACATTTCTGTCTTTTTACATGATTATAATTTTTCTTCTCTCTAAATCATTCTATTTCGGAGGAAAAGAAAAGAAGAGGGAACTAGAGATTTTTTATCTCCATTTTTCCTCCTCCAACTTATTAAAGTAAATAAGTCATTTTAAAAAAATCCTTCACTTTCCCCCCCTTTTCTTCCAACCAAATTTACCACAAGCACTTTCTAGGGTTGTAATTATTTTTTTAAGCATATCAGTTTATATTACTTGTTGTTTTATATGCATACAAACATAGAACGTGGGAAGTGGTGGTTTCAGCATCAACCCCTTTTCTTTGTTTCTTTTTCTATTTTGTTTTTGATTATATATATATATATATATATATATATATATGCTTTTTTTTATGTCTTTGAATATATATATATATATATATATATATATATATATATAAAGTTCAGTTGTACTATGATATCTTAATGCACCTTTGCCATCCATTAAATGGGAAAATTGTATAAAATTTGTTATATTTTAGTTATCCAAGTTATTTAATCAAAATATAACAAATTTATATTTTTTAATCAAAACGCAACAAATTTATAAGTTTTGAAAAATAATTTTATGTTTTTTATAACTTATTGTTACATAGTTTGTTTTTTAAATTTTTTTTACACATAATATATTTTTATTGAAGAATTTATTTTTTATTAAAAACAGGATATGTGTCAAATTTTTTTTAAAAAATTAATAATATAATAATGAGTTATAAAAAATATAAAATTACTTTTTTAAAATTTTATATTTATTATATTTTAATAGAAGAATCTAATATTAAATATATAACTAACTGTATCTATTTTTTTTATTTTCTTTTTTGGTTTTCTCAGAAAGACTTAATTTTTGGAAAGACTTAACTGAAAATGAAAACAGGAAATACCCAAACCAAATAGGCCCTTAATTTTTCCGTCCTTCCTCGAGTTACTTTTCTCATTTTTCTTTCATCGAGCCAGAGCCTTTGAGCTAATCCAGGTTCGAGAAAACAAATTAGAAAAGGAAAACCTTCAAACCAAAGTTATTGCAGCAATTCTTTTCTCCATAATCATGGCAGGTTTTCTAGCAGTGGCTGCCATCGAAGACCCCTGAGCTAATTGGTTTCGTGAGGCGAGAATTTTGTCGGATTGAAATCGTTACTTTTTGTTTTCAGTAGTTAATTAGTTCCTAGATATATGTTTTTGCGATTACAACGACTTGAAAATTTTTGGGAATTTTTTGCTCTTTATGTGCATACAATTTGGTTGATTGAGTAGATGCGCACCATCTGTTTGTTTAAATTACTCACTGGCTCCTGACAAACATGTCACTTTGTTCCTAGCTACTTTTTTGAGATACGATAGTATGTATTTTATTTCATGTCCTTTTGCCTTTCCACCTTTTAATTAGTTTGAATTTTGTCCCTAGAGGTAAACATTATCTAAATTGTTGACAGCAAGCATTGATTTAGTTACTTTTATTACACACGTTAATGTTAATTCATCTAGTTAGGCACATTCACATTAGATATATACTTGAAAGGACAAATTACCCTTATTTTCTTTGTTATCAATTGTTGGTGTCCCTTTTACTTTAGAGATAATTTTCTCGTTTGAAGTATATATCTGACTTGAATGTGTCTAACTTGATAAGTTGGCGCTAATGTATTTAATAATCAACGTTTGTCATTAACAACTTAAATAATGTTGGATTGAGGGATAAAATTAGAATTAATTGTAAAGACGTGGGACAAAATTGACACGTAAGAAAGTTTTGGACGAAATTAAAACTTAAATTAAAATTTAGAGATGAAAAAATAGTACTTGTCTCTATTTTATTATGTTACGGTGTTGGTATTTTATTGTGCTCTATGCAGTATCTGTAATTTTTAGCTGCTAGCTAGGTTTTGATTAGAGTCATTCTTCATAATTCCTATACCTTTGAGGCTGAATTCTATGCTGTTAAATGGTCTCTGGCCATCAATTTGTTTCCTCTTTAATGATTCAGATTTGACACTATGGTCATACTTCATTCAGATATTACTTATCATATTTATTTTCTACATAGGAAGTATTATCTCGTTACTTGTCCAGTTTATGGAAGAAAGCAATTAAACCCATCAGTTAACCAATTTGTATAAAATGGAATAAAACATATTCCTGATGAGGGGTGGACTACAAGAAGTGTCTCGAATTCGGAATCTTTGTGATGTTACTTACATTTTATCAGAAGCCAAACAGATTTCGACAGAATAAGAATGAAATTATATATATCAATCTAGACTTGTGGAACATGTCTTTCCTCATTGAAGTTATCATTGATTTAGAATTTAGCTCTACTTGCTATTTGTCTTATATATTATATATATATATATACATACTTATGCTGTCTTTCAGAATAATTACGAGAATTATTCTGTCCTTGTGATAAAAAATATGCAATTATGGAGTGATCATAGCAGTAACAGGAAACAGAAAATTGTTTCATATTCCATTGATGACCTTTTTATTATAAACTACGGCAACAACATCCTTCTAATATTTCTCTTTGGGCTCTGTTTGTTTTATTGGAAAATAAACCTGGATTATTTCATTCACCGTGAATATATTTCTTGAGTAGAGTTTCCTATAAGCCCAATAAATATATTATCTACTGTTTACAAACTGAATGTCCCATTTTATTACTTTTGGAGTTATTCTAAAGTGAGCAGTAGTTGCTAATCCTATGGTAATGCATATATGGAATAAAGAAAATAAGTAAGAAAGCTTTTTTGATGGAGTTCGAATTATATCAGTCAAAGTCCTTTGCAGTAATTTGTGATAGAAAAATTGACTGTTCTGTCGCAAATTTCCTCATATAATTATTTGTAACAGAGTTTTATTTTTTGGATTAGAGATAAATTTGTTTTGTCTCAATTTTTTTTTATTATAATGGTAGACTTATCAATCACTTGTGTGGTATGTCAAGTAGGTGTAGCAATTACCAATGTTAATTTGTTCTAGCAGTTCATCTCATATTCTCCTTAAAGTTTTGTGAATAATGAAAATCAGTACTGAGAAACCTTTTCTAACCTTGCTCGAATCATATCAGTCAAAGTCTAATAGATTTATAGATATTGGTTGTTCAATTAAAAAAAAAAAAGTAGGGTGTGATAGTATTATGCAACAGTAAAAAAAATTGTGCAGCAAAACTTTAAAGTCTAATGATCACGTAAATAATTAATGCTCAAGTGGCTTGCAGCGATGCCTTCAATTTTTCTAGCTGAGTTTGGAAATAGAAGAAGAATCATATTCTTATAATTAGAAAATATATATAAATATAGGCGCCAATGGACAGTGAATCTATCAATGGCAGACAAGGTAATCTTTTTCCATTTTATGACTACCATGTTGCACAGAGATCTTTTGTTTTTTATTTGTTTTTTGGACCACAATGCATGCACAGAGCTCTAAACATGCATCAGATTTCTATATATAAGAAAAACGAATAAAATTTAACTGCTGGAAAAAATTGTCATCAAGTATGGCATTAAGAAATGTATATTACTCAGAACAATCACAGTCAGTGTCTATCATTACAGCGCAATGGCCAGGAAACCACATACAGACCTCCACACAAGAATATTAGGATCAAGATCTCTTTCTATTTCTCTGATTTCTGTGTGGTTAACATTTGATGAATGTTGAAGAGAAGCCATATACAATTGAATGTACTGCCGACGACGCTGACAAAAATGCTGAATTTGATCCCACGACAAGCAATAAGTGATTTAGTACACCATGTATAAAGTCAGAATCTACACCACAAATGAATGTGTACAGCAAAGAATCTATACTGCAGTGCAGAATACTTGTATTATAATATCATTACCACTAAAAAAAAAAAAAAAGTTGCTACTACTGAAATTACCACATCCTCTTCTGTTGTAACCCATCATGAGCATCATACTTGCACCATAATTCAGGGGCCTTTGAAACTGGAATTGCAGGTCTTAAATGAGAAACTTCCAAATATGTCTTGTATTTTGAAACAGCTTCCAAAAGTTTAATCCAAATCCAATCTTTATATTGGGACTGTAAATTCAAGGAAAAAAAAAAGTAAACACAGTATTTTCAGGGAGGGGACAAGATCACCTATATCTTTCCAAAAGAATTCAATATTAACAATCTGCTTGATAACACAGGAAGCATCATATTAAGGGGGCAAAAGAATTTATGTACTTCTCCTTTCTCTTAAAATACTAGGAGCCAGGAGATGATCATAATTTTATAAAAATTCTGTTGGAAGTCAAAAAAAAAAAATACAATATATTTTTGCTATGTTTGGGGTTTTAAATCTTTGTTGTAACCAAAAGGTAAGAGGCTATATTTTTAGTTTAAGTTTATATATATAACTATATATTGAATTCCCATTTTTGGTAACAGAAAAATAGCTAAGATAATTCATACAGTATTAACTATAAATCATGATTGATATATATATATAAAACTATAAATCTTGTAAGGAGCAACTATTCACTGCGTATCTTCCACATTTATATGCTAAGATTGCACTCACCCACGTCCCTCCCTCCTCAAAAATAGAAAAATATTTTTAGAAGCTAATTTTTTTTTTTCAGACCCAGTTCCTGCGTTAATTATCAGGCTGTTCATCAAGTTCATGCCATAAAAGTCCAGGGATTCTTTTTATTTTTTATGATTTCCTTCTCCCTGCCTTTTCCATTTACTTCAGTGTGTATATCTTTTCTAATAGCTAGCCCAAAAAACAGGTAACACAAAGCAACTTTAGGAAATTGAATCAAGCATAGATCAGAAATAAATCATAAAAAATAGTTTGACTAGTTTGAGAGAAATAAAGGGAATCTAATAGCTAGCCAAAAGCAACGTTCCATTTCAAAAGGTGCATTACAAAACCTCATAAAGTAAATCGAACTTCTAAGTCTAGGGTAGAGCTACAGGTTCCCCAATATAGGGGTACACGATCTTATGTAACCAGAAAATAACTAAAACAAGCTAAAATAATCTAATAATTTAATTTGAGAGAATTAGGGAAAACAATAGAGATCTCTTCGAGCCAAATCTAAAAAGATGAAAATCGAGTTCATCTCTCACGTCATGAAAACCCATAGCCTGTGCAATCTTATCACTGTACTTGCACACCCAGAGGTATTCATGAAATGGCAGATGTAACAATCATCACCTCCCTAGCCTTGGCTTGAAGAGATCTCCATCTATCCCTAACCCAGACAAACCAAATCATACACACAACATTTATATGTTTGAAATCAATTCAGATGAAAGAATCAACGTCGAGGTAAGATCTATTGAAAACCCAAAACAAACCCACTCAAAATATTGGTATTCAAAGATTTTTCCCAAGAAAATTGACCTCAAGTCTTCAGTACATACCTTTCATGTTTGAGATAATAATTTGACGACAGGAGAAATTATCAAACCTCTAGCTTGTGCAAATTGATCACTGTCTTGCACAGCTATCAGGGTATTGATGAACCCCTAAACCGTCTCTGTGAACAAGGGGAAAAAAGAACAAAAAAAAAGAAGACAGAAAGAAGAAGCTTATTGAGTTTTGAGAGTTCGAAGATTTCTTCTTCATTCAAAATTCAAATGTGTGAAGAGAAAGGAGAAAGAGGGTGTATTTATATACTTAATTAACTTGATCGCAACTCTTAGGTTTGAATATTTGGCAGTTAAAGCAAATCTAAAACCTGGATTTGACTATCAAAAAAGGTTGACAAAGTGTTGCATGTAGCAGTGAAATCGGTTACACTGAATATGTATGCCTTTAAATCTTAAATAACTGATTTGGTTATTGAAATATTATAATTTTTTTAATCTAGTATCTAAAAGATTGCATTTGTTTTAGTTTGTTTTTTTATTGCTAAATCATAAAATCTATTGTAACTAAATCTCAAAAGTTATGTTGCTAAGAGTTACTTTGACAAAAAGAGAGACCAAATTGAAATAAACTCTATCTTTTAAAAATTAAATTAAAACACTTGATTTTTCAAAAATTAAATTAAAACAATTATAATCGTTTGGAAATTATATTGATAATTTACTCTTAAATCTTCTTTCCTTTCTATGTGCCATTGGCTTAAAGGCTAAGCATTTAAAATATATCCAAAAAAATGCATTTGGTTGTTCCAAAAGATTGATAACTGCAAATTTGCGTAGACGAGTCAAATTGGTAATAAGTAGTTGTGTCTTTTTAGTCTTTCTTTCCTAAATTCAAAGAATTAGCATTGAAAATTGAATCCCGGAAACAGATTTGGTTATCTAAGAAAATAAATGGGTAAATTGTCATTCATTATTCAGTCTAAAATCAGTTTATGTTTATCCTTACTTGATTTAAGATTAAGAGAGGAAATAGGTGAATTGAATGAGACCGACATCATTGAGGTTCTCAATGTTATTGAGGGAAATATATCTACCTAGGTTTTGGGAGTGATTGTTGAGCATCTCTAACATAGTTAGAGAAGCCACTCATTGTGCCAATTTGTTTGCTAAATTAGGTGCTAGATGTTCTAATTCTCTAGGATGATAGACATTATCTTAACTCTCTTAGCGGATTACACTTCTATGATGTTTATTAGGAGTTAGCTTGTTTAGTTTTTTCTTGTCTCCTCGTTTAAAAAAATATGAATTGAATATTTTAGTTAAATTTATCAGGGATGGTTTGAATTTAATTTGTTAATTTGTTTAAAATTCCATTAGAAGTTTTCTAGATAATTTTTATTTATTCAAGATGGCCAAACATTCTTGAACCTATGTATCTATGGATGTGTGTTTATATGTATAACCAAAATAAATATAGTCAAGTCCATGCCGAGTCTTTTTTGTTCTCATGAATTATAGATAAAAATGATTTTTTAATTTAAAAAATACTCGTTATTAAAACAAGACCAAGCATAAGAATGACATTTCTAATCATTCTCTTTTTTTTTTGCCAACATAGTACCTTCTAAAAAAAATGGAACTAGAGACTCTTGTATAACGCATTTTTACGTTATGGCTTAAACAATTTTGTCAAAATATATCCGACAAAACACCTATATATTCAGTCTATGAAAGCGGATTTCATAACACAAAATATAGATAAGTGATAAGTCAACTCATGACAAGAAAAAAGAAGTTTCGAGATAGAAATTAAGGACATTAGTTTATGCCTATTCTTACTTGATTTAAGATTAAGAGAGACAAATAGGTGAATGGAATGAGATCGACTTCAGTGAGGTTGTCCCTCTTATTGAGGTAGGAAATATTTCTACCTATATTTTGGGAGTGATTATTAAGAATATCATACAGATTCTTGGAGATAACACAAGCTATAGCATCTCTAGCAAAAGCCAATCATTGTGCCAATTTGTTTGTTAAATTGGGTGCTAGATGTTCTACTTCTCTTTCCACTTAGAATGATTGGCCTCACGACATTACCTTAATTCTCTTAGCAAATTGCACTTTTATGATGTTTATTAGGAGTTGATTAGTTTTTTTTTCTTGCCTCCTCGTTTTATAAAAAAAGAAAGGTGAATTGAATATTTTAGTTAAAACTATCACAGATGGTTGGAATTTAATTCGTTAATTTGTTTAAAATTCCATTAGAAGTTTTCTAGATAATTTGTAAATATTCATGGTGACCAAACGTCCATGAAGCCTGTGTATCTATGTATGTGTGTTTATATGTATAACTAAAATAAAAATAACTTGTTTGTCAACTCTGCCAAATCAGTACCCCGTAGGGCCTTTTCTGTTCTTATGAATTCTAGTAGTGTCAAATGGGGCCAATTTGGACGACTCATCACAGGCCAAAGATAAATGAGCCAGTCATGGGCCTCAAATTGCATGTTTAAAACCGTCCGTCTTGGACCATAGGCCTAAACAGACCAGTCCATAGGCTACTTTAAATATCTATATAAATAATATAATTTAAAAATTTTTAATTCAATATTTTTTTAATTAAAATACAATTTATACATGTGAAACATTACTTCTTTAATATTTTTATATAACCAACACTAAAAAAAAACAGAAATTAGAGACAGAAATTTCTGTCTCTGATATAGAAAAATTCTGTCTCTACTTCGGGCATCTCAAATTTTTGAGATGTCCACATGTTTCGCTTCAGAACAAGAAATCTATCTTAGACAAATTTGGGTATCTGAGATAGATAAGTGTTTGTCTCAAATCTAGGACAGAATTTCCATCTCTAAATCCGTTTCTATTTTAAGACGAAAAATTTTGTCTCTATTTTGGGACAGACTCAGAGAAGGATAATCTGTCTCTAATTTGGAATGGACATTCCATCCTAAAATTTTGTCTCTAATTAGAGACGGATTGATTCGTCCTAAAATTTCGTTCCTAATTAGAGATAGATTGATCTGTCCCTAATTTGGGAGCAGATTTTTTTTTTATTCAATGAAAAAACTAGAAACCATTTTGAAAAAAAAACCTGTGAATTCAAACTAGTAATCTAGCAAACCAGTAAGTCTATGATATGAAATGAACTATCAATATATACAGAAAAAATGAAATATTTGTTTATAACCATGGATGTACTGTAGCAAATAAAAAAATACATTAGTTCTCTGTCAATGAAACCTAAGTCTAAGGGATGAGACGGGGGCTGGGTCCCATTATCATTAGTCGAAGGACTCGGATCTCTGTCCATGGACCCCATGAAGCGGTCCATTATGTGCATGTATAAATCCAACATGGATGCCTAAGTTTGTATCAGTGTCGACTGCTCCTCCAATCGTTTGTAAACCTAACTCTATTAGGACCCACCCTGTTGTACATCCATTGACAGTTTTGTGGCGCATCCATGTTCTCTACCTAATTGGTCATGACATTATAAGATGATTTCTGTGAGACTCTAATTTAATTTCCTAGATGTTACAGGAAGGTAGTCTAAAATTTGACGCCCTAACTGTTATATACTACATCAAGAAAACAACCCAGTGGTTAGCACTTCAGCACATATACAAGTGTTGACAAGCAAAAAAAATAAAAATAAAAATGAAGCACCTAAATAGATCAATTACACTAATCAACACCAAAATAAATTACTTAAAGCTTGATGAAAACTTGTCATTTACTCCATCCCTTTATCCATTTTATAATTATTTTCCCTCGTTAAAACAATCTATTTTGTATTTCAAAATCTCTTATTGAGTTTGGAACTGCATATTTGTATTTTTTTAATTTCAAATTTGTATACACCATTTTATTAATTGATTTGATTTGTTTCCAATTTCTTCTATAAGAGTTAAATTTAACTTGTAAGAGTCAAGTTCATCTGTCACTATACCAAAGTGTTTGTACAAGAGTTATTTTTTGGTTTATAACCAAACAAGGATTGAACTTATGAATTTAAGACAACTTTTAAGACTACTTATACTCTTCAATATTAGATCATCACTTAATGGTTTACTAATAGATTTACTTTAATTACTAAGTGATCACAGGGCACATTGCACTTCCTAAAGTAATTCTTCCTTGTTGCATTTCTCATTTAACAAATCTGTCCTTTTTTCATGAAATATTTTGTAGTAGCAAGTCGTAAATTTCCTTGTATAAAAACTTACATATAATGGTTTTTAACCAAAAATTGTAGTGAAATTGAAGAGTGTATATGATATCTATTTGATTTTTGACAATAAAACATAATTAGTAACTTTGATTTTAAAAAAAATAAAAAAATAAATAACAGAGGCTGGGCTGGAAGTACTTCAGAAGGATGGAAATCATATTTAGCATATATTTTAGAAGGATTAGGAAAGTGCTTTGAAATATCCGAGAAAGAATGGACTCACCAGCGACCATGGCAGCAGCATTTTCTCACCTTAAGAATGGAGATTTTCTTAATATAATTTTTTTTTCTCTATTTGGCTTTTAACAGTTCAAATCCTAATCAAATTATTAGGTCTTATCATTCGAATCTGACAAGGATGAAATAAAGGAAGAAAACCCAACCTTAGAGGAAGAATCCGGTTGAAGCAGTGAAGAACACAATAGAATCAGAACTCGAAGAAGCACAACTGAAATCGCTTGACTAGGAACAAATCTCCAGCCACCTAAAGAACCTAATGCTCGTGAAACCAAATGAAGAACACATCTCAACAGGAACGAAAATGCGATTTGAAAAAAAAGGAAACATAAACAAAAAAATAAGATAATGGATGGATGGAAGACAGAGAGAGAGAGAGAGAAAGAGAGAGAGAGAGTGAGTACCTATGGGGTGGTTGAAGGTACCAGTCACGCAACACAAAGAAGGGTGGATGATGGTTGGAGTTATAGACGACACGATGGCAATGAATGGGTATAGAGAACTCGGGGAAGGTGGAGGCCAAAAACAATGGGGCAACTTTAGATTAGGGCAAAGGTTAAACAAAGTGAAACGACGTTGTATCATAATACAAACTCAGAGACGGAATTCCGACACAGAAATATTTCGTCTCTAAAGTGGAACACAACGTCGCTTATTAGAAAATTGTTTAGATACAACTTTTGACATGGAATAATTCCATCTCTAAATATTAAATTCTTTTAAAAAAATTGATATAACATTAGGGATGGATTTCAGACATGAACAATTGTCTCTGAGGGACGAAATTTCAATTAAAGACAAAATATTTCTATCCTAGATTCCATCTTTGATTTGCGGGCTCTAAATTTGAAATTAGGAATGAAATTTGAAGTAGATTAGGGATGAAATTTGAGACAGACAAACTTCGTCTCTAAAATCCATCCTTGATCCTAGGTTTTTTTGATAGTGCAATAACTTTAATTTTCTTTTTAAATTAACTATATTATATTTAAATTTAAAAGTTCTATATTTGTTTTTAAATAATTACAAAAGTTTTCAAGCTGAGTAGGATTACAAAATTTGTACAACTTTAATTTTCTCCCTTCAAAGTAGTCGAACCCAAACCTTGATTAAGAAAATTGATTGATTCATTAATGTATTAGATTTTGCATGAACACTTGTGGCTTATAATTTTTTTAAAAAACAATCTATGGAGAGCTTAACCTTTTAAGAGGTTAATTTTTTTTAATCATTAGATCAGCTTAAAATTTGTATGTATGGTAATAAAAAATTACATCACATAAATCTTGATATGATTTAATGGTAAAAAACTCAACTTTCGAGCTCTCCACAGCGTTATCCTATAATTTTATAAAGTATTCGCTTGTGAGGATGATTTTTGAGGATGCTATTAATTATTTTAATATCGCAGGTCCTCCCTTTCAATAATTAGGACAATGATACTATATATTCTAAATTAAAGACTTCCTTCAAGCTATATTTTAATATGCAGACCATTAGTTGGAAATGCTTTTTTTTTTTTTCTAAATACTATTTGGTTCGAGTTAAGTTGAACCACAAAAGTGTAATTTTCTTATAGCACAATTTTTTTATTCCTTTTACAAGTCTTGATTGGAGACATTGCTTTAGAAAAACAAGTGTCAAACCAACTGAGGTCAAAGGTTGGTATTCAAGTCTCATCAAAAGTGAAGATAATGAAAGAACTAGGAATCAATGAAGTATATAATGTGAAATCTACCTTGAAGATCTTATATCATTTTATGAACTCAATCAGGAGCGGATGTAAAAATTTTAATTAGTGGAGACAAGAAATAGTCTATAGATATTTTTATTAAAAAAATATTATATATATGCATAAGCAATAAAAAATGATATAAAATATATAAGATATAATGTGGCTCGATTTCAATGTGAAACCTACATCCACAGGTGAGGAATAAGAAGCAATTCACTAAGCAAAAGATGTAAGATTACAAAAATAATTTTCGCTCTCACCAAATCTCTATTTACATCTAATGTCTCACACAAAAAATACATAATCTTATGATAAAAAAACATAAGTGTAATACCCCAAAAAATGAGCACATGACTTAACATACATATTGGGGTGTATCTCAGTGGTAGCCCATAATTTCCCAGAACAGCCCTAGTATTCACAACTAAGAAAGCATAAATTTACAATAAAAAAATAAATTTACATAATACTTTCTCTTAATTCCTATGACATTGGGAATTATATATATACAATTTATATACAATGTAATTGCATCTAAATAGATAAATTCCTAAGCACAGCAGGACCTAGGTGAACTATGGGATTATAGAGCATTACTAATGGCTTAGAGCCAAAATTTGGCTCATTAAGAACCATTCATCAAAATGGAGTATATCTCCATAAGCTGCTAATCTCCAGCGGTTTCCCATTTTCCTCAGTTACTAAATCTGAAAAAAAATAACAACAAAGAGCATGAGTTTATCAAAACTTAGTGAGTAGGTGACTGTGCAATAAAACAACACACAAGTACAAATACCAACCTTACTATCATAATCAGAGTGAATAGAACTAACACGTAGAAGTACGAAAGAATATATATAAAGTGTACAGTACCATGCCATAATAACCTATGGTCCCTATACGAATCCACATTCCCACAAAACGATTTGTACAACAATCCTCAAACACATAAAAGCATAATTAAACATCCACACCAAAATGCATTATGCTACAAACATATGCTATGTATTTCCACATCCTCTCACATTTACCACATTGAGACTTAGTCCAGAATTTTCCCTTTAGGCTGTTATTTCTCAACGGGTTTATTTCAGAGGTCCAACCCTCTGTTCCTACTCATTTCAGAGGTCCACCCCTCTATTCCCATTCTTTGACGTTCAATAAAGGAATATCCACATCCTTGGGTTACTAGCTGGTTCCCTCTCATGGTGAATATGCAAACAATAATATACAAAGCATTTCCCACACTTATCTTGTTGAGATTTTGTCTGAAATTTCCCCTAGAACTATAATTGCTCAACGAGTTTATTCCAGAGGTCCACCCCCTCTATTCCCACTCTTTGACTTTCTCCCTAGGAATAACCACATCCTTGGGTTACTAGCCGGTTCCCTCTTTTAGGTCTACATTCCCACATAGTTCTTTTCTTTTTCTCTTTTCCTTTGTTTATGAAATGCATTCACACAAACATTAAGTGCATTCACAAAAACACTACATAGCACATACCATACCAACTCACCACTTTAAGTACAAGTAAACATTAAACTCCCAATCTCACAAAGTAAATCCCACAATCATTGATAACATACTTTTTCCATTTATTTTAGTCCCTATTTTAGTCCTTTTTGCCTCTTTAATTTTGTCAATTCTCTAATTTTATTATGTTTTGGAATTTATTGGGTATAAACTATTTATGGATTGAATGTGTCTCAATTTTATATTTTTAGAACTTGAATGGTAAAATGCTCAATTTAATTCCTACAAATTTTAATTTTGGAGAGAAAAGTGCTGACATGGACAAAGATGCTGCTGATTTGGATGCTAATGTGGCACTTTTTAGGTGATGCAGATGCTGACTAGGTTGTGCTGGATGTGGGGCCCATTTGAACTCTTATTCAATGCCATGTAGTCAGAATTTATGGGCAGAAATATTAATTTTCGTAGGTCAGAAAAGCATGGCTGAAATATTAATTATGCACCTCCATTTTCCATGTTTTCTGCCATACTTTTCTGCTGCTGTTCTGCTGCTGTTTGCCATGCTGTTCTGCTGCTGTTTTGCTGTCAAAGTGCTGCCACATCATGGAAGAAGCATCCAAGGAGGCATCTAAGGAAGAACATCCCTTTAGGCATGTGTTAGATCAGTTTTATATTTGCAAAACCCAAATTTATTGAGGAGGCTAAGTCATTTTTCTGATGGGAAGTCCTAGCACCATTTTTCGGCCTTCCTAGAGCAGCAGTGGCTGGGAGCAACACAGAGGTAACTCTCTAGCTTGGTTTGAGGGAAAGGAAGCCTTCCCACTTAGGAATGGCTCTCCTTCTCCCATTTTCTTTCCTTTTCTTGCATTTTCCTTCATAGTTTGTTAGTTTTCTGTTGTATTTTCTGTTTTCTGTCATGTTTTTCCTTCTCTTCCATGTAATTTTCTGATGTTTAAAGATTGATGTAGTTTGGTTCTATGATGTTTTATTGCTGAACAATTTCGATTTTAATGCACTTTCGTTTAATGGAATGGATTTTACCGATTATTCTTCCTCTTGAATGCTTGATTAACCTTCAATGAGTTTGGGATTTTGATGTCTATGCTAGATTTAGTTAAATATTGAGCTTGACCTTGTAATTTCCACCATAAATTAGATTATCTAGATATAGATAGTTTTATTTATGTGGCTTGAATAATTTTCTTGAGCTTCATAACTTAGTTGAATGGTTGATCTAAGATTTTAGTCAATTATTTTGGTTAAGTTAGATTGTAATATCAAAGTTTTTGGATTCAATCATATTTTAGAAAATTAGCCAACATTGAATGGATTGTAATTTAATTGAATTGTTCTTCAATGATTCAAAGATTAATTTGTCTATGAATTAATCGGATTAGACCAACGAAATCAATCTCATTTTCTTGTGTAGTCGGTCATTTGATGAAATGGAAATTGTACTTTAATTCATTTGGACCAATGAGTATTTTCTTGGCCAAAGTTCTATTTTATTTATTGTCCTATGAAGCTTGTTATTTATACATGCATGCGATTGCTATGTATTTGTAATGAGTAGGACAATAGATAACATGTCATATGCGATTGCGGGGCATTGATGTGATTAGGACTTGATCGGATTATATTTGAGTTATAGATTAGTGAAGATCTTCCTAACTATAATTTTAATATAATTCAGTCTTAGAAGACTTTGTAAGAATTTTAGATTGAAGATTACATAATAAAATTAGCCAAGAATATTCAAAGGAAAGGATGATGATGTACAAGTCCATGGAATTTGTGACCAATCCACATCTTTTCTCTGTTTTGTTTTCTATCTAGTTATTTAAATTTCAGTTATTTATATTGTGTTGTTTCAATCATCACCCCCCCTTTTTTGTGTAATTTCTGAAATTTCCTTCATAAGTCTTAATAGCATTTCACTTAGCCTAATTGAATTTTATTTGATACCTTAATCTCTGTGGGACGATACTCTACTCATCACTTTATTACTTATTGTGACCCATTATACTTGCTGGAATATTTTATGTGCTATAAATTATACGCACCAATCATTCAAAGAAATCCCTTAATCTAGTTATTACCACTAACTAGGGAATTTCATTGATTTATTTCCAACTATGGTGTGAATGGGGTTTATATTGAACTTGGCCAATTTTAATAAAAACTTAAATGGCAAGGTCACCCACTTACCTCAATGCCATCAAATATTTACCATGGAGGAAATTTGAGAAGCATAGCTAATGAATCCCCTAAAACTACCTGAAACCAAATCCAACAATTTATTAACAAAATCTCCTCTTTTTCCCATTTTCCCCTCTTTGTCTAGCACTGGGTGCCCTAGAGCCTCTCCAAGAGGCTCTCAGCCTCTGCCCAGAAGACGCTTGGGCACCAGAAGACCCCTATGAACCTACTCACTTGGCACCTGGGCGTCAGGTCCTAGAACTTCCATGGCAGCCACAGCTCCAAACCTACCAAAAATTCCACTTTTTCATCGCTTTCCTTTCTCCTTTGATTCTTGCTTTCATATGGATTTTCTAGAGTGAGTTATGGTGATCAAAACCCCTCCAACAAATAAAAATAAAAATGATTACATGGGTTTATTGAAAATTCACCATATTCTCTTTAAAATAAAATTTCACCTTTTCCTTCCAAGAAACCGCTTCTATTCTTCCAAATTAGTTGTATTTCACCATTTCCAAGAAAAACCAAAAGAAAGAAGCAAAGGAATCAATTTTATAGCACCATCAACCCAAAAATCCATTTTCTTCAATATGGGCATCAACGGAGGAAATGGAAGAAAAAGAGGAAGATGAAGCTTACTTCAAGCTCCAACAAGTCCAGAGAATTGTAAAGCAACCCGAAAACAAAGATCCACTGGAAGAAATGAAAGATCAAGTTTGGAGGAGTTGAGAAAACTCAACTTTCTCCTCCAAGCTCTTAAGTCTCCTCTATGTGAAATGAAGAAGAAAAAAAGAGAGAAAAGAGAGAGGAGGAACTTAAAAGGTAGTGGGTCACTTGGTGACCCATGGGTACCCATACCCAGATACCCGAAACTCGAGTGATTCTAATATAATTTTTTCTCAATAATTATATTAATTCCACTTAATATTTTCTTTCTCTTATCTTTCTTCAAATCTCAAAAGTATCACTCGAAATAAAATATTCAGTCTAATTATTTATCTCAATTTCTATAAATAATATTTCAAAAGAATAAAATAAATATGGAAATTAAAATGATAAATTAATTCCATTAAAATAATGTATTAAAAATAACGTCACTAAAATAATGCTATTAAAATAATGAAAAATTTTATTATAAAAACTGAAATACTACCAATTATGTGATCCCAAAATTGGCGGGTATGACAATAAGATACCTAAACTTTTACAAATTACAATTGCTCTCTACGTATTTTTATATTTTTAAAATGTTGTATGATTTTTTCATTTTCAATACTATAAAAAAATCTATATGTAACCAAACAATCATTTAACTATTCATCTCCCATACAATTGCGCATTATATTCTTTACAAGATTCATTGAAGAGAAACATCTTTCAACTGTTGCAGTTGCCATAGGCAAAATCAAAGCTAACTTCAAAATTAAATAAACCATTGGATACACAATATGCTTTCCAATTTTCACTAATATTTCAGAAAGATCATTGATCCCATTTAACTTTGAAAATTGATCATCAGACCGAACATCTACGGTTAGGTTTCAAGTTGACTATCAACCCTACAAGCTCTATAGAAGAAAATTTCGATGGATAAAACTTAGCTAAACCACTAAAAAAAAATGACATCAGAGGCGAAATTTTCTGTCTCTGATTTAAGAGAATCCCATCTCTGATGTATTAGAGGCAGAATCTAAGACGGACATTTCTAATTTTTGAGATGTCTAAACGTTTCATCTTAGATGTTTGTGATGAAATATTTTCTTCTCAAAAAAGAAATCCATCTTAGGCAAAATTTGGATATTTGAGATGAATAAACGTTTGTCTCAAATCTAACACGGAATTTCCATCTTTGATGCCTTTTTTATTCAGAGACAGAAACTTCCATCTCAGTTTTAGGACGAAATATTTTGTCTTTGATTCTGATTCAGTTAGAATCGATTTATTTGTCCCAAAATCTGTCTCTGATTTGGGGCAGACTCAGAGACGATATATTCCATTTCAAATCAGAGACGAACTTTGGGGCAAAGGAATCTGTCTCTGTTTTGGATGGCATCTGGGATGCTATATGTCCCTAATATTGTCTCCAATTGGAGACATATTAATCCGTCCCTAGTTTTGCCTCTAATTTCCCAACATCTTTTTCTATTTATATAAAAAAAGTAGTCCATTTTGAAAACTTGTGATTGTACTTATCAGTGCAGCAATCTCAACCAGCAATTCAACAATTATTAAAAAGCACATATGAAAAAAATCAAGTTTCATATATAAAAAAAATGAGCTATTTAATTACATGATAAATTTCCAGCAAATAAATGAAACATACATAAGTCTAGCAAACATAAAACCTAGTCTAAGGGGTGATTTGGGGACTGGATCTCATCATCATCATCATCAATAGTCATAGGACCAAGTTGTCTATCCATGGAGTTAATATAGTGGTCCATCATACGCCGCATGTCGTCTAGCATGGACACCTAACTTTGTATCAGCACAGACTACTCCTGCAATTGTTGGGCCATTGTGGTAAGCGCTTCCTTAGTATTGCAGAGTCGATCCTATTGAGTCTTCAACTATTCAAACACAGGCTCTATGTGGCACTGCAGCTCCTGCTTGAATTCAGGATGGCGACTAGATAGATCAACAGAGAGGCGACTCGATGAACCGATATCATGCATCTTAGATATCATGTCGAAGATGCAGCCCTTCTCGTTCTTCCCTTTCATTGTCTGTAGCCACAACGTGATGTCATTAGCCTCGTCATCCCTAACTTTGGTACCCGTACCGATTGCAGATGCCTGCGAGGATCTCAATCACGTGTACTCCTCTTGTTAAACATCCATACATTCAACCTTATAAGTCAAAGTGAGTTTAATTCAAAACAGAAAAAGATAGTTTGAAAGAAAAATGGCTTAGTATACTTACAAAGACTTCCTACGACTACTTTTTGACAAAGTCTCCTGTGCTCCTTTTTTTGTGGGTGCACATGAACAAGTCTAACAGCCTAGGCTTCCTCCCAGTTTGACTCTTTGCATATAAAAGAAGGTTATAAATTTCCAAAATGACCATGCATTAAAAACTGAAATTAAAAGAAGAAGTTGGATCTGGTCTTACTAGGAGGCGCACGTGCTCTTAGGTCAGAATGCTGCCTCTGGTGTATAATGTCTCTCCAAAAGTAAAAGGCCCTATTTTTCTATGCTTGATCACACTTTTTCCTATAATCATCGTTTTGCCAGGCTTAGAACAACTGTTGTATTATTTCCTCGCTGAACCATTTGGGCCTCACTTGCTTTTCTCAGTATTTATCGCGAATGCGGCCTGTCATGTGGCGTAAGACCTGGCCGTACTTCGAGTTCCAATTCTTTTTTATGAAGGTTGCATTTTGGGGCAACCATTTGTTTTGCTTTTACAAAAAGTAAACATAAGTTAATATTTTCAAATAGTAAAAAAAGAAAAAATGTGTGTGAGTCACAAAAATAACTTACTACCTATTCATCAAACCATAAATCCTAGAAGTCATTAGGAGTAATAGAACTACTGTATGTCGGGGCCTTAAATTTCTCGTGTATGATAGGGGAAATCTCTTGTACCACACGAATAACCAGAAAGAAACTAAACAATTCGAATATGTAAAATATTAGTAATCATAAAACAACATAGATACAAAAACATAGTCTAACTATGAGCATTTAATTACAAAGTAGTCTTCATTACAAAAGAATGCCCACTATGACCTTGGAGTCCTAATAGCTACATAATGGACTACCCCTTCCCAAAAATACAAAAATAATCACCAACAATCGGCAATGATGTGGTGATATAAGACTTCGCTACTCCTCTTATGAAGGCTCACCTGTAACAATAGAATCTACAAGAGGCACACATAAAAGGAGTGAGTAAATTACTCAGTGAGAATGATAACACAAAAGACTTACCATGTGCCTCCTACAGGGGAAGGATAGTTAATTTTATCTCCCTCCCAATTCCAATTCAATATAGCAGAAAAATTTGTACAACAACCAATAGTACATAGAGGTAAAAACATAATTTTCATATAAATATATAAAATCTTAAATATCCATTTGTTCCAGCATAAATTTTAAAAAATAATGAGACTATTAGGGGTCACTTCACATTTGGGCAGTATGGGATTTCCCCAAAAGTGTCACCATCTCCAGACACCCGTTACCAAATGTGTTTTATAAATTTATCATCGTTTATCCTTCACTTAGATGGCATCTTCGAGGGTTAAAGGATTATTCATCTATAATTTTCATAAGTCCACCATCTCAGTACCTCTTCCCTTACTTTTCCTTCCCCAAGCAAGAGAGATAAAAAGTATTCCTTCACATTATTTTCAATTAGCATAATTGGTTCACACAAAAAGTGGTATTTATAAGTAAGCAATCCATCACAAATTTCATTCCCACTTCTCTTGTTAAAGTATTTTGATAAGGTAGTCATGTGACTCAACACTAGCTAACATACATGAACTTATATATATATATATATACAGGTATAAAAATAATCTCAATACCATCACTATATAATCAATAGTAATAACTAGTAAAAAGCATTGTTTCACTTCCAAAGCATCCCAACTTTTAAGTAAAATATATTACAAGATCCCTCACAAAGGCTAAATATCCTTGGCATCCCTTTCTCAACAACCGGCGTGCACTAAGCATAGAAATGATGTTGTTGGGTACATCACTTCAATCACCCTAGAAAATAAAGGACTTGCCTTACCGCATATTAAACTTCACTGATTTCTCGTGACAATCAACCATGGCATGGCAAAAAGCTAACCATTCATGCCTAGGATCATGTCAAAGTCTGACATCTCTAATAACATAAGGTCCGCCACAGTATCCCCCACACACAGATATACAACAATCATAATAGCCAAACTATACAAGCAAGGTTTTCCCCACTGGGGTAGCCATAAGAAAAGGCCTTTAAAGCATAACCAATTCCTTAGAAAAGCGTTTGGCAAACACAGGAGAAACATAGAAATGGGTCGAGCCTAAATCAAAATAATAGACTAAGAGAATACTTGCAACCACTACATTGAATGCCTAAGTATCTTGCTTGGTAAGAGCATATACTCGGGTCGGACCACGCCCTGCCTAGAATTGACCTCTACCATCCTGATCTTTGTCACCACTTTCATGGCCTATCCCACTTCGGCCTACTGAAGAAGAGGTGGGGCTCTACTGGCAGAAGCAAACTCAGTCTAAGGGTGAGATAAAGATAGATGAATCGACCTTTGCTTAGAACCTACAGCTTGACGTAGACAATCTCTCCAAAAATGCCCTGTGAGTCCACACAAGAAACAAGTTCCTTCTTTCCTATAGCAGAGCTAAAGTGGGACATCCTGCAGCTCAGACATTGAGGCTTATTACACCTTGGCCTGAGCCATGACGACTGCCCCTTTGAGATCCCACTTGTCGTTGTGGTGTATGTGCTGGAGACTAAACTAATGGGAAAGGGGCCACAGATAAGGCTTACCCCCTATTCTAAAGCTTGAATGACTTGAAGGTATCGTTGTGAGTAGGAGACTTCCCTTTAAACCCTCTCTTGCATTTCTTTAGAAAATCCCCCTTCTTTTGCTTGCCCAATTCAATCATTCAAGCATTATCCACCATAGCTGAGAAATTTGGGAATGTTTCCATCTGGGTCCCCACAAGTTGACATAAAGGATATTGCAAACCTAAAATGAACTATTGAATATTTTTTGTTTCATTCCGCACCATGTATGATGCATACTTTAGTGAGCAGTTGAACTTAATTTCATGCTCGTCAACCATCATAGATCCTTGAGTTAAGCGTTCAAATTCTCGGGCCCTTGACACCCTTAAACTCACCAAAACAAACCTCTTTATAAAGATTCTTGAAAATTCCTCCTAATACCTCAAGGAAGCATCTAGAGGATGATCATTCTTCCACACCTTCCACCATTCATGAGCTTTTCCTTGCAATTGATAGGTGGACATCTCCATTGAAGCTTCACTAGATAACTTCATGGCTATACATGCCTTTTCACACCCATCTAAAAACCATTGGGGGTCTTTATTAAGATCCTCCTCTAAAACCACTGGTGACATTAACTTGAGAAAATCCTATAGCTTCACTTCTCTCTCCACCTATCTCCTTGGGGGGGTAGAGGAAAAGGTTCACAATGTGTCGCTATTGCATTCACAGGAGTAGGTACCATAGATAGGTTAGGCACAATCATCTACCCTCCCATCATCACTGAGGCAATGTTCGTGACGACGTCTTGAAAGGCATTTATGGCTACTCACAAATCAACATTTTGAGCACCTTGCAATGTCGCACTAGCTTGAGAGGCCCTTCAACTGAGCCTTGAACATTATGAGCATTAGCACTATCAGCCTGTGCTTCTTTATCTTGGTGCTCAAGCACTGGAATCACGGGTATCAGGGGTATAGAGGCTTC
This sequence comes from Biancaea sappan, assembly GCA_037074585.1. Lineage (NCBI taxonomy): Eukaryota > Viridiplantae > Streptophyta > Magnoliopsida > Fabales > Fabaceae > Biancaea > Biancaea sappan. The sequence continues at coordinate 37,431,505 of CM073499.1, forward strand.
CCTAAAGCCTTCCCTATCACTCACATTCACAGATCTATTTTGTTCCATAAGAGGAGATCTCTACATGATGTACCAATTATAATTAAAATCATAAGATGACACTACTGATTAAAGTATGACCTAAAAAGAAAGATTATCCCAAACCACCCCAGGGCCTTTAGTGGAACCTCATCCTATGGTTGTGTTGTGGTTCATAACAATAAGGGATGGCTCACCAAGGACACCTTACTTTGTAGTTATTAGGATATCTATAACCTACCCTCTGATACTAATTTTGTCATGCCCCCAAATCAGATTAAGTGGCCAGCACAGTATGGTATCCACCCCAATGCTGTAAGCCTATTAAATTACAATAATACACAACATGAAATTAAATTAATAATCAACCATGATGTAACACACCCAAACTTTTCCTTATTAAACAACATTTATTTCATAAATATCGCAATACTACAAAAAAGGCCTCTAAACTTTCCCTCCCCGTCATGAAATAAAGTTAAGGAAAGATTTTAAAAACATAGCCTAACTATAAGCATTTAATTAAAGAATAATCTCCATCACAAAAGAATGCCCACTATGACCTTGGAGTCCTAACAACTACAGAGTGGACCACCCCTTCCCAAAAATACAAAATAATCACCAAAAAATTGGCAATGATGTGGTGATATGAGACTTTGCTATTCCTCTTACGGAGGCTCACCTACAACAATAAAATCAACAAGAGGCACACATAAAGGGAGTGAGTAAATTACTCAGTGAGAATGATAACACAAAAGACTTACCATGTGCCTTCTATAGGGGAGAGGACAGTTAATTGCATCTCCCTCCCAATTCCAGTTCAATCCACCACAAAAATTTGTACAACAACCAAAGAGTACATAGAGGGAAAAACAAAATTTTCACATAAATATATAAAATCTTAAATATTCGTTTGTTCCAGCACAAATTTTAATAAAATAATTAGACTGTTGGGGGTCACTTCACATTTGGGCGGTATGGAATTACCCCAAGAGTGTCACCATCTCCAGATACCCGCTATCAAATGTGCTTTATAAATTTATCATCGTTTATCCTTCACTCAGATCACATTCTCGAGGGTTAAAGGACTATTCATCCATAATTTTCATAAGTCCACTATCTTAGGACCTCCTCCCTTACTTTTCCTTTCCTAAGCTAGAGACGTAAAAAGTATTCCTTCACATTATTTACAATTTCAAATCACACTACAAAAAAATTAAATAAATAGTGGCATTTATTTGACATATATAGGGGTGTTTGTAAATGCCACTAGTAAATTTAGTGGCGTTTATGCCAAATGCCACTATTTCGGACAACACAAGCTATTTAGTGGCCTTTATCATCAAACATGGGAACAAACACAACTATTTAATTACAGTGGCATTTGTTGTGGCACTTTCAACCATCATTGATTTTAAAAACAATAAAAAAAATAACTCGTTTAGTGGCGTTTAGAGACTCCTTAAATGCCACTATATAGTGGCGTTTCGGAGAACAAATGCCACTACATAGTGGCGTGTATTTGCCCAAATGCCATTATAGAGAAATGCCACTATATGTGCATATGTAGTGGCGTTTCAGTCACAAATGCCACTATATGTGCATATATAGTGGCGTTTTATACAAAAAATACCATTATAGCTTGGTTTTGTGGTGTTTTCAAATGCCACTAAAATGACCAAAAAACGTCACTATGTTGGTAGAATGAACCCAATTTTTTTATTTCTCCATTTCCCTCCTCCTCAAATTATACAACAACCCTGCATATATAGATGACAACCCATTCTAATCCAATTAAACAAATGATATAGCAAATGAATTCTTCATTAATAATAAGTTTAATGTATGGACAAAATTTGGCAAATGATTATTACATAAAGAGTCTCATTCAATTATAAGTCTCATCTTGGTCTTATTCACCATCCTCATCATCATCGTTAGCTTCATTCTCTTGATTATAAGACAATAGAGTTGGTTGCTTGTGTGAAACCACCTCTAATCCCTTGATCAAAAAGCTACAGTTGTAATAAAAAATTGTAAGAAATTTATCATTTTGTATGAAAAAAATAAATACAATTTAGTCTAACTTACCCTTTGTGCAAGATGTTCCTGAGGAGGTAGTTGATTATGTTGGAAGCTTTGGAAGAACTGCAACATTTCATTATGCTTTCTAGTCATATCCTCCACCTAAGACCTGAGGCTTGACATCTCCTCTACTTGAGACCTCAGATTTGCAACCTCCGTTTGTAACTCACAAACAGATTGACCCAATGATGACTCGCTAGCAAAACTTGAAGTGCGACCAAACACTTGAGAAGGACATGGTCCGAATCCTAAGTCATGCATTCGTCTAGGATGCTCTTGGCTTCCTAAAGCTAGGTTCAATGCGTCATGAGGCAAGACTGCAGTTGATGAAGACCCCTGCGATTCAATCTCAGATATTTTTTCTCGCACACACACATATAAAATAAAAACATTATTAACATACTAACAATTGTTATAATTTAGCTCACATTTCAAAAATTTAAATATAAAACAACTTACACTGATGGCACTCGCTTTCTCACTAACGAATGAGCCATCCTTCTTCTTGTGAGTTGCTATCTAAACTTCTGCCTTGCTAACAGGTCTACCATGCTCAGCAGCCTACAGAATTAAAGTTAGTTAGTTAATTATGAAATAATATTATATTATAGATTAAAAAGTAAGTTTACCATCTTGGCTTCTTTTCGAGCTAAACTCTTCATGCCTCTTATGTTGTTGAGGGTCTGACATTGTCTACTGGCCTTGTTTTTCTCAGCCCTCTCCTAATAATTGGATGAAATATGTTACTATATTGTCAAAAAGAATAATATTTTAAAGTGTCATTACCAGATAGCTTGGGTCCTAACATTGCCAAACGTAAACAGCTCAATCATTCCTTTAAACTCATTATGGGACATCTTTTATTATTTCTTCTCTTGATCTGATCCCATTATCTTGAGCCTTGTAAAGATCCCTATGCCCTCTCTTCCAACCCAAGCCAATTTTCTTTATAATGAATTTTCTTTCTACATCGCTCTCAATAACAAATATAGTCTGAAACACAAAAATAAGAAAAGATTAATTAGAATATATATAAATTAAGAAAAGATAGTAGGTGAGTAATCAATAAATACCACTGCAATATCACTTAAAAATACAGATTCCTTGTAATCGCATGGAACGACCTTCCAATCCAGACAAGTGATAGGTAGGGTTGTGTAGTTACACCCCAGAGGACCCATGAATGAAGACAGTAGCCCTACAGCTTCTCGATAGGATGTATAAGATCATTCTACTCCAATCTGACCCTTTGACTTAAGGGAAGAGGCAAAAAAGAATCCACAGATAGTCGCTCAGTCTACACAACTCCATTATCATCTATAATGAGAAAGAAAGATTTCTTTAATTTATATACATAAATAACATTAAAAGTAATTAGTGGCATAAAAATGAAATAGATTACCAATCATTTCCACCATCCAAAAACCCAGTATATGAGAACATTATACGAAAGAAGGCTCAGGTTGTCGCAATGGAGCCTTGGATTGTGAAGCCTCGGGCTATGGTGATTGAGTCTTGAGCTGTGCTGATGACAATAACGTGAGAGGAATCATCTGAGTGTGAAATAGAATGACTGGCTCTAAGGTTATGGGATCTACACCATAGCTAGCTGATGGACACGGTAGTGGACTTCCATTACTAGAGGCTCCATTTTTAGTAGTAGAGCCTGATCTACTCTTTTTCTTAAATAATCTCTTCATAATATGCTTAAATAATTTAAAAAAACACATGTTAAAATTGAGGGAAAAAAAGAAAATAATAAATTAAGCACACTTAAACACATACCAAATTATATATATATATATATATATATATATGTATATATATAAGGCAATTCTCAATCTACATTGTTAATGATATCTCTGGCTAGTGGTAGATTTGTTTCACCATCAAGAAACAATAACTCTAATTCTTGGAGACAATATGGTTCATTTTCATATATCAATCTCATCTCCCATATCATATAAATCTCTTGGTTTGAGATGAACAACTAACTTCCAATTCGTGTCATGCTCATCATCCATATAATAAACTAATTGAGCTTCTAAAACTTGTATATATGGCTCATCGTCTTTGTAATCACTAGTATGGATCAATAGTGAAAAATTTATGGATGTAAAACTGAAGTCATCAACAATGATTCCTCTAGGACTAGTTGTATTTGCTCATTTGCATTTAAATAACATTACCATAAATCTTCCATGGTAATTTAACTCAATTATATCTACAACTTGACCATAGTAAGGAATAACTCCGAATTGCATACAGTCATCACTGCTGCTCGCATAACTTCTAGTTCTAAATGTAACAAAAATCCCACTATTCTGGGTCCTCAAACCTTTATCCCATTCTACAACTCAAAATTTAAATCTGTTGACATTATATGTAGTAAATCACCATACTCTGTCAAGAGGGCCTTTTGCAAGAAATCGAAGTTCCACAGAATGAGATCTAAAATCAGTCATAATCTTAAAAAAAGTCCAATTAAATTTTAAAAAATAAATTAAGGTATACACATATATGAATAAAAATTTACTCACATGTTGAGAAAACCATCCAACAAATTCTCGAAGTACCCTTCTGTCAATTTTAGTTGAAGACTGTGTATAAGATATTAATTGTCTCTTAGTAATCTCCCTAAACTCCCTATACCCAGAAAAGAATAAGAATTATCAGGCATGAGTTAATAAAAGTATTGACAATTTTATTATACTCACCAAAGAAATTGATCAAGTTCTTTACAATTAGTTAATACATGTAGATGGGCTTGCAATTTCTTTGTTGGAGACAAGGTATATCACTTGGAACCCGCCACGGGCTTTCCAATTGCAAGAAACAATGTATCAACCATAGATGATCTGACATCATAGTGATCATCAACACGTCCTAGTTGATTGAACACTGTCTCAACTCCTTCTAAATATTTTGAACAAAAGGTTAGATCTTCTTGTGCCATGTAACCTTCTGCGATAGAACCTTTTGGTTGAACCTTATTTCGTACATAGGACTTCAATTTCCCTAGATAACTACAAAAACTCAACTTGAAAGATTGTTATTGAAATCTCTATAAATGAATAACTTAATTAAGCAAAAATATACTAAGTTACTAAATTATCTCTCTATAGGGTACATCCATCAATATTAAACCAATCCGCTAGCTTTTGCTTCATCAACGAAATAGATAATGAGATGCACCATGACCGTGAAAAATGAAGGCAGAAAAAATATCTCCATATTACACAACTTTAACATAATCCTACCTTGGAGCTTGTTTAGATCGTCCACATTTAATACTTTACTACATAATTGTCTAAAGAATGAGCACAGGTCAATAATAACTATAACAACTTGTTTTCATAGTGTCTTTCTTACGGCTAGTGGTAAAAATTGCTCTATGAGAATGTGGGAATCGTGATTCTTCAATTGTCCAAGTTTCCACTGCCTTAAATCAATACATCTAGAAATATTACTGGGATAACCATTGAGGACAGTAATATTTTTTAATGTCTTTAAAAACAAATATTTCTCTGCATTATTCATGGAAAAAGCAGTCTGAGGATATTTACTAGTTTTATCAGGCCAAAGATCTAATTTAATACCTATTTCTTATAGATCTTTTCTTGCATTTAAGTGGTCTTTAGACTTACCAGACTCATTAAACAGTGTGAAAACAACATTTTCATGAACACTTTTCTATATATGCATCACGTCCAAATTGTAACATGTCAAGTTGTTCACCCAATAAGTAAGTTCAAAGAATATGCTCTTCTTACACCATTGTTGAGGGCTAGCATTTGTATCACCAGCCCCTCGTGCCTTTTCCTCCCTCCTTTATAGTCCACCTCTTTTCCAAACACCACGTTGATGTCCAAAAGTTGACTCAAAAATGCCAAAATCAGTCATTTTCATTGGGGGACCTCTTTTTCATTTTACCATCAAATATATTTTGAGCCAATCTAAATTTATGTCTTGAGTCTAAGAAGCTATGATGAACCATAAAACACCACTTTCGACTATGTGGAAGCCGACAGGGAATAGAATCAAAGTTGCATAGTGGACAAACTAACTCGGTATGAGTGTTCCATCCGGACAAAGTCCTAAGACCGAAAAAATCATGAATAGTCCATAAAATAACTACACGCATACTAAACATTTCCTTTGCATGATCATCATATATTTCAACACTAACAGTCTACAACTCTTTCAACTCCTCTATCAATGGCAGCAAATAGACATCAATATCATTACTAGGGGCTCCCTTCCCTGGAATAATCATTGATAGAATGAGAGAACTTTGTTTCATGCACATCCATAGAGGGAGGTTGTAAGGTATTATAACCACAGGCCAAATGCTGTAATTTGTACTTAAATTCCTGAATGGATTGAAACCATCAGTTGCTAACCCAAGATGAACATTATAGGGATCCGAAACAAATTGATAATTTGTCAAATCAAACATTTTCTAAGCTTTGGAGTCTCTTGGATGTCTAAGCAACAAGTGCTATTCCTATCCTCAGCATGCCATCTCATGTGTTCAGTAGTCTTAGATGATCAAAACAACCTTTATAATCTGGGCTTTAATGGAAACTATCTTAGTATTTTGGCAAGTCATTTTTTCCTCTTTTCATTTTCACTTGACACACCCTTACCCTTAGATTTCCATCTAGATACATTGCATTTTTTATAGGCATCTTTATTTTCATCATCCCCCCAATATAATATGCAGACATTTGGACATGCATGAATTTTAGTGTAATTGAACCCCAATTTATTGATAGTTTTCTTAGCCTCGTAGAAAGATGTTGGAATTTTTGCATCTCCTAAAATCTGCCAATAACTCTAATATCATTGACTTTTCCTTGTCAGTTATTCCACAAATACACTTGATGTGGTACAGTCTTATAAAAAATGACAATTTTGTAAATTTCTCACATCCTTCGTACAGACTTTGTTGTTCATCTTCAAGTAACTCATAAAACTCTCTAGTTTCATTATTCATTTGATTTGACCAAACAAAAGTCTCACCGACTTCTACCTTCTCATTTTCAGCGTAGACACCAATTGCATCATGACCTATGTCATTTATAGGATTATCTGAGTTAATTCTATCTCTTACCATATGTGGCCTTGAAACATATTTTACAAAAAGCCTTACCATAAGTGTCTTCCCATGTCGGGACCAAAACGTATAACCTTGTGGGAACGCTTTGAGAAGTAAGTGTTCCTGTACAACTTCTCTAGCTTGCCACTTTTTGAATTTGCATTTGGGACATGGAATATGATTTTACCCTTAACATTATTATTTGCAAATGCAAAATCTAAAAACCCATTAAGCTCCTCTACATATTCTAGAGTGTTTCGAGGTCTAGCAATCCAAGACTTATCTATTATGTTCTATAACCAGTCAAAACAATATTTTTTTATTAACTATACATTTAATAACTAACTATACATATTTTTTTTACAACTTAAAAATAGTAAAAACAAATTCTAGTCTAATTTTTTCATATATATATATATATATATATATATATATATATATATATATATATCTAGCAAATTTTGAATCACGTCCACAGAGCAAGCAATTGCTAAGTTGTATCTCCGTTTTTGTGGAGTTTATCCTATTAATCCAATATCAAAATATTTCAATCTAAGAGTTTTGGTTCTGTTTGGTGTTATTTACATCAATTGGTCAATCAAGAACAACCATGAATTGCATTTGCTAATTTTTTTTCATATATATCTAAAATATTTTGAATCATGTCCACAGAGCAAGCAATTGCAAATATTACAGAAAAATAATTATATGTAGTTGTACATCATGTATTTTAGTCAATATTAAGGAAAAAAAGACTAAAAAATTTAAATATTCTAACCAGAACGAAGTCAAATCCTCAATCTCGTGGACTAAGAGAAAGAATGAAATGCTAAACTACAAAAAAAAAATTAACAAGAAAAATATAATTACAATTTACAAAGGCCTATTTTAATACTATTCAATTGACACTATATATGAAGCAAGCATCAATCTTTGATTAAATTAATCATAAAGTGTGTTGAAAAGAAGTTTTGGAATTATTAGAGATAACACATTAAATAATTAATAATTGAATTCACTCATGAAAATATAGACTTATTAAGGCATTATAATTGAATTTTTTTCCCTTTTTTTGATTATATATATGAACAAAGAAGGCAACAACATTAAACACAGGAGGGAAATAAGACAAATGAATGGTTGTAGAGAAAATTATCATTTAGTACAATCATTCATTTGTCATTTTTATTTTCCAATCTCTAACAACTCACCCTTTCTCTCTAAAGTTCACTATTTTTTCTAACAAATCAATTTTTATCATTCTATAAAAATAAGACAAATGAATGGTTGTAGAGAAAATTATCGGTGCCATATGATAAAACGATAAGACAAATGAGGTTTTGATTTTGCCAAGAAAGACAACGTAGCACTATAATAGTGACCATATTAATAGTACAACTAGGAGGAAAGGAGATCTTACAATGCCAAACATATATGATTAATGTATCCTACTATGCTTTTTTCCACCATCTAAGCCATTGCTTTAGAAACTTTAGCACAACTGTCTAATGATCCATTCTTCATCCCTTTTTTTTTTTGTGTTTGCTGTATTCTTTTAGTCCTAAATAGTTTAAGAGTATTTCCTATGCTAAGCTCCTCTACAGTAGTTGGTTGATATCCTACTATATACTTTACCAATTTCATTGAGATGTGCTCTCCATGAAAGACCTTCTGGAAAACTAAGAAAACTGGTTGATATCTTATTGCATCATTATTTCAATTTTCCTTTCTTAGTTATAGAAGCAAAATGTCTAAAAAAGCATATCAATGTAAACCAGTTGAACATAGTTCAGAGTAGTAGTTTAATAAAAATCAAAACCCAAACGAACTAGAAACTACAGCTTTAAACCAGTTGAACAAAAGAGTTATCTCGATAAAAATTCTCAAAACCTAAATGAACCAGAAAACTACAGCTTCAAACCATACAAATCATTGATTTCTTAAGCTCGTGAAAAATTAATCAAAGACAAGATTTCTTATGTGGGAGAGACGACCTTTGAAACAAGATGGTTGCATGGAGGCAGAGATAGAGGCGGTGGCTTTAACAAGGGCTTCGGACAGAAGGCACGACAAGCGACGGACAGAAAGCACAATGGGCACGATTTAGGAATTTAGAATGAAAGACTGAGAGAGGCATGATTACAGGAGAGAGAGAGAGAGAGCTGAATGAGATAGGGACTGAGATTGAGATATTTGGGAATTTAGGGTTTTCTTGATAGTAATATAGTGGCGTTTTGTTCAAACGCCACTATAATTAGAAACCTAAATAAATATTAAATAACAATCTAATAAATACCAATTGAATTTAATTCAAATTAATAATAACAAAGTTTGAAAATAATAAAAACTAAGAAATAATAATTTTAAAAAATATTAATGTAATAAAGTAAATAAGAAAACCAAGCAATTATGTTTTAATAGTAAAAAATATCATCTAAAAGATCTATATTTAATGGTAAAAAATTTTCATTATTTATATGGAACAGTGGCATTTGGGTTAATAAAACGCCACTATGTAGTGGCGTTTATATGTTAAACACCAATATATAGTGGTGTTTTACATACAAATGCCACTATGCAAAATTAGAAACTTAAATAAGTTAATAGCAATTTAATAAATACCACTTGAATTTAATTCAAATAAATAATAATAAAGTTTGTAAATAATAAATACTAAGAAATAAAAACTAAAAAAATATTAATAAAATAAAGTAAATAAAAAAATAAAGCAATAATGTTATATTAACGCTACATAAATAATCGACATGGAAAAATTTAATAAGAAATTTATAATATATAATAAATAATAATAATAAATGAATTAAAAAAAGAAAAATAACGTATAACATATATGTGAGACAAAGAGGTGGTCTATTTTTGTCATGGAGAAGACTAAAGAATAAGACACATTTCAAAATTGTTAGTTTTTTTCTCCTCCCAATCAGCTAGCATTTAGTATGCTCGAAGAAGATGAAAAGGGAAGAGGAATTCTGATCTCACTTTAAATTGGAGACTCTCCAATGAAGAAAGAGGGACATCGGTAACCAGAGACTTGCCGTGCTGGGTTGACAGAGGTTGCAAAGAGGCCTGCGATGGTGGAGACAGGAACTACGAGATAGACACGATAATATGTGTGAAAGTGTTAGTTGACCAGGTTCTTGAGCCCTCAAGTTGTTTTTTTCTTCAAAGGGAATTGGAAAGGGAACACATGGTTGATTATCCTTTCGCCCCCCCCCCCCACACACACATATACTTCCTTAGTTAAATTTTAATAGACCACTCCTTCATCTAAATAATAATTCACTATATATTGGAATAAGCCTTGGGTTAATTAAAAGGTAACTACGCTACTATATAGTGGCATTTTACAGAACAAATGCCATTATATTGTGGCGTTTGACCATAAAATACCACTAGGACAAACGCCACAATTTAGTGGCGTTTTGTACCAAACGCCTCTATATAGTGGTTTTTGACTTGAAAACGCCACTATATAGAGGCATTTATTTAAAAAACGCCACAAATTGCATATTTAATGGCGTTTGACTTGAAAATGCCACTATATAGTGGTGTTTTACTTTCAAAAGCCACTATATAGTGGCGTTTATCTAAAACACCACAATTTATGTATCTAGTGGCATTTATTTAAAATGCCATTAAACAACTGTCACTATTTCACTATTTTTTTGTAGTGTCAACTTTGAAGAATCTCTTTTTTATGGATAAGGATGACCCTAATGGTGTTTCTAATGTCTATTATAATCATAAGCTAAAAACAACTTATAATTTTAGTTGAAGAGGAATCTGGGTGCTTTCTTATAATGTACTTTTCAAAATTCTTTTAAAACACAAATTAATAGGTAATTAGAAAAATTGTAGAGCATTAAAAACTTAAAGAAAAAAATCTCATAGTGCATAGAGGGCTACCAGTCAACTCATATACTTGTGACAGTCGACTGGCAGATTTCTGTCGCAATTTTTGTTACTCTGTAAGTTATCAGTCGACTGCCTGTAATGTAGTGGTCAATTGGTAGCTTGTAGACTTCTTTTAAAACATCAATCCAGCCTCTTTTATGCATTTTTTCTCATACCTTACTCTAACCAAAGCAGATACATCAATCCAAAACATAGTTTAAACATTACATTAGGTATATATACACTGTTACATGCCATAATATACAACATAAGTAGCTTAGAGCTACATTGGCCTTCCTAACTCCAAAACATAAGGAAACATTCAAGCTTTGTCTTTTTCTTTCCTCACATTAGTGCTTGAAATGGATAAGTACATCATAAACTCTGACACACATAAATCTCAGTAGCTAGAAATACAATTTAAAACATGTAATAACCATTTCGATGATAAAAACAATGTAATGCACAATAACTACTATTATGAATATAGGCATTATCATTTGACATAGCATTCTTGCTCTTTACTTAGTGCATTATAAGTTTACCTATTTTCGTAAGGGTTTACAATGCAACATAAGTCTACCCACCATAAGGGTTTATATTGCACCATTAGTTTACTCTACATATTGGTTCATAGTGCATAAGAGGTCTACCCATCATAAGGGTTCTTAATGCACCATAAGTCTACCGAACATATGGAAAGTCTATCATAACTCATCATGAAATCATCATCATATTTTTCACAAATCATGATATAATCATATCATGAGTAATTACTTTTATGAAAAATTAGCTACCTTTACTTCTATTTAGAGCTGAAAATTGTGAGTTCTCTTCAATTTTCATCTTGTTCCTCAAGTTTCAAACTTCTTCCTCTATATCTCTCTCTCCTTAGCGTGAAATTTACTATTTTATCAATTCTTTAGGTTTATAGTTAGTCTAAGTTAGAGAAAACAAGCTAGAAGGATTACCTTTGGTAGTTTCTTGCTAACTTTTAGCTAGAAAAAAAACCTTTTTTGCCTTCTTCCTTCTCTATCACATTCTTCTTTCTCTCTTTGCTCAAATTCTGTAGAAAATATGTTTCTCTCTCTCACTACAAGAAAAGTGTAATTTAGTGGCGGTTTCCAAAACTGCCACTAAATAATCATATAGTGGCGGTTTAATATGACTGCCAATATAGTGGTAGTTTATACATAACCATTACTAACTAGTGGCAATTATAAAAAACCGTTACTATATAGTGGCGGTTATAAAAAACTGCCACTATATAGTGACGGTTATGAATGAACCGCCACTATATAGTGGCATTGTCCACTATATTCACTGAGTCCCTAAACCCTAAAGCCACTAAATTTGCTAATCCCTAAACCCCAAACCCTATCTGTTAAAGCCCACTATATGTTATCAATCGTACTACTCTCTCTATTGTTACTGTTGTTATTCACTTTTCTTCTATCAAGATTGATGGTTTTGACTAAACTATCATTAAACTTGTTAAATCCTTAGAACCATATCCATTTATGCCTCCCTCCATCATTGATCATACGTGTCTCTCTATTGGTTGTTCCATTAGGCTATTTTTGAAGGCATCTATTATTAGTTGAATTATAATGAGGGGTGAGGTGGTTACATAAATATTGATACTGTATTTGCTTCTAATTTATTAGTTATCATGTTTTTCATTGTTAATACATGTTTGCTGCAATGATCGATACAAGAAATAAATAATTTATTGTTTAGTGTTTATACATTATGTGTCTTATTATTTAACTTGAAATTATAGTTTGAAGAAGTTGAGTTTTGGTATTTGTCATCTTATTCTATTTAATTTGAATAAGTCTTTATACCTCAATTACGAAAATAATCTTGCAAACATAACATAAAATTACACACACACACACACACACACACACACACACACACACACACATATGAAATTTATTTTTGCTTGAAAAAGTGGAAAAATAATAATTTAAGGATTATATGTTCTATTTATATTTAAAATATGAAAAAAAATTAAATATGATTTTTTATTAACTTTATAGTGGCGATATTGGTGGTTTATTTAAATTACAACTAAAGCCATAATATAGTGGCTGTGTTGCCACTATATGGTAGCAGTTTTTATGAACTCCTACTAAATTCATTAAATCCCCTAAATCCTTCACCCCCTGCGTGTCTCTAAACCTCCCATTGCCATATCTTTGCTCTCTGATAACATACTTTTTCCATTTATTTTAGTCCCTATTTTAGTCCTTTTTGCCTCTTTAATCTTGTCAATTCTCTAATTTTATTATGTTTTGGAATTTATTGGGTATAAACTATTTTTGGATTGAATGTGTCTCAATTTTTATATTTTTAGAACTTGAATTGTAAAATGCTCAATTTAATTCCTACAAATTTTAATTTTGGAGAGAAAAGTGTTGACATGGACAAAGATGATGATTTGGATGCTAATGTGGCACTTTTTGGGTGATGTAGATGCTTACTAGGATATGCTGGATGTGGGGGCCCACTTGAACTCTTATTCAATGCCATGTAGTCAGAATTTTTGGGCAGAAATATTAATTTTCGTAGGTCAAGAAAAGCATGGCTGAAATATTAATTTGGCCATGATATTCTGCTGCTGTTCTGCTGCTGTTTGTCACTTTCTGCTGCAGAAATATTAATTCTGCTGCTGCTGCCATACCATTCTGCTGCTGCCATACTTTTCTGCTGCTGCAGAAATATTAATTTTGCTGCTGTTTTGCTGTCAAAGTGCTGCCATATCATGGAAGAGGCATCCAAGGAGGCATCTAGGGCAGAATATCCCTTTAGGCATGTGTTAGATCAGTTTTATATTTGCAAAAATCGAAATTTATTAAGGAGGCTAAGTCATTTTTCAGAAAAGGAGTCCTAGCACCATTTTTCTGCCTTCCTTGGGCAGCAGTGGCTGGGAGCAACATAGAGGCAACTCTCTAGCTTGGTTAGAGGGAAAGGAAGCCTTCCCACTTGGGAATGGCTCTCCTTCTCCCATTTTCCTTCCTTTTCTTGCATTTTCCTTCATAGTTTCTTAGATTTCTGTTGTATTTTCTGTTTTCTGTCATGTTTTTCCTTCTCTTCCATGTAATTTTCTAAGTTTAAGGATTGATGTAGTTTGGTTCTATGATGTTTTATTGCTGAACAATTTCGATTTTAATGCATTTTCGTTTAATGGAATGGATTTTACTGATTATTCTTCCTCTTGAATGTTTGATGAACCTTCAATGAGTTTGGGATTTTTATGTCTATGCTAGAGTTAGCTAGATATTGAGCTTGACCTTGTAATTTCCACCATAAATTAGATTATCTAGATATAGATAGTTTTATTTATGTGGCTTGAATAATTTTCTTGAGCTTCATGACTTAATTGAATGGTTGATCTAAGATTTTAGTCAATTATTTTGGATAAGTTAGATTGTAATTTCAAAGCTTTTGGATTCAATCATATTTTAGAAAATTGGCCAACATTGAATGGATTGTAATTTAATTGAATTGTTCTTCAATGATTCAAAGATTAATTTGTCTATGAATTAATCGGATTAGACCAACGAAATCAATCTCATTTTCTTGTGTAGTCGGTCATTTGATGAAATTGAAATTGTACTTTAATTCATTTGGACCAATGAGTATTTTCTTGGCCAAAGTTCTATTTTATTTATTGTTCTATGAAGCTTGTTATTTATACATGCATGCGTTTGCTATGTATTTGTAACGAGTAGGACAAGAGATAACATGTCATATGCGATTGCGGGGCATTGATGTGATTAGGACTTCATCGGATTATGTTTGAGTTATAGATTAGTGAAGATATTCCTAACTATAATTTTAATATAATTCAGTCTTAGAAGACTTTCTGAGAATTTTAGATTGAAGATTACATAATAGAATTAGCCAAGAATATTCAAAGGAAATGATGATGATGTACAATTCCATGAAATTTGTGACCAATCCACATCTTTTCTCTGTTTTGTTTTCTATCTAGTTATTTAAATTTCAGTTATTTATATTGTGTTGTTTCAATCATCACCCCCCCTTTTTTGTGTAATTTCTGAAATTTCCCTCATAAGTCTTAATAGCATTTCACTTAGCCTAATTGAATTTTATTTGATACCTCAATCTCTGTGGGACGATACTCTACTCATCACTTTATTACTTGTTGCGACCCAGTATACTTGCTGGAATATTTTATGTGCTATAAATTATACGCACCAAGTTTTTGGCGCCGTTGCCGGGGATTGATGGTTGTCAAATTGATTTTTCTTTTAAGCCAAAGTGATGTTATTTTAGACATTGTCTTTTCTTGTTTTAGTTTTTACAATTTCAAGTGTTTTTAGCTTTTCAAGTGTCTTTATTAGTTTGATTTCTTCTTGTTACCTTGCTTATTTGATATATCTCTCATGTTATTTCTCTTTGTTGTGTGTGAGGTACTTGATCATTTTCCTTGACGAAGGAAATAAAAAAATCAAAGAGAAAGTAAGGAAAACAAAGAAGAAGCGACGCTAAGCATAGACACCAAATAAAGTCTAGCTAAGGACTTTAAACCAAGCGCTCTTGGGAGGCAACCCAAGTTTTTCTAATCTTTCTCTTTTTAATTTTGTTGTTGTATTTCTTTCGTAATTTTAATTTTGTTTTAGTCTTTTTCTGCTGCCCATTTTTTTTCTCTGTTTTCTCTGTTTTGACAGAAATTTTGTCATCTTTCATGAATATTCTGTACTGTTTGGCTATGGTTTTTGCCACTTTCTTTACATGTTTTTAAACATTTATATGTCTTCTAGTTGTAGAATTTTATTTGGAGTGATTCGCATCCGTTTTGGGGTCGTTCTATGTCGGTAAAGCCGTGTCGCCAGAAATTTTGCACTGCAGAATTTTGCTACTCTGTTTTGTCCGAATTTGATGCTCACTTTTTAAATTTTTGATGGAGTTTTGGTGTGGAATTATGCATGATGAAATAGTTAAAGTGTAGATTGACTTAGCATGAAGAGAATTTAGCCTTATTTCTCTAAGGAATTCAAGTTAAATGGCAATGATGTTGATTTTAATGAGTTTGTAGTAATAGTCTTTTAGCTGTGAGGATTTGAGCCTAAGTGAAAAATGCTATTCTTCTTGTTGTGTGTTCTCTATCATGGATTGTCACTCTAGAACTTGTCTTGAATCTTTGATTGAGGCTACATATCTTGTACATGCTTGGAAATGATTTAGGCATTTGTTTCTTGTAACCACTTTTAGCCAAATAGCCATCCATTATCATTGTTTCCATTGTATGTCATTTTGTGCCTTATCCATTTTCTTTCTTGCGTCCTTCCACCACTTTTTCTGCCTACAACAATATTTTTTTCTTTCAACTTAAGATGTGAGGAGTATTTTAAATTCTTTTAAGGGATCGATGTGCTGAAAAATCTTGTGAACTTTGGGGTGTTTTGAACTATATTTCTTCTACTTCCTCTCAAGCAAAAGAAAAAGACTGGCCAGTCAAGAAAAAAAAAAGAAAAAAAAAGAGAAAGAAAGAAAGAAAGAATAAAAAAAAATTTAAAAAAAAAGAGAGAAAATAATGAAAAAGATGAGCAGATAGAACATTGAGACCCAAATTTATTTATACTCAGTCTCTTATATTTCACTTGTAAATGCTCTTCATTTTCTTGAATTGTTACCATATTTTGTTTCATTGTTCAATCTTTCCCTTTGTCTCCCACTATTTTTCTTACCCACGTTACAACCTTGTAAAGTCCTTTTGATTCAAGTATGTATTAGATTCAAGTAGTGGAGATTTAGATTCTTGACAAGCTTATGGTAGTGAAATTTGTGATAGGACGACTTTGAGTGATTCCCTCTTAAACACTTGAGAGAGTAGAGGATAAACACCTTACCTTGTGAGGAGATTGTTACTTGAATTCATTCTTTTCGAAATAATTGCCATGGAGCTTGAACTTTTTAGAAATTTAAGATTTATTTCTCCTAATGTAAATCTTTCTAAATTTTAATTATTTCATTGTTGTATATTTTCTACACTTTTTCTTGCTGTGCTTATTGGGATTCTCTGTTGTATTTAATTGATTTTGCCCAGGAGTGCAAAAGGCCTAGTGTGGGGGATTTGATAACATACTTTTTCCATTTATTTTAGTCCCTATTTTAGTCCTTTTTGCCTCTTTAATCTTGTCAATTCTCTAATTTTATTATGTTTTGGAATTTATTGGGTATAAACTATTTTTGGATTGAATGTGTCTCAATTTTTATATTTTTAGAACTTGAATTGTAAAATGCTCAATTTAATTCCTACAAATTTTAATTTTGGAGAGAAAAGTGTTGACATGGACAAAGATGATGATTTGGATGCTAATGTGGCACTTTTTGGGTGATGTAGATGCTTACTAGGATATGCTGGATGTGGGGGCCCACTTGAACTCTTATTCAATGCCATGTAGTCAGAATTTTTGGGCAGAAATATTAATTTTCGTAGGTCAAGAAAAGCATGGCTGAAATATTAATTTGGCCATGATATTCTGCTGCTGTTCTGCTGCTGTTTGTCACTTTCTGCTGCAGAAATATTAATTCTGCTGCTGCTGCCATACCATTCTGCTGCTGCCATACTTTTCTGCTGCTGCAGAAATATTAATTTTGCTGCTGTTTTGCTGTCAAAGTGCTGCCATATCATGGAAGAGGCATCCAAGGAGGCATCTAGGGCAGAATATCCCTTTAGGCATGTGTTAGATCAGTTTTATATTTGCAAAAATCGAAATTTATTAAGGAGGCTAAGTCATTTTTCAGAAAAGGAGTCCTAGCACCATTTTTCTGCCTTCCTTGGGCAGCAGTGGCTGGGAGCAACATAGAGGCAACTCTCTAGCTTGGTTAGAGGGAAAGGAAGCCTTCCCACTTGGGAATGGCTCTCCTTCTCCCATTTTCCTTCCTTTTCTTGCATTTTCCTTCATAGTTTCTTAGATTTCTGTTGTATTTTCTGTTTTCTGTCATGTTTTTCCTTCTCTTCCATGTAATTTTCTAAGTTTAAGGATTGATGTAGTTTGGTTCTATGATGTTTTATTGCTGAACAATTTCGATTTTAATGCATTTTCGTTTAATGGAATGGATTTTACTGATTATTCTTCCTCTTGAATGTTTGATGAACCTTCAATGAGTTTGGGATTTTTATGTCTATGCTAGAGTTAGCTAGATATTGAGCTTGACCTTGTAATTTCCACCATAAATTAGATTATCTAGATATAGATAGTTTTATTTATGTGGCTTGAATAATTTTCTTGAGCTTCATGACTTAATTGAATGGTTGATCTAAGATTTTAGTCAATTATTTTGGATAAGTTAGATTGTAATTTCAAAGCTTTTGGATTCAATCATATTTTAGAAAATTGGCCAACATTGAATGGATTGTAATTTAATTGAATTGTTCTTCAATGATTCAAAGATTAATTTGTCTATGAATTAATCGGATTAGACCAACGAAATCAATCTCATTTTCTTGTGTAGTCGGTCATTTGATGAAATTGAAATTGTACTTTAATTCATTTGGACCAATGAGTATTTTCTTGGCCAAAGTTCTATTTTATTTATTGTTCTATGAAGCTTGTTATTTATACATGCATGCGTTTGCTATGTATTTGTAACGAGTAGGACAAGAGATAACATGTCATATGCGATTGCGGGGCATTGATGTGATTAGGACTTCATCGGATTATGTTTGAGTTATAGATTAGTGAAGATATTCCTAACTATAATTTTAATATAATTCAGTCTTAGAAGACTTTCTGAGAATTTTAGATTGAAGATTACATAATAGAATTAGCCAAGAATATTCAAAGGAAATGATGATGATGTACAATTCCATGAAATTTGTGACCAATCCACATCTTTTCTCTGTTTTGTTTTCTATCTAGTTATTTAAATTTCAGTTATTTATATTGTGTTGTTTCAATCATCACCCCCCCTTTTTTGTGTAATTTCTGAAATTTCCCTCATAAGTCTTAATAGCATTTCACTTAGCCTAATTGAATTTTATTTGATACCTCAATCTCTGTGGGACGATACTCTACTCATCACTTTATTACTTGTTGCGACCCAGTATACTTGCTGGAATATTTTATGTGCTATAAATTATACGCACCACTCTCCGCTGATTACTGCAGCTCAACCGTCAGTTTAGCACAGCCTCATCATCAGTTTAGCACAACTTCACTGCCTACTAGCGCCTTCCCGCCTCCATCTCGCTTCTCCTTTATTCTGACTCGCTTTCTCGTTGCTGTCTCATGATCCTGTGAGCTATCGTGTACGGTTGGTTCATGGCTCCGTCAACGATGGCTCACTTGTTCCTCTTCAACTCCATCAACTTTGCCTCATTGGTTTGTCTCTGGTTCCTTGTCGTCAATGGTTAGCCACGTCTTCATCGCTGGTAAGTCTCCATCTTCAACCTCTTTTTTTTTCTTCAATTTTTTTGATAGTTTATTTTCTCCTAGTTTTTCCTTCTAGTTTATTTTCTAGTAAGCTTCTATGTTATTTGCCTAATTCATTTCCTCTTCACTAGTGCCTTATTTTTTTTTCCAGTAAGTTTTCATTTGAGAAAGTTGGAAGTTTTTTTTTCCAGTAAGTTTTATCTGTTTTTTTTTCTCTTTCTAGTAAGTTGTTGATGCCATTTTCCTAGTTTTTTTTTCCTAGTGATATATATATCAATCAAGTAATCGCTTTTTTAACAATAAACACACTGAAAATGATATCACTAGATAACCCACATAACACATGGCTTTGAAGATAAATCTTCATGTGGATTGGAATTATTTATGTGATTAAGTGAGGAAGATGGTGTTTCCTCTTGTGGGAGTGAAATGTATTTGAAACTTGGGAAAGGTAATGTGTGGGATTTGAACTTGGTTCATTTTTGTTGAATTTCGTGAATGGTGATACACTATGACACATTATTGAATTAAAATTCTTTGTTCTTTAGTTTGCACTTAAACGATACTAGTCTATAGTTTGTAGTGATGCATTTCTTTTTTTCACAAGAAAAATATGGATTGTAACCTTGATTTCAAACTGTGACATCAACAACTTCAATTGGTTTTCTACACTACAGTTTCTGTCCTAAGGCAATGTGGTAAATGATTGAACAAGGGAAAAGAAGTGTGATAAACAAGGCAATGTATGTTTTCGTTGACATAAGTTGTTTATGATAGTCTAACCTAGGAATCCCTTAGTTGAACCTTTTTGGCCTTTTAAGTTTTGTTTATAGGCCCTTGAGGTGGCTACATATGTTTGAATGATTCTAATTTTGATTCAATTAAGACATACTGGTTTTTAATTGACTATACAGAATTGGTAAACATTCAATTTTTAGGGGAGACTCTGCCAGATTTTTGATTACCCATTAATACTTGTTAGGCAAGTAACACTCAGTAGAATCACTCTTGTCTCCATCTACATGGCTCGATTCTCCATCCATACACCTCTAAACTCTATCTTCAAGTGCAGGTGAGACTCCATTGTCGTAGCTTGATGAGACTCCATCGTCATAGCCTGATGGGACTCCATCATCATTGCATGTAGCTGGGACTTCATCCGCACACAATTCTTACACCGTTGGTTATTGAACGGTGTAGAGGATTGGTAATTTATTTCAATCTTATACGACTAATCAATTTCAATCTTATTTACATGTAGACTAATAAATTTTAATTTGTACAGATGAAAATGAGGTTGTGAGGACTTAGAGGCTACAAGTAAAATGATTTATGGGTTTTCCCTTTAGACTGGTGTGTAATTTTAGAGTGGAATGAAGTAGTGTAGCCAGTTGGAGAAGGCACAGGTTAATGGGCTCGTTCATGGGTCTTGTGGGCAAAAATTACGCAGCCTTATCGATCATTTATAAGACTTAGAAGAAGGTTTTAGCTGATTATAAGGAATTAGTAATAACAAAAGTGATATCGGTAATAGTTATCAATTATTAATTTATGATTTCGTTAATTAAATATATTCGAATTGCGCTAATTTCTTTTCCATTCGAAATTTGTTATTAACCGTGAAGAAGAAAAAAATTCATTAAGAAGAAACTTGGTTTTCATTGAAAAAACGGGTGCTTGGAACTCTTCAAGGCCCGATACAAAGGAATAAGAACAAAGGAAGAAATAATTAAAATGTTCCTACAAGCGTTTAGAGGTAGCACTAGGCTGTATATGTTGAGATGCGATATGACCCGAACTACTAAGTAATTAATAGCACTTTGAAACATTATTTTTTCTATTTTATGTTAAGAATATACTAACATGATTCATCCAAATGTTAGGAGAAAGCTGAAAAAAAAAGCAAGCAGGCAATCTAGACATTGAATCACACTGGCAGCACAAAGAGTTTGGCTTGAAGAAGAGCCAAGATGGTAAATTGATTTTTTTAAAAAAGAATATTTAATATTATTTGAGAATCAAGTTAATTGACTTTAATTTTATAGGTTGATGAACGCACTGGACCTAACGGTAGGGCTGAGCTCTGGCATAAGACTCACAAAAAGAAGGATGACTCATTTGTTAGTGATGAAATGAGAGCCATCAATGTAAGTTGAACATCTTGAACTTTTTAAATGTAAGTTGCTTTATTCAACTGGTGATTTGTTAATAATCTTATTATTTTATTTTATGTGTGGCGTATAGGAAAAAAAATCATTGAAATCAAGACGCATAGAATTGCAGCCACTAAAGTGTCGACTCAGGACTTGTTGGCATTGGCGTTAGGAACCCAAGAGCATCGAGGATGAGTTCGTGGCTTGGGATTCAGGCCCTCCCATGCTCAAGTTTTCGTCCGCATTCTCGCTTTGCAAGCGAGTCCTTCACTTCGGGTGTGTTTGTTTCTACATTACAGTCGGAGGTAGCAAGTTTATAGTCTCAGATGGCGACTATGGATAATAGAAATAAGGAAATGATGCATCTCTTCCTCTAGACCCTTCAAGGTCAGCTTAGTCCTCATGATGTGGCACAAAGAGTAAGTTCATTATTCAATTTTGTCAATTCTTTATTTGTGTACATTTTATCAATTTATTAACTCTTCTATTATAAAAGTAGTTTTTTTGTGCAATAGATGGTGATGGTTCTGGTCAGGAAACACATTCTCCATTATCTTGTAATCAAGATAATGAAGAAAGGGAGGATGATGACGACGACAATGTTGTAGATGATGATGACGACGAAGATGATATGTGACTTATGTTTTATGGTTTTAGATTTCTATTGTGTTGAGATCTTTTTAGACTTACGTTGCCTTTTAGATTTTGGTTGTATTAAGACTTTTGTTATGTATCAAAGTCTACTTATTATATATCATTTGTAAATTAAATTTGCATGTTTAATTATGAGTTATTGTGTATATCTAGTAATCTGGCTGTAAGATATATGCAAGAATGATTAAAAGGGAAAAGCAGAGAAGCAAAATAAAAAGTGGCATATCTGCAGTTTAGTGGTGGTTTTTAACCAATTATAGCGGTTAAATTAAATAACCGGCCATTATATAGTGGTGATTTTTTGGCAAACCACCACTATATAGTGACAATTCTTAAGACACTGCCACCAGAATATGGCTAACAATTTTTTTAAAAAATATTCAATGGCGGTTTGTAACCACCACCATGACCGCCACTAAAAAACTTGTGGTGCCAAATTTAGTGGTGGTTTCGCAAATCACCACTAAATTTGCTAGTGGCAGTTAAAATTGCCACTATATGTTGTTTAAAGCTCCACTAAATCTTATTTTTCTTGTAGTTTCTCTTAGCTTGAATATGAAGAGTATTCTACAAGATTTGGTGTGAAAAGACTTTATTACCCTTCTCTAAGCATGTTAGGGGTATTTTAGTCAATTTCTATAGTAAAAACTCACTTTCCACCATCTTAAAAGTGTTTATCTCACAACTCAAAAAGTTGCCAGCTGACTGTTAGGAAGGCGATAGTCCATTAGTTGATTCTGGGTTTCAGATTTTGACTTACAAAAAGTTATCAGTCGAATGCTACCCTACCATCAGTCGACTACCTATAGATATCAGATAATACTTTTTTGATTTCTCTGTAATCAATTGACTATTGGCTACAAGAAGTTGTCTGGTCCTCTCAGTAATAAGTTTTCTTTCACTTTTGGGCTATTTCTCATGATCGTTTCTAATTTCCTTTAAAATTTCTTTTCTAAATATTTAGAAATAATAATGCTTTATTTTTTATAACTTAGAGGAGAAATTTTTGAGATGTTACAGTGTTGGTGAATTTTCACTTTCAATAACTTCTTGATCTTGAGACTCTGATATTTATTTCCTTTTAAAATATTTCTCTATTTCTAGCACACTAAAAAAAATATAAAGCTAATTAGATACTTAATAACTAATTGAAATTAAAACAAAACACTACATTTCTTAACTCTACGAACAATAATATATAAACTAGCATTACAAATTTTAATTATGTTTAAAAACTTATATGGTTAATTTATGCATATATACAACATGAAGTACAAGAATTTATGTATAAATTTGTTAAATAAAAATATACAGAAATGTAACAAAACTAAAATTTATATGCTCATAACTAGTAATCCTCTAAGATCTATTTTGATCACCAAGAAATATTCAGACCAAGCTTCAACAGAAGCAACTGAAAAAATAAGACTAAGAATAGGTCGAATAAATCTAATTGAATTCAAATTTGATTCAAATGTCTATTCAATTATTTTCAATATTTGGTATAGAAATTCATTGCCAACCCAGTTCAAGTAGATGTGAATGAAGCAAGAATGTCAATGACTATGCAAAGTATAGAGAGAAAACAAAACCTGCGAGGCAAGTCAGAAAGTAACAATACTTAGAGAGAGGGAATTTCACAATTGTGCATTGACACCATGATTAACTCCCACACAATGAATATGATTGACAAATATAGATTCAAAGAATTGCAAACCCACATGGAAGGAAAGGTTCACAAAACCACACGAAAAATTCATGACTCACCAGAAGCTCACTGGACCGTGATGAAGAGATGAATCATGTAGAGTGGAGTGCCGGAGTGCAGAAAGAGTATTGGAGAGACGTTGAAACATTGAGTGTTAGAGAAGTTAAGGAGGTGGTGTCATGGTGGGGTACAACTACTTTTTAAATTCATTTTTTAAAAAAAACTTATTGGGTGGGGGTATTGTAGTACCTACCATTTATTTTTTTCTTTTTTATTGTTAGATTTTATTTCATAAATAATGATTTCCAAATTGGGTGCAATATGCATTTGGGATGCTATTATATGATGTGTTAATGCCTTAATATGTGATTTTAGGCTGTAGGCTAGCATTGTGTAGTGCTATGCCGTACAGGGACCAAAGTTGAAATTACAGCGACTACAATGAAATTTTTAAGATTTTGTTAGGGTATAGCGAAAAGTTCATAAAAGGGTAGAAAAAGAAGGAGAAAATTATAGGGAATCTTGATGTAAAATAAGATATGAAAACTAACTCTTAGATCCTAAGATATTAATTTTTGAATAAATAGTGATAATTAATTTATTAGAGTATAAGAAAGAAATAAAAGAAAATATATTAAATATAAAATTAATGGGGATGCCGTACAGTTATTAGGAAATAGATAATTATGTTTAAATAAAATAATTAGTAGGGGAAGGAGTAGTGGGTAATGCAAAAGATTAGATAAAAGAAATAGATGGTTATCTAAAACTAATCAAGTCTGATTTAAAATAATTTTAAAGTTAAGGATAAATAATCCAAATAGGAAATTTGAAAATATCTTTTTAAAATCTGAACTAAATTGTTATTTTGCTTATAATTGAATGGGATTGCAATATTAAACATATATTTTTTATTTGAATTTAAATAATTGGATCAATAGTATAATGCATTCTAGAAGTGTAAATTAATAAAAGATAATAGATAAATAAATTTGAAAATATATTTTCAAATTTGGTTTAAACTTTAATTTATAATTTTACCAGTCCTTATTGAATTATTATATTATTTTCAAAATAATAAAAAATCCTAATCAAGAGCTACAATATTTTGAAATCCTCAAATAAAATATAGCAATATAATATAAATAATAATACTTTTTAGCTTTAGTTAATTAAAAGATAGATAATCCCAATAAATTAGTCTACATCTAATTGAATCTTCAAATCTACTCAAATAAGACTTGTTTCAGCAAGTTCACAAGCCTCCCACCTTATTCGATCACTCTACATACCTAATAACAATCCATCATATACACTATTCAAGTCATACGTACATCACTATCAACAATTCCAAACCTTCGTCCTCTTCAATCATTCATGGCACCACCAGAGGAAACCATAGGAAACCATATACGCAAGACCCTAGGTGTTCGATACCCAATACTTAGAAGAACTTCAAGTAAGATTTTCATTTTTTTACTTAAATTAATTCTATAATCAAGTGAGATAATAAAATAAATATCTTAACATTCCCATTTTTCGTCTCCTTCATAAAAATCCCAAAAAGGTTACCGTTCACGCTAGTGCTCGTGTCAGATTGCTCATATGGGATTTAATTATAGCATAACATAATTCAAGGTGAGTGAACCAACCCTTTTTTAATACTATCTTTAGTGTAAAGTGATAATTTGATTAAGGAATTCGGGTTAATAAATCGAAAGTTTTATATACAATTCAATTGTTGATGAATTTGCTAACGAAAAATGTTAGGGAAAAAGGGATGAACATATGATATATATATATATATATATATATATATATGATTGTTGAGATCAGAGATAGTTGAGATTATCTTGTGAAATTATGATCGATGACTTTGAGTTGAAACCCTATTTGTGTTTGGACGGGATAATACTCTTTCTTATGTCAAGCGAGAAATCTGGGTGATATAATGGCTTGATCTTTGAAAGTAGAGATAACAATTCCCTCGATAGAGAGATGAGCTCAGATTTAATCCGTGAGGCGCCCTGACCATTGATGATGAGGTTGTGTGTCATAATGGGTTTTTGATGAGATTGGTTGAGCAGTCTGATGGATGCTCCCAGGTTTTTTTGCTATTGGCAAATACTAGTTCTGATGGTCTGAATTGTTGGATTGAATTGCATATTCTCTGGTAGGTATCTTTCCTTGTGATTTGTGTTTTTTACCTATGTTTTTTATTTTATTGCTTTTGCATAACGGATTTTATTAGAGCGAGAATTAGCTCGTTCGCTGAGATTATTATCTCACACTCGTTGGCTTTCTTTTTTCATATCAAGTAGTAGAAGAGGAATTTCTGCAAGAAGAATAAGTTCACCATTAGACTATCTTATTGTTGGGTGGGTCCAGAGTCGTCAGTATTTATTTTATTAAGTTTAGGAAGCTCTGTGGTCAACTAGGACATCTAGGAGATTTGGGGTGAATTATTTTTTTATTGGATAATGTGTTGTATTTTGACTGGTTAATTATAAAAATTATTTTTATTTATTTTATTATGAATTAACTTCCATTGGAGTGAGATAATACATTATTTGAATATTTGTGTGTTTATGTTTTTCTTTTAAATTCAAATATTATTTCTTTTTATTGTAAAAGATTGCTAGGAATCCTAGTAAGTTGTCCTTTTCTCCTTGTGTGTATAAGGTATACAGTCATAATAATTTATATTATTTACATTATAAATTAATATTTATTTTAACAAATATTTGATATTTATTTATATTTATTTTAATTAATATTCAAATATAAATTAATATTTTTTTAATTAATATCTATTATAATTAATTTTTTTGTATTTAATTAATATTTCCAAATTTCGGTCTTTATTTTATTATACATTATATATATATATATATATTTCAAACTCTAAATTGTTTTTGAAACCTAAGTTGTTTGTTGTATGACTTTTATATGATATATGATTAAGACATGTTTTAAATATGTTGAGTTAATATATGAACCTCTAATTATATTACATATATTTAATGATAAATAACAATGAAATTGAGAAAAAGTGATTAGATATAAGAATATTAGAAAGGCTTACGGTGGCACAGGGGTTCGTGCCATCATGCCGGTCATGTACCTAAAAATTAGGTCATAACAAAGTTGGTATCAGAGCCTGGTTATTAGATCTCTTAATGACTATAGAGCAAGACGTCTTTTGTGGGGCTTCTCCTACTTTTGTGAACTACGACAATACCATAGGACAAAGATCCACAAAAGGCCCTATAGAGTCATCAATATCTTTCCTTCATGTCACACTCCTCCTTAGTGGTTTTTTTGAAATTCAGGGACTGAATTTCTTTAAGTGCAAAGTAATGTAATACCCCAGGTATTTCGATGTCATAAGTAAGCATGAGCTTCGGCATGTGAAAAATTTCTCGTGTATAGACGGGTGCCTGTGGGTAAAGGCTAGAAACCCACATTTGTTCACAGCTAGAGGTAAGTTAAATTTAGAGGATCGAATTTTTTAAAGGGGATAATACTGTAATTCTTGCCATTTAATTTTTTTTTATTGTTAGATTTTATTTTATAAATAATGATTTGCAAATTGGGTGCAATATGTGTTTGTGATGCTGTCATATGATGTGTTGATGCCTTAGTATGTGATTTTGGGCTGTAGGCTAGCATTGTGTGGTGCTATGCCGTACAGAGACCAAAGTGGAAATTATAGGGACTAAAATGAAATTTTTAAGATTTTGTTGGGGTATAGCTAAAAGTTCATAAAAGGGTAGAAAAAGAAGGAGAAAATTATAGAGAATCTTGATGTGAAATAAGAAACGAAAACCAACTCTTAAATCTTAAGATATTAATTTTTGAATAAATAGTGAGAATTAATTTATTACAGTATAAGAAGGAAATAAAAGAAAATATATTAAATATAAAATTAAAGGGGATTCCATACAGTTATTAGGAAATAGATAATTATATTTAAATAATATAATTAGTAGTGGAACGAATAGTGGATACTGCAAAAGATTAGATAAAAGAAATAGATGGTTATCTAAAACTAACAAAGTCTAATTTAATATAATTTTAAAGTTAAGGATAAATAATCCAAATACAAAATCTGAAAATATTTTTTAAAGTATGAACTAAATTGTTATTTTGCTTTTATTTGAATGGGATTGCAATATCAAATATATATTTTTTATTTGAATTTAAATAATTGGATCAATAGGATAATGCATTCTAGTGGAGTAAATTATTAAAACATAATAGATCAATAGATCTGAAAATATATTTTCAAATATGGTTTAAACTTTAATTTATAATTTTACAAGTCCATGTTGACTTATTATATTATTTTCAAATTTTACAAGAAAGAAATTGATTGGAGGAATAAGCCTTAGTGAGTAATTAGAAATATATTAAAATCAAAAATCCTAATCAAGAGCTACAGTATTTTGAAATCCTTAAATAAAATATAGCAATATAATATAAATAATAATACTTTTTAGCTTTAGTTAATAAAATATGGATAATACCAATAAAAGGAAATATATTAAAATAAGCAACGTTTAATACAGTACAGCATTAAAGTAGCTATTACAAAACTCCTCCATATATAAGCTCTCAACAAAAGGAGGAGGAGACAAATAAGTTCTGGATTGCTTGCCATTGTTCCTTGCAAACTTGGCCATTTTGTCTGCACAACGGTTTTGAAGTGTAACATCCTTGTCCTTGGAGGTGTTATTAGTCTTGGTGTGTGGAAATTTTATTACTTTACTTATTTTTAATGTTTGAATTTATGGTATGAAATATTATAGGCTGTATTACTTTGAGTTAGGAATATATTTGAATTATTTTATGTTGTCTTGTTATATTTTAAAATGGAATTTAATTGATTTATTTTTGTTGAAGATTTTTTTTTGTGAGTTGCTACTGTTTCATGGTGGGATTTATTTGATTTAAACTGAAAACTTGATTATGTGAATGGTTCTTTTTTATTATTTTTATTATTATTTATTTGGGACGCTATATTATGTACAATTGCATTTTTGATCCAACTAAAATTTAAGGGAAGAATTGACTATAGAATAAAGGTCAAAGGACACAGTTGGAATTTTCTTTTCTTTTAATCTATAATATCAACATCTTTCTTCCATTTTTGTGGAGACATCTTTGACACACATTCTCTCTTTTTCTTCCCTTTCTTCCCTCTCGGTTTCCATTCTTCCTTCATGCCAAACAAGCTCCAGCCAGCACGTCTATTTTCTGCTGCTTGAAGAACGCCCTCTTTGGTGGTTTCTTCAACCTTCAGTGAAGATCCAAGTAAGTAGGTTCTTTTCTTCTTCTTCTTCTTCTTCTCTTTTTCCCCTAGCCAAAAACCCTAGATAGCAATGTAGGAAAATTCTGATTTAGGAGGGATTGGGGTGGTTCCAATGTCATTGGTTCTTGATAACACTTAGAAGCATTATTAGTAAGAGAGTTGATGAAAAAAAAAAAAAAGAGAGAAAATGCTAACAGATTTGGAACCAAAAATGAGAGAATAAAACTGTTTTGGCTTGGTTTTGTTTCTAAATTTGTTTAAGGGTGTTTTAGGTGATTAATACTGATTTTAAGGACCCAATATTGGACATAAAACTGTGTGGAAACTACTGGTATTTGGCGGACAGAACTGGAGTGAAAAACAGAGCATAAAATTGTGCTGAACTTTGTTGCTGTCATGTTTACTGTTTGCACGAAAATTCTGCAGAGTTCTGTAGAATTCTGCAGAATTTTTGCTGGATATTACAGCAGCAAAGTTCAACATGAATTCTGCAGAATTTTGCAGATTAGTCCCTGCTCTTTTGTTAGCTACTGGTTGAGTTTAAATTCTGCAGAAATTTCAGATTGGTCCCTGGCATTGTACTGTTGTTACAGCAGTGTGTCTTTTATAAAAAAATTAGTTTAACTTGTAAGAAAATTCATTTTTTAATTTACTCTTTTATCTCCATGTTAATTTTATTTTAGGGATTTCTTTGGAAATCATTTCCTAGCACCTTCCATATTATTGTCTTGCAAAAACAAAGGTAGTTAGTGCCATATTTAAGGTGAGTGTGATGACATTATCTTATTCACTCTTCTTTAAAACATTATCATCAAGCATCATGGGGGAAATTCATGGAGGTAAGTCTAGATGGAATGTTGTTCAATTTATTTTCAAGGGCTAACATTTTATATGTTTAAATGACCTTATTTTGCTAAGTATTATTGATCTTGAAATTTTTAGATGATGAAAGATATCTATGGACCAATTATGTGTTGATGATGATGCTAGTTGGAAACAAATAATAATTGATGCTATTATTATTTATATTGAGAATGTGAGTGCATGTTGGAATTCTTGTATGATGTTGAATATTGTTGTACTTGGTTTCATGGTGGTGCACCCCATGGGAGGAATTAAAGGAGCTATAAGGGTGGAGGTTTTCTTCTCTTGGAGCGATAAGGGTGGATGCGGTCGGGGGGCCGTGGGCAACGATCTACTGGTACCGTGGATGATCCGGTTGGTACGGGAATTGTGTTTGCATTATGTGTGGATTGTGAATGAAATTTTTCTTAAATGTGAATTTGATGTAACTTTGCAAATCATTTATGACTCTATGATGCTAGATGATGTAACCTTTAAATTATTTGATATTGTTACCCACTCACTGAGTATTTCATTACTCATCTTGTTATTTTACAACATTGCAGAGTCAGTAGCTGAGGTGGGTGATTGTCCATGAGAGTAGCGGGCTTACTTCATATTAACCCTTTTGTATCTCAGGTTGATCCTTTTGTGTCTCATGCAATTTTGAATGTCTTGTTGGACTCTAGACGTCGCTATGTGATCACATAAGCCTCCTAGGATTTTGTGAATGGGCTATGTGGAAGTTTAATATTTAATGCTTATCTTTTGTGGACATGATATGTGATAACCGATACTTGATGTTGTTCATTTTGAAACATTGTAAATTTTTTCTTCTCCCTTTGGTTTTGTTATAAAGAATATTGGAATATCACATATGGAATATGTAGGTTTTATGGAATGTTTTGAATGATGTGATCATGAGTTGGTTTTAAATTTTCAATTATAATATATGTGTGTGTGTGTGTATGTGTTTGTAATTAGGATGCTTTGTGATGAAAATCCTCATAGTTTATTGCTTTCTTTAGGTTTGCGAAGTGAAGGGTATTTCACTATCGTGCCTGTCACGTGTTTTTTTTCTTTTTTTAAGGATGTGACATGAAGTCTCCTAATCTTGATTTGATTTGTTGTTCTCAAACTTGCCGAATAGAAGCTTGCAATTTTCAACAACGTTAGAAAGTGGGTGAAGTATAGAGATTCCTTCCAAGATGGTTGAAAACAGAATTTTGTAGTCCGTTTCAACTTCTAGATTTTTTATGCCAATTTCATGAGCTATTTGTAGGCCATGAAATAGTGCCGAAGCCTTAGCAAGAGTAGATGAGTCGTAACCCACATAATTTGCAAATCCAATTGTGCACTCACTCTTGTCATCTCTAATTAAGCCTCTAGAAGCTAAGTAATTATTTTTAGTAGATCCATCAGTATTTTATTTAAACCATTGTCCAAGAGGTTTTTCCCATGACACATTACGAGGACTTAATCTGGGGTTATTTTGTTTCAAAAGGTTTTGAGAGTCCAAGGAACACCAAAATTCAGCAACTTGACATAAAATCCCATGTTTGATTTTTGAATGCATAAAAGGTTCATTTTTGAAAAATTTTTTGTTACGAGCCAACCAAATTCTTCTAATAGCAAGGGTAAATAAGTGATTCCAAGGGATGCCAAGATGGCTAAAATTATTGTTTTTAGCATTATCCTTATAAATCCAATTACTCTACACACCTAACAATAATCCTTCATATACACCATTCAAGTCATATGTATATCACTGTTAATAATTCCAAACCTTCATCCTCTTCTATCACTAACGGCACCACCAAAGAAAATCATAAGAAACCATATGCACGAGACCCTAGGCATTCCATACCCAATACTTCGAAGAACTTCAAGTAAGGTTTTCATTTTTTTATTTAATTTAATTCTATAATCAAGTGAGATTAAATAAAATTAATATCCTAAGACTCCCCTTTTTCATCTCCTTCATAAAAGACCTAAAAAGATTACCGTTCACACTAGTGCTTGTGCTAGATCGCTCAGATGGGATTTAATTATGGTATAGCATAATTCGAGATGAGTGAACTAAACTTTCTTTAATACTATCTTAAGTGTTAAAGTGATAGATAATAAGATAGGTAATAATCATGGTGGGAAAAAAGGGAGATTTCGATTAAGGAATTCGGGTTAATAAATTGAGAGTTTTATATACAATTCAATTGTTTGTGAATTTGCTAATGGAAAACGTTAAGGAAAAAGGGATGAACATGTGATATATATGTGATTGTTGAGATTGGAGATAGTAGAGATTGTCTTGTGAAATTATGATTGATGACCATTATTGCCATTGTTTGGTTTGAGTTGAAACCCTGCTTATGTTTGGGCGGGATAGTACCATCTTTTATGTTAAGCGGGAAATCTTGGTGATAGGATGGCTTGATCTCTGAGAGTAGAGACAACGATTCCTTTGGTAAAGAGATGAGCCTTATTTAATCCATGAGAGTAAAGACAACGTATGTTTAATGATAAATAACAATGAAATTGAGAAAAAAAGATTAGAAATAATGATATTAGAAACGCTTATGGTAGCACGGGGTTCATGCTATCGTACTGGTCACATGCCCATAAATTGGGTCGTGATAGGTAATCTTAATAAGATGAGTGGTCATGATTTACCATGTGAGGGCAATATCTAAATTTTTGTGGGGGCAAAAAAATAATTAGAACATATATTAATTAAAAAAAATTCCTTGTGGGGACAATTAATTAATTGCCCCCACACACTTGAACGTGGATCCGCTAGTGAACCCAATGACTCATTGTTGGTTTCTATAAAATTGAAATATGTTAGTGGTATAAGTTTTTTAAGACTATCATTCTATTTAATAGAAAGAAGATTAATCTCTTTCAGACTCACTAAGCACAAAAGATAAAGCCTTATTTAAATTAGAGGCTTCAAAAATTGAACTATTATTATTCTTAAAATTTAAACAACTAGTGCTGTGACCCGTGTGATGTATGGGTAATTTATAACTCTAAAAACTTTTGTAACTTATAAAAATAATAATAATTGATTGACAGAAAAAATATTGTGGTTGGCATAAGAGACAAATATTTTAGAATATCTACATCTAATGTGAATGAGAAAAAAACCAAATTATTCAAACAATGGAAATATTTCTCCAGTGCTTTTCAAATACAATGTCCTTAACTTGAAAAGAATGAAATAAAATAAAAAAATTAACGAATAACATAAAATAACTTTGAATCAATATAATAATATTATGGAAAAGACCGTATAAAGTTTACTTACAACCAATAGAAATTTCTGAAAACTTCTTTATACACTATATTTGTAGTGCTTGAATTAACATTTCCATTTCTGTCGAGTATAAGAGTCTTCAATCTATTTCTACTCTTTACTCTTAAGATGACAATATAAAACTGAAAATGACTAAAAACTGGAGTTATTAATTTATTATTTATTTAATTACCAAAATTCATTTGATGCGTTTGATGTGATTAATTTAATGTTATTGAATTTCAATTGTAATTCAATTCAATGTATTTTAAAGTGCAATTTGAAATTAAATATATTTGAAAACATTAAAAAATTATTATGTTAACAATTATGTTAATAAGTAAATAAAAATGTTAATTTAAGTAGAATTTTTCATTTTAAAAATTTAAATTATAATTATAATGTGTTATAATTCAAAAAAAATCCAAGTATACCAATTAGATTTGTTATTACAATATTATACTTTATATTGTGAAAGATATATTATAAAATCATATGCTAAAATTACTTATTAATGATTTATAACAATTTATATCATATATATATTATAAAATATATATTATGAGCTAAATAGTCAACTGTATATATTAATATTATCATATAGGTTCCTGAAATTACAAAATATTAAAATTATTCTAAAATCTACTTGAAAATTTCTTATTAATTTCATATCATGGCTACGAAATAAACTCTCTTACAAGGGATTTTGTGCTTGTCTCTTTGGTTCACGCTATTACGATGCCGAATCGCCTAGAATTAAATTCATGGCAATCTTCAATATAGTAATCCCCAAGTGGTATTCACTCAAGGAGCCTCACTTCTAACCACTAATCAATTGTTCTTAACACTCAAACACTAATTACACTAATTACAACCTAGTTAACATCAGGGAGTTTGTTGTGATAGTAGCCAAAAAAAAAAAGCAAACTAGCTACAAAATAGTAACAAAAAGGATTGATAGTAAAATAGAAGATGCAACTAGCTGCTATGATTTATAAGAGTGTAATTATTATCACTTAACTCATTGGTTCAGCCTTGTTCTCATTTCACCATTTGGTTTTTATGGAAACAAATCTAGAAAAAACTTTCAAAATTTATATTACTTCTAACTATAGTCAAGCTTACTCTACCAACCGGTTAAAGCAAGATTATACCTTAAATGCATATCAGTTCATATTTCTATAAGTTCATATTAAGATCTAGTATCAACATAAACACAAGAGCATAGCAGAAAACAAAAATGAGATAAAATGGAGAACAAAACACTTATCTTTCACTGAAAGCTCAAGTTACAACATCCCAAGTTTCTAATGACTGATTACTATGAGATTTTAGCTCTCCATGAGAGCAAAATCACCAAGTAAGTAGGGGAAAAATAGAGGAAAAGAGACCTATGAATTTTCTAAGTTATAGAAAGTGTGTAGAATGATTCTGAGTTACAAAACTGATGCCATATGCCTAATGGAATATTCTACCCCATATACACCCTTGTGTTGACTCTTGCATGTGTTATTTTCTTTTGCAGAAGTGGTAGCATCTTTGGAAGCAATGTAGAGCAGAAGCATAAAATAAGTGCACCAAGAGAGTTCTTTTTCCAAGAAGAAAACTAATGTATGCTTGTTGCCATTTTCAACAAAGTTTGGGAATAGGCAAAAGGTGGAATACATGAAAAAGATGCTAAATAAATCTGAATATGGGCCCCACACGTCCAACACATCCTAGTCAGCAATTAGGTGGTGTCCAGTTAGCAAAAAAAAGTCCACCTTTATTCCACATCATCAACCATGCCACATTAGCAAGAATTCTCCAAAATTAATTTCTGCAAAATACCCAAATGAATTAAATTGAGTCTTTAATAATTTAAGTTCTAAAAATATGAAAATAATTTATTTTCCATACAAAATTGATTTAGACCCAATAAATCACAAAGTATAATAAAATTGGAGAATTTTCATGAACAAATATGCAGTAGGACTAAGTTAGGGACTAAAATGTATATAAAAATGCTAGATATCAAATTCCTCACACTTAGCCTTTTGTACTCTTGGGTAAAATCAATTAAAAGTAACAGAGACACCAAAGGACATAACAAGAAGTGTAGAAAGTATGTAATAATGAAATAGTTCAAGCTTGAAAAGATTTAACGCTAGGAGAAAACAAATCTTAAATTTCTAAAAAGTTCAAGCATTATGACAATTTCGTTGATAAGAATGAATCCAAGTAATAATCTGCTTACAAGGAAAGGTGTATACGCTCTATTCTCTCAATTAAGGAAATGCACTCATATTTCAACCTATCACAAATTCACTACCATAAGCTTGTCAAGATGCTAAATCTCCATTATCTGAACCACATACATGCTTGAATCAAAAGGACTTTACTACAGATGTAAGGTTGAGTAAAAGAATGATTGGAAGATGGAGAGAAATGCAAGCAACGAAGTGTAACAAAAACTTAAGGTAATGAAGAGCAACAATCAAATCAGAAGAGATTGAACCACAAAACTTGGGCACAAAAATACTACTTTTTTTCCCTATTTTTTCTTGCTCTTTTTCTTTTTCTCTTTATATATATATATATAATTTTATTCTCTCTTTTTTTTTCCTACAGAATATTTTCATCAAGAATTGTGACAATTTTCTTTTCTTTTGAGTATCAAAAATGTAATTCAAAACAGCCCACAATTCCTACTTTTTGAACATAGTCAATCTCTTTTCAAAAGAAATTTCTAAAGCTCTTCAAATCCTAAGTTTGGGGAAAAGAAAGAGTTTGGTTTAAGGTGGAAAAGGGCTGGAAACAAAAGAAAGAAAGGTGGAAGTAATGCACAAAGTGGTTCACAATGGAAACAACACATAAGATGGCTATTTGGCTAGAATGGTTACAAAAAACAAATGCCTAAATCATTTCTAAGCATGTACATGTAATGTAGCCTCAACAAAGATTCAAGACAAGTTCTAGAGTGAAAATTATGATAGGGAATACACACAAGAAGAATAGCATATCGCATTAAGGCTCAAATCCTCATGGCTAAAAGACTATTACTAAAAATTCATTAAAAACAATGTCATTGCCATTTTACTTGAGTTCCTTAGAAAAAATAAGACTAAATTCTTTTCATGCTAAATCAATCCATACTTAAGCTATTTCATCATGCATGATTTCACACAAAAACTCCATCAAATTTTTCAAAAAGAGAGCATTAAATTCGGACAAAACAGAGCAGCAAAATTCTACAGTGCAGAGTTTCTGGTGACTTAGCTTAACTGACATAAAACTACACCAAAACAGATGCGAAAGACTCCAAATAAAATTCTACAACTAGAATACATATAAATCTTTAAAAAAAGGCAAAGAAAATGGCTAAAATCGTAGCCAATTAGTATAGAAAAGTTGTGCAAGATAGCTCAAAAATTCTGGATAGAACAGAGAAAACAGAGAAAACTTGCAGAAAATTTCTAAATCAAAAACCAATGTTTGTCCAATTAAATTCTCTCCCTCCCCCCACACTTAAATATTGCATTGTCCTCAATGCAAATTAGCATCTAACATCAAATGAAATAAAGAGGACATAAATTAAAAGGGATGGAAAGAATACAGCCTTATCATGGAGCTGCTACACTGTAGAGTCAGATTTCCTCTATAGTTTCTTCTTGGAAGCCCTCATAGAACTTCTTTAACCTTTGCCCATTCACCATGAATTGTTAGTTGGTGGCCTCATTTTGAATTTCTATTGAACCAAAAGGAAAGATGTTAGTAACAACAAAAGGGCTAACCCACCTAAAAAGAGCTTACCGGGCATGAGGTTGAGGCATAAATTGTAAAGAAGGACTTTGTCTCCTACTTGGAACTCCTTCTTCTCAATTTTATTTTTTATCATGGGGGGCTTTTGTCCTTTCCTTGCAGATGTGTGCATTCTCATAAGCCGCTAGCCTTAGTTCTTCTCATTCTTGAAGTTGTAACTTCTTTTCCTTACTAGCTAGGGTCATGTCTATATTGCATTGCTTTACCACCCAATATGCCTTGTGTGCAATCTCCACCGGCAAGTAACATGCTTTACCAAATACCAAACTATATGGAGACATGCCTGTGGGAGTCTTGAACGTGGTTCTATAGGCCCAAAGAGCATCATCAAGCCTCTTGCTTCAATCTTTTCTGTTGGGTTGCATGGTCTTCTCTATTATTTGCTTGATCTCTTAGTTGGAGACGTCTGCTTGCCTATTAGTTTGGGGGTAGTAAGGTGTAAAAGTTTTATGCACCACCCTATATTTCTTCAACAGCCTTTGCATGTTCTATTACAAAAGTGTGATCTTTGATCACTGATTATGACCTTGGGGACACCGAACCTACAGAAGATATGTGAATGAAGAAAATCTTCAACAACAACAGAATCATCAGTTCGGGTGGCTTTAGCTTCTACCCACTTCGACACATAATCTACAACAACTAGAATCATAGAAAAGAAGAGGTTATTGAGGCATTTCATTTCTCTTAGACACATTTCAAGTTCTTCGACACCTAGAATAGGTCTTACAAAGTTCATAGGCCCCTAAACAAAGTGGGCCAATATAATCTAGAATCTAACACTTTTCTAGTAGTTCTCTGTGGACCAAAGTGACTACCACATGCAAGAGTATGACAATAAGTAATCACAGATGCAAACTCATGATCTGGGATATATCTCCTAACAATTTGATCACTATAAATTTTCTATAAACAAGGATCATCCCACACATAGGACTTAGCTTCACTTCTTAATTTATTCAATTGATATTTATTTTGGTATGCAGGTAATTCAGATGCAACAAGAAATTCACTAAATCAGCATACCAAGGCTTACTAGTAACATGTAAAAGGAAAAAGCACTCATCTGGAAAGTTGCTGTGATAGAGAGATACTCCAATGGCATGAAATCCCTACTCAAATGATCTGCTACTACATTCCCCACTCTACTTTTATCTTTGATCTCCA
This sequence comes from Biancaea sappan, assembly GCA_037074585.1. Lineage (NCBI taxonomy): Eukaryota > Viridiplantae > Streptophyta > Magnoliopsida > Fabales > Fabaceae > Biancaea > Biancaea sappan. Next base: position 37,469,973 of record CM073499.1, read on the forward strand.
TATCAAATTCTTGGAGAAGTAGCATCCATCTAATTAATCTTGGCTTCACATTCGGCTTCTTTAGCAAAATTGAAGCTTGGTATGCAAGCATCATAAAAAACAAAATTAATTTCTTTCTAGAGGAGTTTAGAGAGGGGTAGAGTAATCTTACTGAAATCCTTGATGAATCTCCTATAAAACCCTACATGGCAAAGAAAAGAGCAAACTTTCCGCACAGAAGCGGGATAAGGTAAAGAGAAGATAATATCAACTTTTGCCTTATCTACTTCTATGCCATGGGATGACACTAATGTGGCCTAGAACTATTCCTTGCTCTACCATGAAATGAAATTTTTCATAATTCAAAACCAAATTCTTTTCTATGCATCTCTCAAGAACTCTCTCTAAATTTTTCAAGCATACATCAAATGAGTCCCCACACATAGAAAAATCATCCATGAACTCTTCTATGTAATCTTCTAATAAATCAGAAAATATACTTATCATGCATCTTTGAAAAGTGCCAAGTGCATTGTAGAGACCAAAAGGCATATGTCTATATGTAAAAGTGTTAAAGGGATAGGTGAAGGTAGTCTTCGCTTGATCTTCGGGTGCAATGTGAATTTGAAAATATCAAGAAAAACCATCAAGAAAGCAATAATGAAACTTTCCAACAAGTCTCTCAAGCATTTGATCAATGAAAAGAAGAAGAAAATGATCTTTTCTAGTTACTTGGTTCAACTTCCTATAATCAATGCAAACACATTAACTATTTTGGACTCTAGTGGGCACTAATTTATTATTTTAATTTATTATTATAGTTACCCCGATTTTCTTTGGTACCACTTGTACCAGACTCATCCACTTACTATCGGAGATAAGATAAATTATTCCAGGTTAGAGGAGCTTACTTTCCTCCTTCTTGACCACGTCAAGAATCATGGGGTTGCATTGTCTCTGGCGTCTACCCAATCTCCTTCTTATTCTTCTTTAGCAATCTTATCAATTTTTCCTCTTAATCTAGCTTTAAATTATTGGCTACAATCACTGGAAGTTGGTCCCTTACTTCCAGGAAAGCATGCTTGAGGTTTTCTTGTAATGCCTTCAACTCTAATGCAGGTGGTTGGAATTAACTTTTGCGGAGTCACATCCATGGATGCACCTATGTATTCAAATTGCTCAAAGACACAATCTTTGGCTAAAGAGAAGGAAGGGTGAACAGCAAAAAAAGAAAGAGATGAAGAATGTATAACATTATAGTTTATTTCACTACACCTACAACTACCTAAAACAGAAACAAAATCAATATCTAAACTAGAGAATGTGACAGAGTCAGAATTAGAATTGTCAAAACTTAAAGAATTTTCAATTTTAGTACAAGCTTGACAAAATTCAGAACTAGTACAATTACACTCAAAGGCATCCATCGAATCAGAAAATTGAAGAAAATCTTAAATCAATTCATTTTGAAAATCCATGTAAGCATCCTTAACTAAAAAATCTAAGAAATGCACAACATGTACATTGGAATGATCTTCCAATGGATATTTCATGGCATCTGAGATATTAAAATCAATTTTGTTGCTAGCAAACTCCATGGATAAAGTCCCTTCATGCACATTGATAATAGTTTATGTAGTTTTCAGAAAAGATCTACCAAGTATCAATGGTGCATGACTAAGAGCGTTATCATTTTCCATATCCAAAACATAAAAATCAGTAGGAAAAATTAAATCTTTAACTCTTACCAAGACATCTTCAAGGACTCCTACTGGTATGCTATGCTCTTGTTGGCAAGTTGGAGTATCACTCTTGTTGGTGAAAGGACACCAATCTTGAGGCTTGAGTATACTGATTTAGGCATAACATTGATTGAGGCTCCCAAATCCAGCATAGTATTGGAAAATTCCATATTGCATATTGTGCATGATGGTATGGTGAATGTTTCAGGATCTTTACACTTTGATGGCATGGGTGGATGAATGAGTGCATATACATTCCTCCCTAAATTGTCTCTTTCATTGCCCCTTAAACACTTCTTATGAGTGCATAACTCTTTAAAGAACTTAACGTATTTGGGGATTTACTTAATCGCCTCCAAAAGTGGAATATTGACCTCTATTTTTATGAAGGTCTCCATAATCTCTTTATCCATCTCAGACTCAAAAACTTTCCTTGATTGAGTTTGCTTATGGGGAAAAGGGAGAAGTATTTTCTGAACCACTTCATTATCCTTTTTCTTTTGCTCTTTGGTTGAGGATAAAGGAACATTTTTTGCACATTCAATTTTTCTAGCTCAGATTTAGAAGGTGGACCATCTACTACCATTCCTTAAATAATGGCACTGACATTGTCTCTCAGATTCATTATTGGTTGAGAAGGCAAACTCCCCGAACCTTGACTTTTTAGCTCATTTACTGTTGTAGCCAATTGACCAATTCGAGTCTCTAAGTTCTCCATATTTGTTTCTGTTCTTTGCTAAAATTGGAGAGTGCTAGTGGCTAGCTGCTTCATTAAATCCTCAAGACTAGGCTCAGGTTTATTAGGGTACTAAAGGAGGTATATGACTAGGTCCAGGTAGGTTGGACGTATTCCCATATCTAAGGTTAAGATGGTCACAGCACCTAGGATTATAGGTAGTAGAGTCTGGGTCATACCTTTGTTGTTGTGGTGGCTGCATGGGTCTATTAGGGAATATGCCAGCACATGACTTAGTTGGGGTCTCTTGCAGCTGAGGACATTGATCTGTACTATGTGTGTCCAATGAGCATATACCATACACTAAAGTGGAAGGAGGCAATTGTGATCTCTGATTTAGTTATGATCTTTGATTTAATGCTAATTGCCTCACTGTTGAAGCTAACTCTTCCAATTTATTTTCTATCCTTTGTTGCTCCATGGTAGGTGTCCTTATGTCATTCACATTACTTGTTGGACTATTCAATCTAGTACCAAATTGTTGTGCATTTTGAGCCATCTTATCCAACAATTCATTTGCTGCCGCTAGGGTCTTATCTACCAATGCCGCACCAGAAGCTGCATCCACTATGTATCTGTCTATTGGCATCAATCCCTCATAAAAGTTTGAAATTTTGTGGTTTGGATAGCTTGAACAAAGTTTCCTGAATCTCGCCTAGTACTCATGCAATGTCTCACCACTTGATTGTCTGATCCTACTTATGTCTTTCCTAATTGCTACTATTCTATAGGCTAGAAAGAATTTTTCTAAGAACATTTTTCTCAAGTCATCCCATCTCGTTATAAAGGAGATGAAAAATGGGTATACCTCATTGGCTACCTGTAATGCTCCAAAAATTGGGCACATGACTTAACATTCAACTTAGGGTGTACTTCAGTGGTAGCCCATAACTTCCTTGAACAGCCATAATATCCATAACTAAGGAAGCATAAATTTACAACAAAAATTAAATTTACTAAATACTTTCTCTTATTTCCCATAATATCAGGAAATATATATACAATCAAATGCAAAGCAAATTGTAGCCAAAGCATTAAACCTCTAATGCACAGCAAGACCTAGATGGTCGATGGGATTATAGAGCATTCTACTAGGCATATAGCCAAAAAATTGGTTCCACGAATCCTCCAACAAATATGGAGTTTATCTTTATAAGCTGCTAATCTCTAGCAGTTTTTCCCTCCTTTTCAGTTGCTAAATCTTAAAAAAAAAAAATAAGAATAGAAAGCGTGAGTTTATCAAAGCTTAGTGAGCAGGTGGCTATGCAATAAACAAAGCACAAGTGCAAATACCAGCCTCTCTACCATAATCAAAATGAATACCACTAGCACATACAAGTAAGAGAGTATACATAATGTATCGTATTGTGTTACTATAACCCACGATTCCTAAGCAAATCCACATTCATAAAAAGCAACTTGTAACACAATCCTCAAGTACATAAAAACATAAGTAAACATTCACACCGAAATACACTATGCAACAATCAAATGCTATGTTTTCTGTTGAGTTCTCAATTTAGTGCTATTTTGATGCTAAATACCCTCTCTTTTGATCTCTTTCTTGTTGTCTTGTAATTCTTAACTCATTTTTTGAGTAGTTTAGTTTAGTTTTAGTTTTCTTTGATCTTTTAATAAATTGAGTGATTTCATGATTCATTTATGCGATTTAATGGGTTTATTTGTTATTTTTGGTGTAGGTTGAGTTGGTAAAAAGTTCGTGTTAAAAGATGGAATGCTAGAGCTGAAATTCTAAAAATGCTGATGTGATTGCTGTCTCCCACAGCTATAGCGGTAGAATCTACAGCTATAGCGGTGGAGTGCTGAAAAAAAGGATTTTGGAGCCTTCTTCTCTGCCAGCCACTGTAGCGGTAAAACCTGAAAAAACTCATTTTTAAGCTTTCTTCTCTGCCTCCTACCACTATAGCGGTGGGAATTCACCTCTATAGCAGTGGTTCGTGATCCTGCACTATTTTAAAACGCGTCAGAACATTTTTTTAGGTGAATTCTGAGTTGGAGACAGAGGGGAGGCGCCGATTTCTGCTAGAGGAGAAGGAGGAATCCATTCCCGAAGTCGATCAAGCCCAAATTCCGTCAACCCAACCTCGGATTCATGGAGTTTGCTCATTCCTTTACTGCTTTCTGTAGTGTTAGAGCCATGACTGGCTAATTTTCTATTCTAGGGTTACTATGAACCCAATTTCAGATTAGGATTTGTATTTCTCTTGAAACTTGTGATTCTTTTCAATTTAATACATACCTATCATTCATATTTACTATACTTGTTATGAAATTGGCCACTTTATGACTTGTTTGTTGCTTTCGTCGAACTCGAGAGAAGGAGATGTTGGTAGAACACTGAATGATTAGGACGGGTGTTAGAACTTAGGGGTTTTACTTGTTAATTAATAGGAATATTAATTAACCTCGTTTAATCAAATTAGGTTAACATTAATTCGACTTAAACTCACATAAGGGATTATGTTAGAGTTGAGTAGCTTAATTTAGGTTTTAGAGAATCACTTTAAGCCATTAGAAAACCTAAGATTATTGTGTATAATTGAACTGAATCACAAGTGTTAGGGAGAATTAGCAATTCCTAAAACGAAAGAGGGGGATTAGTAACTCTAGGCCTTTTATTTGAATTATTTTCATTCGATTTTATTGCAATTTTCTTTTACCTTCAACTAGAGCTTCTTAAATCAAAAATTGGTTTGCCTAAATAATGCGTTTGAATTTCTGGAGTACTTAGCACGTTAGTCCCTATAGAGACGATAACTCTTTACTCATTTTAACACTATATTACTTATGTGACTGGTGCACTTGCCAGAACGCCCCAACATTTTCCCACATTTTTCCGCACTTACTACATTGAGACTTAGTCTAAAATTTCCCTCTTAGACTGTTTTTGCTCAATGGGTTTATTTCAGAGGTTCACCCCTCTGTTTCCATTCATTTTAGAGGTCCACACCTCTGTTCTCACTCTTATGGTATGAATATGCAACCAATGATATGCAATGCATTTTTCACACTTTTTTCGAGCTTACCACATTGACACTAAGTCCAAAATTACTCAATGGGTTTGCTCTAGAGGTCTACGTTCCTTTATATAACATTCTTGATGTTTACCACAGGAATAACCACATCCTTGTGTTACTAGTCGATTCCCTCTCGTGGGTCTACGTTCCTTTGTTTATGAAATGCATTCACATAAATACCATATAACATATACCACATTAACTCACCACTTTAAATTCAAATAAACATTAAATACCAATCTCATAAAGTAAATCCCACAATCATTCAAAGAAATTCCTTAATCTAGTGAATACCATTAACTAGGGAATTTCTTTGATCTATTTCCAACTATGGTGTGAATAAGGTTTGTCTTGAACTTGGTCAATTTTAATAAAAACTTAAATGACAAGGTCACTCACTCACCTTGATGCCACCAAGGTTTACCGCATAAGAGTCCCGGGAAATGAAGCCAATGAAGCTCCCAAGCCATCTAGAACCAACCAATATCAATAATAAATAAAACATTGAAAATCCTCACCCATTAACTCTGACTTTGGTCACTCATTTGGTCATAAATCTTATCTGGTAAGTAATTTCCAAACAAAACTTATACTATTGGAAACTAGACTCAAAGAGCTTTCTAACGATAGTTTGTTAAAAACAGAATCTGGATGAAAGAGTTATGGCTATTTGAAAATGAATCAAGAAATGTGTTGCAGCCTGATGTCAGCATGCTTGGCGCCTAGGCGCCATACATACGCTTGGCACCTGAGGCACCATGACTTACGCTTTTGCTCTAAAGTGTGGCACCTGGGCACCATACCTGGTGCTAGAGGTGCCATGATCCTAACCTAATGATTTAGCCTCGGTTTGGGGTCAGATCTGGCAAGATCTTCATTGTTTTTTATGATTTCTTGCATGGGTTCTTATCCTTGTTGTCTAAAGAGTATTTAGACACCAAAATCCTTAATTTTAACTAAAAAATGTAGCCTCAATCTAAATTGTATCCAAATACCCTTAAAATTAGAAAATAGGAAAAAGTTCAAGAAATCAAAATTTCTATCTCAATTCCTTGCTTTCCCTAGGTTGCTTGGCCACCGATGACTCACCCCACCACTGGAGAAATGCTCTCCGAAGCTCGTTCAAGGATTTAGAGTGGAGAGGGTGAAGTAGAGAGAAGGAAGAGAGAAAGAGAGAAGAGAGAGTGAGGAGAGAGAGAGAGAAAAATGAAAAATGAAGAAAATGAATGGGCCCACCTATATATATATATATATACCTGCCAATAGTAAAATTACTACTTCGCCTCTAGGAACTCCCAGTTAACCTTGGTATTGGCAAATCTGTAATTTCTCCAATTTGGGTATTTCTCACACTCTAGGTGCTATCCTAGTTTCTCATTTCACTTTAGTGCCTCTTGGACCCCATAGGCACCTGGTTCCCTTTATGCCTCATGATTGCTTTCCCTCAATTCCACATCCCCTACACTATTTCCATGAAATTTCCTCTTCCTCTAGTCTTTCCTCAACTCTAAAAAATATCATCCATAATAAAATATCCGGTCTAGTTATTTATCTCAATTTCCATAGATAATATTTCCAAAAGAATAAAGTAAAAATAGAAACTAAAATAATAAATTAATTCCATTAAAATAATGCAATAAAAATAACATTACAAAAATAACGCTATAAAATAATGCTATTAAAATAATGGAAATTTTTATTATAATAACCGTAATACTGCCAATCACATGATCCCAAAATTGGCATGTATTACACTGCCCCATCCAAAAGGAAATGGAAGGCTATTAGCTTGATCTGTTCTTCTTCCACCCCTCGTGGTCTCATGGTGGAGTAGACAACATGAAATTCTTTCACGTGTTTATGTAGATCCTTACCTGCAAGACCATGAAACTTTGGTAGCAAATGGATAAGACCAAAATTTAATTCAAAGTTAGCATCCAACTTAAGATAATTTATGCACAGTGGTTGATAATGCACATCAGGTGCATTCAACTCTTTAATGGTTTGCTCATGCCTATATTGAGGCCCTAGTGCATTTTATAATCCTTCCCAATTGTCCTAACTGACTCAAAACTAGTTAAATCAACCATAATATCAGACTCAGAATCTGACTCTAATTCTATATTATTAATAGCAAGATCAATGAATTCAGAAAGAAGTTCATAAATTATGCTACTCCTAGTGCTATTGCTTCTTACTAACCTATGTAAGGTCCTATCAATTTTAGGATCAAAGGTGGATAAATCCACTTGAGGAGGCCTTCTCATACACTAAGAAGGGCAATATACAAAAGAAAACAACAGAAACACCAAAAACACTAAAAACACTACACTAGGTAAATGAAGTATCTCAGAAAAATCCTTCATAAGTTAGAGGTACAAAAACAACAAACAGAAGTCAAAAATACGATCTACAAAAATCAAATGAAAAATCACAATATATTAGAAAAATCACAAAAAATATTGAAAAATAGAAAAGAGGGCCTAAACAATTGAATTTGGTGAAAACAGGGTGGTAATCACCTTGGGAGCCTTGCTCAGAACATTGAAATTTAGTGGACTACCAGTTTTTAGGTCAATCGGAGTTACTTTGCCAAAAGTGAATAGTACAAGAATAGTAACCGGTAAAACCGAAAAACCGAAAAACTTGTAAACTACTTCAGCAACACTAAATAACTTAAAATCAAACAACGACATAATAAAACAACTAATTTAGCAACTTAGAAGTAAATTGGCTCCCCGGCAATGATGCCAAAATTTTGGTTCATGACACTATGATGCCGAATCACCCAAGATTAAATCCATGGCAATCTTGCAATATAGTGATCCTCTAGTCATATTCATTCAAAGAGCCTTACTTCTAACCACTAATAAATTGTTCTTAACACTTAAACACTAATTACACTAATTACAATCTAACTAACAGGGGGTTTGCAGTAGCAAAAAAAATAGCAAACGAGCTTCAAAACAGTAACAAAGGATTGATAGTAAAACAAAAGATGCAACTAGCCACTAGGATTTATAAGAGTGTAACTATCATCACTTAACTCATTGGTTCAGCCTTGTTCTCATTTCACCATTTGGTTTTTATGAAAACAAATCTAGAAAAAACTTCCAGAATTTATATTGCTTCTAACTATAGTCAAGAAAAACTTCGTTAGTCTAAAGCTAGATACAACTTCAATGGACATTAACCAAATCAAGTTAGATAATCATCTAAGCAAGCCATTTCATTTTACTTACTCTATCAACCAGTTAAAGCAAGATTATACCTCAAATGCACATCAGTTCATGTTTCTACAAGTTCATATCAGGATATAGTATTAACATAAACACAAAAGCATAATAGAAAATGAAAATGAGATAAAATGGAGAACAAAACACTTATCTTGTACTGAAAGCTTAAGTTACAAGATGCCAAGTTCTTAGTGACTGATTACAATGAGATTTTAGCCCTCCATGAGAGCAAAATCACTAGGATAGTAAGGAGAAAAATAGAGAAAAAGAGACTTATGAATTTTCTAAGTTAAAAAACTGTGTAGAATGAATTCTAAGTTACAAAAATTGATGCCATATGCCTAATGGAATATTCTACCCTAGATGCCCCCTTGTGTTGACTCTTACATGTGTTATTTTCTTCTGCAGAAGTGGCAACATCTTTGGAAGCAATGTAGCAATAGAAAGCATAAAATAAGTGCTACAAGAGAATTCTCTTTCCATTTAGAAAACTGATGTGTGTTTGTTGCCATTTTCAGCAAATTTGGGAAGAGGCAAAAGGTGGAATGCATGCAAAATATGCTGAATAAATCTGAATGTGGGCCCCATACGTCTAGCACATCCTAGTCAGCAATTAGGTGGTATCCAGTTAGCAAAAAAAAATCCACCTTAGCGCCACATCATCAAACATGCCATATCACCAAGAATTCTCCAAAATTAATTTATGCAAAATACCCAAATGGATTAAATTGAGTCTATAATAATTTAAGTCCTAAAAATATGAAAATAATTTATTTTCCATACAAAATTGATTTAGACCCAATAAATCACAAAGTATAATAAAATTGGAGAATTTTCATGAATAAATATGCAATAGGACTAAGTTAGGGACTAAAATGTATATAAAAATGCTAGATATAACTCTTAACTAGAGATTCCTCAAATTCCTTTGTAGGAGGCCCCCATCAATCACAAGGTCCCAATATGTGGAAATGATTATTACAGGTATCAAGAACACCTAGACAGACATTTTTCAATTCATTCCCTTGCATTGTGTCTTTCTCTTCGAAGTGGCACCTGTGGCATTAATAAGAGATGGAGGGTGGTAATTGGTATTTAGGGAGTAAGGAAGCATGAACGTCACATTGCAATATTGAAGTGTTCACGTGTGATACCAAGTGTTGTGCTATGTCTAGTAAGAGCATTCAACATGTACAAGTTCTTTTTAAGTATCTTTACTTTGTAGTTTGAAAGTCAAAGTCATATCTTAAGGAAAAGCAGGCAATTTAACTCCTCCATAACTGTTTGAGACTTGAAAGAGTGGGAATTCTGATAAAAAGAAAGACAAAATTATGGTAACTTAAGAAAATGACACCAATAGGAAATTGCTGCAACAATCATGGAAAATGTATTGAATATGTTGCTTGTGTTGCAAGTGTTTTATTTGCGTTTGAAATCCCCCTAATCATAGTACAAATTAGAATTCAAAACTTCTTAAGGCCTGCACCTGGATGTATAAAAATGATCACTATGTTAGAGATTTGTGCGGGATAAAAAGCGTCAAGACTGAAGAGAATGAAATTGGATGTGTAAAGATCACCGCATTATATCACATTTGTTTTTCACAAGCCTGACTGGTAAATTAATCTGCCAATAAGAAATCTGGGATTGTGACTTGAAAAACATCAAAAAAGACATTTGTTAGATTTCCCAAGGAAAATAGAGTTAAATAGTATGAGTGCTTGCTAATATATGTGTTCCACCAAATTATGTGAATCGAAAATATATAATAAAGGCTATAATTTAGTGAAATAAATTCATAGCAATAAATTGATTGCAATTAATGCCCTAATAAAGGCATTATCAAAGGCATTAATTGAAAATATATAATCAAATGAAATATAATATGCAATAAGTTTATTTGAAAAGTTTACCTAATTTACTAATTATATAGTAATTATATAGCAATTTACCCTAATTTTTTCAAATTCATTTAATGTGATGTGATTAATTTTCTAAATTTATTAACTCAGCTAATTTATTCATTTAAATTTATTCTATTGTATATAATAAATGGTAATTTACCAAAGGACAACACATTATATTTCAATTGGAAAGTTTACCCAATTTACCAATTATATAGCAATTATATAGCAATTTACCCTAATTATTTTTAAATTCATTTAATGTGATGTGATTAAATTTTCAAATTTATTAATTTACCTAATTTGTTCATTTAAATTTATTTGATTATATATAATTTAATTACTTATTGAAAATTAATGCCCTAGAGTAAAATTATTTTAGTCTATTATATAGTAATTATATATTAATTTACCCTAATTTTTTCAAATTCATTTAATGTGATGTGATTAAATTTTTAAATTTATTAATTTACCTAGTTTATTCATTTAAATTTATTTAATTATACATAATTTAATTACCTACCAGCAATTAATGGCCTAGAGTAGAATTATTTTAGTCTATTATATAGATTAATACTGCTCACCAACTTACTTTAGGTTATATTTTTTGAAAAGTGCATGGTCAAACAAACTATGAAACCTTTTAGCAATTTGTTTTTCCTTTTGAATATTTATCTAGGTTCCCATTTCCCACATTTAGTATAAATAAAACCAAATTAATCAACTTTTAATTATCTAGTTTCCCATTCCCACATTTATCATATATAAAATCAAATTGATCTAATTTTACTAGTTCAATCCAATTATGAATTCAATCAAAACAGATCAAGCAATCAATGGAATTGAATGAAAATGTTCTAAAACTGATAAAGTTGGTTCAATTAATGTGTGAAATGCCTTATGAAGATAATTACCATTAAATCGTAAATGAAGATTTAGAATTGACACATGATCAATTAACACAAATCAATTATATTTTTTTTTGATTTTGACATGATTAGATTTTGCATCGATTTAACTCATTGATTTGCGATTTAAATGTGATTTTTTTCCCTCTCATCACTACCAAAAACGGGGAGTAGCAAGGGATAAAATCCCTGGTTGCCCTTAGCAATCCCTTATTAAGTACTCTAGTGATGAATTATTGTCCATTTAGTGAGGGACATGTCTGTTGCTAAATTTTGGTTGTTAATTAGCTAGGGTTTATTGACATTGTTATTCCCTTCCTACTTTTAATGCATGATTTCCAAATCTCTTATTGATCCCTTGCTAATCCCTCATTATTTTCAGTCCTCGTTTACCAAATCCCTCACTATTTTTTGGTCAAATTTTTTATGTTCCATTTGTTTTTTTCCCTTATCTCTACTTTTATCAACCTAAGAACCACTTGAAGAGCCAATGTTTTCAAACAAAGGCTCAATTATATTTTCATTAGTTCTAAGAAGTGTTTGCAATTACAAATGTCAATGTAAATATTGTTATTACAATTATAAAGAACCATAATCTAGAAGTCAGATTTCTACTTAGGTCTTCATTATCCTCCTCTCCTTGCCCTAAGCTAAATGTGACGCAGGAGAGTTAGGCAATTCTGTGGACCTGCCACTAGAAAACATGTTAATTTAAAAATTATCAATAAAATTATTATACAATTATATAATAAGTAGAGAAGAAAAATACCTAGTGTTTCAGGGCCATGCATGGTTCACCATCTACGACCACTTCTTCATTGTACGCAAAGACATGATGTTACAAGATAAACAACCAGAATTTTTAAAGACATTAGATTAATCCCCCATTACTTTAGTTCACAACTCAATAGCATCATTTTCATAAACAATGCAGAACAAAATTTTGATTCATTTCATCTTTTTAATCTCTTCAAACCATTATAGATCCAACTCACATGGAATGAAATACTAGGGGTCAAAGTGCAAGATTCCTATTCAAAATTACAGATTCAAAGGAAGAAGAGATATAATGAGAAATCGAGAAGAGTAAGAAGCTAAAGCATAATCAATACATATAAAAGAAAAGTAGAATTAGGGAAAACAATAGAGATCTCTTCGAGCCAAATCTAAAAAGATGAAAATCGAATTCATCGCCCATGTCATGAAAACTTATAGCCTGTGCATCCTTATCACTGTACTTGCACACCCAAAGATATTCATGAAATGGCAGATGTAACAATCATCACCTCCCTAGCCTTGGCTAGAAGAGATCCCCATCTATCCCTAACCCAGACAAACCAAATCATAGACACAACATTTATATATCTAAAATTAGTTCAGATAAAAGAATTAATGTAGAGGTAAGACCTATTGAAAACCCAAAACAAACCCACTCAAAAGATTGGTATTCAAAGATTTTTCCCAAGAAAATTGACCTTAAGTCTCTAGTACATACTTTTCATGTTTGAGATAATAATTTGATGACATGAGAAATTATCAAACCTCTAACTTGTGCAAATTGATCACTGTCTTGCACAGCTATTAGGGTATTCATGAACTATAAACTGTCTTTATGAACAAGAGGGAAAAAAAGAAAGGCTAAAAAGAAGAAGCTTATTGAGTTTTGAAAGTTCATTCTTAATTCAAAACTCAAATGTGTGAAGAGAAAGGAGAAAGATGGTGTATATACTTAATTAACTTTCTTTTTTGATAATGGCCAAAAGGTCCAAAATAGATCATATTAAGAAAAAACCATAAGACTGCGTTGGCCAGAGGCAACAGAGGCCCAAAAGAAACAGAAACAAAAAAAAAGAAAAATCCCTCAAAAAAACTCTGAAACCTAACAAGGGATCTAGAGAAAAAGCATACAACAACTTATCAACTAAAGGAGGCAAACCAAGATATACTGTTAGAACTTTTGAAATCGTTGCATTTATCCATCCTCAGATCATATTAGCAAGTGTTACCACATTTTGATTGATAATGAGGTTCATTTTCTCCAGAATCATAGGTAGAGCCCAATGTCACGACCCGGATATTTTAAAGATTGGGTTTACGCAACACGTACGATATTGTATAGGTTCACTTGGTTTTTAACTGCAATCTATTAGTTATGGCTCCAACGGCTGTATAGTTGTGCGTGCCTTGCGGGTTTGTCCCGTGGGCACCTCACTGGTTGGGAGTTGGAGCCACTCCCCTGATGAGTCCATGGCAGGATGAAACCAGTGAACCTCTATCTATATGGGCAATACGGCTGAACCTCTACAGAGTGGCAGCAAGGTGGGGGTGCCGCACGGGCTGAACTTAGTGTCGAATCTCTAAGCTAGTGACAAGTGGTATCAGAGCGGTTTCGGCCCATGGCAAGGTTGCGCATAAGTAGCCCGCACGAGGATAAAATATTGGTTGTGTCTTTGTGGTGGGAGTTGTGTTCTCCCAAGGGTGTCACGCGGTGTGACATGATCATGGTGATCTCGCCCGGAGAGATTCTCTAAGTGCTTGTTCGTCGGAGAGAGTAATGGGCCAGCCGATTAAGGGTGAATGGCTTGGTCGCTGCACGCCGGGTCTGAGTAGGCAGGGAATGGGCATCCCTTGTTTCTACTGACGAAAGCCAAGATGGTTGTATGCGGGCTACTTTGGTGTTATTGGGCGTGGCGTTATGTGAATTCAGCCATGCACGGGGACGTGCATGAAATTGTGGTGGGAGAATGTCACGGCCTGGATATTTTAAAGATTGGGTTTGCGCAACACGTACGATATTGTACAGGTTCACTTGGTTTTTAACTGCAATCTATTAGTTGTGGCTCCAACGGATGTATAGTTGTGCATGCCTTGCGGGTTTGTCCCCTGGGCACCTCACTGTTTGGGAGTTGGAGCCACTCCCCTGATGAGTCCATGGCAGGACGAAACCAGTGAACCTCTATCTATATGGGCAATACGGCTGAACCTCTACCGTTTGGCAGTAAGGTGGGGGTCCTGCACGGGCTAAACTTAGTGTCGAATCTCTAAGCTCGTGACAAGTGGTATCAGAGTGGTTTCGGCCCATGGGAAGGTTGCGCATAAGTAGTCCGCACGAGGATAAAATATTGGCTGTGTCTTTGTGGTGGGAGTTGTGTTCTCCCAAGGGTGTCACGCGGTGTGACATGATCGTGGTGATCTCGCCCGGAGAGATTCTCCAAGCGCTTGTTCGTCGGAGAGAGTAATGGGCCAGCTGATTAAGGGTGAATGGCTTGGTCGCTGCACGTCGGGTACGAGTAGGCAGGGAATGGGCGTCCCTTGTTTCCACTGACGAAAGCCAAGATGGTTGTATGCGGGCTGCTTTGGTGTTATTGGGCGTGGCGTTGTGTGAATTCAGCCATGCACGGGGACATGCATAAAATTGTGGTGGGAGAATGTCACGGCCCGGATATTTTAAAGATTGGGTTTGCGCAACACGTACGATATTGTATAGGTTCACTTGGTTTTTAACTGCAATCTATTAGTTGTGGCTCCAACGGATGTATAGTTGTGCGTGCCTTGCGGGTTTGTCCCCTGGGCACCTCACTAGTTGGGAGTTGGAGCCACTCCCCTGATGAGTCCATGGTAGGACGAAACCAGTGAACCTCTATCTATATGGGCAATACGGCTGAACCTCTACCGAGTGGCAGCAAGGTGGGGGTGCTGCACGGGCTGAACTTAGTGTCGAATCTCTAAGCTCGTGACACCAAGCTCGCTTAGATTAATGAAAATCAAACAACAATAACTTGAAAAACAAAATAAAAAACTTATAGAGAAACACGATCTAAACACAAGTCTAAAAACAAAAGCCCAGAAAACAAAAAAATTACAAAAAGACAAGATCTGAAAACAGATCTGATGACAAAAACTCTTACCAAGAAGAGATGAAAACTTCTACAAAGAGAAGACAAAAACTCTCACATAGGGGAGACTAAGAAAAGAGCAAGGAAGGAGGAGGAAAGGGGTGGGCATTGTTTAAGAGAAGAAGCTGTTGGAGAAGAAACAATTAGAAGAGAAAGGGAGGAAAAAAAAAAGTACCGTCTCAGAGCACTTTTTCCCGCTTTCCCCTCAACTATAATTTACTTACTTAATTAACTTGATCGTAACTCTTAGGTTTGAATATTTGGTAGTTAAAGCAAATAAAAAAACTAGATTTGAATATCAAAAAAGGATGACAATGTGTTGCATATAGCAGTGAAATCGGTTACGTTGAATATGTATGCCTTTAAAGTTTAAATAACTGATTTAGTTTTTGAAATATTATAATTTTTTTAATCTAGTCCATAAAAAAATATTTGTTTCAATTTTTTTTTATTACTAAATCATAAAATCTATCATAACTAAATCTCAAAAGTTACGTTGCTAAGAGTTACTTTGACAAAAAAGGGACCAATTTGAAATAAATTCTATCTTTTAAGAACTAAATTAAAATACTTGATTTTTCAAAGATTAAATTAAAGCAACAATAATTTTTTGGATATCATAATGATAATTTACTCGTAAATCTTCTTTCCTTTCTATGTGCCATTGGCTTAAAGGCTAAACATTTAAAATATATCCAAAAAATGGATTTGGTTGTTCCAAAAGATTGATAATTGAAAATTTTCATAGACGAGTCAAATTAGTAATAAGTAGTTGTATCTTTCAAGTCTTTCTTTCCTAAACTCAAAGAATTAGCATTGAAAAATGAATGCTAGAAATATATTTGGTTATCTATTAAAATAAATGGGTAAATTGGCATTTATTGTTCAGTCTAAAATCAGTTTTTGTCTATTCTTACTTGATTTAAGATTAAGAGAGGCAAATAGATGGATTGAATAAGACCGACTTCATTGAGGTTCTCAATCTTATTGAAGGAGGAAATATCTCTACCTATGTTTTGGGAGTGATTATTAAGCATATCTAACAAAGTTAGAGAAGCTAATCACTGTTCCAATTTGTTTGCTAAATTAGGTGCTAGATGTTCTACTTCTCTTTCCACTTAGGATGATAGACATTATCTTAACTCTTTTAGTTGATTACACTTCTATAATGTTTATTAGGAGTTAGTTTGTTTAGATTTTTCTTGTCTCCTTGTTTTACAAAAAAAGAGGTGAATTGAATATTTTAGTTAGATTTAACAGCGATGGTTTGAATTTAATTTGTTAAATTGTTTAAATTCCATTAGAAGTTTTCTAGATGATTTGTATTCATTCGTGATGGCCAAACATTCATGAACCTATGTATCTATGTATGTGTGTTTATATGTATAACTAAAATAAATATAGTCAAGTCCATACCTAGCTTAGCCTTTTTTGTTCTGATGAATTATAGATAAAAATGATTTTTTAATTTTAAAAAATACTTGTTATAAAAACAAGACCAAACATAAGAATGACATTTCTAATCATTCTCTTTTTTTTTGTCAATATAGTATCTTCTAAAAAAGATGGAACTAGAGATTCCTATATAATGCATTTTTACTGATATAAATGGCTAGCTACCAAGAGGGGCTGAATTGGGTTAATAAAATTTTTTTAAAAAAACTTGTTGGAAGTTCAAGAAGATTTGAAACCAAAGCCATATATTTATGACATAAAAAACATAGCAAAGACAAGATGAATAAATGTAGAGTGCAAATAATCAAAGATAAAGTAATAAACAATTAAAGAGATAAGGGAAAGAGAAGTAAACACAAGTATTTATATTGGTTTATCTTAAACCAAGCCTACATCCAATCTTCAAGATAAATTCTCGAATATTTTACTTTTAATCACAAGTTTAAGTAAAATAGGCACTTGTAAGCTACTACAATCAGAGAACTTTTCTTTCCCAAGGGTGTCTCTCCCCCTTACATAGTGTTTTACTCAAACACAACTACAAGGAAAACTTCCTTGATCAATACAATCAAAAAAATGAGATGAATAGAAGCAACTCTTTAAAACAAAGTAGATAAACAAAAGATAAGCTCTCTAAAGGAAAATCATTTATTGGCAAGAGATTGATTTTAGAAATTTCAGAGGCAAATGGAATGTATTATGTTAATTTGACAACCTTTGAGGTTAATATATAGCCCAAGGAATAAAAGATCCATTGAAATAAGATCAAGAATGATATCAGCAAATATCTTTAGAAAATAGCCATTGGTAATAATGTCATAATGTTGCTATTGACTGGTACATATACAACAGTCGACTGACACACTTTAATGAACTGGTAGTTGACTAGTAGGTACCAAGTAGTCGATTGGTAGCCTTTTGTTACCAGGAACAAATTTGCTCTAGGACGTAGCAGTTGACTAGTAGGAAATATGTCAATTGACTAGTAAGTAACAGAAAGGAACCATTCGATTGGTTAATATCAATCAGTCAACTAATGAGTTATAGAGCCTTAACTAAAATTCAAAATTCTAACCATAAGCAAGCAGTCGACTGGGCTCACTACAAAAAAATGACTTTTGTCGTCACCAAAAGTTTAAAAGTCGCCACCAAAAGTATTTAGTGGTAACTTTTAGTGGTGACTAAAGTTGTTGAAAGTTGATGATAACAAACAAATTAAAATAAGTAGGATATTTCGATAAATAATTTTGATTTCAAGAGGAGTGAATCTCTCCCTGAATTTCATTTAACAAAAATTTTCAAAAGGTTAAGGGTGTTCTAAGAAAATTTTGCAATCCCTTTCTTGATTGCTTGAGAATTTCCTTTTGGGAAATAGAAACTTCATGAGCGCAGCAGAAATAATTTTCAAATGGTTAGTATGCACAGAAGCAATATAACCAATGGTATAGCATTAATACCAATATAAAGGAATTTAATTTTAGAGTAGCAACAGGGTATATAAGTCCAATAATCAAGAGATATATGCATAGTTAAAAAACATGGATCATCATATATCCATTAAAAGCATAAGGATAATAGTCATAAACCAAAACCCAAAATAGAAAGCTCATAAGAAAAAATTCAAAATACTAATGTTAGTTCATCATATGTAAATAATAAAATAGCTAATACCTTCTCCCCTTTTGTCATTAACAAAAAAGAGGGAGCCTTCATCCTCAATCCTTAAGGCAACTCAACCCCTTTGATGTAGATCACGAACCATATCCTTCAGTTGTTGAATCTCCAAGGCTTGAGTAGATGAGGCAGTTTCCAAGGAGGTTAGTTGAGTGTTCATTGAATCCATTAAGGTCAGCATGTGGTTGGAGTTATCTAACAAATCACTCAACATATGAAAGGATGAATCAATGGATATGAAAGGACCCACTGTAGCCTTTTCTTCTTCTTCCTCTTCTTCCTCACTGCCCTCTTTATCTTCTGTACCTATATTCATTTCTCTTCTTTCTTGAGCCCTCTTCATGGTTAAGTTTTTTTGTGCTCGCCTTCATTCATTTCCTATCAACTTAAAATTCATCCGCCTTAATGAATTACAGTCAATGATGGATGCAGATTTCATGATATTGAAATGATGATTGATTCTACAGTACTTGACAATTTTGGAGACAATATCATCATAAGGCAAGGGTGACTTTTTCAAAGCACAGGAGGTTATCCTTTGCAACTTAAATATTTATTATTGCCTTGGATGGCGGGTATCACTCAATCATATTTATTATTGCCCTAGATGGTGGGCATCACTTAATCATTTTTACTGTTACCCTAGAATGGTGGCATCTCTCAATTATTATTTCTGCATGAAGGGGAAATCACATGGAGGTGATTAAAATCATAATATTGTGCTTATTTATGGGTGTTCTTCTTATGGGGACTCTAGTCTTAATTATATATATATATATACGTGTGTGCCTGGTAATGGTCTATTTTAGAAACTAATTGAGATGAGTTTGGTAATCCAATTATGAGGCATGTTCAAGTGATGCTTGTGTGTGCATGGTAGGACTTTTTACTCTATTTGTAGGTTATGTGAGGTGAGTCCTTGGTCTTATATTGGTGGATGGAATCCCTCTTTGTGTCTCATCCCTATGACTGATACACAGGTCATATTTAAATTTCTAGTTAGAACATATAGACATTTTTGTCTGAGTATCCTTGGACTGCTATTTTTTTTTGGATAGTATGGAAATTATTTCCATTAAAAAGGTATCAAGTTAGAGATATATAAAATTTTACAGGCAGGCTTGAACTTATGTGATGAGAGGATACATGATTTAGGGCAACACACCCTAGAAACAAAACCTAAACCTACACAACATCACCATATACTATAAGAAGACTAAAATGTAGAGGCAACACACCCCATCTCATCTATTCTTCTCACAAGGGAGAACATCAATGAAAGTCTTACTAGTACAGAAAAAAAATTTTTTTTTTAGATCCGAAGAAATTTTCGCACAAATCACCAGTGACAAATTGCCTATTGTACTATATAAGCTTGTAGGTGCATCCCTTGGGTTTCTTCTTCTTGTCTTGCTTAGCAACCTTTGGTGCTTGCCCTCGCACCTTTCCAACTCAAGCAAGAGGGCCATGATCTTTACCCATGAAGAATAGCTTAGTTCGAGTCAACAGGTCTTCCATGCGCAAATAGAAGAAGAAATTTTTATAGATCTAAAGAAATGACTTGTTAGATTTTAAAAATCTAAAAACAATTAAGAAACTTCTTTTATGGAAGAGGAGAAAAAACTTTCAAAATAGAAAAGAAACTCCTATATTTAAGAAGAAGAAAAAACTCTCACAAAGAGAGAGGACAAACATAACACAAAAAAGAAGAAAAGAAAGAGATATGACTTTTGTTGGCGCAGGAGAACCCTTCTAAGCGGCGCCTTCCGTTTTCCTTTGTTGGCGCAGGAGAACCCTAGCAAAACATGAGGAGATATGATTTTTTTGCCTTGGACCGCTTCTTATGGCAAACATCATGGAGTCCTCTTTGCTCCAAAGAGTTTATATGTAATCCTTTTGGGCTATAGAACCCACATTTTTACCTGAAAAAAAAAATACAGACATTTTTGTCCTATTCTTAATCGAAGGTTATTTAAGTAAAATTATTTTAGTATTTAGTATCAACTTTTCAATAGAAACATAATATAAGGAAGTATTCTTTTTTTAGAAAAAAACCAAACATGTATCCTTGAATTATAAAAATATTCACGTGTCATGTTTTATTATATATATGCGGTAATAACAAATGCGTAAGCGAAAAAAGTTATGCCCCACAAACAGACAAATTTATATAAAACTAACAAAAAAAAAAGAAGTGACCAAGACCAAAAGAGAAAAAATTTGAGACAAAAAAGAAGCAATTAGACAAAAAGAAATAAAGTGACTTCAATTTATCATTTTTGTCGGTAGCTTCAAACTGATCGAAACATACAAATAAATCCTTTTTTTGTCAATAACGTCATACCAATTGAATAATCGGATAAAAGTGAGTTAAACAAAAAGAGAAGAAACTTGGATAAAAAGAAATTAAAGCAATTGGACAAAAAAGAAATAAAGTAATTTAGGCAAATCTTTTTTATCGATAACCTCAGACGAATCAAACATTGATTCGTTGGAAGATTGAAGTAGCATGCGGCGCAATTAATGTCAAGGTCAAGGCTAAACAAAAATTTAGAAGGCCTAAATGGGAGCTCCCTTCACTCCAATACCAAAAAGATGATGGCAAACCCATCTCCAAGTTCATGCAAACCCATGACCTACACACAAAAATTCAAGCTTTGTGAAAGCCAGAGGTATCCATGAACTAGCAGCTGATGTAATACCATCACTTACTTTCGGAGTTGGAGTAAAGTGAGCTCCAAATATGACACCCAAAACCCTAATTTCTATGGAGAAGAAGAAGAGAAAGAAGAAGGGGATGGGATGCTACGGACAGAAGCGGAGTCTAATGAGTTTATATTGCCAGGGAAAAAGGGCTTAATTATTGTACAGATTTGAATTTCAAGAATCGAATCAAATATAATTAATTAGCAGATCTGCAGAAAGGATCTTGAGATGCCAAGGATTGGCGTTAAAGCATTGATTGCAGCATTTGTTTATTGGTTATATAGAGAATATTTTATTTCCGACCTTTTTCCATATTGTTTTCTTATTTCTTATGAATAATTACACTATTAAAATTCTTTCTATATGTATAATTATTACACGTGATTACGTTATTAGTGAGTTTTAAATTAGTGATATTGAATTCGTCTTTAATATTAATAAAAATGGAATTCAAATCTTAATGAATTGAAAAATCTGAAATTATATTATTGAAACAATGACAATATTAAAATTTTTATATGGACTACTAGCTGATTGAACCGAATAAATAAAGTTAGTTAATAAAAAATAATTGTCACCGAAAAAAGTTTAACACCAAATTGCAAAATTGAGTTGGGAAAATGTGGGAGGTGCTATTCTTAGCTTGTGTATAGCCAAGTGGGATTTGCTCTCTATGATGAGAGCCACATCATTCTTTAATTTAGGAAGTAGGAACCCTTTGACTGGTTTATCTTTGTAACTATACAAGTTGATGAGAATACAAGTTTTTAATGTGTTTTATTGGATATAATTTTATTCGTTTATATTTGGTGGAACATTCATTCTAGCCAATAACTAGGGATTACCACATTGTTCATATTGTTAGAGACTAATCAGTGTGCTTATGCCTTTCAGCTTTTGCTAAATTGGGTGTGAAGGGATCCACCTTGGGATGAGCCATGGCACCAAGTTTGTTTCGCTATTACGGAAAAGTTCAAAACCATATGAGTCCTGACAATGGTAGGGACTAGGGAGCCGCAAAAACTCCTCTTTTAAACTGATTAAGGAAATGGCCTGAAATAAAAACCAGGGCTGGAATTGAAGGAGACATTATTAACTAAGGCTGGGCAGCACATTTTGATCCCTGCATTTAATTCATCATCTGCTTTCTCTTTCGTCGATGAGTGAAGCAATTAATGGTCACAATAGTTGTTGGATGCAACCGAACATATCAAGTTTGGGAGAAATTTAATGAATAGTTTGCCACTTTGCCTCATAAACCAGAGCCATTTTTTAACTCTTGCTTCTTTTGTCATTTTGTCAGCACATCTGTTTTGAGTTCTCCTAATTTTCATTTGCTTGAATTTTTCAAACTTGGATATAAGGCACCTGCAATCATCATCAATTGTTAACAAGTATTATATCTTACTCCAAATATATATTCTCCATTTATAAGTCTATTACAATCCATTCATTTGCATAATTGCTCACTTCTCAGAGGCAAAAATATCATGTTCTTACACAAACAATTAATAACGAATATATTTTGTCCAAATGGAATAATTTCGTGAACTATATGCGTTTTTTTTCCTTTGCTTTTAGGAAAAATAAAATAGTAAAAAACTCATAGGGATTAAAATTAATATATATCTCTCAGGTCTTAAGCATATGATTGTGACAACTGACAAACAATAATTGGACAAAAAGAAAGTAACTGGACAAAAAGAAATAAATTGACTTAGACAAATCTTTTTTGTCAATAACCTAACATTAATTTGTACGTACGTAGAAGATCGAAGTAGTTTGCGGGGCAATTAATGTTAAGGTCAAGGCTAAACAAAAATTAAGAAGGCCTAATTGGAAGCTCCATTCACTCCAATATCAAAAAGACGATGGCAAACCCATCTCCAAGTTCATGCAAGCCTATGACCTACACAGAAATTCAAGCTTTGTGAAAGCTAGAGGTATCCATGAACTAGCAGCTGATGTAATACCATCACTTACTTTCAGAGTTGGAGTAAAGAGAGCTCCAAATATGACACCCAAAACCCTAATTTCTAAGGAGAAGAAGAAAAGGAAGAAGAAGGGAATGGGATGCTAGGGACAGAGCCTAATGTGTCTATAATAGCCAGGGAAAAAGTTCTTAATTATTGTAGAGATTTGAATTTTAAGAATCAAATCAAATATAATTAATTAACAGATATGTAGATAGGATATTGGGATGCCAAGGATTGGCGTTACTTTGCATTAATTGCACCATTGTTTATTGGTTATACATGGAGGATATTTTATTTCCCACTTTTCCCTTCCTGTTTCTCATTTCCTATGAATAATTACACTGTTCTTTTTATTTGTATATTTAAAAAAAATGAATTCAAATCTTAATCTATTGAAAAATCTGAAATTATTAAAAAGTTATTATATTAAAATTTTTTTGTGGAGTTGTTATTGATTTAACTGAATAAATAAAATTAGTTAATAAAAAATAATTCTCACCACAAAAAATTTACCCCAAAAAACAAATATCAGTTGGGATAAAACATAAAGTATTGGGGAGAAGCTATTCTTATATATAACGAGGACCACATCATCTAAAGGATCCTGTCTTAATTAATTTAGGAACCCTTTGACTGGATTTTTATCTGTGTAACGACATAAATGGATGAGAATACAATTTTTTAATATATTTATTTATTGGATATTTTATTAGCTTATATTTGGTGGAATTAGTATCACCTTAGTGGGCTTTAAAAGGCTAGAATACATAATTTCAGATTATTATTTTTAGGAAACACTCTCAAAGTTGCTAAACTAATATTAGCGCACATTTGATTAATGGCAACTTGGTGGTAAACTTTTTTTCATTTTGGATGTGACAGTTTATGGTACAATAATATCGAATATTTTATAAAGGTTTAATCAAGTTACCTTTAGCGTGTCTTCAAAAAAGATTTATAGGAACTTGGGACTCTTGCAAACATTGTAATCCTAATATCAATATTAGTTTATAGGAACTAGGGAGTTTTGAAGAGTGTAAATCATACTTGAGAAGTAATAAGAGCCAACGATATCATGATCATTCCACCTAATGGAACGGTGCCAATTTATTAATTAATGGTGAGGACATTTAATGATTTGCCAAAAAAGGTTTAGGTTTGATCTTGTCAAGTGCTATCATATAGTTATATAGGCACACACGTCCATATAAGAAAAAAATTATAAATCAATAATATTAAAACTAGTAAATATAAAGGGTCAGCTAGTTTGACTGGTAATTAAGTTGAAACATACGTACAATTCATTTTTTGTCAAATTAGATTCAATTCCTTATGAAACTCTAAGATCGGATTGGTTCAAACAACATCAAAAAATACTCTAATCATAATATTTAATAAAAGTAAAGAGTGACTTTCAGTGGTGACTAAATGAGTTGTCACTAAAAGTTGAGTTTTAGTAGCGATTGTATTAAAAGTGAGATTGGTGGTGACTCTTCAGATTTTTTTAAAATAAAATTTAAAAAATTAGACTTTTGGTGGCAACTTTTATAGTTATCACCAAAAATCCACCAAAAGTCAAATTTTTTTTAAAAAAATAAAAAAGTCAAATTTTTAAATAAAAATTTAAAAAATTAGACTTCTAGTGACAACTCTCATAGTTGACACCAAAAGTCTGGGAGTCGCTACTAAAAGTCAGATTTTTTTTAAAAAATAAAAAAGTCAGATTTTTTAAAATAAAATTTTAAAAAAATCAGATTTTTGGTGGCGACTCTCACAGTTGTTACCAAAAGTTGAATTTAAAAAAAATTAAAAAGAGTCAAATTTTTTAAAATAAAATTAAAAAAATTAGACTTTTGGTGGCAAATAAAGTTAAATTTAAAAAAAAAATTAAAAAAAGTAAAATTTTTTAAATAAAATTAAAAAATCACACTTTTGGTGTCACCACCAAAAGTCAATTTTTTAAAAAAAAAATAAAAAAAAGTCACATTTTTTAAAAAATTTAAAAAATCAGACTTTTGGTGGCGACTCCCATAGTCACTACCAAAAGTTCGACTTTTTTCAATTTTATTTAAAAAAATATGACTTTCTTTTAATTTTTTAATATAAATTTGGCTTTTAAGTCTATTTTTTTAATTTTGTTAAAAAAATCTGAATTTTTTTTAACCGAAGTCGATTTTTTTTTATGAAATTACCGAAGGCAGACTTTTTGTGGTGACTCCTATAATAGTAATAAATTTATTTTTTGTTAAGTTAGATATTGTTTTATTTCTGTTTTGTAATATTTTTAACTTAAAAAATAACTTTAAGAGATTATATATATATATATATATATAATATTTTGCCCTTATATAGCACAAATGAAGTGGTGGTAGGATGGCAAGACACACATAATTGTAAGCAGGAGACCTATGTTTGAAACACAGGTATGCATATGTTTGGTTTAATTTTAAATAAACTTGAATATTGCACAAAAAAATCGAATCACCTCGGGGCAATGAGTTATTGGACCGGTCAAGACCCGCACAAGTCGAATAGTTCTTGGGGTCTACCCGTTGGGTCAATCCAAATCCAAAAAAATGGTAAGTAATTTTTAGTATCGACTTTTAAAGTGCCACCAAAAGTTGTTTATGCTGGCGACTTTTGTTATTTTTTGTGACAATTTTAAAAGTCGCTACGAAAGGTGACCTTCAGTGGCAACTAAAGTCATCATCAAATAGTTATTTTTTCTCATAAAATTTTTTTTTACAACAAAGATGATTTTTGGTGACGACTTTTGAGAATCGTCACCAAAAGACAATCAGCCACGGACTTTCGTCTACAACTTTGTAGTGTCACTCAGAAATCATTAACCTTTCTAAAGTGACTTCTAAGTCCTTTAATCTAATTCTTTTTCTCAAGGTGCTAACATCATTTGCCCCTTCTAACTCCCTATACTTAGCTGAGACCCCTAAATTCACAAGCACAATTCAAATGCATCTATTTTTTTAACATGTAGGCATTTTTAGATAACAATGAATTAAAGCATTGTAAAACAAAATTAAACAAAAAGATATATTTGCTTAAATGCAAAAATTTTAGAACTACCACTAAACATGTAGGTCAATTGGCAGGACTTATCCTAGTTTAATCAGAGATCTTGAGTTTGAATCTTTGGGAATGCAGCTGCATTAAAATCTAGTTTGGGAGAGCTTTGTCTATCCACTGTGGTCCTACCCAACTCAAATCCATAATAGTCTACACTCATTTGATGCTCAAATACGTTATTTTCTTCTTTTTTTTTTTTTAAAAAAAGGCGCAATATGCTCCCTTCACCCCAATACCCAAAAGATCAAGGAAAGCCGATCTCTCATTTCATGCAAACACATTACCTTCGCCCTATATATATATATATATATATATATATATATATATATATATATATATATATAGTTATAACTGCGAAGCCAGAGGTATCCATGAACTAACAGATAAGGTCTTCCATCACCTCCTTTCAGACCTGGATTTCAGAGAGCTCCATTTCAGGTTTCATCTCCCAAAAGCGTAAAATACACACACACACACACACACACACACACACACACACACACACACACACACACACACACACACACATATATATATATATATAGGAACAGACTTAAGAGACTGAGGAAGTTGATTTCTTGATGTTATATATGGCTTCACGAACTTGTGTTTATATAGGCTAAAATAGAGGGCTCAAGAGATGCAATTAATGTGGGCTATTAAATTTGGATTTTAGGAAATCTAAGAACAGAATCTTGATGCCCAAGAATTTGTTAAACTAAAACTACTTTGTATCATGATTTTTTGACTATTGGGCATCTTTTTGTTTAAGTTTCTGATTATATAACAATTTTCAATCTTCAAGGTCAAGGCTGATGTCAGTATTAAGTTAATTACTTGTTTTTTAAGCAATCGGTCTTTTATTTCATCATGGCTAGTTTAAATATTAATTGCGTCATATCCTTGTTATTCCTGTATAAGTTCATTGTTAATTAAAGATTTTTATTTTTAGACCATCTGTGTAAATTATTTTTTATTATAATACATACAATTTTAAAATGATAGAAGGGGTAGAAACATTCAATCGAAATGTTGATCTTTTCTTAGAGTTATTCGTTAATAATTAATGTTTTAAGAATATGCTTTTCATTGTTATTTTTTACACTTTTTAGTAAACAAATTATTATTATTATTATTCTCAATTCTCAACAGTGCTTGAGGATGTTCATACCATTCTAGTATTTTGTATCCCTTATTTTTAACCTTTTAGGAAAAAAAGAAAAAACAACACTTACACCATATTTTTGGCACAACGCGCGGTAATAATTTTCCTAATCTCTAAAAGTCACAATTGATCCAAATTTATTAACCTCGTCACAAAAATTTTCTATCTAAAATTAAAATTTTGGATTATATAAACCATTAAATTCTCAGCACATTGTATTTGGTACACTGGAAAGACCAAAAGGGATCGGAGAGGAAGAGAAAAAGGAAAATTTCCCTATCCTTTGCTTGATAAACTAGAAATGAAGGGTCTGGATTGAATCCAGCTCCCAATATTGGCCGTTGGATTAATTCAATGGCCGATATTTGGGATGTCTTTTTGCTTTTTTTTTTAAAATTACGTGATTAATTTTAGACTGTTTGGTCATAGTTAGTAATAATCAGATCTAATTGAATATTATATTTTTATTATAATATTCAGTAAAAATATTTTTATAAATTAAATTCTAGTCTAATTATCATTGACTTTGATTGATATTTGGAGTGCTTTTTTGTTTTTGTTTTTTGAAAGTGCGCGATTAATCCTACATTATTTGATCAGAGTCAGCGATAATCAGATCTAATGACTTGAAATATGTTTTTTAGAAAATTATAATAAATATAAATTTTAATTTATAAAAATATTTTTACTAAATATTTTAATAAAAATACTATATTCAGTTGTATCTGATTATCACTGACTCTGATTAAACAATCTAAAATTAATCACACAATTTAAAAAAAAAAAAAGCAGAAACACACCCCAAATATCGGCCGTTGGATTAATCCAACGACTATTACTAGGAGCAGGAGTCAATCCAGACTTAGAAATGAATGGGAATGCCTATTTCCTAAAGAGTCCTAATTTCTCTATAATACCAATCTTTTTTTTCCCCTGCCTTATCCCTAAAACTTAAATTCTAAATTCTAAATCATAAACTCTAAACTATCAACAAAAACTAGGTCTAACAGAAGACACTAGTCACTGAACTAGAGTTCGAAATCTCGTTCAAAGAGATGCTACATTTAGTGCCTAATAAATATGCACCTTGAGCAAGATTATCTCTAATAAAAAAATACTTGTGTGAGGAATTGAAGAAACCCTAAACCATCATCCTTAAACCATTTTTCCTTCAGACAACCCCAAAACACTTGCCTTCTTCTCTTTACATCCTCCGCCTCCTCGTTCTCAACAAAAATTTTTTTAACACCATCGACAAGCACATGCTAGCCATTCATCTCATTATCAACAAGAACTTGTCCAATTTGTTTTTTCTTGTTATTGGTTTTAATTATTCTAAAAAATTTCTCTTATATCTTATAATTAGGAGTATTTTTGCCATTTACTCATAAAATCTTTCATTTCCTACATTTTTCTTGTCAAACAAAACAAGATAATAACATTTCATTCAATTCTCCTTTACGTTATACCGAATACGATTAGAAGTGTCAAATGCATCTAGTCGGCCTATTCCAACTCAAGCCATGCAAGGCCAATTGTAAGCATAGATTAGACAGAGACCTTATATAATTAATGGCCTAAAAATCTTGGTCCAACCCAGTACATCAAGGGTGGTGGGCTGGGTTGGGTTAGCCCATTGGTTTATTTATCTTTTTTTTTAAAATGTTAGTTATTTTGAATTATAGAAATTAGATATTGAGACTATCAAATTCCAAAAAGTTGAATTAAACTTCTAAAACAGTATATTAAACCTTAAAATTGGTCAACTTTTCTTTTTTTTTTTAATTTTTTTTATTTATTTTGAATGATTTCTTTTTTAAAAAATTGGTCAACTAAGTATTGGAATTATGAAACTTCAAAAAATTGAACTAAACTTCTATAAAAGTAGACTAAAGCTTAAAATGGGATTTTGATACATTAGAGGAGGTTGGGATGGAGTTTGATACTTTAGAGAAGGCATAGGAATTTTGGCGGGCATATGGTGGAAGAATGGGATTGGAGTGAGGGAAGAATGGCATAGTAGGAACAAAAAGGATGGAAGCAAAAATGGCCAAAAATTTGTATATTCAAAGGAGGGGTTTCGGAAGCTAGATAAAACATATTTAAACCCTAAGAATCCTCGCCAAGAGACTAGAATCGGTTGTATGGTTAAAATATTTAGAAATTGTGCAACGGTAAATTTAAAGTTCATGAGTTTCATGAACTTTATACTGTAGAAACTAGCCATATACCTCCATCTCAGCAAAAAATATGAGAAGTTCAAGTATATGAGATCGATTTGGTAGAAGATTCTAAACTTCGACAAAAGCCTCTTTTGACTTAATGAGTATGCATGTGGGGGAAGATCAAATCTTGGATACACATACATGTATAAATGTCAAGAATTATTTGAAGTCCAGAAGGCAAAGAAACATGGCATATGAGGAGGCTAGCGCATTATTGGATTATTTTCAAAAACGATAGAAAATTCATCATATTTTCTTGCTTACTAGATGGATTTAGAGGAGCAGACGATGAATGCTTGATACAGGCATTTTTATATGCATTTTAGTCCTTATCTTAGCCTATTTACATTTCCCAATATTGTAAACTCTCCAATTTTATCATGTTTTAGATTTATTGGGTGTAAATTAATTATAGAATTAATATGCTTCAATTTCATAATTTTATCCCAATTAATTCAACTGTGCATTTTTCAGATAAATATTTGGAGAGTAATTTGCTGACTTCAATGCCACATGGACAAATTTGATGACATGGTAGCTGATGGATTGACTGGGGTCCACTATTCTGCATTATTCTGCACATTCCAGTAGCAAAACAGATCAGCAAAAAGGTTCTGCAAAACAGCATGCATGATAGTACAAAAAGCAACCAGCAGATAGAAAACAGGAAGGCAGCAGCAGAAAAGATGAAAAAGACAACACATGGGGTCAAACAGTGAAGCAATTTTCATCCTTCTCTTTCTCATGGAGCAGTAGTAGCATATATACACTTCAGAACTCCATTTGCAAGCTGTTGAAGAGATCTTCTTCTTCCATTTCTATAGCAAATTCGTAGGTCTACTCCCACCCCCAAATTTTCTCTTCTGTTTTGTGTGTCTTAGCCTCCATGGAAGGCTAAACTTTTCATGCAATCAGCCACATATGATCTGGAGTTGTACTTGAACCCTTTTTCGGCATTAATTAGATAAGTTCTTGTTGTTTTAGTTCCATTTTTTGTTCCTCTACTTGCCTCTCTATTTTTATATCCATGTTCATTTCTAATTAGAGTGGCATAGTTATGATTATTGTTTTTATCTTTTTATCTGAGGAATAATCTAGTTATGCATGTATGAATGTGGTTGTTGTATGTGTAGCAAGATGAACAAAAATGGCATACATGAATGTAGTTGCTGTGTATGACTTTAGTTAGGGCTACATCAGATTTCATTAGGTTTGGGTTAAGGCTAATATAATCTAGTTCTAGAAGGTTTTCTAGAAATTTTAGGAATTAAAACCAAGTGGCAGAGTACAATAAGAAATTAACAAGTTAATGAGGGTTATGATAGATACAACTATAGGGAAATTGTGGCTAGTTGCATGTCTGTTCATTTCTGTGTTCTATTCGTATTCTGTTTAATTTCGTTTATGTTATGTTAACTATTTAATTATGTTTTATGCAATCACCCCCCGTGGTAATTAGGTAGTTAATCAGTAGGTAATTAAGGTAGATTAGTGTTAGAACAATTAATTAGGCAATTTTGGGATAAAACAAAATATTGGGGATATATAATGAGGGCCACATCATGTAAAGGATCCTGTCTTAATTAATTTAGGAAGCCTTTGACTGGATTTTTATCTGTATAACTACATAAATTTATCAGAATACAATTTCCTAATATATTTATTTATTGGATATTTTATTAGTTTATATTGTAGAAACATTCAACCTTTTGAGAGATTGAGTTTTTTTAGACTTATCTGTTAATAATTAATGTTTTAAGAATATGTTTTTCATTGTTTTTTTTCCCCACTTTTTAGTAAACAAATTATTATTCTTATTCTCAATTCTCAACTGTTCCTGAGGATGTTCATACCATTCTAATATTTTATATCCCTTATTTTTAACCTTTTGGGAAAAAAAGAAAAAAAAAACACTTACACCATATTTTTGTCACAACTATAATAATTTTCCTAAATTCTAGAAGTCACAATTGATCTAAATTTATTAACCTCGCCACAAAAATTTTCTATCTAAATTTAAAATTTTGAATTATATAAACCATTAGATTCTTAACACATTGTATTTGGCACACTGGAAAGACCAAGAGGGATCAGAGAGGGAGAGAAAAAGGAAAATTTCCCTTTCCTACGCTTGATACACTAGAAATGAAGGGTCTGGATTGGCTCCATTGGCCTTTGGATTAATTTAACAGCCAATATTTGGAGTATTTTTTTACTTTTTTTTTTTAAAATTACATAATTAATTTTAGACTGTTCAATCATAGTTAGTAATAATCAGATCCAACTGACTATTGCATTTTTATTTCAATATTCAATAAAAACATTTTTGTAAATTAAATTCTAGATTGATTATCATTGATTTTGATCAATATTTCTAGTACTTTTTTTTGTTTTTTAAAAATTGTGCAATTAATCATAGATTGTCCAATCAGAGTCAACAATAATCAGATCTAATAACTTGAAAAATATTTTTTAGAAAATTACAACAAATATAAAATTTAATTTATAAAAATATTTTTATTGAATATTTGAATAAAAATATAATATTTAATTATATCTGATTATCACTGACTCTAATTGAACAGTCTAAAATGAATCGCGTAATTTAAAAAAAAAAAGCAAAAAGACACCCCAAATATCGACTGTTGGATTAATCCAATGACCATTATTGGGAGCTGGAGTCAATCCAATTTCAAAAATGAATGGGAATGTATATTTTCTAAAGAGTCCTAATTTCTTTGTAATACCATTCCTTTTTGTCGTTGCCTTATCCTTAAAACTTAAATTTTAAGGTAATAACATTTCATTCAATTCTCCATTATGTTATATCATACGCAATTAAAGGTGTCAAATGCGTCGGGCCCACCTATTCCAATTCAAGTCTTGTAAGGCCAATTGTGAGCATAGATTAGATTGAGACCTTATATTATTAATGGCTTAAAAATCCTGGTCAAACCCAGTCCATTAAGGGTCATGGGCTGGGTTGGTTCAGCATTGGTTTATTTGTCCTTTTTGAATTATAGAAACTAGATATTTAGACTATCAAATTTTAAAAAGTTGAGTTAAACTTTTAAAAAGTATATTAAACCTTAAAATCTGTCAACTTTTCTTTTAAAAAAATGTATTTTTATTTATTTTGAATGACAAAAATTAAGTATTGGAATTATGAAACTTCAAAAAAAAATTGAACTATAAGAGTAGACTAAAGGTTAAAATATAAATAAAAAATTGAAAAAAAAAACCAAACAAGGCTAGCCCACTGAGTCCTGAGGGCTTTAATGAGTCAGACTAAAAACTATTTTTTGAAATAGACAATTAAATCATTAACTCATACTACATTTACAGAGTTAAGGTGAGGTCAGCCATGGGATTGAGTACATTTTAACACATATAAATATAGTATTGAGCCTGTATAATTAATAATTCCATTCTATCAAAGCCTCATTCTCTTAAAAGTCATTCTTGCAAAATGATTATGTCCCATTTCTCTGAGCTTTTTTCCTTTATGTAAACTCTTTATTAGTTTCAAAGTTAAACTCTTTACAGTTAATTCTTTTTAATATGTTGTCATACTATATTACTGAAAAAAATGGCACACATATTGGAAATTTATCAGGCTTGATTAATTGTGATGTTTAGTTAGCCTTGTATATCTGAAATGCCTAAGATAATTTAGTTTAGTCACATCATACTTTATAAGTCATTATATTTAGAATTGTCAAAATAGATTAGATCCTATAAGTCAGCCCGCTGGCTCGCAAAAAAAAATTAGGTCAAGCAAGAGAATTCCAAACTCGTTTTAAAAATAAGCCAAGCCTAGGGCCAAAGCAGGTTGGCCCAGCCAACCAGCTTTTTATTTTTTATTTTTATTTTTATTTTGATATTTTTGATGACAATGAACCTAGTTTTAATTTAAATAATTAAAGATATATTGTTTTATGTAACAAAAAAAGATGTATTATTTAAAACATTTAATACGTTGACTTTTGAGACAAAGTTATAATTTAATTTTTAAATATTTGATAATTTTTGTTTTTTGATAAACAAATATTTAATAAGTTGGTTTCTTTTTTTATATATTTTTTATTTTTGGTATTATTCAGTCATAATAAATAATATATTTTTTAACATAAAAAATTACCTTTAAAAAAAAAGGCTTGGCCCACATTGAACCTAAGCCCTAATAGGGTTAGGTCATGCTCAGAAAATCTTTTTTTTTTGTTTGTATTTAAAATGAGCCAACCCGATTCATCCCTAATAATATTAGAGTTAAAGCGGGGAATTTGGATTCACTCCAAAACTTCCCCCTTACAGACTATGAACTTGCACACTACAAAAAAATAGTGCAACTGTGGTATTTAAAACAAATGCCACTACCACAATCTTGTGGTATTTCTTGCATAAACGCCATTATCGTGTGGTGTTTAGTACCTAAACACCAGTATATAGTGGCGTTTATTATATAAGTGCCAATATACTCTCTACTCAAATCCCTAATTCCCCAAATTAGATTCATTTCGACAGTGTAGTAGTGAGTGAACTCCTTCGTGCCTTGCCATCTTCAGCCACCTCAGCCTCCTTCGCTGTGGCCGGTGCCTTGCCACCTCCGAAGTCTCGCCACTTCCTCGCTATCATCTGCCATCGTATCTTTTCTATCGCCGTTGTGGTAAGTCAATCTCCCCTCTTCCTTCGTTTTATCTCTTCTGTCACCACTAAATGAATGATGAATGAGACTTCTCCAAACTAGTAATCAAGCTAAGCGCTGATTATAGCACTAGAAATCAAGAGTTGAGATTAAGATTATTACCATTGAAATTTCATAAAGTTAGGACAACCAGAAGCCAAGAGCAAGAATGTCCAAATAATAATCTAAACTCAGAATAATTGGGAAGAAGGATGATAACACGGTTGTCCAAGCATTTCAAATGCCAACTGATTATCACTACCTTATGTTTTTACAAACCAGAAAAACTACTAAATTGTTCATCCACTACAATGACCCAAGAAATAGTCTAATCAAAGAACAGGCAATTACAAAAAGTGCTTCCAATTTGATATATACTGCTATAATTATTGATTATATATCTAGAAATGAAATAAACAAACCTCAAATGGCATGAAAGTAACAAGAGCCTCAAGTACCCAGCACCAAATCTAGAGACAATCCCATTATGATGAAAGAGACATTCAATATTTGAGAAAGCAGAAAAGGAAACTAGAATTCTTGCTATTTTTTTTAATTTCTTTTCTTCTGAGCTCATGGACTAGTGCTTACACCTTTTGATTTAAGAGACATGCAATAAAAGGAAGAGAAGAAGGGGTTCGAAAGGTAGGAGAAGAAAAAACACAGAAAAAGAAATTATGATTTGTTTTGTAGATTGAGAAATGTATTCAAGTATTTTTCACTTATGTTTCAAATTTTTTTATATTATGATTTGTTTTGTATTTAGTTAATTATTTTTTTTTCCATTTAACTGAATATGTGATTTCTTCTATAATTTAAAAATATAAGAATGAAGTGATTATTTAAGAAGAAAAAGAGTATATCAGACTCCACTATTAGACACGATACATCTAGTAGTGGTAGTCCTTTATCGACTCCACCGACTAGTTGTGGTGCAGAGTCACAAATCATGGAGCCACTCATTCTACCCAAGACTCAGACTACTCTACATACTTCATCAGCGTCACATCTTCCTTCTGGTTTTGGTTCTTTACAACATGAGACACCATCAAGACAACCCAAGACTCCATCTCCTGCGACTTCTTTCACACAGCATTCCCATCACGGTGGTTATTGGATGGTGGAGATGAGTGGTAAATTATTTTAATTTTATGTCATTATTTAATTTTAATATTATTTATGTAAGCTAATAAATTTTGAATTTTTACAGAAAAAGATGAGGTTGAGCGTACTGAGCAAATGTCGGTAAATGATTTATGGGTGACTCAAAGAGAAGTTAAATTACAATGGAATGATCTTATATAGCCCATTGGAGAAGCTGTAGGGCTCTTATCATCATTTTTAGGCAATGTGGAATGTAATTTCATTGTGCTACCTTTTTTTTACTTGGAGTGGAAGCAAGTTCCACGTGAGTATAAGGAATTAATATTAGTAAATGATATAGGGGTAATAATTTATAAATATTAATTATTATTTCAATTATATATATATATATATCCTAATTATTTTTTTTTGGTTTTTCAAACCAAATTCATTATTAATAGTGTTGAAGAGAAAAAAATTTATTATAAAAAAAAGTTAGTGTCCATTGGAAGAACGGGCGCTCGGATCTTTATAAGGCTCATGACAATGGGATAAGTACAAGAGATGAAATATCAATAGATGTTCCGGAATGAGTTTCAAGGGAAGATTGGGCATCATACGTTAGGCATCGAAATGACCAATGTTATCTGGTA
The DNA here is from genome assembly GCA_037074585.1 of Biancaea sappan. Classification (NCBI taxonomy): domain Eukaryota; kingdom Viridiplantae; phylum Streptophyta; class Magnoliopsida; order Fabales; family Fabaceae; genus Biancaea; species Biancaea sappan. The sequence goes on from CM073499.1 coordinate 37,506,117, forward strand.
ATAGTACTTTGAAACACTATTTGTTTACATTACTTTTTGTCAATAAAAAAATACATTTTATCAAATTGTTAGGAGAAAGTTGCAAAAAATACGGCAAGCAGACAATGTCAAACACTAAATCATACTGGAGGCACTAAGAGCTTGGCTAGAAAAGAAGCCAAGATGGTAAAAATATTTTCAAATCTAAATATATTATTTTATTTCATAATTAACTGACTTTAATTCTGTAGGCTACTGAGTTTGGAAGGCTCGCCAGTAGAGCATAACTGTGGACTGCGACACACAAGAGGAAACATAGTTCATTCATCAGTGATGAAGCTAGAGTCATTAGTGTAAGTTGTTTTATATCTAAATTTCTTAATTAATAGTTGATTTTATTCAACTATCAGTTTGTTGATATTGTTTTTATTTTATATGTTGATGCGCAGGATAAAATTTCTAAAATTGAGTCCTAGGGGACCGCATCTACTGGGTATCGACACTGGACTCATTGGCTCTAGCTTTAGGAAGCCAAGAGTATCCTTGACAATTATGTGGATTGGGTTTTAGACCATGCCCTCCTTAGGTGTTCGGGTGCACTCCACGCTTTGCAGGCGAGTCTTTCAGTTAATTTGTTCAGGAATTACAGATTGAGGTTGTGAATCTTCGGTCTCAAGTTGAGGAAATATCGAATCTCAGGTCACAGATGGTGGACATGACTAGGCAACATAATGAGATGATGTAGCTCTTTCAGAGCCTCCAGAGTTAGCTTCCTCCTCAGCATCTTGTGCAGAGGGTAAGTACACCACCAAATTGTATTTACAAATTTTATATTTGTTTCATATATGACTGATAACATATACAAATTTTTATTATAAATATAGCTTTTTGATTAAGGGAGTGGAGGAGATGGTTCCGCACTAGTAACCAACTCTCAAATGTCTTGTAATCAAGCGTATGAAGATGTTGAAGATGATGAAGACGATGAAGAAGAAGACAATTTACCTTAAGATAATTTTATTAATTTGTATCTTTTTTTAATAGTTAACTCTCAATTTATTAATTGAGAATGATTATATTTTGTTACTGAATGAATTTATGTAATATATTGATGTTTTTGTTGAATTTCTTTGAAAGTTACAATGTCAATTATACTGGATTAGGCTGTATTTTATTGTAATGCAGAATTGTATTTTAGGGAAAAATCAAAGAAACAAAATGAAATTGGAACGAATACTAACATATAGTGGTGTTTGGAAGCAAAAGACTTTCTACATTGTGGCATTTAAAGTTTGAAACGCCACTATATATGTAAATATAGTGGCATTTTGTACTCCAAACTACATTGTGACATTTAAAGTTTGAAACGCCACTATATATGTAAATACAGTGGCATTTTGAACTCCAAACACCACTACATTATGACGTTTGATTCATAAAAACACCATAGTGTAGTTGCGTTTGACTCATACAAACGCCACAATATAGTGGCGTTTTTCAGTAAATACGTCACTAAATAGTGGTGTTTAGAGCCACAAATGCCACTATTTTATAAATGCCACTAAGTTCATTGTTTTCTGGCATGATTTTAAATTGTGGCGATTATAAATGGCACTGTGCATATCTAGTGGCATTTGTGCCCACGTTTGTGGAAAAACGCCACTAAGTTGCTTGTATCACTTAATTTAGTGGCATTTTTCACAAATGCCACTATTTTTTTCTGTAGTGGCATCTCGGCTGTTAGATGGTCTACCATCCAATGGTTCTTATGAAACATGCCTTTGCATCCTATTTTTTTTTTTAAAAAAAGTGAAAAGCACCATTTCACTTAAACAGTGTATTGTCCTCAGCCGTTAGATGATTTTAATCCAATGGCTGAATCTCCCGTGTGTCAGCACCTTTTTTTTTTAATTTGCAATTGCCTAGCCAATAATAACATGACACATGGAACCCCCACAACATTTTGTCTTGTCTAAATCTTCTTCTTCACTTCTATGTCTCCATTATGCTCTCGTCTGCGTTTGCGTTCATTCACTGGTGATAATCACCTAATTAGCTGTTGTTTTTGTCACTAGTGCTTTGTTCTCCCAATGGTCCTCTGTACTGAGAGTCGAGATCAATATACTTGTAAGCCACCCAAGAGAGTGAGAGAGGCCGGTCCTTCCCATCACTATAAGGTCTGTTCCTTGTTCTGTCATCCCAAGCAATCGGAAGTCCCATTCATTCCACTACCTGTCTTCGTTCACCAATCTTCATCTCTTCCTCTCCATCATTGGCTTGGTAATTTTTTTTACCTTGTTTAGTTTTTCTCTTCCTTCATTCACTGGTCCCCTATTCAATGCCACTATTAAGCTTGCTTACTGTTTAGTTACTACTGGTAATTTTTTTCCATTGCTGATGGTATATGTTGAAAGAAATAAAATCAAAAGGCATCAACTTTATAATAAAAAATGCAATACTATAAAATCCAAAAATCCAATACTGTAAAACCAAAAGGCATTATTAACTTGTAAACCACGATGCAATACTCTAAAACCAAAAGGCTATACTAGAAATGCACTTTTTATGTAGTGAAAAATACTAAAATAGCATTATTTATATAATATAAATTTTCACCATCTTGATAGCAAGAGCTCTTTAGCTGGAGACTCTTAACTACTTTCCTTCCGATTCTTTTTTCATGCCTAATACTTTCTATACAACTGTCACCACCCACTACTAGGGCCGAGATCGGCACAGTAACAATACTTTCTCGTTACTGTAAGTCTTTTATTCTTACTGCCTCTTTTGTTTCATTCAATTGTGCAGAAGCATTTAAATTAATATTATAAATGTTCTATTTAATTGTTTCATGGTATTCACATAATTACTCATTCAAAAGAAACTACATTTTTAATAATTACTTCTACGAACATTTTTAATAATAACTAAAATGTATCTACCTATGCCTTCAATCAACATCCAGGGAATTTTGTAATTTAACATATAATTATCAATCATAAAAATTCATCAAACATCAAACCAATTATTTTATAAAATAAAATAAAATAAAATAAATCTAATCATCATATCATTCAATTGACATAAATAATGTCATTATAAAAATTATATAATTTACAAGAATTCTAGTAATCATTTTTATTTGTCAAATCCCAAATAAAAATCCCCATCCCGATCTTAAGTGTACGTCCTCACGACTACAAAACATATACTAAACTTAAAGGAATCAACGAACCTTTTAGCAAATGAAAGGTTCATGATAGAAACTCCCTACTACTCCTCAAGTAGGGGTTCCCTCTTCTTCCGCTATATCAAAAAAAAAAAGGAAACAGACAGTATAAGATGAAAATCTCAGTGAGTGAGTCAATTCCCGCCCTAATAAAATCCAAATACATCAAAATAATAAAAGCATACCTGGAGGCCTTTAACATGAAATACAATGGAAAGAAAATACATAGTAGGAAACACATTCAATTCCAATCAATCAAAACCAACAAAATTAGCACTTGTTGATGACCAATATACCTGGGAGTGCACATAGGCCAGCTCACCAATCATCAAACCCTGCCATGATGCACAACCTCATCTGTTATGGTTAGGGCACCTCACAGTAGGGGTGTACAAAACCGATTAAAATTGACCAAACCAAATCGAAACACCCAAAAACTGAAGAAAACCAAAAAAGTAGGTTTAGATCGGTTTTAAATTCCCATATTTTTTCTGTTCGGTCGGTTCTTCAGTTCTCGGTTGGTTTGGTTCAGTTATAACTGACCAAGCCGAACCCTATATTAAAAAAATAATTTTTATATATTATATTTATATTTACATCTATATATATTAAAAAAATATTAGGCTGTCAATGCTCATGGATAAAAAATGTGTCCATGTAAAAGTTCTCATACATCTATTTTTTGCATACTTAATTTGCACAAAACATAATAATCAAATTAAATACATAATTATGATGTAATGTAATAACATAATTTCTTTAAACAACATAATAAAATATTCAGCACTAGAAAGGTATCACCTAATCTAATGATGTTGAAAATTAACTAACACTAAAGATATCAAAGTTAAATATGCATCTCTTAAAAATAGATAACAACGAGAGTATTTTCTTTTTTAATTAACATAAACCTCTGAATTTTTTTTAATTTTTGACATAAATCGAATCGAACCGCCCGCCCATAAACCGAACCGAACTTCCACCAAACCGAACCGCCCTTCTTTTAAAACCGAATAGGTCCCATTTTTTTTGTAAACCAATTTGGTCGGTTTAGTTTGGTTCATGTTCAAAACTAAACCGAATCGACCTAATGTACACCCCTACCTCACGGGTCCCAATTCCAGACTCGGGCTCATCTCCATTCTAAGGGAGTCATTGTCTCCACTCTCAGAGGTCAAAACACCCTATCACTAGGGTTTCCCACCTTGACACAAGAGGGCCTACTATCCCGCTCAAACACAATCATAATATCCACAATCAAGAGTAACAACACATTCAACATCTAATAATGTGTAAAAAAAAAGTTAATTAAGAAAAATTTTAAAATTTCAATAATCTTGAGTTATATGAATTTACCATGAACATGTCATCCAAATTTTCTTTTTTCCTCTAACGCTTGTTAGAATCAAATAATAATTAACTTTTCAAGTCTTCTGGTTCTTATCCCAAATTCTAATTTGAATTCACCATTTCCCTATGTTTCATGACTTTACCTACCATTCTACCTCATTACTTTCACGCTAAGATCATATTAAAGAAAGGTTAATCCACTCACCAGAATTCCAACAATATCTTTCAGTAACCAAAATGCTAACCAGAGATGTGAATGTGAATTCAGAAGTAACTACATCATGATGTTTAATATTTTGACAAAATGTCATCAAGGTCTTATTTAGCCTCAGTTTATTATTTTCAAAGACTTAAACTTTTAAATTGTACAATTGCAATTGGAGTTCCTATATTCATATACCTTATTTATGAAGACTGATATCTAACAATTTTACATACATTTTAATCCCTATCTTAGTCTAATTGCATTTTCATCTATGAAAATTCTCCAATTTTATTATACTTTGTGATTTATTGGGTCTAAATCAATATTGGATAGAAAATGAATTATTTTCATATTTTAGGACTTAAATTATTAAAGACTCAATTTAATCTATTTGGGTATTTTACAGAAATTAATTTTGCAGAATTCTTGCTAATATGGCATGGTTGATGATGGGGCACTGAGATGGACGTTTTTGCTGACTAGACACTGATATCAGGTATTTTTATATACATTTTGGTCCCTATCTTAGTCCTATTGCATACATTTTCATGAGGATTCTCTGATTCTATTATGCTTTAGAATTAATTGGATGTAATTTAATTTTGGACTAATTGTGCTTTGATTTCGTAATTAGAGAGTAAAAGTGCTGACATGGATGAACTGATTATGTGGATGCCACCTAAGCACTATGTGGATGCTGAATATTGTTGACTAGGCATTTTTTGCCACCTTGGATGCAAATTGAAATAGTGGGACCCACTAGTTTGGAAAGTACAAAATTTATGCAGTCTAAGTTTACCCAAAATATGCAACTTTCCTAAGTCAACTTCGGAACTAGAAAAAGTAACTTCTGCACCTCCATTTCCATGCATTGCTTCTGCCCAAGGTGCTGCACTTGCTGGGAAAAACAGATGGAAAATGACAGCACTAGAAAGGCAAATTCTTCCTCCTCTCTTCTTCTATAGTTTAGGGTTCTCTGTAGTTTCTCCTCTAAATTTTTCATTTCAGTCCTTATGGAAGGCTAAAACCTTTTTTGTAATTAGTCTTTGGTGGAACTAGGAGATGTAGTCTAAATGCATTTGAACAAATAACTAATTCTAGTCTAGTCTATTTGCGTTTAATCCTTATTTTGCCTCTTATTCTCATTTCTATATATTTTTTTCTAATTAGAAAAGATGTATAGGTTTGATTTCTAATTTTATTGCTTCATTAGAGAGAAAAACTTGCTAGACTTATGTGTATGCGATTGCTATGCATGTTTAGTAAGTAGGATTAGATTAGGCTGCCAATATGTGATTGTGTGAGGGTAAGATTTCAGTTAGGACTCATGTGTTCAAGTTCTAAGAGATTTCCTACAAAACTTAGTTAATGACTGGAATAATAGATGAAGTCAGAACTGATTTTAAGAAAAGGATAATGATCATTACACTTTTAGGAAAACCATAGATTGATTACATGTGTTCTGTGATATTTTTCTGTTTTCTATCGAACCTATTTTGCTACTGCAAGATTTAACTTTTGTATGTATGCTTTTTTACTACTGTCACAAACCCCCCCGTGTAGTTAGTTAGTGTAATCCATGTTAAGAACAATTAGTTAATGGTTAGAAGTAAGAATCTTTGAGTGAATACGACCTGGGGATCACTATATTGCAAGATTGCCACGAATTTAATTCTGGGTGATTCGACATCGTAGTGGCATAAACTAGACGCCACTTCATTGCTGACTAGATGCCACTTCATTACTGACTTGGTGACATGGTGTGTGGGACCCACTCAATTAGATGTGTTTAACACTTTTGGCATACATGCACCTTCTCTTCCCCAAACTTTACTAAAAATGGAAGCTTCCCTTCTTACACTTTTTCTACACCAAGAAAGTATGTTCTGCTACCCTTAATTCTTGAATCTGCATTAGTATTTCAGACCTCCTTTTGCAGTAGCAGAATAGCCACAATTTAGCATCTTTTGAAAGTGAACTTGAGGGCATCTAGGGTAGAATATTTCATAGGCTTTTTGGCATCAGTTTTGTAACTCAAAATATATTCTACACTTCTTGTAACTTAGCAAAATTTGTAGGTCATTTTTCCTCTATTTTTCTCTCTACTATTTTGGTGGTTTTGCTTACATGGAGGGCTAAAATCTCTTTGTAATTAGCCTTGGATAGAACTAAAGTTGTAATCTGAGTTCATGTGCTTAATGAGATAAGTATTTGTCTATTTATTCCATTTCTATTTCTTCTTTGCCTTTGGTTTGTGATTTATGCTGCTCTAGTTAGAGAAACATTTTCATTTTCTGGTTTTATACTTTGCATTGAGGAGTGTTTACTATATCTGGTTGAAATAGTAAATGAAATGGAAATGGTATGTAATATTGGTTACCTTGCAAAAATCTTATTACATTTGGTGGAGTTACACTAAGATTATGCTAGAGGAGTTTTCTTAATCATAACTTGATATGATTTAGTCTAGAAGTTTCTTCTTGGATACTTTATTGTTTATATAATCATATGATAGATAGAACAAGGACTTAACATCTGAAGAGAACTTAGAAGATTACACCTTTAGGAAAGACGAAGGCTGGCTGCATTTTCTATTTTGCTATCAAACTATTCTGCTACTGCTGCTGTTTTGATTCTGCTATCACCCCACCATGGTAATTAGGTTTTAATTAGTGTAATTAGTGTATGAGTGTCAAGAACAATTAATTAGTGGTTAGAAGTAAGGCTCTTTGAGTGAATATGACCTGAGATGATCAATATACTGTAAGTTGCCATGAATCTAATTCTGGGCGACTCGGCGATCATAGTGGCTTGAACCAAAGATTTTCCCTAGAGTTGCTTCCTTGAAGGCTTGAAGCTCATGTATGAAGGGTGGTGTGTGGTTAGTATTTTAAAAGATATATTTTATCCTATTTACTAGTGCTACACCTACCTCTATGTGGAAATAAAACCAAATTATATCATGTACTTTAATTTCATTGAATATCCAATGTCCAAAATTTCTCCTAATTTTTTGTTAAAATTTCTTTTTAACAATGAGCCCCTCATTTTCCAATCCTTGCCTCAAGAATCTTATATTATATAATCATAACCTTATTTCAACTTCATTATCTCCCACACACCTAATTTCTCTCTTCTTATTAACTATTTCTTTTACATACTATTATTCGTTATGATATGTTATCTAACACTAATGCTTAATTATTAGCTATTAATAATAATATTATCTGCCTTATCTTATTTTTATACTAATTATCTATTTTTAGACTACATTTATTTATTATTATTAGTAATATTTTATCTTAACTAGGTTATATTTATCCTTTATTATTCATATTAGTTTTATGTGATAGAAATGGTTGGCTCCCAATAGGGGGTGAATTGGGTTTTATAATTTTTTATCAATACTTAATTGGAATTTAAAATGATTTTAAGAAATTATACAATCCTAAAGACAGTAAGTGCTACCAAGATGAATAAATGAGAGCATAAGGAATCAAAGAGCAAATAAATATGGAAGTTAAAGAGCAAGGGAAGAGAGAGAGAACACATGATTTATACTGGTTCGGCTAATTCCAAGAGTATTTCACTAACAAGCTTATAAACGGTTGGTGCTTGTAAACCACAACAAGTTTGAATCGGGTACTTGTTGAAGCCACTACAAAGAAATTATGAAACTGGGATTCTTAACTACCCAACCTAGTGATACACTCAATCACTCTTCCAAGGAATTTTAACCACCTTAGGAATACAACTCAGAAGAATGAAAGATGAAGAATACAGTGGCACACTTTCTTCGAGAGGTAGATATTACAAATAAAGTTCCCTTGATAGTAATTGTTTGATAAGATAATTTGGTAGAGTAATAGTAGGAATTCTAAGCCTCTTCCTCTTAGTTTCAGACTGAATATATGTTATATTTACAGCCAAAGTCGAAATATAGCTGTTAGAGATGTTTTGCAAAAAACATCAGCTGAATTTTATAAAAACTAGTTGTTATTGCTGATGTTAAGCTATTGACAGTCAACTGGTAAGTCAATGACAATCAATTGGCATATTTTAATGAGATGGCAGTTGATAGATAAGTACTTGACAATCGACTGGTAGCCTTTTATTGCCCAGAAACAAATTTGATTTAGGACATAGCAGTCGGCTGGTAAGTAATCTATTAGTTGATTGGTAAGTAACAGAAAGGAACCAGCCTTGGCTGAAATTCAAAAGTCTAACCAAAAGCAAGCAGTCAACTGGGCTTTACCTACCAATTGACTAGCAGCTACTGGAACTTTAGAAAATGAAGGTTTTCAAGACATTTTAATTCCTAAGGCTCAATAATCTTGTACCAGCTTTTGTAAAAAAAAAAAACATTTTCCAACTAAAATAAGGTTTTAAAAAAATTTTCAATAAACTCTTAAACCTTATTTTTTCGCCATCAAATACTTTACATGAATTCTAAGACTCAAAACACTAAAAGCTATTTTACTCTTTTCTTGCTCTTTGTCTTGGTGCCTTGGCTTGATCCATGTATCTTCATATATATTTTATTTTCTTTAGTGAAGCATGATGTTGTTTTTCCTTTTCTTCAAACCAATGCTCATTCTTCTTATTTTGAACCAACCTATAAAAAAATATCTTACTTACAAACCAAAAGATTAGTTCAATTTACAATATAGAGCATGATTCAAATATAAATTATTCCATTCCAAATAATATGATCATGCTTAGATATATGTAGTAAATAATTAATCCTTATATATCAATGGTACATTTTTCACATATTTGTCATTATCAAAACTTATAGCATAAAACCTTAGGGCTAACAATCTCCCCTTTTTTGATGATGAAAAATCACCAAAGAAAAATATGTAATACATAATAAGGAATGCTATGCAATAAGCACATATACATATTTTTCTAACTTTTCTTCCCCCTATTTGATATCAACAAAAAAGTATAAGGAACACAATGTATAGAGGTTAGAGCACATACCTTCTTTAAGTAAAGATATTATGATGTCATATTAGTATCAGGTTAGGATACATCAAAACTTATCATTTTTGTTGACATGATTTAAAAAAAAATTGATCCAAGAGAGATAAAGCTCCCCATAAACTTCATGTCCCTTTTCTTTTGAAACATTTAACAATTATAAGCACTTTTTGATTATAGAATTCGAAATAATACTTTTGAAGAAATTTCTACAATGTTTGCTTTGAAAAAGAATTTTGCTAGTTCACATAAACATATTTTGGAATATAGCAAAAACATTGAAATCATTTGAAATAAGGATCGTTAAATCATTTTCTTTTCAAAACCATTTTTGCTGTCATATGAAAGAAATATTTGTAGTACACAGTAAAAGCATGATATATAGATTAGTATAACATATAATCAAAGATATAGTTCATAATCCATACATCAAACATCAATATTTTTCTCCCCCTTTGTCATCAACAAAAAGGGATATCCACAACCTTTTTTTTTTTTTTAACAAAAGCTCTGCTTCAATTTTGATAAAACAAGTTAGCACAGCAGAAGCATTTCTAAAATTCTTTTTGAAAACAAATTTGCTTTTCAAAAGATAGGATAGATATTAGCACATCAGAAGCATACATATATATCCTTTAAAAAATTATAACAAATGATATTAAAATAGGATATAAATTTCACAACAAAAGCAAATCATATAGTCATATAGGATATACCATAATATAATTAGAGTATATAACAACATAGCAGAAGTATTTTAATCCCATCTTGTTTCCTTTGAATTTTTATCCTTTAGCCTCCTAAGTCCATCCACACGCCTCCTCTTTTCATCTTACTTAATTAATTATTAAACAATTTTATTTATTTTGTTAATTAGTTACACGCCTACATTGTAGGTTTATCTTGTTTCTAGTTAGTTTGCTTAATATTTAATAATATACTAATCTTAGCTAAATGGCCTCCCTTCATGCCATCTTTATTTAATTATAAATTATGATGAATTCTTATCCAACTTTATTTTAGTTTTTTTCTTCTATTATTTGCTTTCCTAGTCCTACCAGGTCAATACTTCTTATTTGTTTATATAATCTTTTTATTTTATCATTTTACACGTCTAATGTGTAGGGATCCTCTTATTTTCTTTTATTTATAATCCTATTTAATTAGTCTTATCTACTTTGAATTGGTCCTTGGATTTGAATTACATATTACCTTATTATTTTTTTTGAAGGTCTATCCATATCTTAATTTTCCTAATATATATATATATATATATATAGTTCTCCAAATAATAATTTATTTGCTTTGTTTAAGTTTGTTTCCTAGTAGTTTTTGAACCAAAGCCTAGGTTAGTTGTATTGTAATCATCTTATGATTCAAATCTTTTTTTTTCCTTTTTTAATTGTTTAGGTAGTGTACGCCTACTCCTTTTCTTTCCCTATTATATATATATATATATATATATATATATATATATATTTTATTTGTATTTGGGATTATCTATCATTTATATTAACTACCTTCCTATCCTAATTCTAGATCCCCTTTTTATTATTTTAAATTATTATCTTATTCTTCCTCTTTCAACTAAATCACCATATATATATATATATATATTCATAAATGGGCCACACCCAAGATTGGGCTTTTTTGTTTTATTTCATGGGTTGCCTTGATCCAAATTCACCATCCACGCCCAACTAGCCTATAAGCCACATTTTCACAAAGCAAATAAATGCACATAAATTTCATTCGGTACATATTCTATAACGACCCAAAAATGGCACGTGACTTAGCATACAAATTACAACTTATAAACAATATATCTCTTAATATAGTAGGACCTAGGTGACCTATAGGATTACAGAGCATTTATAATGGCGTACAGCCCAAAAATTGGTTGATCAAGAACCCTTCAACAAAATGGAGTATGTCTCCAAGCTGCCAAACTCCCAATGGTTACCTTCCTCCTCAACTCTATATCTACAAAAGATAACCACAAAAAGTGTGAGTTTATCAAAAACTCAGTGAGCAAACTATACAATTAAATAAAACACAAGTACAAATACCAGTATCATAACCATAATATAAATAATTACCTCTAGCACATACAGGCATATTTAGATACTCAAATATAAGCATACCTGATTATGTGACTGTAACATACTATTTCCGTTGCGAGTTCACACTCTCGCAATCGACATCAATCACATCCAAGCAAAAATAGGCATAAATAACCATACACATATTGTAAATATGTAGGCAACACATGTTATGTTTTTCCTATGCTTACCTCATGGAGTCCCAGTCCAGAATTTTCCCTCAAACAATAATTAATCAATGGGCTTATCTTAGAGGTCCACTCCCCTGTTCCTGACTTCCAATGTTCTTCCTAAGAATATCCATATCTATGGGTTACCAGCTAGTTCCCACATTTACCACATTGATACCAAGTATGGAATTACTCAATAGGTTCCCTCTCGTGATATGATTATGCAATGCACGATATGTAATGTTTTTCCCGCTCTTTCTACGCTTATCACATTGAGACCTAGTCGAGATTTTTCCCTTCAAACTATTAGTTCTCAATGGGTTTATTCCAGAGGTCCACCCTTATGCTCCCTACTTCCGACATTCTTCCCAAGAATTTCCACATCCATGGGTTACTAGGTAGTTTCTTCTCATTGTATGAATATGCAATGCATTCCTATAATCAAAACACAACATACACCAAAAACAAACTCAGCATCTCAAATACATTTCCCCAAATCCACACAATTCATAAAAAAACTCTCAATATCACAAGAAAATTCCCTAATCTAATTATTATCAATAACTAGGGAATTTAATAAATATAAATCCAATTATGGTGTGCATGGAATTTATATTATACTTGAGCAATTTTAAATAAAAGCCTAATTAGCAAGGTCACCTACTCACCTTGATGCCGATAAGGTTAACCATATAAGAAATCCCAGGAGACAAAGCCAATGAAGCTCCCAAGTCACCTAAAACCAACCAAAATCAATAATTAAATAAAACGAGGAAAATCTTTACCATTATCTCCGACCTTTGGTAACTCATTTGATCATAACTATTATCAAATAAGTAATTTCCAAATGAAATATACCATTGAAAATTAGACTTAAAGGGCTTTCCAATGATATAAAGTTTGTTAAAAATGGAGTCCAGACGAAAGAGTTATGGCCATTTAAAAATGGACCAAGAACCTCGATATGGCTGGCGCTAAGGCACCATACACACACTTTTGGGTGCCACACTTGGCACCTGGGCGCCAAGATCTTTTCTCCATTTCCCCCTTTTGAAGTGTGGTGCTTGGGCGCCACGTTTGCGATCTTGCAATTTGGCTTCGGTTTTTGGTCAGATCTAGCTAAATCTTCACCATTTTTCATGATTTCTTCTATAGGTTCTCATCCTTGGTGTTTAAGGAGTATTTAGACACCAAAACCCCCAATTTTAACTACTAATAAAGCCATAATCTAAATTTTGCCCCAAATAGCCTTAAAACTGGAAAATAGGAAAAAGTTCAAGGAATTAGAATTCCTACCATGATTCCTTGCTTTCGCTGCGTTGGTTAGCCACCAATGACTTGCCTTGCCACTGAAGAACAACTCACAAGAGCTTGTTGGAGGATTTGGAGTGGAGAGAGGTAGAGAGAAGGAAGAGAGAAAGAGAGAAGTGAGAGTGAGGAGAGAGAGAGAGAGGGAAGTGAAAAATGAAGAAAAAGTGTGGGCCTACCTATATATACCCGCCCAGGGTGAAATTACTACTTTACCTCCTGGGTTAACCCCAGTTAACCTCGTTAATGGAAAATTTGTAGTTTTTCCAATTTTGGTATTTTTTATACTCGAAGTGCCACCCTAGTTTGTCATTTCACTTTAGTCCCTCTCTAGACCCTATAGGTACCTAGCTCCCTTTATGCCTCATGATTGCTCTCTCTCAATTCCCCATCCTTTACACTATTTCCATGAAATTTTAAAAAGAATAAATTAAATATGAAAATAAAAAATAACCAAATATTTCCATTAAAATAATGGAAATTTTCATTATAAAAACTGTAATACCACCAATCACGTGATACAAAATTGGCGAGTATTACATTCTCCCCCTTTAATAGAATTTAGTCCCCTTAATTCAAAAAATCACCATAAGCCTCAAAAGGTGCCACGTCAATTGATAAGAACTAGCGTTCCCTAGCTTCCATCGAAAACCGAAGCATATACACTGTAACTCATAAAGCCCCGCGTTCTCTAAAACCAAAGTGAGAACTAAGATCCCTAATTGTTATACAGCTCCAATATACCTTGGAGCTTCATAATTTTCCTCACTTAGGGATGATATAAATTGCCCCAATGATCAAAACCCAAAACACAGAGCCACTCACATAAAGCCTTGAAAGGCATCATATCTGTGCTGTTTTTGTAACTATTACCATAAGCAACTTAAGGAATTTAGGGTGGCTTAAGTACCTTCCTTACATAAGTTCCTTTACCACTTAACCCCAAAAGCACCCACATACATATGCATAAATATAAAAATGCCCTCGGGATAATTATCCCTCATAATATCTGGTCGCCTTAGAAGCATATACATAATATGATATCTCGCTCGTGGTTCTCATAGAGCGTAACCTTGATACCATTATATACTACATCATACTCATTAACCTTACAAATTACATACTTAACACTATGCATAGCATAAACACAAGTCTACACATAAACATAAACCCACACACATAGTTCACAATATTATGAATGTATGAATACCACTGAAGGTGTTATCCCACTCGTAGGTGTAATCCTCACTCGAAGGTGTATCCTGCCCATAGGAATACTATCCCTTTAATACGACTCTCATCCAGAGCTCTGACTTATGCCAAACCACGACAACTACTATATTAGCCCCAAGAGTGTACCATGAGACCTCATCCTATTCCCCATAGGTCTACATTCCCATGAGGAATCCAACCATGTGTCTGGCCTCTTGGGTTATATCCATAACCATAACATGTGTCCGGCCTCTTGGGTCATACCTTTAACCATAACATGTATCTAGTCTTCAGATTATGGCCTCAACCATAACATGTATCCCACACAATATAAATCATCATAATATAAATATGCAATGCTTTTCCCACTCTTTCCCACGCTTACCACATTGAGACTCAATCCAGATTTTCCCCCTCGGACTATTATTGCTCAATGGCTTTCTCGCAAAGTTCCATCCCTCTATTCCCTTTCATGGATCCACATTCCCACATAATTCTTTTTCAAATGCAATGCAATCACATGATGCAACATTTCTCATACTACAACCAACAATCAGTCTACAAAACCTATACATATTCCATAAAACAGTCCCACAAATCAAAACCAATATTCCATTAATTAGTTAACATAACTAATTAAGGAATTTTATAAATATAAATCCAATTATAGTGTGAATAGGATTTATATTGTACTTAAGCAATTTTTATTAAAAATAAGTAGCAAGGTCACCCACTCACCTTAATGCCGACAAGGTTTACCATATAAGAAATCCTAGGAGATGAAGCCAATAAAGCTCCCAAGTCACCTAGAACCAATCAAAATCAATAATCAGAGTGAACACCATGAGCATCTATCAATATGAAAGAACATATATAAAATGTACCATACCACGCAACCATAACTCTCGGCCTCTATGCGAGTCTACATTCTCACAAAACTGTCATGCCCTGGAAAATTAGCACATTAGATAAGCATGATAATTCCAAAATCACAATAAACAGTCCTAGTTATCCACAACTAGTAGCCAACAACCCAGTCATACTCACAAGAGTAATAATTATACATTCACATATGTACAGAAATTTGCACAACACGAGAATACATCAAAGTGAAGTACAAAAATAAATTACAGTCAAATTTACAATGTAAAGTTCTCCCTCCCTAAGCCTAAGTGGCCTAATAGACTATAGAGTGATTTCTTATACTTGCCAAAATTTGGTTCCAAGAACCTATCAACACAAAAAAGGAGTACAACTCCAAAAGTGCGGCTAAACCTCAAGTAGAACTCCTTTTCCCCAGCCAATGTAGAAAAAAATAGCTACAGAGGGTATGAGTTCATCAAAATTCAGTGAGTAACTGATTGTACAGAAAAATGATTATAATGTACAAGTACAAATACCATAACTCACCATCACTGACGGAAAGTGTTCGAACATAATACAAATATAAGATAATCACAAACAGATTATTAATATACAAACAAGCACATGTTATGCTTTTCCATGTTTTTCCCACTCTCATCGCATTGAGATTTAGTCCAGAATTTCCCTTCAGAATATTATTTCTCAATGGGTTTATCTCACAGGTCCACCCCTCTGTTTCCCACTATATACAGTAGACCAACCCTCTATTTCCTTCACATTTCCAAATTAAAATGTCAAATGTTATGAATGTATTTGTAACGTCCTTATTTTACTATACTAAAATCTGAAATTTTTTTTTAAAATTCTAATGCTTAATACTCGTACCTTCAAAAAGAACATTCTCCAATTGTTCTCAGTATAAATCATAATTGGTTATACATAATAATTGAAATTCTAAACATAAGATAATTTTACATTCATTTGAAATAAATTACAAATCTGTCGTACATAGTAATTTAATATCTAAACTTAGAAAAAATAATCTATAATTCTAATACTTAATAAACTTGAGTGCTCTAAAAGTGTTCAGTCAATCTTTACACCTTTCCCCTTATACTCAGCCCTTGAAATGGTCAGTTGGAAAAGCACAAAAAGGTGAGATAAGGGTATCTCAGTAGCTAGCATAATTTTATAAACATTTATAAATATACCATTTCAGTCATAAAAGCACTTATATCATAAAAATCAGTCCATGTAATATAAATTCTCAATTCAGTGTAATAGGTTGATGAAAAATTAGCAAGCTGATATATAAATAAACCATGGAATCAAGAATAGTTGGTGGCACACTCAACAACATGGAAAAGATAGTCTGCAGAACTATTTTTCCAAGTTAAACATGAGAAAAAGGCTACTGCAGTCCTTTAACTCAAGCTAGAAAGATTCCAAACTAAAACATGGAAATATAATTTCCAAGCTGACATGGAAATAGAATTTCCAAGCTGACATGGAAACAAAACTCCCAAGCTGAACATGGAAGTAAACTTCCAAACTAATATCATGCTAATTTCATCATGAAAAACATATTTCACTTTAAATAAAACTTCATGGACATAAAATATTCAAGTAGTAAAACAAGCTTTTATGAATTGCTAAGCTACGCTATGCTACCTGTACTTTGTAGTCTGACTTTTTAGCTCAAATAGCTATTCAATCTGTCTTGAAATTCGTTTCACGATTTTTGACCGTTGACCGTGGGGTAGTTTGCACTGGTTTTGGTTCTGATTTTTGCTTCCTATTCACTACCACTTCTCCCTTAACACTTGTGTGGGTTAGTAATAGAAGAATCTCCTCAAAGTAGCTCAGAAAAATCGAGTTTAACGTTGCTATTTGCTTCTTCCAAAAACCTCTATTTAATGGTTGAAAAACAGAGAATATTTTTCTGCTTCTGTCCAAGCTACTGGATTCTCTTTTTCTCACACTCTCTCGGTTGTGAATGGTGCAAGGAAAGGGGAGGAAGATGTTGCTATTTATAGCTAAAAAGGGGAGGCAACATCTCTCTAAAGCCTAGAAATGTTTAGAGAACTCAAGATAACTCAAGATAAACCTAGACTAACCTGGAATTCTCTAGAATTATCTATACCATTCTACACTTATCTAGGAAATTCAAGAATATACAAGATATCTCTAGAACATAACTAACCTGGAATTTTCTAGAATTATCTATACCATTCTACAACATTCTACACTTATCTAGGAAATTCAAGAATATACAAGATATCTCTAGAACATAACTAACCTGAAATTTTCTAGAATTATCTATACCATTCTACAACATTCTACACTTATCTAGGAAATTCAAGAATATACAAGATATCTCTAGAACAATCTAGATTCATCAAGGACATTCAAGAGATTTCTAGAGTCTCAAAAATAAAAAATAAAAAAAATATTAAATATTTATTCCATAATAATTTGGGATGTTACAGTATTCAACAACTCCAATACATAACACATTACATAACAATTACAATAAGTAATCTACACACATATTCCCACTTTCTAATTATTACCATTAATTAAAAATGCAACCAATTTACCTTCCATAAATAAGGGAGGAGAGATTTACATTGTACTTGAAATAAAAATAAAGTTGGCAAGGTCATCTATTCACCTTAGGGCCAACAAAGTTTTTACTATACGCGCAGTCCTGAAACAAAGCCGAGTAATCCCACAAAAGCACTTAAAAAAAGTCCTAACAACTTAACATCATAAATCCCACAACATCTTCCCCATAGAAACACTCCATATTCTATTCTGCCTTATGGGCACCTAGGCGCCAGAGTGGCCGCCTGGGCACCATAGCATATAAGAAGCTCTTCATTTTCTGCCCGAAGGGCATCTAGGGCACCAACCTTGGTGCCTGAGGTGCCAAATGCCAAACTCTCCATCCACGTCCCTCTCCTTAGTGCCTGGGGTACCATGCTTAAACCCTTAATAGATAACCTGGCGCCTGAGGCGCTAGAACTTGGGTTTTCTGTTCTTCATCTGTTCTTCATAGATTTTGGGGAGAAATCCTCCAAAAATTTGTCCTTTGCACTCTTTCTCTTCTTTCTTTGGTTTTCTAAGTCAAAACAATGTTCATGAAGCAATTTAGAGCAATTAAAACTCAAAAAAAAAAACAAATTTCATGAATTTCCTTAAATTCTCTAGAAGTCCTTCAAGAACATGTTCTTGAGTTTTAGTCCATGAAACTTGTTTCTTTTACCACTATAAACTGGATTATACCAAAACCAACTAGACAGATCCAAGAAAGAAGCCAAAGAGACAAAGTTTTCATGAAAAATCCTCCAAAATTCACCTTCACCTTCGGCATGGATTAGTTCAAAAAATAGAGGAGATTAATGAAATGTAATCTTACCTTTAATCCTAGAAATGTCCAAAGTAGCGGAAAGCAACTAGAAATTGAAGATTAATTGAGAGAAACCAAAGTTAGAAGATGAGAAAAGAGAGGAAATGGGGTTCTCCACTTGCTTTAAAATATTCTAAGTGTAGAATGAAAGAAAAAGGGTGAAGAGAACCCCTTTAAGTGGTGGTGGGTCATGGGTTGACCCATAGACCCTCTACCCAACCCACTTGACCCACTTCAAGAAAATCCCAATTAATCACATTAATTCTAACTAATTCCTCGTTCACAAATTTCTTACACATAATATAAAAATACCACAACACAATAAAATATCCAATCTAATCATATAATATCAATTCCATAATTAATTACCCAAAAGAATTCCTCCAATTCATGGAAATTAAGTGATTGAAAATAATAGAATATAAATAACGCTACTAAATATTGCATTAAAAATAACGCTTTGAATTATTGTCATTTTAATAACGTCATTTCCACAATAGCATTTAAATACCGTAATACCGTCAATTATATTAATATAAAATTGGATTACATTTTTTCCCCTTAAAAGAATTCGGTCTCCTGAATTCAATACTAACCTTGGTGTAGATATTTCATACACATTTCTTCTTCCACTTCCCACGTAGCCTCCTCATGAGAATGGTTCTACCATAAAAATTTAACAGAAGGAATCTCCTTGGTGCTAAGCTTCTTGCCTTGCTTGTCAAGAAAGGCTATTAGTACCTCCTCGTAGGTAAGAGTCTCGTCAAATTGTACCTCTTGGGGTTGAATAATATGAGAAGGGTAAGGAAGATGCTTCCGTAGTATAAACGTGTGAAAGATCGGATGCACTCCCTCCAATTCCGAAGGTAATGCTAAGTGGTACGCTACGTTACCCACTCTATCCACAATCTCATAAGGACCGATATACCTTGGGTTGAGTTTTCCCTTCTTACTGATTCTCATTACCCTTTTCATGGGTGAGATTCACAAGAAAACTATATCTTTAACAATAAACTCTAAATCTCATTGTTGATTGTCCGTATAGGACTTTTGTCTGTTCGGAGCGATAAGTAATCTTTCTCTGATCAGCTTAACCTTTTCAACAACTTCCAGTACCATATCAGGTCCCATTACTTTAGCTTCTCCAAGCTCAAACCAGCCAATAGGAGATTGACAATGTCTCCCATATAAAGCCTTATAAGGAGTCATCTGAATTCTAGCTTGGTAGCTATTATTGTAAGCAAACTCAGCAAACGGTAAATGATCTTCCCAGTTTCTTCCAAAATCCAAAACACAGGCCCACAACATATCCTTAAGCATCTGAACAGTTCTCTTGGATTGTCCATCCATCTGAGGGTATAAGGTTGTGCTCATGTCCACCCTGGTACCCAGTACTTGCTGAAAAATTTTCCATAACCCAGATGTAAATTATGGTCCACGATCTGAAATAATAGACACTAGTACACCATAAAGTTTAATGATCTCTTTCACATATAGCTAGCAAGTCCTGCAACGTTGAAGGTGGTATGCACATGAAGAAAATGTGTTGATTTAGTAAGTCGATCTACAATGACCCATATGGAATCATACCCCTTCAGTGATCTAGGTAAACCTACCATAAAATCTATGGTGATTCTTTCCCACTTCCACTTAGGAATTTATAACTTTTGCATATTTCCTGGTGGTCTCTGGCGTTCGGCTTTAATCTATTGGCACATCAAACAACGAGCCACATAATCGATCACATCTTGTTTCATACCCTTCCACTAGTAAACTTGCTTCAGATCTTGATACATTTTGGCAGTACCTGGGTAAACCACATGTGCTGAACCGTGAGCTTCCTCCATGATATCTCTTTTTAATTGTTCCATATCTGGTGCAGAAAGTCTCCCTTTAAACCACAAGACACCTTCATCACCTATTGAGAAACCGGGCATTAAACCAGCACTTGCCCAATCCCTATTCTTCATCATGTCTGATAATCACTGACCACCGCTACTTTAATTCTTTCCACCAAGGAAGACTTAGCTCTAAAATGAGCTAATAATACACTAGATTCTGTGATTTTGAAAAGCACACC
Source organism: Biancaea sappan (assembly GCA_037074585.1). Taxonomy (NCBI): domain Eukaryota; kingdom Viridiplantae; phylum Streptophyta; class Magnoliopsida; order Fabales; family Fabaceae; genus Biancaea; species Biancaea sappan. The sequence continues at coordinate 37,527,014 of CM073499.1, forward strand.
ACTGCCTTCAAATTCATGCAATTCTTGAACTAGAGGCCTCCTTACTATGGCAATATGAGCTAGACTCCCCATAGACTTTCGACTGAGAGCATCCGCCAACATATTGGCTTTCCTAGGATGATAAAGGATAGAACAATTGTAGTCCTTTAGAAGCTCTATCCATTGATGTTGCCTCAGGTTGAGGTTTCTTTGTTTAAAAATATACTTGAGACTCTTGTTGTCTATAAAAAATATCATAAGTCTCACCGTATAAGTAATGTCTCCATGTTTTCCAGGATAGATGATCATTGCCATTTCTAGATCATGGGTAGGATAATTGTACTCATGCTTTTTAAACTGATGAAAGCCATAAGATATAACTCTACCATGTTGCATTAGCACACATGCTAACCCTATTATAGAAGCATCACAAAGATTTTTAACATTCTTTCGAGTTAACTTGTGCAACGGAAGAGCCAACTTAGAGAAATCCAGAACAAAACATCGGTAACACTAAATCGAGAAAGCTTTGAAGCTTAGATACTATTGTTGGCCTAGGCCATTGCTTTACTATTTTAATTTTACTGGGATCAACATGAATGCCTTCTCTTGAAATAACATAACCTAAGAAAGTCACCTAATTTGTCCAGAATTCACAATTTAAAAACTTCGCATAATGTTGGTGATCTCTTAGGGTTTGCAACACTATTTTCATGTGCTCAGCATGTTAACAAGGATTCTTGGAATAGACCAGAATATCATCAACGAAGATAATGACAAATCTATCAAGAAAAGGTCTGAAATCTCTATTCATGAGATCCATAAAGGTCGTCGGTGCATTAATCAACCCAAAAGACATTATAAGAAGCTTGAAATGCCCATATCGCATTCGAAAAGCAATCTTAGGAATATCATCTTTTTTGATACACAACTGATGATAACCAGACCTCAGATCGATCTTAGAAAAACATTGTGCCCCCTAAAGCTGGTCGAACAAGTCATCTATCCTCGGAAAAGGATATTTGTTCTTTATGGAGACTTTGTTCAACTGTCAATAATTGATACATAGCCTCAACGAGCCATCATTCTTTCTTACAAAAAGAACTGGGGCACCCCACGATGAGAAACTAGGGTGAATAAATCCTTTATCTAACAAGTCTTCCAACTGGCCCTTAAGTTCTTTCAACTCAACATGTGTCATCCTATAAGGAGGAATCAAGATTGGTCATGTACCTAGGACCAAATCAATAACAAACTCGATCTCCCTTACAGGTGGTAGACCAGGAAATTCATCCGGGAACACATCCGAAAAATCACAAGCCATGGTACCTAATCTAAGATCTCCTCTTTCTTAGTATCTTTGACGAAAGCCAGAAAAGCTTGACAACCTTTTCTTAACATTTGTCGAGCACTTATCTAAGACACAATGTTGTGAGGTATATCTTATCAGTCCCCTTGAAACATGAATTCCTGCTGCTTTAGTATTTTGATAGAGATAATCTTGTCATGGCAATCCATAATACCATAGTATGAGGAAAGCCAATCCATTCCCAGAATCACATCAAACTCCAGCATATTAAGGAACATGAGATTCACCTCTGTCTCTAATACTTTCACCAGGACCTTGCATGAATGATACCCTGAATTTACTATAAAAGTATCCCCAATCGGTGTACCGACCAAAAAGGGTTCCTCATGTCTAGCAGGTCCTAATGGAAACCTCTTAGCAAATAATGGTATACATATGAATGTGTAGACCCAGGGTCAAATAAGACATGTGCCAAAAATGAAGACACTAGTAAATTACCTGTCAGCGCAACATTGGATGCCTGAGCATCCTATCAGGTCAAAGCATAAACCCGTGTAGCCCCTCAACCACTAGTATGTTACCCACAACCTCTCTTACCTCTGCCAGCCTTTCTCCTAGTGTTCCTACATCTTGTCAGATTAATTGGTGGTTGGGATATAGAAGGAGCAATAGGCTGAACACGGGCAGGATAAACTAGCCCCCGAGTGGGTTCAGATAACAAATGAGGACATTTCCTCTGAAAATGGCCCAACTAACCACAGTTAAAACATCTATAACTGGCTTCCTTCCATAACATATACCAAAATGGAATCTCCCACACAATGCACATAGAGGTTTCTCTTGTCCTCCTTGGAAACCTCCACGGCTAATATATAAACAACCTTCATTGAACTCAGAATGGGGTCAAGATACACTACCCATGGATGCAGTCAGTTCCGAAGATATCATCAGAGTGACTTGATTGGGAATAGAAAATCTATGGGTTCCTGAACTCCCTCCGTAATCGATGAAGTTATTATCACGATTTCTTTTCTTGCTCTTCGTATTTTCTTGTCGACCCTTGGCCCTTCTTTCCATTCTTCAAGTAACCTCCACAGCGTCTTTATAAGAATTAAAGTGCTCCATCATAAGACCTACTCGATCATATAGGGGTTCTCGAAGACCTTCAATGAACCTTGTGATCATATCCTCCTCAGTAGGCACCATATTTAGAGCATACTCTACCAATCAAACATACTGAGCATCATATTCATCTACAGTCATAGAATCCTATTTCAACTGCTCAAACTTTTTAGCCCTAGCCAATCTTAAACTTTTAGGGAGAAACTGATCCATGAAAGTCCTATGGAACACTACCCATTGCATTAGCAGTGCACCCTGTGGTTGCCCCTTTTTCAGAGTTGTCTACCATCTTTTAGCTTGTCCCCTCAACTGGAGAGTAACTATTTCCACCCTTATCAATTTTGAACATCCCAAGGCATCACAGATTACCTTCCAGTCATATAGGAAATGTTGAGGATCATCTTTAAGATCTTCCCAGAAGAATACAGGTGGTTCTATTTTCAAAAATTCTGTCATTTTAATATCCTTCACAGTACCTTCCCTGGCTGAAGGAAGAGGTGGTATAGGGGCCATTGGCTGTGCTTCTATAGTAGGATGAACTACCAGTGGAATAAAAAATGTATACCTATCTTCACATTTAGCTTCCATACGATCCATTCAAATAGTAAGTATGTCAACAATTCCATCGATGACAAATGTGTCAATCATGGGAGATGCCTTACCTCTTCTGTCGTGACTCTGGTTAGAACCTCTAACCTCCTCGACAAACTCACTCTCTGTATGCTCAGATAAGACATGCTAAGGATTTATGGTAGAATCACCTAGGGCTAAGTCAATAACATTGTAACAAAATTCACTGTGAGTGTGCTTAGTCCTAGAATTTTTGTCTTCCATGAGAAGATATGGGAACCTATACACAAGCAACAAACACTTCATAGTTAACAAAATATCTAAACCTACTCCACCTAGGAGTGGTTTAGGAAGAAAACACTAAACTCTATACAGTGCCCTTTTATCAAACCGAAATCTATAGTCATGCTGCAGCTCACAATAATAGGGAAGGGCCCACAAAGAACACTTTGCTTTGTAATCCCTAGGAGACTAAAAAACTCTCCCTCTGATTCCAATTTGTCACATCCCAAAAAATTAGTACATTAGATAAGTGTGTTAATTCCAAAACCAAAACAAACAGTCCTAGTTATCTGGAACTAGCAGCAAACAACCAACTCATACTTATAAGTGTAATAATTATACATTCACATATAGAAATTCCCATAACACGAGAATACAGCAAAGTCAAGTCCAAAAATAAATTACAGTCAAATTTACAATGTACAGTTCTCCTTCCCTAAGCCTCTGTGGCCTAATAAACTATAGAGCGATTTCTTATACTTGCTAAAATTTGGTTCCAAGAACTCACCAACACAAAAAAGGAGTACAAATTTAAAAGAGTCTCTAAACCTCGAATAGAAACTCCTCTTCCCCAACCTCCATATCTGAAAAAAATAACCACAAAGGGTATGAATTCATCAAAACTCAGTGACTAGCAGACTATGTAGAAAAATGATTGTAATGTACAAGTACAAATATCGTAACTCACCATCACCGACGGAAAGTATCCAAACATAATACAAATATAAGATAATCACAAACAAATTATTAATATACAAACAAGTACATGTTATGCTTTTCCATGTTTTTCCCACTATCATTGCATTGAGATTTAGTCTAGAATTTCCCCTTGGACTATTATTTCTCAATGGGTTTATCTCAGAGGTTCATCCCTCTGTTTCCCACTACATACAGAACACCAACCCTCTGTTTCCCTCACATTTCTACATTAAAATATCAAATGTTATGAATGTACGCAATAACTCCAATACACAACACTTTACATGATAACGACAATGAGTATTCCGCACACATATTCCCAATTTCTAATTAATACCATTAACTAGAAATGCAACCAGTCTACCTTCTATAAATGAGGGAGGAGGGATTTACTTTGCACTTGAAATAAAAATAAAGTTGGCAAGGTCACCCATTCACCTTAGCGCCAACAAAGTTTTTACCGTACGTGTGATCCTCAAATAGAGCCGAGTAATCCCAAAAATGCACCCAAAAGATGTCCCAACAACTTACATGATAAATCCCTTAACATCCTCCCTATAGAAACGCTCCATATTCTTTTCTACCTCAGGTGCTAGAGTGGGCGCTTGAGCACCATAACATATAAGAAGCTTTTAATTTTCTGCCTGAAGGGTGCCTGGCTGGCGCCTGAGGCGCCAAGTGCCAAAGTCTCTATCCATGTCCCTTTCCTTGGTGCTTGGGGCACAAAGTCCAAACCCTCAAAAGATAACTGGGCACCTAGGGTGCCAGAACTTGGGTTTTTTATTCTTCATCTGTTCTTCACAAATTTTGGGGAGAAATCCTCAAAAAATCCATCTATTGCACTCTTCTTTCTTTGGTTTTCTAATTCAAAACAATGTTCGTGAAGCAATTTAGAGTAATTAAAACTCAAAACAAACAAATTTCATGAACTTCCCCAAATTCTCTAGAAATCCTTAAAGAACATGTTCTTCAGTTTTAATCCATGAAACTTGTTTATTTTGCCACCATGAACTAGATTATACTAAAACTAACTAGATAGATCCTAGAAGAAAGCCAAAGAGACAAAGTTTTCATGAAAAATCTTCCAAAATTCACCTTCACCTAGGGCATGGATTAATTCCAAAAACAGAGGAGGTTAATGAGATGTAATATTATCTTTAGTCCTAGAAATGCCCAAAGTAGCGGAAGGCAACCGGAAACTAAAGATTAATCAGGAGAAACCAAAGTTGCAAGATGAGAGAAAAAAGAGGAAATAGGGTTCTTCACTTGCCGTAAAATATTCTAAGTGTAGAATGAAAGAAAAAGGGTAAAGAGAACCCCTTTAAGTGGTGGTGGACTCAACCCACTTGACCTACTTCAAGAAAATCCCAATTAATAATATTAATTCTAATTAATCCCTTGTTCACAAATTTCCCACACATCACATAAAAATACTACAACACAATAAAATATCCAATCCAATCATATAACATCAAGTCCATAAATTAATCACCCAAAAGAATTCCTCCATTTCATGGAAATTAAGTGATTGGAAATAATAAAATATAAACAACGCTACTAAATATTGCATTAAAAATAATGTCATTAAAATAACGCTTCAAATTAATGCCATTTTAATATCACCATTTCCACAATAGCATTTAAATACTGTAATACCGTCAATTATATTAATATAAAATTGGAAAGTATTACAAAACATTTTGTAAAACAATTCTCAAATATTTAAAAACATAAGTAAACATCCACACTGAAATGCATTATGCAACAATCATATGCAATGTATTTCTACATCCTCCTACACTTACCACATTGAGACTTAGTTCAAAATTTCCCCCTTGGACTATTATTTCTCAATGGGTTTATTTCAGAGGTCCACCCTTTTGTTCCCACTCTTTTCAGAGGTCCACCCCTTTGTTTCCACTCTTCAATGTTCACCAAAGAAATATCCACATTCTTGGGTTACTAGCTGGTTCCATCTCTTGGTATAAATATGTAAACAATAATATGCAATGCATTTCTTATACTTATCTTGTTGAGACTCTGTCTGGAATTTCCCCTCGGACTATAATTGCTCAACGAGTTTATTCTAGAGTTCCACCCCTCTATTCCCATTCTCCAATGTTCTCCTCAGGAATAACCACATCCTTGGGTTACTAGCCGGTTCCCTTTCGTGGGTCTACCTTCCCACATAGTTCTTTTCATGTATAATGCACACACATAAACACAATACAACATACACCAAAACTGGTTCAACATTTCAAATACATTTCCCTAGATCATTTGAGTCATAGTTGAGTAATAGAGATTGAAAAGTAAAGGAGATGTTAGGAAGAAGGGAGTGTGAGAGGGGAGAATGCTTATGTGAGATGAGCTGAGGGCTAGGATAGATTCATCTTGAGAGTTGAGGTGGTTACAGTTCTTCTAGTCGGGGTGGTTCTCAAGCTAGAAGAGAGCAACCTCAATGTTTAGAATGCGGAAGACTCTATTCAAGTGAGTATTATTAGTACGTAGTAGGCTAAGGCTGTTTCTTTTACGGCCAAAAGATATACCTTAAGAGGAATCTGGAGAAGAGAATATGAGTTGTTAGAATTGGGATGCATACTTGAGTATGTATCCCAGAGAAATCTAGCAATGTGAGATTCAGTTGAGGGAACCGATCTAGATTGTGTAGTTCTCCCGAAAGAGACACCATAGTGGGATAAAATTCAACATCAGAGGGGTTGGGATAATCTATCAGTTTTCTAGGGGTAACTTACTTATGTCGCACCTATTTGGTTATACTTTGGTAGTAGTAGTATTATATAGAGTAGATGTTTCAGAAAAAGGGATTTGTCCTAAAGAAAAGACAAGACTCGTGAGATGAGTTCTTGGTAATAATTTGAGTAGGCATGGGGTGTGAGGATACGTGAGGTCCTTACACCAATAAAGCTCGACGAAGTAAAGGGTGGTTTATGAAAGTTTCTATCACTATGAGCATGTGGAAATCTCATGACCTTGGAATGGTTTAAGTGCACTAAGGGTAGGTTATTGGCATGTGTGCCATCTATGTTGAGTAGAGGGGTAGTGATAGAGTGATGTCAGATGTTAACAGGAGGTTTAGCCTAATCATAAAGGGGCCTATAATGCTATAGCATGTACAAATTGGTGAATATGTAACACGCTTAGTAGGCTATGTACAACTGAAGGTGGTCAAGGATCTTTGTACGTTGGTAGAGTGAGCATCGAGGGTGTTCTATGTTGAGGGTAAGGAAATGGTGCCATGAACTTGGCCTGGGGTGAGCTCAGGTTCAACCTAAGCTCCCTGATGTTAGAAGAAGAGCCTGTGTGGTATAAGTGATGGGTTAAAGAAGAGTGTGTAAGGATGGGTGTCGAAGCGTAGTTACTTACGTCTTAGCATACACAAAGTGTGGGTATACGTGTAATTATGTAAAGACCCTAAACATGAGTTTATTTAAGGGAGGATGATTATTTTAGCGCTTATAGTCTCGAAGGAAGAAATCCTATTAGAACTAGCAATTACAGAAAAGGGCATTGATGGGGATGTATGAGGTGAGCTTTAGTGGGCCTGATTTTAGTTTCATAGATTGGGGTAAAGGCCTTGGCCTATAGGTCATTATGTTACGCTAGTGGGCATGTCCCTGTCAACCTGTTATTGGTTACATACATGACCTATTTGACCGAGGGTGGGGATAGGCTTAGTGCACCCATAAATTCGGTAAGACTAATACACGATATGTATTGTTTTTTCCGTATTTTTCCCGCTCGTACCACATTGAGACCCCGTCTAGATTTTCTCCCTCAGACTATTAGTGCTTAATGGGTTTATCTCAAAGGTCCACCCTTTTGTTCCTTTTCATGGATCCACACATCCCACCTAATTCAACACAATTCATCTATAACATTCCCATAGGCAATTCATAAAGGAATTCCCAATATCACTAGAAAATTTCCTAATCTAGTTAATATCACTAACTAGGGAATTTAATGAATTTAAATTCATTCATGGTGTAAGTGGGATTTATATTATACTTGTGTATTTTTACAAAAACAAGTAGCAAGGTTACCCATTTACCTCAATGCCATCAAAGATTTACCATGGAAGAAGTCCCGAAAACATAGCCGCGAAATCCCTTGAAAGCACCTAAAGTCAAACCATAATCAATAAATAAATAAAACAAGGAAAATCCCCACTATTAACCTTGACTTTGCTTACTCATTTGGTCATAACTCTTAACCAATAAGGAGCTTCTAAATAAAACTTAACTATTGGAAACTAGACTTGAAAGACTTTCTAACGATAAAAAGTTTGTTAAAAAAGGAGTCCAGACGAAAGAGTTATGATCATTTGAAAATGAACTAAGAACCTCGGTATGGTCGTTGTGCCCAGGCGCCATATACACACTTGGCACCTGGTGCCAAGGCCTTTTCTTCCTTTTCCACTTTTGGCATGTGGCGCTCAATTGCAACCCATGCGATTTGGCCTCAGTTTTGGGACAGATCTAGCCAGATCTTCACTGTTCCATGGGTTCTCATCCTTAGTGTCTAAGGAGTATTTAGACACCAAAATCCCTAATTTTAATTGACAAACAAAGCCACAATCTCAATTTTACCTCAAATAGCCTTAAAACTAAAAAAATAGGAAAAAGTTTGGGAAACCACAATCTCTACCTCGATTCCTTGCTTTCCCTACATTGTTTGGCCTCCAATGACTTGCCCTACCATCGAAGAACAACTCATCGGAGCTCGATTTGCGAGTTTGGGTGGAGAGGGTGAGGTAAAGAGAAGGAAGAGAGAAGGAGAGAAGAAAAAGAGTGAGGAAAGTGAGAAAAGTAAGAAAATGAGGCAAAACGAGTGGGGCCACCTATATATACTTATCCAGGGTGAAATTACTACTTTGCCCTCAGGTCAACCCCCCAGTCAACCTTGGTAGTGGCAAATCCATAATTTCTGTAATTTGGGCACTTCCCACATTTAAGGTGCCATCCTAGTTCCTCATTTCATTTTAGTCCCTCTCTAGACCCCGTAGGTACCCAGTTCCTCTATGCTTCATGACCACTCTCTCAGTTCCCAATCCCCCAACAATATTTTCATGAAATTTTCTCTTCCTATTGTCTCTCCTCAAATCTCAAGAATATCATCCGCAATAAAATACTCGGTCTAATTATTTATCTCCATTTCCATAAATAATATCTAAAAAGAATAAATTAAATATGAAAAATTAAAAATGACCAAATAATTCCATTAAAATAATGGAAACTTTCATTATAAAAATCATAATATCACCAGTTAGGTGACCCTAAAATTGGCGGGTATTACATTTTTCCCTTTAACAAAATTCGATCCCTCAAATTCAAAAACTCACCACAAGACTCGAAAAGCAGCATGACAATTGATGAGAAGTGGCACTTCCCAGCTTCCATTGAAAATCGAAGTATATACGCTGCCAATCATAAAATCCCGCATTCCCCAAAACCAAAGTGAGAACTAAGATCCCCAGTTGTTATACAGCTCAGTTATTCGTAAAGCTCCATAACTTCCCTTACTTAGGGATGCGTATAAATTGCCCTAATGATCAAAATCCAAAGTATAGAGCCTCTCATATAAAGCGTCGAAGACGTTATACTTGTGCTATTCTGGTAATTATTACCATAAAAAAATTTAGGGAACTTAGAGTGGTTTAAATACTTACCACAAATAAGTTCATCTACCACTAAATCTATTCATGATTTAAGCCCATAAGCACTCATATACATATGTGTAGCACAAACACAAACCCACACACATAGTTCACAATATCATAGAATATATAGACATTGCCTGAAGGTATCCTCCCACCTGTAGGTGCCACTGCCTGAAGGCTAATCCCTACTCCTATGTGTACTGTCCCTCTAGTAAGACTCCCATCCTGAGCTCCAGGTTATGCCAAACCATGACAACTACCATCTTAGCCCCAAAAGTGTACTATGAGACCTCATCCCATTCTCCATGGGTCTACGTTCCCACAAGGAATCCAACTATGTATCTAATCTCTTGGGTCATATCCATAACCATAACATGTATCTGGCCTCTCTAGTAGTACCTTTAGCCATAACATGCATCTAGTCTCTCAGATTATGCCCTCAACCATAACATGTATCCCACACACAAAATGATACAAGCAATCATATAATGAACCTTCCCTATATTCCTGTTTCTTAGGCCATCTGGCTTAGGTGCTTCTTTCTTGGCCCCAGTCCACGTGCCGTATATTGGCAACCACCAATTTTCAGACCTCAAGAGTATGCCATCCAATTCCTACACTTCTATTCATTAATCACTCGGCCAATTTAAGTCCTACTATAGGCTAGTCCTGGACTCCCACCCTTTTCCAGATGTTGTCCTTTAAGTCTCAATGACATCAGTTGGCTACAGTTACTAGGAGGCCTATTTTAGGGAATCAGTTCATAAGATGAACCTCCTGACTAGCTTTCCTAATGTAACCACCCACTATGGAGGAGATTTGGAGTGAGGAACAAATGGCATAATAGGAAAAAAAAAAAGGATTGAAGCAAAAATAGTCAGAAATTTATATGTTTAAAGGAGGGGTTTTGAAAGCTGGAAAAAACATATTTAAACCCTAAGAATCCTTGTTAAGAGACTTTGCAAGGTAAAAATATTTGGGAATTTATGCAATGGTAAATTTAAAGTTCATGAATTTATAGAGGAGCACAATCATGAACTTTATACTATAGAAACTAGTCATATGCTTCCGTCTTAGCGAAAAATATCAGAAGTTCAAGCATATGAGATCAAGTTGGTAGAGGATTCTAATCTTCGACAAAAGGCCTCTTCTGACTTAATGAGTTTGCATACAAGGGGAAGATCAAATCATGGATACAAGCACACAAATGTCAAGAATTATTTGAAGTTCAGAAGGAAAAGAAACATGGCATAAGAGAAGGCTGCCGCATTGTTGGATTATTTTCAAAAAAATTGATAGAAAATCCATCATATTTTCATGCTTACTAAATGGATTTAGAGGAGTATATGATGAATGTTTTTTGGGCTGACCCATGAATTCTAATAGATTATGGGTTTTTTCGGGATGTGGTGTCACTTGACACAACATTTGGCACCAATAAAAGAAATTGGTCGCTCTCTATGTTATGTGGTTTAATCATTACTAAGGGATGATTATATTTAGAGCGGCTCTATTGTATGATGAAATTGCTAACTCGTTCAAATTGCTTTTTGAGACTTATTTGGAGGCTGATTGATTCAACCCACTACGATCACTAAGTCATCCAAAATTGAATTCGTGGCAACTTGCAGTATAATGGTCGTCCAGGTCATATTCTCTCAAGGAGCCTTGCTTCTAATTTCCTAAATAATTGTTCTAACACTAATTAACCTTAATTACCTATTGATTACACAAGGGAGGGGGAAGGGGGAGGGGTAAGTGCAAAATTAAAGACTAAAATAGAATATAAACCTACAGCTAATAGGACAGAACACTAAATATGGAATAGAACATAGCACAAAATGAAATTACACACAAACAAATATGAAATGCAATCAGTCATGGAATCCTAGAATTGCAACTATCATCATTTTTGTCTTCAAATTAATTCCAGTGTTCTCTATCATTAGGATTTCTAACTAATATTTCTAAGAGACTTCCTAGAATAAGATCACATATAAGTTATACCTAACTATATGTAATCTGATTAAGCCCAACCTAGTCAAGTTAGATAATCATCTAAGCAAGCCATTTTTATTCTACTTGCTATACAAAACAGTAATAACAAGGAACATCTCAGATTTAAAACATACATTCAAACCAGTTATTACATCCATAAAGTTTAAACAACACAAATATGAATCTAAAAACATAGAGGAAGGCAGAATAAAAAAGAAATAGAAGAAACAACAAGAAATTATCTGGTTTAGCTCCAAAAATTCAAGTTACAATGCTAGTTCTTCCATGAACTGGTTACAACACAAATTTTAGTCTTCCACGGAGGCCAAAACATAAGAAAATATAAGGGGGGAAATACGAAATTACAGAGCAAATGTGGAAGAAGAAATTCTTCAACAGCAAAAATGGTGGTCTGAAGGTGTCTTTTAACTTTAGCCAAGGAAGGAGGATGAAAATGATGCATTGTTTGACTCCATATGCTGTCCTTTTTTCCCTTTTTGTTGTTCTGCCATGTTGTTTTCTATTTGCTGGTTGCTTTTCTGCATAAAGATTTCTTCTACCTGCTGTGTTGCTGCTATGCAAAAAAGGAAATCAGAACAATGTAGAATGTAGGCCCTATACAGTCGCATAGTTGGTCAGCATCCAGTCAGCCTCCATGTCATCATCTATATAAGCAAAACATCCACATATGCAAATGCTCTCTAATTAAATTAATTTAGCAAAGTAAAGACAAGGATTAAATTTGGTCTTATCATTTAAGCTTATAAAAATATATAATTAAAACATATTAGTTCTACAATTATTTTAGATCCAATAATTACCAAAATGTAATAAAATTAGTGAGTTGGTAATATTAAAATGGCAAAAAGATTAAGATAGGGACTACAATGTATATTAAAATGTCCGATATCAAATCCCCTACCCTTAACCTTTTGCAATTCTGGGCAAAATCAAATTCAGAACACCAAAAGACATCAAAGGAAAAGTGTGTAAACATGCAAGCATGGAATAATTTAAATTTGAAAAGATTTAGCACTTAGAGAAAAATCAATCTTAAATTTCTAATTCCATGCATCATGGCAATTTAAATCGACAAGAACGAATTAAAGTAATTAGCCTCCTCACATGGTAAGTGTTTGCTTTCTATTCTCTCAAGTGTTTAAGGGTAAATCACTCAAAATTTAGCTTACCACAAAATCACTACCATAAGCTTGTCAAGTATCTAAATCTCCACTACTCATGTCCACATGCATGCCTGAATCAAAAGGACTTTACAAGGATGTAATGTTGGGTGTAAAACAAAGGAAAGGAAGAAGGAAAACAAAATAAAGGTGGAAAACAACTCGAGAATAGAAGAAAAACAAGAATAAAGTGTGGAAACAATTTGGGAAAATGAAGGGGAACAACTTAAGAACATGAAAGAGCATTAACCATAACAATGCAAGAGATTGAATAAAAATAAATTTGGGAGTAAAAAGTTCTTTCTACTTTCCTCTCTTTTTTTTCTTTCTATTTTCTTTTTTTCTTTTGTTTTTCTTCTTTTTCTTTCTTTTCAACGTCGATGCATTTTCTTTTTCAATCATAATATTTTTTCTATTTGAATGGCCATTTCTTTTCTTTTCACTTGGGAGTAGAGAGAAATATTCATTTCAAAATATCCTAAAATTCATAAAAATTTTCAGCACATCAAATCTCTAAAAGAATTTAAATGCTCTTCACTTCTCAAGTTGGGAAGCAAAAATTCTGGTTTGGGAAGAAAAGTGGTGGAAAATGCAAGAAGAAAAGTGGAAACAAGGCACAAAATGGCATACAATGGAAACAACACATGGGATGGCTATTTGGTTGAAAGTGGCTCACAAAGAAATGCCTAAATCATCTCCAAGCATGCACATGTAAAATGTAGCCTCAACAAGATTCAAGACAAGTTCTAGAGTGAAAATCATGATAATGAATGTACTCAACAAGAAAGAATAGCATAGTTGCAATTAAGCTCAAAATCCTCACGGTTTAAAGACTGTCACTAGAGCTCATTGAAACCAAATTTATTGCCATTTAAGCTTGAACTCCAGAAAAACAAGATTAAAGTTCTAGTCATGCTAAAACAATTCAAACCTAAACTATTCCAACAAGCATATTTCCACAACAAGATCTTCTTCCAAAAACCAAAAAGAAAACACTAAAAACTAATCTAAAAGCATAATAAAATTTTGCACTAAAAACACAAACTAATTACTCCAAAAGTACAGAAAAGAGGCTAAAAATATAACAAGAAGCATATAAAAACAGAATAGAAAAATTTAAAATGCATGAAATTTAAAAACAAAGACCATTTCATTCTCCCCCCACACTTAAATTTTGCATTATCCTCAATGTAAATAATTATCAGCACATATTATCCAACAGACATAGAGGACATGAAAATAAAAGAGAGAAAATAAAAAAGGGAAAAAGAAATAGCTGTATCAGTTTGTCGCGCCTTTTCCACATCTTTCAATTAAGTGGTACTGGCTTCTTCCAGAAGTTTTTCTTAGTAGCAAGTTGGATGGTGGAAAGAATTGATTTACTATCACCAACCTAAAGAAAAATAGAAGAAGCTCCATTTGCCACGGAGGGGTCAGAAGAACCAAGAGAAAAATTAAAAAAAAAAGAAGAAGAACTACCAACTAAAACACAATTTAAAACGAAAAGAGAACTACTTTCTTAAATAAAAATAAAACAAACAATTCTACTCCTACTTTTACTCAAAACAGAACAAAAACTAAATCTACCATCTAAATAAGAATTGTCTAAAACAAAACTATCATCTAAAACACAATTATTGACTAAAGCAAAACTATCTGAAACAGAATTCAATCTAAAATTATTACCTAGAACAAAATCTAACTTAGAAACATAATTAAAGACACAAGGGACATAATTAGAATTTACAGTAGAAACAAAGGTGAAGTTGGAGTCATATTCAGATTCAATTGCACATTCAGATTCAAAAGCCTTAAATTCATATGCAGGTGCAAAATCAGATGCAAATGTAGAATCATATATAATTTTAGATATGGATACATTTAATTCAGATTCAAGTGTATCTGAGGTTCAACAAAATCATCACAATTGCTAATATTTATAGCTTTTTCTATTTCTAAGCATGCATGACTAGTATGACAGTCATAATGAAAATCAAAATCTCCCATAGACTCATTCTCATTCTCCAACACTTTTATATCTACCTCTTTTTCTCCTAAGGTCTCTATCTCTTTTTTTAGCTCAAGTTCAACAACCTCAGGTTGGATGACCCTATTTGGAGAAGTTAATGGTCTGATTTGGAGAGGGAACTCATCCTTATCAGCTTCTCACTCTCATTTTTCTCACTTGTCCCACTTGAGGAAGAGGATTCCCTATCTAGCCAATCTAAATCTTCTAATTCCTCTAATTCAGGTTGGAGGGCTAGACCATTTAATTGAGTGTCATCATTCAGAAAAATGACACCATCCACATCTCTAAAATTTCCCACAGATTGGGAAGACAAACTACTATCAAACCCCTGATTGATCAACTCACTAACTGTGCTAGCTAGTTAGCCTAATTGAGATTCCAAGCTCTATAAGTTCACCTCAGTTTGCTCTTGGAATTGTAGGGTAATTTGGGCCAACTGTTGGATCAAGTCTTCCAAACTTGACTCAGTTTCCTTAAAGGTGGCTAGAAGAGGTACATCACAAAGGTAAGGAGCATCAATTTTATGTTCATATGGTGAATGGGATAAGCTCTCATACCTCAAATCTTGAAGCTCATAATTAGGATAGCATGTTGTGGGGTAGAGGTCATACTCTTGAGGATCTTGTTGAAACTCCCTAAGGCCATGAAAGACTCCTATATAGGACTCTATACTTTCTTGGAGTTGTGGAAATTGATATGTCTTATATGCAGATAAGGAATCTATGCCATTCACAAATAGAGAAGGGGGAGGGGTAGTGGCTCTTGTTGTTCCTGCCTAAGAGTTAGGTACCTCACTATGGATACTATTTCATCAAAGCTATGTTCAACTCTATATAGATCCATGGGCAAGGTCCTAATCTGACTCACTATAAGCAACCTCAAAATAGAATTAAACACTGATTCTATCCTATACACAAGAACACAAGAAAAACAATAATAACAACAACTACACTACAACAACTATACTACTCCTAACACAACTACTCTAACTAGCCTATAAAAAGTGTCTATCCAATTTTGGATCAAAATTTGCTAAGTTTACTTGTTAGAATTCAATGTAGTCTAGAAAGATGAAACACACAAGAAAAACAACAAAATCAACACTTCTGCTATTGTTTCTATACTCCACATATAAAAAACACCCAAAAATCAAGTATCTTAAAAAATTCTAATTTTTATTTGGAAAAATCCTTCATAAGTTGGAGGCACAAAAACAACAAACAAAGCTCAAAAATACGATCTACAAAAATCACACAAAAAATCACAATATATTGGAAAAATCAAGGAAAACATTGAAAAAATGAAAAAAAAGGGTCTAAACGAGTAAATTTGGTGAAAACTTACATCACTTGGGGAGCCTTGCTCAGAACATCGAAATTTAGTAGACTACCAGCTTTCAAGTCAATCAGAGTTACTTTCCAAAAATGAATAGTGTATAAATAGTAATCAGTAAAACCGAAAAACCGAAAAACTTGTAAACCACTTTATCCAACACTCAATAACTTAGAATCCAACAAAGACGGACATAAACAACTAATTAAACAACTGAGAAGTGAATTGGCTCCCCAGCAATAGTGCCAAAATTCTTATCCAAGCCACTACGACCGTCAAGTTGCCCAGAATTAAATTCGTGGCAACTTGTAGTATAATGGTCGTCCCAGATTGTATTCTCTCCAGAAGCCTTGCTTCTGATTTCTTAATTAATTGTTCTAATACTAATTAACCTTAATTACCTACTGATTAAAGAGGGGGAGGGTGAGTGCAGAATTAAAGACTTAAATAGAATATAAACCTATAGCTAACAGGACAGAACAATAAATATGGAATAGAACACAACACAAAATGAAATTACACACAAACAAATATGGAATGCAATCAGTCATGGAATCCTAGAATTGCAACTATCATCATTTTTGTCTTTAAATTAATTCCAGTGTTCTCTATCATTAGGATTTCTATCTAATATTTCCAAGAGACTTCCTAGAACTAGATCACACTTAAGTTATACCTAACCACATATGATCTGACTAAGCCCAACCTAGTCAAGTTAGATAATCATCTAAACAAGTCATTTCTATTCTACTTGCTATAAGGAACATCTCATATTTAAAACATACATTTAAACCAGTAATCATATCCATAAAGTCTAAACAACACAAATATGAATATGAAAACATAGAGGAAGTAGAATAGAAATGAAACAAGAGAAACAGCAACAAACTTATTTGGTTTAGCTCCCAAATTCAGGTTACAATGCTGGTTCTTCCATGGACTGATAACAACAGAAATTTCAGCCTTCCACGAAGGCCAAAATTTAAGAAAATACAAGGGGAAATATGAAATTACAGAGGAAATGTGGAAGAAGAAACTCTTCAATAGCAAAAATGGTGATTTGAAGGTGTCTTTTAACTTCACCCAAGGAGGGAAGATGAAAATGCTGCATTATTTAACTCCTTATGCTGTCATTTTCTCCATTTCTGCTATTCTGCCTTGCTATTTTCTGTCTACTGGTTGCTTTTCTACAAAAAGCATTTATACTACCTTGCTGTGTTGCTGCTGTACAGAAAAGGAAATCAAAACAATGCAAAATGTGGGCCCCACATTGTCAACAAAATTGGTCAACATCCAGTCAACCTCCATGTCATCATCCACATAAGGAAAATGTCCACATAAGCAAATGCTCTCTAATTAAATTAATTATGCAAAGTAAAGACAATGATTAAATTGGGTCTTATCATTTAAGCTCATAAAAATGTAGAATTAAAACATATCAGTTCTAGAATTATTTTAGACCCAATAATTACTAAAATGTAATAAAATTAGAGAGTTGGTAATATTAAAATGGCAATAGGACTAAGGTAGGGACTACAATATATATTAAAATGCTCGATATCACTAATCGCCAAAAAAAAACAACTTACAATATTCATCGACTAGGATGCATCGATGGCAAAGGCATTGAGTGAGGTGATGTCTGACACTATGCATGGGCCACACACTAAACACTTGTCTAATCTTCCTAGGAGTGATTCTCATAATTTAACTGATCTTTCATGGTGCATGTACACCATTGTGGACTAACAGCAATTTGAGGCAGTATAGATATAATTATTGGTAGACCATAGTGTTGAAGATAATCAGTTGTTGGCATTACTTTATAGGATCAGGCAAAAATGAGCGGCATATTTCATGAGGCAAACTCTCACCCTTGGTCTTCTATATTGTCATGCCTTGAAGGTATTTAATTTAATATTTATTTATATCTATTTAAATATAGTTTATTGTGGATATTTATAAATTATGTCTATGTAATTTAATTATCCTCATGACTTGAAGTTATTTGATGTAAATGATGGCAAACGACTCCTAGCGTAGTATATTTTAAATTGGTGGATGATAAAAGCAAGAACCAGCGTGATATTCGATGTCAGGGGGAAAGAGATACAAGCAGATCCTGGATTACAGAGCACACAACGATTCAGACATGCCAGCCAAGAAGCAATAAGATTAATAGCCAAGGCCATTGACACTTTAGAAGGATACTTGATGATTTTAGATTGGATTTCCGAAGGCAACAAGAGATTAAATAATCTTCCTTCACTGTAAAAAGAGCAAGAGCAAGAGCCAGCAACTCAG
Organism: Biancaea sappan; assembly: GCA_037074585.1. NCBI lineage: Eukaryota > Viridiplantae > Streptophyta > Magnoliopsida > Fabales > Fabaceae > Biancaea > Biancaea sappan. The sequence continues at coordinate 37,545,499 of CM073499.1, forward strand.
TGCACACCTCAGCCAACTAGGTTCAAGCAAAGAGCCGGCAAGAGTGCTAAGAAATGCCATAAGAGTTGTTTGGAGGGTTAGAGAAAGGTAAAAAAACATTTACAATCGTTAAAGATTCATAAGTAAAATATGCTTCCATGTGTGTATCTATATGTCTAACATGACTTGCCTTTGTTATTTGTAGATGGATAAAGCACAATATCCAAGTCTGGTCTCATACTCGGCACCTCTAGCACCCCAAACACATGTTGCTGATTTGAGTTTCACCGAATTGTTAATGGTAAAGAAGCAAATGAATGAAACGTAGTTAGAATTAATTTTTTCTGACTATTTGTTATTCCTCTATTGATTGTTTCATGTTTTGATATAGGCGCCTATTGGCGATTGCATACCATCACTCGACGTATTTGAATTCAATAGACATTTCACACACCCAAGTCAATGTTTATTTAACAAACCTAATAAGGGAGTTCACTTATTTTATTTGTTCATCAAATAATTGGCTACTATTTATTGTTATAAAAATAGAGAGACATTTTGTGTTTTACATTTTTTTTCCAAATTAAGAGTAATATTGTCCAATGCCCAGAACCTAAAAATTTATTGCTAATCTATATCATTTTGCTGAGATGAATTTGTATATATAGCCTCTCCTTTTGGTTTTTGTTATGTTAATCTCTAATATACTATTAATTTTTTTTTTTTTTTTCATTTTGATGATCTGTATGAAACTAGAAGAGGATATGCTAGCAGCATTGTGAATAAATGGATATGTGTAAGTTCCTCTTTGCCTTTATTTGTCAAGGGAAATGGTGGAACACTGTGAATGCATTACATGTAACATGCATTGTGAATACATCCTTTTCTTGAGTGGATGGTTCATCAATATGCATTTTGTGTCCCAGACTTGTGATTTTGTTCCACTTGGTATTGATTAAAAATTATTTTTACTCTCTTGTATATACGAGTTCTTATCTTAATTAATTTGTTTGGATTATATATAGACAAATTCCAATTGAGGAGATCCTAGTTCACTATGGCTGCTTCAAGAAGGAAAATGACTCTGATACAAGCTGAACACAATGTTGTTCTAGAAATTCATCTTTTTTTTTTCACAAAATTCAACTAGTTACTTGAAACTTTGAATTAAAATTGTGTTTGCTGATTCTGATTCTTTGTGGTGAACAGGTTTAGAACACATTGAGGTGATCCCAGACCAAAAAGAACGCATGTTGAACAAAGGATTTTGATTATTGTTCCAATCTTGTTTAATTTGCTTTATAAGTTAAGGCTTCATTTACTTTATTGTGATTTTAATTTCTCCTATGTTAATTTGTATACTTACTGACATTATACTTTTTTATAAATTAAATGCTACATTTACCTTAATTTTACTGTGACTTTACCCTTTTTATAAATTAATTTGTACACTTGGTGAAAATATACAATTTTAAAATTAAATATTACATTAACTTTAATTTTATTGTGATTTTACTTTTTATAAATTAATTTATATATTTTGTGAAATTATACTTTTTTATAAATTAAATGCTACATTTACTTAATTTTATTGTGATTTTACCTTTTTATAAATTAATTTGTATACTTGGTGAAAATATACAATTTTTAAATAAAATATTACATTTACCTTAATTTTATTGTGATTTTACTTTTTTATAAATTAATTTATATATTTGGTGAAACTATACATTTTTTTATAAATTAAATGCTACATTTACCTTAATTTTATTTTGATTTTACATTTATAAATAACATATTTATCATATAAAAGCTGGAAAATTGGGTCTGGAATTCACCAAGTATACAAATTTGTGATTTTCATATAGAAGCATGGGTGCCACGTGTTGCATCATCATTGGCTGGGTATTTATAAATTTTTTAAAACAAAGGTGCTGCCACGCGAGACCAACATTTCATCCGTTGGATTAAAAGTCATCCAACGACTGAGAACAATGCACCGTTTAACTGAAATGGTGTGTTTCATTTTTTAAAAAAAATGGTGCAAAGGCACTTTTCACGAGAACCTTTGGATTATAGACCATCCAATATATTAGATGCTAGTTCAAAGGGTCTGGAGGGGGAAGGTCTAGAGTGAATCCAAATTCCAAAGCAGGCTAGCATGATATGGGACATCTAACTATATTTTCCCTCCACCACCAATATGGGACATCTCTCTAGGATGATAAGGATTTCTAATATTAAAAGTTTCTTTCTATTTGTATTTTAAATCATTTCATAATAGAACTATTATTGTGAATAAGTGGATATATTTTATTCCCAAACATCGACTTATAGTCACAATATAATAATGACCTTAGACATGAAACTTCTTCAAACTTTAGTTATCATTAGGCTATTGTACTGTATATGCTTGTAGGAGCATCCTATGGGTTTCTTCTTCTTGTCCTGCTTAGCAACCTTTGGTGCTTGCCTTCGCACCTTCCCAACTTGAGCAAGAGGACCATGAACTTTACCCGTGAAGAATAGCTTAGTTTGGGTTAACAAGTCTTCCAAGCACAAATAGGAGGAGAAACTTTTATAAATCTGAAGAAATGAGTTGTTTGGTTTTAGGAATCTAAAAACAATTCTTCAAAGAGAAACATCTTTCTTGGAAGAGGAGAAAAATCTTTCAAAATAGAAAGGAAACTCCTTCCATATTTTAAGGAGAAGAAAAAACTCCCACAAAGAGAGAAGACATGCATAACACAAAAAAGAAGAGAAGAAAGAAGTGGGTAGAGCCTTCACCTTCTAAGCGATGCCTTTCCCTTTGCTGGCACTGGAGAACCCTAGCAAAGCAGGAGTTACGACTTTTTTTGCCTTGGACTGCTTCTTATGGCAAACATCACGGGGTCCTCTTTGCTCCAAAGAGTTTATATATAATCCTTTTAATTTGGGCAATATATAGGCCTAATTTTTTTACCTGAAAAAAAAAATTGACATTTTGGTCCTATTCTTAATCGGAGGGTATTTAAGTAAAATTATTTTAGTATTTAGTATCAACTTTTCAATAGAAACATAATATAAGGAAGTATTCTTTTTTAGAAAAAAATCAAATATGTACCCTTGAAATATAAAAATATTCACGTGTCATGTTTTATTATATATAAGGTAATAACAAATGCATAAACAAAAAGTTATGCCCCACAAACAGACAGATTTATATAAAACTCACAAAAAAGGAAAAAGGAAGTGAGCAAGACCAAAAGAGAAAAAAATTGAGGCAAAAAAGAAGCAATTAGACAAAAAGAAATAAAGTGACTTCGATTTATCATTTTTGTCACTAGCTTCAAACTGATCAAAACATACAAATAAATCCCTTTCTTGTCATTAACCTCGTACCAATCAAATAATTGAATAAAGTGACTTAAAAAAAAGAGAAGAAACATGGATAAAAAGAAATTAAAACAATTGGACAAAAAGAAATTAAGTGATTTAGACAAATCTTTTTTGTCGATAACTTTGGACCAATTAAACAATGATTTGTACATACGTGGAAGATTGAAGTAGCATGTGGTGCAATTAATGTTGAGGTCAAGGCTAAACAAAAATTAAGAAGGCCTAATTGGAAGCTCCATTCACTCCAATACCAAAAAGATGATGGCAAACCCATCTCCAAGTTCATGCAAACCCATGGCCTACATACACACAAATTCAAGCTTTGTGAAAGCCAGAGGTATCCAGGAACTAGCAGCTGATGTAATACCATCACTTACTTTCAGAGTTGGAGTAAAGAGAACTCCAAATATGACACCCAAAACCCTAATTTATGAGGAGAACAAGAAGAGGAAGAAGGGGATGGGATGCTAGAGACAAATCCTAATGTGTTTATAATAGCCAGGGTAAAAGGGCTTAATTATTGTAAAGATTTGAATTTGAAGAATCCAATCAGATATAATTAATTATTAGCATTTGTAGACATGATCTTGAGATGCCAAGGATTAATGGCGTTTCTTTGCATTAATTGCACCATTTGTTTATTGGTTATTCATGGAGGATATTTTATTTCCCACCTTCCCCTTCTTGTTTCTCATTTCTTACGAATAATTACACTATTCTTTTTATTTGTAAATTTTTAAAAAATTGAATTCAAATCTTAATCGATAGAAAAATCTGAAATTATTAAAAAGTTATTATACTGAAATTATTAAAAATTTATTATATTAACATTTTTATGAGGACTTATTATTGATTTAAATGAATAAATACAATTAGTTAATAAAAATACTCAGCACAAAAGTTTAATACTCAGCACAAAAGTTTAACCCCAAAATACAAATATCAGTTGGGATAAAACATAAAGTATTGGGGAGATGCTATTCTGATATATAATGAGGGCCACATCATCTAAAGGATCCTGTCTTAATTAATTTAGGAAAATTTTGACTGGATTTTTATCTGTGTAACTACATAAATTGATGAGAATACAATTTTTTAATATTTTTATTTATTGGATATTTTATTAGTTTATATTTGGTGGAATTAGTATCACCTAAGTGGGCTTAAAAAGGTTAGGATACATAATTTCAGATTTTTTTTTTAAGAAACACTCTCAAAGTAAATTAAACTCTAAATTACTAAACTAATATGCGTACATTTGATTAATGGCAACTTGGTGGTAACCTTTTCATTTTGGATGTGACAGTTTATGCTACAATAATATTGAATATTTTATAATGGTTTAATCAAGTGATCTTTAGCGTGTCTTCAAAAAAAGGTTTATAGGAACTGGGGACTCTTGTAAACATTCTAATTCTAATATCAATATCTGTTTATAGGAACTAGGAAGTTTTGAAGAGTGTAAATCATACTTGAGAAGTAATAAGAGCGAAAGATATCATGATCATTCCACCTAATGAAACGGTGCCAATTTATTAATTAATGGTGAGGACATTTAATAATTTGCCAAAAATGGTTTAGGTTTGATTTTGTTAAGTGCTATCATATAGTTATATAGACACACATCCATATAAGAAAATATTATAAATCTATAATATTAAAACTAGTGAACAAACTTAAAGGGTCAGCTAGTTTGACTGGTAATTAAGTTGAAACATACATACAACTCATTTTTTGTCGAATCGGATTCAATTCCTTATGAAACCCTATGATCGGATTGGTTCAAACAACAACCAAAAATAATCTAACCATAATATTTAATAAAAGTAAAGAGTCTTCTTGAACTTTGAGTCACTTATAAATCATTAACCTTTCAAAAGTGACATCTAAGTCCTTTAATCTAATTCTTTTTTCTCACAGTGCCAACATCATTTGCCACTTCTGGCTCCCTATACTTAGCTGAGACCCCTAAATTCACAAGCGCAATTCAAATACATGTATTTTTTTTTTTGACATGTAGGCATTTTTAGATAACAATGAATTAAAGCATTCAAAAAAAAATTAACAAAAAGATATATTTGCTTGAATGCAAAAATTTTAGAACTACTACCAAACGTATAGGTTAATTGACGGAATTTGTCCTTACTTAATCAAAGATTTTGAATTCGAGTCTTTGAGAATGTAGCTACGTTAAAATCTAGTTTGGGAAAGCTTTGTCTGTCCATTGTAATCATACCTGACTTGAATCAACATTAGTCTACACTCGTTTGGTTTTCAAATACGTTATTTAAAAAACAAAAAAAAGGCGCAATATGAAGCTCCCTTCACCCCAATACCAAAAAGATCAAGGAAACCACATCTCTCATTTCATGCAAACCCATGACCTTCGCCGTATATATATATATATATAGTTATAACTACGAAGCCAGAGGTATCCATGAACTAACAGAATACAGATAAGGTCTTTCATCACCTCCACTTGGAGTTCAGAGAGCTCCATTTCAGGTTTCATCTCCCAAAAGCCTAAAATACACACACACACACACACACACACACACACACATGTACATATATATATATATATATATATATATATCTATATATAGGAACAGACTTAAGAGATTGAGGAAGTTGATTTCCTGATGTTTATATGCCTTCACAAACTTGTGTTTATATAGGCTAAAATAGAGGGCTCTAGAGATGCGATTAATGTGGGCTATTGAATTTGGATTTTAGGAAATCTAAGAACAGAATCTTGATGCCCAAGGATTTGTTAAACTAAAACTACTTTGTATCATGATTGCTGACTATTGAACATCTTTTTGTTCAAGTTTCCGATTACATAACAATTAATTGGTTTCAATCTTCATGGTCAAGGCTGATGTCAGTATTAAGTTAATTACTTGTTTTTTAAGCAATTGGTCTTTTATTCCATGGCTGGTTTAAATCTTACTTGCGTCATATCCTTGTTATTCCTGTATAAGGTCATTGTTAATCAAAGGTTTTTATTTTTAGATTATCTTGAGATCTATGTAAATTATTTTTTATTATAATATACAATGATTTTAAAATGATGGAAGGATAGAAACTTTCAAGCCCCTGAAAGGTTGAGCTTTTCTTAGACTTATTCATTAATAATTAATATTTCAAGAATCTCCTTATCATTGTTGTTTTTTTTTTCACTTTTTAGTAAACAAATTATTATTCTTATTCTCAATTCTCAATGGTGCCTGAGGATGTTCATACCATTCTTGTATTTTGTATCCCTTATTTTTAACCTTTTTGGGAAAAATGAAAAAACAACACTTACACCATATTTTTGTCACAACAGTTATAATTTTCCTAATTTCTAAAAGTCACAATTGATCCAAATTTATTAACCACGTCACAAAAATTTTCTATCTAAATTTAAAATTTTGAATTATATAATTAAATCATTAAATTCTCAGCACATTGTATTTGACACAATGGAAAGACCAAGAGGGATCGAAGAGGAAGATAAAAAGAAAATTTTCCCTTTCCTTCGCTTGATACACTAGAAATGAAGGGTCGGGATTGGATCAAGCTCCCAATATTGGCCGTTAGATTAATTCAACGGCCGATATTTGGGATGTCTTTTTACTTTTTTTTTTCTAAAATTATGTGATTAATTTTAGACTATTTGATCATAGTCAGTAATAATTAGATCCAATTGAATATTATATTTTTATTATAATATTCAGTAAAAAATTTTGTAAATTAAATTCTAGACTGATTATCATTGACTCTAGTTGATATTTGAAGTGCTTTTTTTTTTTTTGAAATTGCGTGATTAATCTTAGATTGTTTGATCAGAGTTAGCTATAATCAGATCTAACAACTCGAAATATGTTTTTTATAAAATTACAAAAAAATATAAAATTTAATCACTGACTCTGATCAAATAGTCTGAAATTAATCACGTAATTTAAAAAAAAAAAAGCAAAAAGACACTCCAAATGTCGATCGTTCGATTAATCCAACCATTATTGGGAGTAGGAGTAAATCCAGACTCAGAAATGAATGGGAATGCCTACTTCCTAAAGAGTCCTAATTTCTCTATAATACCAATCTTTTTTCCCCTACCTTATCCCTAAAACTTAAATTATAAATTCTAAATCATAAACTATAAACTATCAACTAACAAAAATTATGTCTAATAAAAGACACTAGTCGCTCAACTAAGGTTCGAAATCTCGTTCTAAGAGATCCCTACATTTAGTGCCTAATAAGTACACACCTCGAGCAAGATTATCTCTAATAAAAAAATACTTGTGTGAGGAACCAAAAGAAAACCTAAACCATCATCCTTAAACCATTTTGCCCTTGACAACCCCAAAACACTGGCCTTCCTCTCTTTGCATCCTCCTCTTCCTCCTCCTCCTCCTCCTTCTCCTCAACAAAAATTTGTTTAACACCATTGACAAGCACATGTTAGCCACTCATCTCATTATCAACAAGAACTTGTCCAATTTGGTTTTTCTGGTTATTGCTTTTTAATTATTCTAAAAATTTCTTTTATATCTTATAATTAGGAGTATTTTGGCCATTTATTTATAAAATATTTCGTTTCCTACATTTTTCTCGTCAAACAAAACAAGGTAATAACATTTCATTCAATTCTCCTTTATGTTATACTGAATGCGATTAGAGGTGTCAAATGCATCGGTTCGACCTATTCCAACTCAAGCCGTGCAAGGCCAATTGTGAGCATAGATTAGACCAAGACCTTATATAATTAATGGCCTAAAAATCCTTGTCCAACCTAGTCCATCAAGGGTTGTGGGCTGGGTTGGGTTAGCCCATCCGGTTTATTTATCTCTTTTTAAAATGTTAGTTATTTTGAATTATAGAAACTAGATATTGAGACTATTAGATTCAAAAAGTTGAATTAAACTTCTAAAAAGGTATATTAAACCTTAAAATTGGTCAACTTTTCTTCTCTTGAAAAATGTATTTTTATTTATTTTGAATGACAAAAACTAAGTTTTGGAATTATGAAACTTCAAAATGTTGAACTAAACTTCTATAAAAGTAGACTAAAGCTTAAAATAGGATTTTGATACTTTAGAGATGGCATGGGAATTTTAGACGGCATATGGTGGAAGAATGGGATTTGGAATGAAGAAAGAATGGCATAGTTGGAACAAAAAGGATGGAAACAAAAATGGTTAGAAAATTTTTGTTCAAAGGAGGGGTTTCAAAAGCCGGAAAAAAGATATTTTAACCCTAAGAATCCTCTTCAAGAGACAAGAACCTATTGCATGGCGAAAATATTTGTGAAATTGTGCAATGGTAAATTTAAAGTTCATGAGTTTATAAAGGAGCACAATCATGAACTTCATATTGTAGAAACTAATCATATGCTTCCATCTCAGTGAAAAATATCAGAAGTTCAAGCATATGAGATCGAGTTGGCAGAGGATTCTGAACTTCGACAAAAGACCTCTTTTGACTTAATAAGTATGCATGTTGGGGGAAGATCAAATATTGGATACATGCGCACAAATGTCAAGAATTATTTGAAGTCCAAAAAGCAAAGAAACATGACATACAAGGAGGCTAGCTCATTGTTGGATTATTTTCAAAAACAATTGATAGAAAATCTATCATATTTCCATGCTTACCAGATGGATTCAGAGGAGCAGATGACAATTGTTTTTTGGGCTGACACATGGATGTGGGGTCACTTGACACAACATTACCAAGGGATGATTATATTCGAAGTGGCTCTATTGTATGATGAAACTGCAGACTCATTTAAATGGCTTTTTGAGACTTTTTTTTAGGCTCATCGACCCAAAAAAAAAATTCTTACAACATTCACCGACCAAGATGCAGTGATAGCAAAGGCATTGAGTGAGGTGATGCCTGACATTGTACATGGGCTATGCACTTGCATTTGATGCAAAATGCCACCAAACACTTGTCTAATCTTCCTAGGAGTGATTCTCATATTTTAACTAATCTTTCATGGTGCATGTACGTCATTGTGGATGAACAACAATTTGAAGCATCATGAATATAATTATTGACGGACCACAGTGTTGAAGATAATCAGTTATTGGCATCACTTTATAGGATAGGCAAAAATGGGCAACATGTTTCATGAGGCAAACTCTCACCCTTGGAAAGCAAAGCACACAACTCAATGATAGTTTAAATGCTGACCTGAAGTCCTTGATGAGACCGGACTTGGATTTGTGGAATTCTTCAAGAACTTTGACAGGATTGTGGAGGACAAGTAGTATAATGAACTAAAGTTTGATTATAATTCTAAGGAAAAACTCCCACAGTTGATAATGACAAAGTGTCATATTTTGAAACAACTTTTACGAATTTATACATGTATTGCTTTTGAATTATTTCAAAAAGAATATGATGAAGTAGTGGAGGCATATGTCAAGGAAAGAAACGAGAGTAAGTAAATAAAGACATATGTTGTTGCCCTTTTAGGTAAGTAAAATATTGTTCCATATGTGTATCTATATGTCTAAAATGTGCATCTATGTGTCTAACATGATTCACTTTATAGGTAAGCTAGGAGACTTCACCATGTCTTTTAACTCTTTGGGTCAGACAATTATATGCAATTGTCAGATGTTTGGAAGTGTTGGTCTTCTATGTTGTCATGCCTTGAAGGTATTTAATTTAACATTCAATTAAAAATTATATCTATTTAAATATAGTTTATTGTAGACATTTATAAGTTATATCTATTTAATTTAATTATCCTCATGCCCTGAAGTTATTTGATGTAAATGATGTCAAACTACTCCCCAAACAATATATTTTAAATTGGTGGATGACAAAAGCAAGAACTTGTGTAATACTCGATGTTACAAGGAAAGACATACAAGCAGATCCTAGATTACATAGCATACAACGATTCAGACATGCTAGCTAAGAAGCAATAAGATTAATAGCCGAAGCCACTAACACTTCAAAAGGATACTAGATGATTTTAGATTGGATTTCTAAAGGCAACAAGAGAAAGTAATCTTCCGTCATTGCAAAAAGAGCAAGAGCAAGAGCAAGCGCCGGCAACTTAGTGCACACCTCAGCCAACCGGATTCAAACAAAGAGTCGACAAGAGTTCTAAGAAACGCCAAAAGAATTGTTTGGAAGGTCAGAGAAAGGGGAAAAAAAATCTACAATTGTTAAAGATTCATGAGTAAGTAAAGTATGCTTCAATGTGTGTATCTATATGTCTAAGTGTATATCTATAATCTAACATGACTCGCCTTTGTTATTTGTAGATGGATGAAGCACAATATCCAAGTTTGGTCTCATGCTCAGCACCTTTAGCACCCTAAACACATGTTGCCGATTTGAGCTTCACCAAATTGTTAATAGTAAAGAAGTAGATGAATGAAACATAGTTGGAATTGATTTTTTCTCACTATTTGTTATTCCTCTATTGATTACTGCATGTCTTAAAATTGGTGCCTATTGATGATTGCATACCATCACTCGACGCATTGGAATTCAATAGACATTTCACACATCCAAGTCAAAGTTTATTTCATAAACCTAGTAATGGAGTCCACTTAATTTATTTATTCATCAAAAAATTGGCTGCTATTTATTATTATAAAAATATATAGATATTTTGAGTTTTACATTTTTTGGTCCAGATTAAGCGTAATATTATTTGATGCCTAGACCCTAAAAATTTGTGGCTGATTTGTATCATTTGCTAACATGAATTTGTATATATATATATATATATAGCCTCTCCTTTGATTTTTGTTATGTTAATCTCTAATATACTAATAATTTAGTTTTTTTTTTTCATTTTGATGATCTGTACGAAACCAGAAAAGGAGATAATAGCTTCTGTTGGTGGTGTTGTAATATGAATTGTGAATAAATGGATATGTGTAAGTTCCTATTTGCCTTTATCTATCAAGGGAAAAGGTGGAGCACTATGAATGAACTACGTGTAACATGCATTGTGAGTACATCCTTTTTGTTGAGTGGATGGTTCATCAATATGCACTTTGTGTCCTAGACTCATGATTTTCTTCCACTTGGCATTGATTAAACATTATTTTTACTCTTTTGTATACATAAGTTCTTATCTTAACTTGTTTGGAATATATATAGATAAATTCTAGCTGAGGAGATCCCAGTTCACTATGGTGGCTTCAAGAAGGAAAATGACTCTGATACAAGCTTACCACGGTGTTGTTTTAGAAATTTATCTATTTTCTTTTTCACAAAATTCACCTAGTTACTTGAAACTTCGAGTTAAAATTGCCTTTGCTAATTTTGATTGGTTATGGAGAATAGGTTGGGAATGCATTGAGGAGATCCCAGACCAAAAAGAATGCATGTTAAACAAAGGATTTTGATTCTTGTTCCAATCTTGTTTAATTTGCTATATAAGTTAATGCTACATTTACTTCATTGTGATTTCAATTTTTCCTAAGTTAATTTGTATACTTGCTGAAATTATACTTTTTTATAAATTAATTGCTACATTTACCTTAATTTTTTTTTGATTTTACCATTTTTATAAGTTAGTTTGTATACTTAGTGAAAATATACATTTTTTAAATTAAATGTTACATTTACCTTAATTTTATTGTGATTTTACCTTTCTATAAATAAATTTATATATTTGGTGAAATTATACATTTTTATAAATTAAATGCTACATTTACCTTAATTTTGTTGTGATTTACCTTTTTATAAATTAATTTGAATATTTGGTTAATTTATACATTTTTAAAATTAAATGCTACATTTACCTTAATTTTATTGTGATTTTACATTTACAAATAATATTTTTATCATATAAAAGCTGGAAAATTGGGTCTAGAATTCACCAGGTATACAAATTTGTGATTTTACATTTATCATATAAAAAGCATACGTGAAGAAGAAGCTTCAAACTAGACAAAATGCTGCAAGGGATACCACGTGTCACATTCTGGCTGGCTGTGCATTTGTAAATTAAAAAAATAAAAAAAAAGGTGCTGACATGCGGGACCAACATTTCAGTTGTTGGATTAAAAGTCATCCAGTTACTAAGGACAATGCACCACTTAAGTGAAATGGTATGTTTCACTTTAAAAAAGAAAAAAAATGTGCAAAGGCGCATTTCACAAGAGCTATTAGATTGCAAACCATCCAACGAACGAGATGCTAATATGAAGAGTCTGGAGGGCAGGAAGGTTTGGAGTGAATCCAAATCCAAAGTGGGCTAGTGCTAAATCATGTAAGCTGGCCTATTTTCACACATCTGACTATATTTTCCCTCCACCACTAATATGGGACATCTCTCTAGCATGATAAGGATTTCTTCTTTCTATCTGTATTTTAAATCATTTCATAATAGAATTATTATTGAGAATAAGCAGATAATTTTAATTCCTAAACATCGGCTTATAGTTATAATATAATAATGACCTTAGAGATGAAACTTCTTCAACTTTAAGTTATCAATAGCCTATTGTACTGTGTATGCTTGTAGGAGTATCCCATGGGTTTCTTCTTCTTGTCCTACCTAGCAAGAGTTGGTGCTTGCCTTCTCACCTTCCCAACTCGAGCAAGAGGACCATGAACTTTACCCATGAAGAATAGCTTAGTTTGGGTTAACAAGTCTTCTAAGCACAAATAGGAGGAGAAATTTTTATAGATCTAAAGAATTGAATTGTTATGTTTTAGGAATCTAAAAACAATTCTTCAAAGAAAAACATCTGTCATGGAAGAGGAGAAAAAACTTTCAAAATAGAAAGGAAACTCCTTCCAAATTTTAAGAAGAGGAAAAAACTCCCACCAAGAAAATGGAAAAACACAACATAAAAAATAAGAGAAGAAAGAAGTGGGTGGAACCCTCACCTTCTAAGTGGCGCCTTTCACTTTTCCTTTGCTGGTGCAAGTGTAATACTCGCCAATTTTGGAATCACGTAATGGTATTATGGTTGTAGTAATGAAATTTCCATTTATTTTAATGGAATTATTTGGTTAATTCTAATTTTCTATTTTTAATATATTCTTTTTGAATATTATTTATGTAAATGGATATAAATAATTGGACCAGGTATTTTTATGGCAGATGATATTTTTAAGATTTAAGAAAAGATAAGAAGAAGAGGAAATTTCGTGGAGATAGAGTTGAGAGATAAGGAACAAAGGGAAAGTAGTCATAAGGTCTAAAGATGGACTAAAGTGAAATGAGAAACTAGGTGGCCCTTAGAATATAGGAAATACCTAAATTAGAGAAATTACGGGTTTGTCACCACCAAGGTTAACCGAGAGTTACCTAGGGGCAAAGTAATAATTTTACCATGGGCATGTATATATAGATGGTCCCACCTCCTTTTCCTCATTCTTTACTTTTCTCTCTCTCTCTTCACTTTCTCTTTTTCTTTCTCTTCCTTCTCTCTACCTTTCTACCCAAATCCTCAACGAGCTTCAAAGAACCTTTCTCCAGTGGTAGGGTAGGTCATTGGAGGTCAAACAACCTAAGGAAAGCAAGGAATCAAGGTAAGGATTCCAATTTCCTGAACTTTTTCCTATTTTCTAGTTTTAAGGGTATATAAGGTAAAATTGAGATTTCTACTTCGTTTCTTAGTTAAAATTGGGGAATTTGTTGTCTAAATACTCCTTAGACATAAAAGATGAGATCCCATTGAAGAAATCATGGGAAACGGTGAAGATTTGGCTAGATCTGAGCCAAATCTACGTGAAGTCAGAGTCGTGGAGCTCCAAGCACCACCCTTGAGTGGAAAGGAAGGGTCTTGGTGACCCAGGCACCACGTGTGGTACCTCAAGCGCCAAGCACAAAAATTTGGGTAGAAAGTTAAGTGTTTGTCACCCCAAGCGACTCGGGTGGTGCCCTAGGCACCAGCCATCGGACAACCTCCTTAGTACATTTTCAAATGGCCATAACTCCTTCATCTGGACTTCATTTTAACCAAACTTTATATTTTTGGAAAGTTCTTTGAGTCTATTTTTCAATGATATAAGATTTGTTTAAAATCTCCTTATTGGTTAAGAGTTATGACCAAAAGAATAACCAAAAGTCAGGGTTAGTGGTGAGGATTTTCCTTGTTTTATTTAGTTGTTGATTTGGATTGATTCCAGGTGACTTGGGACCTTCTTTGGGTTTGTCTCTTGGGACTTTTTGTGCAGTAAACCTTATCAGTATCAAGGTGAGTAGATGACCTTGTCACTTAAGTTTTATTAAATTATTTGGCTAAGTCAATATAAATTCTATTCACACCATAGTTAGAAATTCATCAATGAAATTTCCTAGTTAGAGGTGATAACTAGACCAAGGAATTTCATTCAATGATTGTGGAAATTATTTTGTGGGATTGGGGTTTTATGTTTAATTGTATTTAAAGTGGTGGATTGATATGTTATGTACTGTAAGATGTTTGTGTGAAAAATGCATTGCATATCATCATTGCATAATTATATTATGAAATGCATGGAAATATAGAGGGGAGCTACCCATTGTATAATACCACTGAGTGGTGTCAATAGGTATGCATGGACAAGAGTGGGACATGCATCATACATAATGTGTGAGAAGTGTACCCATTGTGTAAGTCAGTTATGTAATTTCAATGGGTATACATGGAAAAGAGTGGGAAATGCATTATACATAATGCATTGCATAATGTATTTTGGTGTGGGTGTTTATTTGTGCTTTTATTTGGTTAAGGATTGTTTTTATAGATTATTTTGTCAGATTGTAGACTCACAGTGAATTGCGGGTCTTGGTTGCATGGTAAGGTACATTCTATATCTTTTATTTCGTATCGATATGTGCTAGTAGTGTTTATTTTATTATGGTAGTGAGGCTGATATTTGTTCTTGTGCTATGTTTTATTACATAGTCACTTGCTCACTAAGTTTTTGATAAACTCATGCTCTCTATTGCTATTTTCATATTTAGCAGTTGAGGAAGAATGGTAAACCGCTAGAGGTTAGCGGCTTGGAGATATACTCCATCTAGTCAGAGTGTCCTAAATGAACCAGTTAGAAATACTCTGTAATTCTAAAAGCCACTAAAGTCCTACAGTATTTTAGGAATTTTATTTATTTGGCTGTCATTTACTTTGTCAATTATGTAATTTACAATTTACATTGTCATGGATATTAGGGCTGTTTAGGGAAATTATGGGCTACCACTGAGGTAAACCCTATAATATATGTATATATTAACATGCCCATTTTCAGGACATTACAAATGGTATCAGAAAGGAGTTTGTGTTTAAGTCACCTATAGATTACAGAGCTTGGTGTTCTTTGTAGGTCCTTCCCCATTGTCGTGAACTTCGCAGTATGACCATGGATTTAGATTCCATAAAAGGCACTATAGGATGTTGAGTTTTCTTTTGTGACTTACTCTTCAGTGGGGTGAGTTGAAAATAATTTTATTAACATAAGAAATGTTTGTTCTTATGTGCAGATTGTTGGCTCTGGTTGGAGGAGAAATACTTGGAGTAAAGAGAGCTCACGAGCTCACTTAGATATAGCATTGCTACATTACCAATGAGGTGGTTGCAAATTTTTGGAAAGGGATACGGGAGTATGTGTGGTTGCGTATTATGGAAATACATAATTTCCATGTGATGTGTGGTTATCTGTTATAATTTATTTTTGATTTGGTATGTTGCGGTATGTAAACTTAATTGTTTACTAGAAAGGTATGTATATGTTTATATATATGTATCTATATTGTTAATTGGGAATGTGGTTGAAAGTGGTTAGTGAGAAACCGAGGTATCGGTCCCTAATTTGAGAAGGTATGATAAGACTTGTCTTTATCAATGCGTGGTGGTTTTATGAATACATTTATATATTTGCAAGTTGATGAAAATTTTGTTGGGATTTTTTGTGGTGGGTTCCTGTGTAGATATTATGCACAAATTTTCATTTAATGAATTGTGGAAATTGGGTTGTTAGGAGAAAAACTGAAAAGAATAGATTTTTGGGAAATTTCTCTCCAAAATCTATAAAGAACATGAGAAGGACATAAAATTTGGGCTCTGGTGCCCTAGGCGTCACAACTGGCACCCAAGGCGCTAGACCATGTGCTAAAGGCTTAAGCCTAGTGCCCCAACGCCAGACATGGCACCTTAGGTGCCAAAAGGGAGCTTGTGGCTGAGAGTTTAGGCTATGGCACCCCAAGCGCCCTTTTGTTTGGAAGGGAGAGTAAAGTGTATGTTTTGGGAAGAAATTAAGGGATCTTTGATGCGTAGATATTGGGATTCCTTTTAGATACTTTTGTGGGATTAGTTGGGATTTTGCGAATCAACACCTATGTGGATGGGTGTATAATCCATCCTCTTAAGTATTGATGGCATTCTAGATGGGTTGCGTGTAGGTAAGTACTTCAACCAAATCATTTGAGTTGAAGTCGGATAATAGAGGTTGAAAGGTATAGAAGTCATTAGGAAGAAGGGAGTATGAGAAGGGAGAATGCACATGTGAGATTGATATCTAGCATTTTTATATACATTTTAACCTCTATCTTGGTCTATTTACATTTTCATCTATGAGAATTCTCCAATTTTATTATACTTTTGATTCATTGGGTCTAAATTAATTTTGGATGGAAAATGAATTATTTTCATATTTTAGGACTTAAATTATTAAAGATTTAACTTAATCTATTTGTGTGCTTTACAGAAATTAAATTTTGGGATTTTCTGATGATATGACACTGAGGTGGACATTCTTGCTAACATGGCACTGATGTGGCACTCTTCTGATGAGTAGGATGCTGACTTGGATTTATTTCTATGTTTTTGCTGATATGGAGACGTGTGGGGCCCTCAATCCAAATCCTTTTTGCATGCAGTCCAGCCTTTGCTTGCCTCTTCCCCAAATTTTGATGAAAATAGCATATCAACTTTCTGCATGGTAAAAGAGCCCTTCTGCTACACCTTTTTCATGCTTGTTGCTACTGTCTGCTGGCCACCCCTTCTGCAAAAAGGAAATAGCCATACTTCAACTCTCCTTTTGAAAGTCAACTGAGCATCTAGGGTAAAATATTCCAAGGCATTTAGGGCATCAATTTTGTAACACAAAAATACATTTTTCATATGTTGTAACTTAGAATTTCATAGACCTCTCTTTCCCTCTGTTTTTCCTCTTCTGTTTTGCTATTTTGCTCTCATTGCAGGCTAAATCTCCCTTGTAATCAGTCACTAGGACCTTGGGATGTTGTAGCTTGAACTGAAAGTGATAAGTGTTTTTATTCTCTATTTCATCTTATTTTGTTTCTGTTCTGTTTTTACATTTATGTTACTATCAGATTCTGATTGAACTTGAAGGAACATAAATTGATTTACATTTGAGATATAACCTTGCTTGACTGATTAGAAAAGTGAGTGAAATGAAATGACTAGTTAGATGATGTTTAACTTGATTTGGTTGAGGTTTTCTTTTGAAATGCATCTAGTTATAGTTAGTGAAGTTATTCTTGACTATAATTAGAAACATTAAATTCTGGAAGTTACTCTAGAATCATTTTCATAAAGAACCAAATGGTGAAATGAGAACAAAACTGAACAAAACTGGTTACATAGTCTCTTTACTGTCAATACTTTGTCATTTTTGTTCTGCTACTGATCAGTTGCTGGTTTGCTACTATTTTAAGTTTCTGTTGCTGTTTCTACTATTACTGCCAACAAACCCCTCCCCCCTCCCCGTTTATGTGCTTTTAATTAATGTTTGGGTGTTTAGAACAACTAATTAGTGGTTAGAAGTGAGGCTCCTTGAGTGAATACGACCTGGGGACCACTATACTGCAAAATTGCCACGAATTCAATTCTGGTTGATTCAGCATCGTAGTGGCGTGAACCAGAATGTTGGCGCCATTGCTGGGGAGCCAATTCACTTCTTAGTTGTTAATTTAGTTGTTCTATTGTGTTTTTGTTTAATTTTCAATTGTTTAATGTTGCTGTAGTGGTTTACAAGTTTTGGAGTCTTTTTCTCGGAAACTAGTCAAAACTAGCCATTTTCCTACCAGCAAAAAACCTAACTATCTTTGGTTGACCTCAAACTTGGTAGACCACTAGTTTTCAACATTTTAAGCATGTTCCAATCCCTACTTCACCTTTGGCCTAATATGGGGTCGCCATTTTTCCAAATTCTATCGTTTAGACCCTCTTTTCTATTTTTTAATATTTTTTATTTTTTAATTAATTGTGATTTTTAGTGTGATTTTTATAGATCAATTTTTTAAGTTCTATTTTTTTCATTAGTTCCTCCAACTTGTGTAGGATTGTTCCAATAAAAATCAAAATTTTCTAAGATACTTCATTTTTTCGGCGGTTTTCGTCGGTTGGATCCTAGTGTGCCGATTTTGCCGATTTCAGTGTTTTTGTTGTTTTTGTTATTTTCTTGTGAATTTTTCCCTTCCTAGTGTATGAGAAGGTCTCTTAACATAGACTTACTACCTTTTGATCCTGAAATCGATAGGACCTTCCATAGGCTAGTGAGAAGCAATAGCATTAGGACTAGTATAGTTTTTGAACTTCTTACTAAAATTGTTGAGCTTGCTGTCAATAGTGTAGAAGTGGAGTCAGAGTCCGAATTTGATATTGTGTTGGATTCAACTGATTTTGAGTCAGCTAGGACAACTAAGATGGATAATCAAAATGCACAAGTGCCTCAAAATAGGCAAGAACAATCTATTAAAGAGTTGATTGCACCTAATGTGCATTATCAACCATTGTGCATAAATTATCCTGAGTTAGATGCTAATTTTGAACTGAAATCTAGTCTAATCCATTTCTTGCCCAAGTTTCATGGTCTTGCAGGTAAGGACCCACATAAACACTTGAAAGAGTTTCATGTTGTCTACTCTACCATGAGACCACATGGAGTTGGAGAAGAACAGATCAAATTTATGGCCTTTCCTTTCTCTTTGGATGGGGCAGCCAAGGATTGGAATTACTACCTGCCCACTGCCTTAATTACAAGATGGGATGAACTGAAGAAGATATTCTTAGAAAAATTCTTCCCAGCCTCCAAAACAGCAGCAATCAGGAAAAACATCAGTGGGATTAGACAAGCAAGTGGTGAATCATTTCATGAGTGTGGGAGAGATTCAAGAAGCTGTGTTCAAGTTGTCCCAACCATCAAATTTCAGAGCAGCTTCTCATCTAGTATTTCTATGAGGGATTACTACCTATGGATAGATATATAGTTGATGCAACTGTTGATGGGGCATTGGTGGACAAGACCCCTGCTGCAGCAAACAAATTGTTGGCCAAGTTGGCCCAAAATGCACAATAGTTTGGCGCTAGACTGAATGATTCAGCAGCAATTACTGTCAATGAAGTGAGGACATCTCCCATGGATGAACAAAGGATAGAAAATAAATTGGAAGAGTTAGCTTCAATGGTGAGGTAATTGGCATTAAATCGAAGAACACAACAACCAGTCCTTCCTCCTTCAGTTTGTGGTATTTGTTCCCTGAATACTCACCATACTGATCAGTGTCCTCAGCTGCAAGAGACCTCAACTGAGTCATGTGCTAGCATATTTCCTAGTAGACCCATGCAGCCACAACAATAGAGATATGACCCTTATTCCTCCACCTATAATCTTGGATGGCGTGACAATCCAGCTTTAAAGTATGGAAATACCTCCAATCCTCCTCCTTACTAACTACCCCATGTAAGATACAATCAATCTGGACCTAACCATGCACCTCCTCTAGCACCCAAGAAGCCTAAGACTAGTCTGGAATATTTATTGAAAGAGTTGACTGCCAACACCCTCCAGTTTCAGCAAAAGACAAAAATAAACATGTAGAACTTGGAAACTAAGATTGGTCAGTTAGCCACAACAGTCAACGAGCTGAAAAGTCAAGGTTCAGGGAGTTTGCCATCTCAACCAGTAATCAATCTAAGAGGTAATATTAGTGCCATCATTTTGAGGAGTGGCAAGTAAGTAGATGGTCCACCTCCTGAATCTGAACCAAAAAAATCAAATATACAGCAAAGTATTCCTTCATCCTCAACCAATAAGCAAAATAAGAAGGATGAAGAAGTGGTTCAGAGAATACCTCTTCCTTTCCCCAATAGGCAAACTTAATAAAGGAAAGCTTCTGAATCTGACATGGATAAAGAGATCATAGAGACCTTTAGGAAAATAGATGTCGACATTCCACTTTTGGAAGCGATTAAGCAAATTCCTAAATTTACTAAGTTCCTTAAAGAGTTGTGCACTCATAAGAGGCGTTTAAGGGGCAATGAGAGAGTAAATTTACGAAGGAATGTTTCTGCACTCATCCAACCACCCATGCCACCCAAGTGTAAAGATCCTGGAACTTTCACAATACCATGCACAATAGGCAACATGAGTTCTCCAATGCTATGTTGGATTTGGGAGCCTCAATCAATGTCATGCCCAAATCAGTGTTCTCAAGCCTCAAGATTAGTGTCCTTTCACCAAGTAGAGTGATTTTCTAACTTGCCAATAGGAGCACAGCGTATCCAGTAGGAGTTCTAGAAGATGTCTTGGTAAGAGTTAAAGATTTCATTTTTCCTGCTGATTTTTATGTGCTAGATATGGAAAATGATAACACTCCTGGCCATGCATTATTAATACTTGGTAGACCTTTTTCTGAAAACTGCAAAAACCATTATTAATGTGTATAAAGGGACTTTGTCTATGGAGTTGTTGGCAACAAAATTGATTTTAACATTTTAGATGCCATAAAACATCCTATAGAAAATCATTCCAATGTGCATGTGGTTAACTTCTGGATTATTTGGTTGATAAGGCATGCGATGATTTCCAAGCTGAATTAAATTCTAATTTTCCTGAGTTTTCTGATTTGATTGATGCCTTTGAGTGCAATTGTGTTAGTTCTAAATTTTTTCAAGCCTGTACTAAAATTGAAAATTCTCTAAATGCTGACAATTCCAAGTTGCATTTTGATTTACATTCTGATTTGGATTATGTTATTCATTCTGATTCTGTCAATTTCTTTAACTTACATTTTAATTATGTTCCTGTTTTAGGTAGTTGTAGGTGATTTAAACTGTAATGTTGTACATTCTTCATCTATTTCTTCTTGTGCTGCTAACCCTTCCTCCTCTCTAGCCAAGGATTATGTCTTTGAGCAATCTGAATATGTAGGTGCCTCCTTGGATGTGACTCCACAAAAACTTATTCTAGCCTCTATCTAACTACCTGGTGGAGTTTAAGGCTTTACCAGAAAACCTCAAGTATGCTTTTTTGGAAGTAGAAGACCAGCTTCCAATGATTATAGCCAATAATCTAGAGCCTGATCAAGAACAAAAATTGAAAAGTTTGCTCAAAAGGAACAAGAAGGCAATTGGGTAGACACTAGCAGACATTCCTGGGATTGGTCCTTCAGTGTACATGCACTGAATTCTTCTTAAAGAAAAGACTAAACTAGTTTGGTAGCCCCAAAGACAACTCAACCCTATGATTCTTGATATGGTCAAGAAGGAGGTAAGTAAGCTCCTCCAAGCTGGCATTATTTATCCTATCTCTGATAGTAAGTGGGTGAGTCTAGTACAAGTGGTACCAAAGAAAACTGGGGTAACTGATATAACAAATGAAAACAATGAGTTAGTGCCCACTAAAGTCTAAAATAGTCGACATGTTTGCATTGATTATAGAAAGTTGAAACAAGAAACTAGAAGAGATCATTTTCCTCTTCCTTTTATTGATCAAATACTTAAGAGACTTGCTGGAATGTCTCACTACTGTTTTCTTTATGCTTTTTTTGGTTATTTTCAAATTCACATTGCACCTGAAGATAAGGAGAAGACCACCTTCACCTGTCCCTTTGGCACTTTTGCGTATAGACGCATGCCTTTTAGTCTTTGCAATGCACCTGGCACTTTTCAAAGATGCATGATAAGTATATTTTCTTATTTGTTAGAATATTGCATGGAAGTGTTCATGGATGATTTTTCTGTTTATGGAGACTCATTTGATGCATGCTTGAAAAATTTGGAGAGAGTACTTGAGAGATGCATAGAAAAGAATTTGGTCTTGAATTATGAGAAATGTCATTTCATGGTAGAGCAAGGAATAGTGTTAGGCCACATAGTATCATCACGTGGCATAGAAGTAGATAAAGCAAAAGTTGATGTGGTGAGGGAAGTTTGCTCTTTTCTTGGCCATGCAAGATTTTATAGGAGATTCATCAAGGACTTTAGTAAGATCACTCTACCCCTATCTAAACTCCTCCAAAAAGAAATTGATTTTGTTTTAATAATGCTTTTAGGTTAGCTTTTGATGAGTTAAATAAGCAACTTACCTCCCCTCCTATCATCCAACCTCCACTGTAGGAGCTCCCTTTTGAGCTTATGTGTGATGCCTCGAATTATGCAGTGGGAACAGTACTTTCACAAAGAGTAGAGAGGAAGTTACATGTTATAGCTTATGCTTCTCGCACCCTTGATTCAGCTTAATCAAATTTCACAACCACGGAGAAGGAGTTTTTAGCAATTGTCTTTGCTTTAGATAAATTTAGATCATACTTGCTTGACTCCAAAGTAATTGTGTTGTCTGACCATGCAGCACTTAAATACTTGCTGACGAAGCTAGATGCAAAGCCAAGATTAATTAGATGGATACTACTTCTCCAGGAATTTGATATGGAGATCAAGGATAAGAGTGGAGTAGAGAATGTAGTAGCGAATCATTTGAGTAGGCATTCTAAACTCCCATTGGAACATCTCCCCCTTAGAGACAACTTCTCAGATGAGTGCTTTTCCCTTTTGCATGGTATTAGTGATCCTTGGTATGCTGATTTAGTGAATTATTTTGTTGCATCTGAATTGCCTGCATACCAAAATAAACATCAGTTGAATAAATTAAGAAGCGAGGCTAGATACTATGTATGGGATAACCCTTATTTATGGAAGATTTGTAGTGACCAAATTGTTAGGAGATATGTTCCAAATCATGAATTTGTATTTGTGCTAAATTTTTGTCATACTCTTGCATGTAGTGGACACTTTGGTCCCCAAATAACAGCTAGTAAAGTGTTAGATTCTGGTTTATATTGGCCTACTTGTTTAGGGATGCCTATGATTTTTGCAAGAAATGTTCTAGGTGTCCAAGAACTAGAAATGTGTCTAGAAGAAATGAAATGCCTCAACAACCTCTTCTTTTTTGTGATATTTTTTATGTTTGGGGTATAGACTTTATGGGTCATTTTCTTGTTTCTTTTGGCTTTATGTATATTCTGGTTGTTGTGGATTATGTGTCGAAGTGGGTGGAAGCTAAAGCCACCTAAACTGATGATTCTATTGTTGTTGTAGATTTCCTTCGTTCACATATTTTCTGCAGATTTGGTGTCCCCAAAGCCATAATCAATGATCAAGAATCACACTTTTGCAACAGAAACATGCAAGGGTTATTAAAGAAGTATGGGGTGGTGCACAAAACCTCTACACCTTATCATCTCCAAACTAATGGGCAAGCGGAAGTCTCCAACAGAGAGATAAAGCAAATATTAGAGAAAACCGTGTAGCCCAACAGAAAAGATTGGAGCAAGAGGCTTGATGATGCGATTTGGGCCTATAGAACCACCTTCAAGACTCCCATCAACGTGTCTCTATACCATTTGATATTTGGTAAAGCATGTCACTTGCCGTTGGAGATTGCACACAAGGCATATTGAGCTGTTAAACAATGCAATATGGACATGACCCTAATCGGTAGGGAAAGGAAGTTGCAACTTCAAGAATTAGAAGAACTAAGGCTAGCGGCTTATGAGAATGTACGCATTTATAAAGAGAGGAAAAAGGCTTTACATGATTAAAAAATTGAGAAAAAAGAATTCCACGTGGGGGACAAAGTCCTTTTCTACAATTCTCGTCTCAAGCTAATGCCCTGTAAGCTTCGCTCTAGATGGGTTGGCCCTTTTGTTGTTACTAATATCTTTCCTTTTGGTTCAGTAGAAATTCAAAATGAGGCCACCAACAAGAAATTCACGGTAAATGGGCAAAGGTTGAAGAAGTTCTACGAGGGCTTCAGAGAAGAAACTATAAAGGAAATCTAACTCTACAATGTTCCGGCTACATGATAAGTCCGTACTCTTTCCCTCCTTTTAATTTATGTCCTCTTTATTTTATTTGATGTTTGGTGATAATTTTTATTAAGGAAAATGCAATGTTTAAGTGTGGGGAGAGAGAATTTAATTGGAGCTAATTAAAAAAAATTTCTACTGTCTCCTCTGTTTTCTCTGTTTCTATCCAAAATTTTTGAGCTGTCTTGCACTAATTTTATGTACTGATTGGCTATGAATTTCGCTACTTTCTTTACATGTTTTTAAAGCTTTATATGTCTTCTAGCTGTAGAATTTTATTTGGTGTCTTTTGCATCTGTTTTGGTGTAGTTTTGTGTCGGTAAAGTGGAGTCACCAGAATTTCTACAATGTAGAATTTTGCTGCTCAGTTTTGTCTGAATTTGCTGCTCTCTTTTTGAAAATTTGATGAAGTTTTTAGTGTGAAAGCATGCATGATGAAATAGCTTAAGTTGTGAATTGACTTAGCAAGAAAAAGATTCAGTTTTCTTTTTCTAAGGAACTCAAGTAAAATGGCAATGACGTTGTTTTTAATGAATTTTTAGTAATAGTCTTTAAACCGTGAGAATTTGAGCCTTCATTGCAAAATAATATTCTTTCTTGTATGTATTCCCAATTATGCCTTTCACTCTAGAATTTGTCTTGAATCTTTGTTGAGGCTATATTACATGTACATGCTTGAAAATGAATTAGGCATTTGTTTCTTGTAACCATTATAGCCAAATAGCCATCTTTTGTGTTGTTTCCATTGTGTGCCACTTTGTGCCTTACTTCCACCTTTCTTTCTTGTGTTTCAACCTCTTTTCCACCTTTAACCCAACTCTTTCTTTTCCCTAAACTTAGGATTTGAAGAGCTTTTAAAAAAAATTCCTTTTGAAAAAAGATTGAGCATGTGCAAAAAGAAGGATTTGTGGGCTATTTTAAAATTTAGTTTTGCTACTCAAAAGAAAAGAAAGATTTGACAATTCTTCATGAAAAATATACTGCATGGAGATTAAAAAAAAAGAGAATTATTAAAAATAAAAAAAGGAGCAAGAAAGAAAAAGAAGAAAAGAAAAGTAACATTTTTGTTCCCAAATTTCAAAGTTCAATCTCTTATGACTTTATTGATTGATGCTCTTCATTTCTTTAAATTTTTGTTAAACTTTGTTTTGTGTATTTCTTTCTACCTTCTAATCATTCCTTTACCCAACCCTACATCCATAGTAAAGTCCTAATAATTCAAGCATGTATGTGATTCAAGTAGTGGAGATTTAGATTCTTGACAAGCTTATGGTAGTGAATTTGTGATAGGTTGAAATATGTGTGTATTACCTTAAACACTTGAGAGAATCCTTGTGAGTAGATTATTACTTAGATTCATTCTTGTCAACGAAATTGCCATGATTCTTGAACTTTTTAGAAATTTAAGATTTGTTTTCTCCTAGCATTAAATCTTTTCAAGCTTGAACTAATTCATTATTGCATACTTTCTACACTACTTGTTGAGTCCTTTGGTGCCTTTGTTACTTTTAACTGATTTTACCCAGGAGCGCAAAAGACTAAGTGTGGGGGATTTGATATCTAGCATTTTTATGTACATTTTAACCCCTATCTTGGTCTATTTGTATTTTCATCTATGAGAATTCTCTAATTTTATTATACTTTGTGATTCATTGGGTCTAAATTAATTTTGGATGGAAAATGAATTTTTCATATTTTAGGACTTAATTTATTAAAGACTCTATTTAATCTATTTGTGTGCTTTGCAGAAATTAAATTTGGGGATTTTCTAATGATATGGCATTGAGGTGGACATTCTTACTGACATGGCACTGATGTGGCACTCTTATGATGAGTAGGATGCTGACTTGGACTTGTTTCTGTGTTTTTGCTGATATGGAGATATATGGGGCCCTCAATCCAGATCCTTTTTGCATGCAGTCCAGCCTTTGCTTGCCTCTTCCCTAGATTTTGCTGAAAATAGCATATCAGCTTTCTGCATGGCAAAAGAGCCCTTCTGCTACACCCTTTTCATGCTTGCTTCTGCTGTCTGCTGGCCACCCCTTCTGTAGAAAGGAAATAGCCACATCTCAGCTCTCCTTTTGAAAGTCAACAGAATTACACTTTTCATATGATGTAACTTAGAATTTTGCAAACCTCTCTTCCCCTCTGTTTTCTCTCTTCTGTTTTGTTGTTTTGCTCTCATGGAGGGCTAAATCTCCTTTGTAATCAGTCACTAGGACCTTGGGATGTTGTAGCTTCAACTAAAAGTACGAGATAAGTGTTTTTATTCTCTATTTCATCGCATTTCGTTTCTGTTCTGTTTTTATGTTTATGTTGCTATCAGATTCTGATTGAACTTGAAGGAACATAAACTGATTTATATTTGAGATATAACCTTGCTTGACTGATTAGAAAAATAAGTGAAATGAAATGACTAGTTAGATGATGTTTAACTTGATTTCATTGAGGTTTTCTTTTGAAATGCATCTAGTTATAGTTAGTGAAGTTATTCTTGACTATAGTTAGAAACATTAAATTCTGGAAGTTACTCTAGAATCATTTTCATAAAGAACCAAATGGTGAAATGAGAACAAAACTGCACCAATGAGTTAAGTAATGATAGTTGCACTTCCATGAATCCTAGTGGCTGGTTACATAGTCTCCTTACTATCAATACTCCGTCATTTTCATTCTGCTGCTGATCAGTTACTAGTTTGCTACTGCTGTTTTAAGTTTCTGTTGTTGTTTCTACTATTACTGCCAATAAACCCCCTCTGTTTATGTGCTTTTAGTTAGTGTTTGGGTGATTAGAATAACTAATTAGTGATTAAAAGTGAGGTTCCTTGAGTGAATACGACCTGGGGACCACTATACAGCAAAATTGCCATGAATTTAATTCTGGGCGAATCGGCATCATAGTGGCATGAACCAAAGATGAGCTAAGGGCTACGATATAAGTTCTATCTTGAGGATAGAGGTGGTTGCAATTCTTATAGTCTGGGTGATTCTCAAGTTAGAAGATAGGACCTCACTAATGAGAAGGCGGGAGACTCTGTTCAAGTGAGTACTATCAGTGGGCAGTAGACTAAGGTTGTTTGTTTTATAGCCAAAAGTATACCTTAGGAAGAATCTGGAGTAGAGAACATGAGTTGTTGGAGTTTGGATGCATCCTTGAGTATGTATCCCAGAGAAATCTAACAGTATGTGGTTCGGTTGAGGGAACCGATTTAGATTGTGTAGTTCTCTTGAAGGAGACACTATAGTGAGGTGGAAGTTGATATAAGGGTAATTGGAGGAAAATGTAAATCTCTTAAGGCAACTTGATTAAGTTGCACCCATTTGGTTGGGAGTTTGAAGGTAGTGATGCTGTGCAACGAGTGTGCTCAGGTAGGCAGGATTAGTCTGGGAAAGAAGAAAAGACTCACAAGACAAATTCTCGATAGCCATTGTATAAGGATACAGTAGACGTAGGGTGTAAGGGTTGAAAGTAATGGTTGGAACCCAAGAGGGGGTGAATTGGGTTTTATAAATTTTTCACAAGAATTAATTGGAAGTTAAAATGATTTTCTGTAGAAGTGTAATACTTAAGATAATAAATACAATACAGAAAATCAATGTGCTGTCAAGATAAATAATTATAAAGATCAAGGAATTCAAGAATAGATATCAATATGCACGAATTAAAGAGTAAGGGATAAAGAAAGCAAACTCGGAGATTTATACTGGCTCGACTAATCCAAGCCTACATCCAGTCCTCAAGAGACCACTTGAGTATTTCCACTATAATTGCAAGTTTAATCCGGGTACTTGCAAACCAGTACAACCACGCAAATTTGATTTGGGTATTTGCGACACCACAAAGGAGAATTTATGAATCCGGGCTCCTCCTCAACCCAAAGCAAGTTCTTCCAACACCGGTACTTGCGAACCTCAACTCAGAATAATACATATGTTGATCAAAATCAACAATACAAAGAAACTCTCTCTAAAGAGTAGATGAATACAAATAAACCTATAATAACTCTAATGATAGAGAATATGCAAGATTTGGCTCAATAGTATTTGGATTTCTCTCAAAGATGATAGAACATATTAATATGTCATTGTAGTACTTAGTTCTTGCTCAAAATTGTGTATCTAAGGTCATATATATAAAGATTTTAAAAAACTACCCATTATATAGCCGTTACAGCACTTAAAATGCAGTCCAGATGTCCATTGGTCGACCAGTGGGGGTCACCTGGTCGACCACCCACTGACAGTAGCAAAATATAGCATTTTTAGGACAACTGGTCGACCAATCTGAAGCTGCCTGGTCGACCACCGGCTGGCAGTAGCGAAATACAGATTTTGAGCTTTCTTTAAAAATTCATAACTCCCTCATTTGAACTCCGTTTTAAACAAATAATATATCATTAGAAAGCTCTTGGAGTCTAGTTTCAAATGAGCTAAGTTTTACTCAAAAATTATTTTTTGTTTAAAAGATATAATCAAAACACTGACTATAGGTCAGAACAAAATAATTTTTAAGTACAGTAAAATCAACTTTCAGTTTTTCAAACTATATTTTAAATAGTCATATATTTCTCATTTGGACTCCGTTTTAAATAAATAATATACCGTTGGAAATATATTTGAGTCTACTATCAAGTGAGATTAAGATATTTGAAAAACTGATTTTTCATTTATGAGATATGATATAAGGAGTGACAAAAGGTCAAAAACTAACTTTTGTAAAACTTCATATCTCATTATCTTTTTGTTCAAAATGCTTGAGCCAATGCATGCAAATCTAAATCATTGAGTTGCACAAGTATAATAGCCTATATAAAATATACCTAATGTAAACACATAGACTATCTTGATGCATCCAAGCTTCCAAGACTTTAAATCTTCCAGTTCTTCATTTCTTGGAGCTTTATCCTTGTATGCTGCTTTCCTTGAGTGAGGCATGATGTTACTTTTCCTTGTTCTTCAATCCAATGCTCACTCTTCTTGTTTTGAACCAACCTATAAAATATATCTTACTTGCAAACCAAATGGTTAGTTCAATTCATGATAAATAGCATGATTAATGTATAAGACATTACACATTAAATAACATAGTCATGCTTAAATACTTGTAGCATGTATATGATAATTAACCTTTATAAATATCAATGCTACATTTCAAATACATTTGTCATCATCAAAACTTATGGCATAAAGCCTTAGGGTCATGAGCTGGTCTTTTAGGATAGACATTCCAGTGACTTTAGCTACTTGACATTATGGAAAAGTCAGGTGCTAACTTCCAGGAAGGAATGGAAATCACGACCGGCCTTTTGTGGGATTTGTGTTAGTTAGTTAGCTATTGGTTAGCGCTATGGGAATGGTTTAGGTGTACTCTTAAGGTGAGAAACCAGAGCCTGCTAATGCAGGGTACAAAGATTATGACCATGAGGAATGCACCTGAAAACTAAAAAGGGGTGGAGGAACAAAAATATAAGGATATATATATGTATGTATATATATATATACCTTCACAAGGAAGTCCCTGTGGGGATATCTGGTCTGTGAGATCACAGACTCACGTGACAGGATTCTTGAGTAGGAATCCCATGGGATCATAGATCTATGGGAGGATTGTTTGTGTGGTATGTGTATGACTTCATGTATATGATAGCATAGGTTTTAGTTTGAATATTTTATTTTTATTGTTGTGGCTAGCTGTGGGTAGTGGATATGATGGCATTAAGGATGCCCAGGTTGAGCTCCACTCACAAGGGGTGACCTGCCAATTAGGTAGTGACACCTACGGGTGAGGCATCACCTTTAAGAGGGACATTGCCTTTAAGTGGGGTGCATATAATCAATCATATTGTGAAATATGCGTGTGGGTTTGTATTTGTGTGCGGGTTTGTGTTTTTGGTATGCTTAGTGCCAAATATATGATTGGTATGATTTATGAGTAGGATAATGCCTTCGGCCGGAGGGTATATATATTTTATATTCTATATTTTTTTATTATTGTGAGGTATATGTGTGGATTATGTTTGTGGTATGATAGCTTAAATTGTGGGACTGACGAGGTTAATAAATGAGAGGTAACATAAATATAATGGTATCAAAATACGCTCTACGTGAGGTGCGAGCGAGATACCATATCATGAATATGCTTCTAAGGCGACCAGATATTGTATGGGATAATTATCTGTTGGGCGTTTTGGCAAGTGCACCAGTCGCACAAGTAATATAGTGTTAAAATGAGTAAAGAGTTATCGTCTCCATAGGGACTAACGTGCTAAGTACTCCAGAAATTCAAACGCATTATTTAGGCAAACCAATTTTTAATTTAAGAAGCTCTAGTTGAAGGTAAAAGCAAATTGCAATAAAATCGAATGGAAATAATTCAAATAAAAGGCCTAGAGTTACTAATCCCCCTCTTTCGTTTTAGGAATTGCTAATTCTCCCTAACACTTGTGATTCAGTTCAATTATACACAATAATCTTAGGTTTTCTAATGGCTTAAAGTGATTCTCCTGAACCTAAATTAAGCTACTTAACTCTAACATAATCTTTTATGTAAGTTTAAGTCGAATTAATGTTAACCTAATTTGATTAAACGAGGTTAATTAATATTCCTATTAATTAACAAGTAAAACCCCTAAGTTCTAACACCTGCCCTAATCATTCAATACTCTACCAACATCTCCCTCTCCCGAATTAGATGAAAGCAACAAACAAGTCATAAAGTGGCCAATTTCATAACAAGTATAGTAAATATGAATGATAGGTATGTATTCAATTGAAAAGAATTACAAGTTTCAAGAGAAATACAAATCCTAATCTGAAATTGGGTTCATAGTAACCCTAGAACAAAAAATTAGCCACTCATGGCTCTAACACTACAGAAAACAATAAAAGAATTAGCAAACTCCATGAATCCGAGGTTGGGTTGATGGAATTCGGGCTTGATCGGCTTTGGGAATAGATTCCTCCTTTTCCTCTAGCAGAAATCGGCTCCTCCCCTCTATCTCCAACTCAGAATTGCCCTAGAAAATCTGTTCTGACACATTTAAATCAGTGCAGGATCGCGAACCACCGCTATAGCGGTGGGAGGCAGAGAAGAAAGCTTAAAAATGAGTTTTTTCAGGTTCTACTGCTATAGCGGTGAAGATCCACCGCTATAGCGGTGGCTGGCAGAGAAGAAGGCTCCAAAATCCTTTTTTCAGCACTCCACCGCTATAGCGGTAGATTCTGCCGCTATAGCTGTGGGAGACAGCATTCACATCAGCATTTTCAGAATTTCAGCTCTAGCATTTCTATTTTTGGTGTAGGTTGAGTTGGTAAAAAGTTCGTGTTAGAAAATGAGTTAAGAATTACAAGACAACAAGAAAGAAATCAAAAGAGAGGGTATTTAGCATCAAAATGGCACTAAATTGAGAACTCAACATTATCCCGAGGGCATTTTTATATTTATGCAACTGTATGTGGCTACTTTAGGATTGAATGGTAAAGGAACTTATGTATGGTAGGTACTTAAGCCACCCTAAGTTCTTAAAGTTTGCTTGTGGTAATAGTTACCAGAATGACACAGATATGATTCCTTCTAATGCTTTATATGAGAAGCTTTGTGCAATGGGGTTTCGATTATCATGGAGTAGCAGCATATATGCTTCAGTTTCCAATGGAAACCAGGGAATGCTATTTCTCATCGATCATCATGATGCCTTTTGAGGCTTGTGGTAAGTTTTTAAATTCGGGGGACCGAATTCCTTTAAGGGAGGTGGAATGTAATACCCGCCAATTTTGGAATCACGTAATTGGCGGCATTACGGTTGTGGTAATGAAAATTTCCATTTATTTTAATCGAATTATTTGGTTAATTCTAATTTTTCATATCTAATTTATTCTTTTTGAATATTATTTAAGGAAATGGAGATAAATAATTAGACCGGGTATTTTATGGCTGATGATATTTTTAAGATTTGAGAAAAGATAAGAAAAAGAGGAAATTTCATGGAGATAGAGTTGAGAGATAAGGAACAAAAGGAGAGTAGTCATGAGGTCCAAAGAAGGACTAAAGTGAAATGAGGAACTAGGTGGCCTTAGAATATAGGACATACCCAAATTGGAGAAATTACAGGTTTGTCACCACTAAGGTTAACCAAGAGTGACCAAAGGACCAAGTAATAATTTCACCATAGGTGGGTATATATAGGTGGTTCTACCTCATTTTCCTTAATCCTTACTTTTCTCTCTTACTCCTTGTATCATCCTAAATTTTCCTTATCTAAGTTTCAAATAATAATAGAATTAAGTTATTCATGCCTTTAGATGCCTAGAAGCAAGTGATCAAGGGAAGGCATGAGAAATTAGGATAAATGAGCTAAGAATAGAAGAAAAATGAAGTTTTGAGGGAATTAGTCGACTAATGGCCACAATCAGTTGACTGATAGCATCAGAAAATGGACTAGGTTGCTGATATCTACAATTAATCGACTAATGAGGAGAGATCAGTCGACTAATTACTCTTTGTTAGGATGAAATTTTAGTTGCTAAGGCAATTAGTCGACTAATCAGGTTGGATCAGTCAATTAATGACACATTAATTGACTAATCATGAGTAATCAATCGACCGATCTCCTGCTAGAGTACAAAAGTAAGTCGGTTTTAACTGAAAAATCAGTGAAAAATTGATTAGAATACCCCTAACACACCAAAAAAGCTCAGAAATAAGAAAGTAAGGGTAAAATAGAGATTTCCATAGTAAGAAGACTCTTGAAACCCTTTTAGAAGCAAGTAGAGAGAGAGAGAAAGAAAGAATTCTGAAATTTTAGAGAAGAGAGAGAGAGATAAATGTAGAGAAGAAGAATAAGGCAGAGAAGAAGAAGGAGTTGGTCTGAAAACTAAGGAAAACAAGGAACCTTAGAAGGGAACTAGAAGATATCACACAAATTCCAACTTTAGGAAGAATTAAGGTTGCTAGTTTTCATAAAAGCAAGTTATTTTACATATTTTGTCATATGGATGAATGTTATGATTTAGTTTTATTGCAAATTAATCCATGAATGTTTGAGAACATGTTTCCTCATGAAAATAGAACTTGACTCCTCATGGGATGTAGTAATTCCTTATAGAATGAAGAGTTCTCTTCATGAGATACTAGAAAGCAACTTATTTCAGAAATTTTCATTCTCTTTGTATTATTTAGCAGGTATGGTTATCTTAAAGCTTTCTATGAGC
Organism: Biancaea sappan; assembly: GCA_037074585.1. Lineage (NCBI taxonomy): Eukaryota > Viridiplantae > Streptophyta > Magnoliopsida > Fabales > Fabaceae > Biancaea > Biancaea sappan. Next base: position 37,579,145 of record CM073499.1, read on the forward strand.
ATAAAGAATAAAGTTTCTCTTGAAAAGTAAAATTTATGTCCTCATGGGATGATAGAACCCCAGAAATTCCCCATGGGATGACAGAAATTCCTCATAGGGAGTAAAATCCTTATGGGATGACCGAATTTCTCATAGGATATAAAAGTTCTTATAGGATGACAAAACGCCAAAAATTCCTAAGAAAGTAGACAAAGTATAGTGCACTATGCTAAGAAGAAGTTTATAACACCAGTTATGTGTCCAGATATCAGTTTATATTTCATGAAATGAGTTTACTATTGAGATTGCTTTATGTTAATTCTTTCATGTTCATGGAAATGTGACACATTCATTAAGGATTGCTTTTATGATTGAAATGGTTTATGAAATGTTTTCTTTAGACAAACTAGCTACTGAGATTATATATCTCGTATTTTATATTATGACTAACCATTTCAGGAATTGAGTAGAAAAGTGAAGGAAAGCAGAAAGAACAAGATAGTAGAGTTATTAAATGTCATTTGTCATAGAAGAAGTTAAGTTAGCTTTCTATGCAAACTTTAGAGATAGATGTACATTTGGTGTGTATGAACAAAAAGATATAAGTCTTATGTAAACCTCTTGTATTGTAGCTCTATTCTAGAAAAGAATTTACAAGAATAGTTAAAGAAGTGTTGTAGAATATAAGTATAAATAAGTTGAATGGTTTTACCCTATATTCCAACTAATAGTTTTATAAAATCAGAAGTTTAGGGCACATCAGTCGACCGATGACCCTGCATCAGTCAACTGATGCCTTTCGATTTACAAACTTATTCAAGTTCATAGTCAATCAGTCGACTAATCATCATGGATTAGTAGACCAATCGCTTATAACAGACTAAAATTTTATGCTTTGAGTCATTTTAGAATTTATTTAATTATGTGAAACTGGATAGTTTGTAAATATTTTAGAAAAGTATCATGTCCTCAACTAGATTTTTCTTTAATCCATAATATAATTTTTGCTAAATTATATAAATGAATATAATTCTAGTTGACATTACACTCCTTACTTTCTCTTTCTCTTTCTTTCTTCTTTCTCTCTACCTTTCTAACCAAATCCTCAATAAGCTTTGAAGAACCTTTATCTGATGAGGGAAAGTAAGGAATTGAGGTAAGGATTCTGATTTCTTGAACTTTTCCCTATTTTTCATAGGTAAAAATACGATTTTGGCTTCATTTCTCAGTTAAAATTAGGAATTTTGGTGTCTAAAAACTCCTTAGACATCAATGATGAGATCCCATGGAAGAAATCATGAGAAACGATGAAGATTTGGCCAGATCTGAGCCAAATCCACGAAGAAATTGCAGAGTTAGAATCGTGGTACCCCAAGCGCCACCCTTGAGTAGAAAGGAGGGGTCTTGGCACCGCATATGGCACCTCAGGTGCCAAGCACAAAAATTTGGGCAAAAAGTTGAGCGTATAGCGCCCCAGGCGCTAGCCATCAGACAACTTCCTTGATCCATTTTCAAATGGTCATAACTCTTTTGTTCGAACTCTGTTTTTAGCAAACTTTAATTCTTGGAAAGCTCTTTGAGTCTAGTTTCCAATGGTATAAGATTTGATTAGAAACTCCTTACCAGTTAAGAGTTATGACCAAAAGAATAACCAAAGGTTAGAATTCGTGGTGAGGATTTTCCTTGTTTTATTTAGTTATTGATTTGGATTGATTTTAGGTGACTTGGGAGCTTCTTTGGCTTTGTCTCTTGGGACTTTTGTGCAGCAAGTCTTATCAGCATCGAGGTGAGTGAATGACCTTGCCATTTAAGTTTAATTAAATTATGTGGCTAAGTCAATATAAATCTCATTCACACCATAGTTAGAAATTCATCAATGAAATTTCCTAGTTAGAGGTGATAACGAGACTAAGGAATTTCATTGAATGAGTGTGGGAATTATTTTGTGGGATTGGGGATTTTATGTTTAATTGTATTTAAAGTGGTGAATTGATGTGATGTATACTGTGAGATGTTTGTCTGGAAAATGCATTGCATATCATCTTTGCATAATTATATTATGAAATGCGTGGAAATACAGTGGGAAACTATCCATTGTGTAATATCGCTGAATGGTGGTGTCAATGGGTATGCATGGAAAAGAGTGGGACATGCATCATACATAATGTATAGGAAGTGTACCTATTGTGTAAGTCGGTTATATAGTTTCAATGGGTATACATAGAAAAGAGTAGGAAATACATTATACATAATGCATTTTGGTATGGGTGTTTATTTGTGCTTTTATTTGGTTGAGAATTGTTTTTATGGATTTTTTTGTGAGATTGTAGACTTGCAGTGAATCACAGGTCTTAATTGCACTACAAAAAAAAAAGACCATTGGTGGCGACTAAAGTTGCCACTGAAAGTCTAAAAATTGCCACTAAAAGTCTTTGGTAGCGACTTTTAATGGCGACTACAGTTGCTGGCATAAGTCTGTGGCTGATTGTCTTTGGTGGCGACTTTTGAGAGTCGCCACCAAAAGTCATCTTTATTGCAAAAAAAATATTCGTGAGAAAAGTGACTTTTGGTGGCGACTTTAAAAGTCGTCACCAAAAGTCACTCGCCATCTTTTTAAATCCGGATTGGCCCGACGGGTCGACCTGAGATCCATTCGACTCGTGTGGGTCTTGGCCGATCTAATAACTCGCTGTCCTGAGCTGACTCGATTTTTTTATGTGCAATATTCAAGTTTATTTGAAATTAAACCAAACATATGCATACTTGATATTCGAGCCTAGGTCCTTTGCTTGCAACCATATGTGTCTTACCATTCTGCCACCGCTTCATTTGTGTTATGTAAGTGCAAAATATTTTATATATATATATATATAATCTGTTAATTATTTTAGGTAAAAAATTACAAAATAGAAATAAAACAATATTAAACTTAACAAAAAGCAACGATATTATTATTATTAGAGTCACCGCAAAAAATCTGATTTCAGCTAATTTCATTAAAAAAAATCGATTTCGGTTTAAAAAATCAAACTTTAGTCATCATCGATAATCTGATTTTTAGAAAAATAAAAAAAATAAATTTATTTTAAATAAAATTAAAAAAATTAAAAAAAATCAAATTTTTAAAATAAAAAAATGATTTTTTAAATTTTTTTAAATATTAGAACTATAGTCGACATCAAAAGTCTTTTTTTTATTTTATTTTAAAAAACCTCACTTTTTTTCCAAAAAAATAGATTTTTTTCAAAAAAAATGACTTTTGGTGGCGACTACCAAAAGTCTGATTGTTTTAAATTTTATTTTAAAAAATTCAATTTTTTTTAAATCAACTTTTGGTGGCGACTCTCATAGTCGCCACCAAAAGTCTTTTTATTTTAAATTTCGACATTATTTATTTATTTTTTAAATTAATTTTTGTGTTAACTAAAAGTCTAATTTTTTAATTTTCTTTTTAAAAAATTGAATTTCTTTATTTTTTTAAATTAGACTTTTGGTGGAGACTATGAGAGTCGCCACCAAAAATCTATTTTTTAATTTTATTTAAAAAAATTAGACTTTTGGTGGCGACTTTTTAGAGTCGTCACCAAAAGTCACCACTGAAAGTCAAAATTCTTATAGTGTTGTGTGGTAAGGTACGTTATATATATTTTATTTCGTACCGATATGTGCTAGCAGTGTTTATTTTAATTATGGTAGTGAGGCTGGTATTTGTACTTGTATTATGTTTTATTGCACAGTCACCTACTCACTGAGTTTTTTATAAACTCACGCTCTCTATTGTTATTTTTAGATTTAGCAGCTAAGGAGGATGGGAAAATCGTTGGAGGTTAGCGGCTTGGAGATATACTGCATCTAGGTGGAGGCTTCTAAATGAACCAATTAGAAATGCTCTATAATCCTATAGGCCACCTAGATCCTGCGGTATTTTAGAGATTTTATTTACTTTGCTGTAATTTGCTTTGTAAATTATGTAATTTACAATTTGCATAATCGTGAATATTAGGGCTATTTAGAAAAATTATAGAATATCACTGAGGTAAATTCTATAATATATGTATATTAATATGCCATTTTTAGGGACGATGCAGCAGGAGAACCGCAGAAAAGCAGGAGGAGATATGACTTTTGTTGCCTTGGACTGCTTCTTATGGCAAACATCACGGGGTCCTCTTTGCTCCAAAGAGGTTTTATGTAATCCATTTGGGCTATAGGCCCCGTTATTTTACCTGAAAAAAAATAGATAGACATTTTTGTCCTATTCTTAATCGAACGGTATTTAAGTAAAATTATTTTAGTATTTAGTATCAACTTTTCAATAGAAACATAATATAAGGAAGTATTCTATTTTAGAAAAAAACCAAATATGTATCCTTGAATTATAAAAATATTCACGTGTCATGTTTTATTATATATGAGGTAATAACAAATGCATAAACAAAAAGTTATGCCCCACAAACAAACAGACAGATTTAGATAAAACTCACCAAAAGAAAAGAAAAAAAAGGAAGTGAGCAAGACCAAAAGAGAAAAAAAAAATTGAGGCAAAAAAGAAGCAATTAGACAAAAAGAAATACAGTGACTTCAATCATTCTTTTTTGTTGATAGCTTCAAACTGATCAAAACATGCAAATAAATCCTTTTCTTGTCATTAACCTCGTACCAATCGAATAATTGAATAAAAGTGAGTTAAATAAAAAGAGAAGAAACTTGGATAAAAAGAAAGTAAAACAATTGGACAAAAATAAATGAAGTGATTTAGACAAATCTTTTTTGTCGATAACCTCGGATCAATCAAACATTGATTTGTACGTATGTGGAAGATTGAAGTAGCATACGGTGCAATTAATGTCGAGGTAAAGGCTAAACAATAATTAAGAACGCCTAATTGGGAGCTCCCTTTACTCCAAAACCAAAAGATTATGGCAAACCCATCTCCAGTTCATGCAAATCCAGGACCTACACACCAAAATTCAAGCTTTGTGAAAGCCAAAGGTATCAATGAACTAGCAGCTGATGTAGTACCATCACTTACTTTCAGAGTTGGAGTAAAGTGAGCTCCAAATATGACACCCAAAACCCTAACTTATATGGAAATGATGAAGAAGAGAAAGAAGAAGGGGATGGGATGCTACGGAGAGAGGCGGAGCCTAATGAGTTTATATTGCCAGGGAAAAAGGGCATAATTATTGTACAGATTTGACATGCCAAGGATTGGCATTATTTTGCATTAATTGCACCAATTGTTTTATTGGTTATATGGAGAATATTTTATTTCCGTCCTTTTTCCTTATTGTTTTCTCACTTCTTATGAATAATTACACTATTAAAATTCTTTCTATATCTATAACTATTACAATTTAGTGAGTTTTAAATCAGTGATATTTAAGTCATCTTTAATATTAATAAAAATGGAATTCAAATCTTAATGAATTGAAAAATCTGAAATTATATTAATGAAACAATGACAATATTAAAATTTTTATATGGACTACTAGCTGATTGAACCGAATAAATATAGTTAATAAAAAATAATTGTTACCACAAAAAGTTTAACTCCAAAATGCAAAATTGAGTTGGTAAAATGTGGGAGGTGCTATTCTTATCTTCTGTATAGCCAAGTGGGTTTTGGTCTCTATGATGAGGGCCACATCATTCTTTAATTTAGGAAGTAGGAACCCTTTGACTGGTTTATCTTTGTAACTATAAAAGTTGATGAGAATACAGTGTTTTTAATGTATTTTATTATTGGATATAATTTTATTCGTTTATATTTGGTGGAACATTCATTCTAGCCAATAACTAGGGATTACCGCATTGTTCATATTTTTAGAGAGACTAATCAGTGTGCTTATGCGTTTGCTAAATTGGGTGTGCAGGGATCCACCTTGGAATGAGCCACGGCACCAAGTCCAAAACTGAGACAGGAGGCAAAACAAAGTTCCTAAGAGGCCATTTTTTAACTCTTGCTTCTCATGTCATTTTGTCAGCACATCTGTTTTGAGTTCGCCTAATTTTCTTTAACTTGAATTTTTCAAACTTGGATGTAAGGCACCTGCAATCATCAACAATTGTTAACAAGTGTTATATCTTACACCAAATTTATATTCTCCATTTATAAGTCTATTACAGTCCATTCATTTGCATAATTGCTCAATTATTAGAGGCAAAAATATCATGTTCTTACTCAAACAATTAATAACGAATATATTTTATTCAAATAGAATAATTTCTTGAACTATATGCGTTTTTTTTTTCCTTTGCTTTTAGAAAAACATAAAATAGTAAAAACTCATAGGGATTAAAATTAATATATATCTCTCAGGTCTTAAGCATATGATTGTGACAACTGACAAACTATATTTATAATTTATATCGTTAAGCTTTTCAAGTAGGTATGATCATCACCTCAGAATTTTATCAGCCATGCATCCTGCGTTTTGCCATCAAGCTTTGGACAGACCTAGAATTGTGTATATGATTTATATATTATCATTGACGTATTAAAAAAGATAAAAAGAACTTCTATTGCCCTGATATTTTGATGCAAATAATGATCAGAAAAAAAAACTAGGACAAAAAGAAATAAAGTAACTCAGACAAATAAATTTTATCGACAACCTTAGTCCAGTACACACACAAGAAAAGAGAGACACAACAAAGCATTTTTAGTTGATAACCTTAAACCAATCGAATAAAACAGTGAGTTAAACAAAAAGAGAAGAAAATTGGATAAAAAGAAAGTAATTGGACAAAAAGAAATAAATTGACTTATATATCTTTTTTGTCGATAACCTTGGACCAATTAATTGAACATTAGTTTGTAAGTTCGTGGAAGATTGAAGTAGCTTGCAGGAAATTAATGTTGAGGTCAAGGCTAAACAAAAATTAAGAAGGCCTAATTGGGAGCTCCATTCACTCCAATACCAAAAAGATGATGGCAAACCCATCTTCAAGTTCATGCAAACCCATGAGCTACACAGAAATTCAAGCTTTGTGAAAGCCAGAGGTATCCATGAACTAGCAGCTGATGTAATACCATCACTTACTTTCAGAGTTGGAGTAAAGAGAGCTCCAAATATGACACCCAAAACTCTAATTTCTAAGGAGAAGAAGAAGAGGAAGAAAAGGGGGATGGGATGCTAGGGACCAAGCCTAATGTGTTTATACTAGCCAGGGAAAAAGGGCTTAATTATTGTACAGATTTGAATTTAAAGAATCGAATCCAATATCATTAATTATTAGCACATATGTAGACATGATCTTGAGATGCCAAGGATTGGCGTTACTTTGCATTAATTGCACCATTTGTTTATTGGTTATACATGGAGGATATTTTATTTCCCACTTTTCCCTTCTAGGTTCTCATTTCTTATGAATAACTAGTATTGTAACCTATGTCATGCATAAGTAATTCACAATTCTAAATGAATAAATTAGATAAATTAATTAATTTGTTAAGTTACAGATTATTTGTTATAAATAATTTGTTGCACTGATCGTTAATTGATTGAATATTGATTTCATCTTTAATTTTGAATACGTCTTTTTTGTTTTGTTTGGATCCAAAGAAAAAAAACACTGAAAGTTGCTAATACGTTTAAACTAGATCTCCAGGCCTCAAATTTGTAAAAGATCAAAAAATAAAAAATAATCAATAATGAAAGAATCACTACTACACTGCAAAAAATTTGAACACCTCTTGATAAAAAACAACGAATGAGGCACCACCTGTATCATTGACGACCTTCATTTTAATTTTGAACCTACAATTTCGTAATAGATAGGAGATTGATAAATGATAATTATAGGTATTGAGAAGTTTTTATCTGATAAATATTTAAAAAAATTACAAACCTTGGAACTATAGAAGAAACATAATCATTACACTTTTCACAGTAAACAACGAATGAAGCATATAACTGTGTATGTGATCACCCTTAGAAGGTAAAAAATAAACACAACATAAGTATAATAAACAAAATAATACATATAAAATTTGAATAGAATGAAATTAAATTCACCTAGAATCTTGCAAAACCATCTCTAGACTAAAAATCTCCTCAAACATATTAAACAATGAAACTATCCACAACGTCACTACCCAAACCTTAATCCTCCAATCATCTCTTGATGTATTAATATTAGTAACGTTACTAAATTTAGCAATATACGAAGAACTAAAAGAATGAAAAGTAATTCTGTGGGAAGAATAAACAATACAAATATGGGAGTAATACATTGCAGTTAGACTGATCTTTTATTTATATAACATAAATATTGAACATAATAAATTGAATATAATAAATGCTTTTAATATATTAAATGAAAATTTATTAATTTATTAATTATTTACTATTAATATACCTAATAAAGGATGTATATGCAATTATATAGCATAATGCACAATCATTTGGTGAACAATTTGGTAGGTTAGTTTTTATATATAGATTATATAGTAATTAATTATTTGATTATTTGTATATAATAAATGCTAATTTACCAAAGGACAACACATTATATTTCAATCGAAAAATTTACCTAATTTACTAATTATATAGCAATTATTATAATATATATCAATTACATCAATTATGTAGTAATTTATCCTAATTTTTTTCAAATTCATTTAATATGATGCGATTAATTTACCAAATTTATTAATTTACCTAATTTATTTATTTAATTTATTCATATAAAATTTATTATATTAAATGACCTACCAACAATTATGTAGCAATTTACTCTAGTTTTTCAAATTCATTTAATGTGATATGATTAATTTACCAAATTTATTAATTTGATTTATTCATTTAAAATTTAAAATTTATTCTATTTAATGACTTCTGGCAATTAATGCTCTAGAGTGGAATTGTTTTAGTCTATTATATAGATTACACTTATTCTTTTTATTTGTAAATTTTTAAAAAATTGAATTCAAATCTTAATCAATTGAAAAATCTGAAATTATTAAAAAGTTATTATATTAAACTTTTTATGTGGACTTATTATTGATTTAACTGAATAAATAACTAGTTAATAAAAAATCATTCTCACCAAAAAAGTTTAACCCCAAAAACAAATATAAGTTGGGATAAAACATAAAGTATTGGGGAGATGCTATTCTTGTATATAATGAGGACCACTTCATCTAAAGGATCCTGCTTAATTAATTTAGGAACCCTTTGACTGGATTTTTATCTGTGTAACTAAATGAATTTATGAGAATAAAATTTTTTAATATATTTATTTATTGGATATTTTATTAGTTTATATTTGGTGGAATTAGTATCACCTAAGTGGGCTTTAAAAGGTTAGGATACATAATTTCAGATTATTTCTTTTTTAAGGAACACTCTCTAAGTAAATTAAACTCTAAATTGCTAAACTAATATGAGTACATTTGATTAATGGCAGCTTGGTGGTAAAATTTTTCATTTTGGATGTGACAGTTTATGCTACAGAAATATTGAATATTTTATAATGGTTTAATCAAGTGATCTTTAGCGTGTCTTCAAAAAAAGGTTTACAGGAGCTAGGGACTCTTGTAAACATTCTAATCCTAATATCAATATTAGTTTATAGGGAGTTTGAAGAGTGTAAATCATACTTGAGTAGTAATAAGAGCCAAAGATATCATGATCATTCCACCTAATGGAACGGTGCCAATTTATTAATTAATGGTGACGACATTTAATGATTTGCCAAAAAAGGTTTAGGTTTGATCCTGTCAAGTGCTATCATATAGTTATATAGACACACATTATATAAGAAAAGATTATTGTTAGTCCAGTAGTCTACTCTAGAGGGGTGAATATAGTATTTGAAAACTTTTTGTAAAAGAAACTTGATTTCTTAACACTTTCTTAAAACACTTATCTTTTTATGAAATAGATAATAGACACCAATTACCAAAAATTGAAGACGATAATGTAAAAAGATAAGGGAAGAGAGATAACACTAGGATTTATAGTGGTTCAAAAGAATCACAAAGATTTATCTATATCCACTCCTCACAACACAGTTATGAGTATTTTATTATAGGGAAAAAGATTACCAATACAAGAAACTAAAATAAGATACAACCTCCAACTTTTCCGCTACTAGGTAGCAACCTTAAGTTTGGATTAGCAAGTTCCTACTTTTACTCTTAACTAGGTAGGACTCCACACATCCCTAGTATATGATTGCAGGAAACCTTCTTAGAAGGAGCAACTCAATAGTTTTACACCCAAACAACAAGATACCTCACCAAGTACTTATAACCTATCCACACTTGGATACAGAAGATAGAATATGGAAGATTCTTACGGTTCACTCAAAACAGATGATGGAGAGAAAACTCACAGAGAGCAAATATAAGATATTGCAATTCTCTCTCTCAAAATACAAAGAGATACAAAAAAAATATGAATGCATGAGAATTCTCTTTGTGATATTCGATAGTCTGAAGATGTTGTGGCTTCATCCTTTTATATCTTTGTAGAAACTAACCGTTGGCACTTTGTCACTCCATATTGATTGAATTTGGAGATTGTTTCCTTATGTAGTACATTGTGCCAAATATGGAAATAAACAATCATGAAATTTATAGACTTTTATTTTAGATTAGATGCTGATTGATCCTTTTCTTTTTTGATTTGAATCTCCCCATTTAACACAGATATGCTTGTTGATGTATGATTCAGTTGACTTCAGATGATAAAGGATTTGTTCCTCGGTTTGCAGCTTCACTTAAGAGATTTGGCTAGTAGTATTAATTAAATGGTGATCAGGTGACATGATTCTTTGTGACTTCAATCAAGTACCTCGTGGATTCCAAAATCAAAAACTTAATCCATCATTATCCCCTTTTTTTTATTCTTGGTAATCCATGATACTCCCCAATGAAGGGTGCACAGATAACATATGTTTTCTCCCCCATACTTGTTGTGGGGGATCTTTCAATAGGAACCTGAAACATATTCTTTCCCATAGATCAAGTGATCAGTAATCCTAGGATCAACAGTACAATAGTAATTTAATACTGAAATGAAAATACCGAATGAAAACATGAGAGAAATCAAGGATCAAAATATTATTCATTGATTTTCATTCTTAACATGACATGCATTCATCAACAAATATCAACAAACATTAAACATCAACAACATACAACATACTTCATAGTTTTTTCTCCCCCATTGCCAAACAAGCAAAAAGGGCCACAAAAATAGACAAAGATAAACAACATAAAGCAAAAGAACTGGATGCAGAGAAGCAACATAATGCCACCGAGTGAAGAGGTTAGCAAGCAGATGCCTAAAGGCCAGAATGATGCACTGATGATAGGGGCTTAGCATACACCATTGTGGGTGTTAGCATGCCATGCACTGTATCGAACTTTGCTTCAACAAGTTGTAAATTGATCTCAATAGACCGTAAGTGACAAGAAATCTCTTCATTCATCTTCTTGAAAGATGCGTCCATATGATCTTGTACTCTGACTATTTCTTCAGCCACGAAAGAGTACAGGGCATTAACATATTCACTGAGCTTGATAAGCAGAGTTTCAACTTTATAAGGTAGCGATGATAAGGATGCAAGAGCATCTGTGGAAGCAGGTGTAGCAGCTGTAGATGGTGAGCTAAAAACCGTATCATAATCAATAACATTAACAGGAGCAGCAGGAGATGGAACATCACCAACATCAATAGTAGGAGCATCAGTGACTGGAGCAAGAATTGTGGGAAATGGTGCTTTAGTGGAGGCTAACTCAGGTATATCATTGGTTTCATCAGCAGCGGCGAGTAAGGTAATAGCATTAGCAGCAAGTGGAGGCACTGGATCAATAGCAACGTCTTCAAGGATAGTAGAGGCATTAGTGGATGGCACAGTAGGGTATGTGACAGTGATGATAGGAGTAGTTGTCTCAGCGAGATGCTCAGGAGATAGAGTAGTCAAGGTCTTCTCAGGATCAGATACCTTTTTAGCCAAAATAGGAGCATGAGAGGATAGTGAAGGAGAATTTACCAAAGGAGAATATTCTGTTGAGTATTCTATAGAACCCTCCTTTTCTTCTGGTACTTCTTCTTATTCCTCTAAATTTCTCTCCTTTTCAATCTCTTCAAAGGGCTATTCTGGGCTTTCAGAGCTTTTGGACAAATTATTATTTCATGTAATAATTCAATAATTTATATAATAAAAAGATTATATTCATTCTGAAAAATATAAATTCCACATAATAAACATTTGTAAATCCCCTATCATGATTTTCACTCTAGAATTTGTCTTGAATCTTTGTTGAGGCTACATTACATGTACATGCTTGGAAATGATTTAGGTATTTGTTTCTTGTAACCATTCTAGCCAAATAGCCATCTTATGTGTGTTTCCATTGGGTACCACTTTGTGCCTTACTTCCACTTTTCTTTCTTGTGTTTCAAACCCTTTCTTTCTTAAAACAAATTCTTTCTTTTCCCCAAACTTAGGATTTGAGAGCTCCAGAAATTTCTTTTGAAAAGAGATTAAGCATGTGTAAAAAGAAGGATTTGTGGGCTGTTTTGAATTTTATTTTTGCTACTCAAAAGAAAGGAAAAATTTGACAATTCTTCATAAAAAATATATAGAGATCAAAAAAAAAAGAATTAAAAAAAAGCAAGAAAGAAGTAGAAAAGAAAAGAAAAGTAGCATTTTTTTTGCCCCAGTTTCATTCATAGTTCAATCTCTTAGGAATTGATTGATGCTCTTCATTTCTTTAAGTTTCTGTTAAACTTTATTACTTGTAATTCTCTCCATCATCCAATCATTCCTTCACCTAACATTGCACCCTTTTAAAGTCCTAATAATTCAAGCATGTATATGATATAAGTAGCGAAGATATTTAGATTCTTGACAAGCTTATGGTAGTGAATTTGTGATAGGTTGAAATGTGAGTGCATTACCTTAAACACTTGAGAGAATAGAGTGTATACACCTTTCCTTGTGAGTAGATTATTACATGGATTCATTCCTATCAACAAAATTGCCATGATGCTTGACCTTTTTAGAAATTTAAGATTTGTTTTTCTCCTAGTGTTAAATCTTTTCAAGCTGGAACTAATTCATTTTTGCATACTTTCTACACTTCTTGTTGTTTCCTTTGGTGTCTTTGTCACTTTTAATTGATTTTTCCTAGGAGTGAAAAAGACTAAGTGTTGGGGATTTGATATCTAGCATTTTTATATACATTTTTAATCCCTATCTTAGTCTATTTGCATTTTCATCTATGAAAATTCTCCAATTTTATTACACTTTGTGATTTATTAGGTCTAAATCAATTTTGGATGGAAATTGAATTATTTTCATATTTTAGGACTTAAATTATTAAAGACTCAATTTAATCCTTTTGGCTATTTTACAGAAATTAATTTTAGAGATTTCTTGATTATGTGGCACTAATATGGCACTTGTGCTAACATGGACGCTGATGTGGCACCTTTAGGATGAGTAGGATGCTGACTTAGCACTTTTTTTACTAACCTAATGACATAAACATGTGGGGCCCACATTCAGATTTGTTCAGCCCTTTTTCACGCATTCCAACTTTTGCCTCTTCCCAAACTTTGCTAAAAATGGCAGCAAACCTACATCAGTCTTATGCATGGAAAAAGAACTCTTCTGCTATACTTATCATATGTTTTCTACTGTTGTCTGCTGGCTGCCACCTCTGCAGAAGAAAACAGCAACACTTCAATATCTTTTGAAAGCCAACTTGAGGGCATCTACGGCAAAATATTCCTTAGACATTTAGCATGAGTTTTGTAACTCAGAACAGATATTCTTTGCTGCTGTAACTTAGAAAATTCGTAGGTCACTTTTTTTCTATCTTTCTCTCTATTGTTTTGGTGTTTTCGCTCTCATAGAGGGCTAAATTCCCATTGTAATCAGTCAGTAGGAACTTGGGATGTTGTAGCTTGAACTTTCAATGCACGATAAGTGTTTTATTCTCTATTTCATCTCATTTTCATTTTCTATTCTGTTCTTGTGTTTATGTTGATGCTAAATTATGATATGAACTTGTAGAAGCATAAACTGATATATATTTGAGATATAACCTTGCTTAACTGATTAGGAAAGTAAGCAAAACGAAATGGCTAGGTTAGATGGTATCTAACTTGATTTGGTTGAGTTCTTTTGAAGTTGCATCTAGCTATAGATAAATGAAGCTCTTCTTGACTATGGTTAAAAGCATTACAATTTTGGAGGTTCTTCTAGATTTCTTTTCCTAAAGACCAAATGGTAAAATAAGAATAAGACTGAATCAATGAGTTAAGTAGTGATAGTTACATTCCCATAAATCCTAGTGGCTAGTTGCATATTCTCTTTTACTGTCAATCCAATATGTTATTGTACTGCTACTAGTTTGTTGCTAATTTACTGCTGTTTTGATTCTCTTTTATGCTACTGTCATAACCAAACCCCCCTAGTTTATGTGTTTTATTATTAGTGTTTGAGTGTTAAGAACAATTAGTTAGTAGTTAGAAGTGAGGCTCCTTGAGTGAATACAACCTGGGAATCACTATATTACAAGATTGTCACGAATTCAATTATGGGCGATTCAGAATCGTAGTGGCATGAACCAACATCCTATAGAATGACGAAGACCAATATTAAATTATTTGATATCTATATATTACATTGTGCAACATGAAGAAAATGATTATTATTTCGTGTAATAATTCGATAATTTATATAATAAAAAGATTATATTCATTCTGAAAAATATGAATTCCACATAATAAACATCTTTAAATTTCTCTTTCTTAAATAATAAAATTATTTTTTCTTAATATTCCGTAAAATAAAAAATTTAATGTCACTTATATATGTTTAGATAAAATTTAAAATTTAATTACAAACTATAAATAAAATTAATTGATATAAAATTTATTTAATTAAGAATAATTTTATCACAAATAAATATATAAATATTTGGGAGGTGGCTCGACAGGTGCTCTGTCAAGCTACCCAACTGTTTTGAGTGGTGGCTCGATTGAGTAAACAATGCTAGAGATGGCTCGATGGAGCACTCGTCTAGCCACCAAAAATATTTTGGGTGGTGTGGCTCGACAGATGCTCCGTCGAGCCACCTAACAATTTTGGTTGATGGTTCAACAGGGCACTCGTCGAGCCATCCAAAGTGATGGTGGCTTGACGGAGCACCCGTGGGTGGTGGCTCGAATGACACCTTTGGGTGGATCGACGAAGCACCCATTAAGCCACACAAAATAATATATTGGCCAACCATATACAGAGCATCAAACACGTAACACGTGGTTGTTCAGATGTGGTATTGTATTAAAATTTTTGACTAAAAGCTAGTAGCAAATGTTCAGTAACTTCAGTAGGAAATTAGTAGGAATTATGATTTCCTACTGAAATTCTCCTAATTTCTACTGCCTTTGTTGTCTCTAACTAAGGATATTGTTGTAGTGAAAAAAAATAAATTGTTTGTTTCCTCTATCAACTTCCTTCTTTAAAATCCATCTTCAAATTTAGGTAAACTATAGCTTTTTCATTATTACAGCTTTATATGCTAGTCCTAATTTTAATACTATAAAAGTTTTATGGAATAATCTTTCAAGCCTTGCTTTTAGTATTAATCTTACATGGTTAGTAATAGGAGATTTTAATGATATATCCCATCCTAGTAAAAATTTTGGAGGAAGATCAGCCAATAAAACAAGAATGAAATGTTTTCATGAATTGCTAAATAAGGCTAATCTTCTAGATCTAGGTTTCATAGGACCAAAATATACTTGGTCCAACTATATATAAATCTATTCCCTAATTAGGACCAAAATAGACTGACCACATGCAAATGCGGGATGGATTAGTCTCTGTAATACCTCAAGCATTATTGAAATTTGGTTTTATGGTCAAGTGCTTGGATGTAGGGAAAATTTTTCATTTTTGAATGAGAAATTCATGATTGAAGTGTGACTTTGTTAATGATGTGTTGTATAGCTGAGGTATGTAAGAGCATGTATATCACCAGAAAAAGGAAGATGGGTAATGAGATCGTGATGGAACTAGGGTGAAATAAAATTATTTAATAAAATGCTTCTTATGAAAATGGAATATAAGGATAGTGATGTGTCAAGAGTCAAGTATTGGGCTTGGATTTATGTAAGTGTGATAAAACTACCCGTGATGAAGAAATTACAACCTTGCCACTGTCTAATTTTTATTAAGAGGATATTGAATGAGAAATTTGTAATTTCCTTAAGAATGTATGTTCATATATATGAATCACACACTTACCTCCAGGCCATTCACATCTTTCACACACTCTCCATTTTCAAATCCTAGCTCTCACCTCTCCCCATCTCTTCCATCCAAGTACACCACCCCCAAACCTCCAGCCACTAATCTCCAATGAAGGGTCCAAGCTTCCGGTGACCAACGCTCACCAAAAGAAGGAGAAGCTAAGGTAAACTCCCTACTTTCTCCATCTTGTTGTCATTTTTTGATGTGAGGAGTTTGAGGGTGAAGAATGGGTGTTCTTGGAAGTTTTAAGCAATATTGATGATCTAGAACTCTTCTTGGATGTATATTGATCTAATTGGAAGAAGAAATTGGTAGAATCTATAGATTAAAACAAGGAAATAGTGTGTGGGAAGTGCATGATAGAAAAATATGGAAGTTAGAGTTCTTAAGGTGAATTTTCATGATTTTAAGGTATAATTCTTGGATGTAATCTACGATTTGGGTATATAAATGTTCCCTAATCATTTCTAGAGTAAAACCATGGGAAAGAACCATCAATTTTGGTGGAAAATTGGTCTACGATGAAGGAAAAACCTTAGAGAAGTCAAAAATCACAATAACAGAGTATCTTAGCCCACCTAGATGGGAAAAGGGCTGCCTAGGTGCACATATGGCAGTGCGGGGGAGTGTTTCTCCCGCTTAGGTAGGAATTTTGCTGCCTAGGCGCACATGTGTTAGTCTTTTTGACAGGTTTTAGTCGACTTTCAAATTGTCATAACTCTTTCATCTAAACTCCATTTTTAACGAATTCTATATCGTTGGAAAGGTAATTGAGTCTAGTTTCCTATGAAATAGGATTCAATTAAAAATTCCATACCATTTGAGAGGTAGGACTAAAAGAATGAGAAAGGGTCAAAATTAATAATAAAGAGTTTCCCATTTTGTGACCTAAATATGTTTTTACGTGGTTATCTTATAGGAATGGACTCTTTGAAGCATCTTCCACATCCTTTGAGGAGAATTAGCTAGCTCAGATAAGAGGTGAGGGAATCTTTACTTGCTTTGGTCTTATTCTCTGTATATACTTAACCTTATTAATATGGATATAGCCATCTGAAATACCTTTCGTATGCTTATAAAAATAAAAGCTATGCATATGTGTCAGAAATGATTGAAATGATGATATTTCTAATGCTAGAATTAGAAGCTTGGTTGTGTGAAAGAATGATTATATTTTTACCTCATGTGTGGTCATATGTATAGTATGGTAAAGTGCCCATTTATTATTTCCTATGTAAAAGAGCATAGTTGTTTGAATGGAATGAACGCAAGGGAGAATAAGGTATGTAGACATCTCTTAAGTAGAGTTTATAACCCTTTTTGGTGGACCATGTTAAATTACCCATAAGTCTGAATAATACATTTCCTTGTGCTATATTTTTTCCTATAAGTATGATTCCCTCGTTTTAGCAAATGAAAGGTATAAGGTCAAATTACTTGATGATGGCCACTAGGTTGGCCTACTATCTGTGGCGTATAACTTAATTGGATATATTTGTATATATATGCTATTTTATTTTGCTTCTAAATAATGAAGTCTACTATTTTATTTTGCTTGAATAAGCGATAACCCCGATAATAGTAATTTATGCATAGGAGATCATGTTATGGAGTGGTAGTCGTTAATTGACTTATTGTACTACGATTTACCTGCATAATGTGCATATGTATACATGCTTTCTTTGGTTGAATATTGTTGATGTTGAAGTAATATTTAACCATAATTGATCATATGTGGTGGCTATAGTGGACTCATATTAAATATATTCTTGCAGCTCTGCCAAGAGGGAAATATATTCCAACGGCTCTACTAAGAGGAAAATATATTCCTACGACTTTACCAAGAGGGAATTATATTAAAGTATCTATCCTGGAACGATGGACAATACCTCGTTTAATTATTAAAGTGTCTGTCCTGGAACAGTGGACGAGACCCTATTTAAATATTCATAGTCCTTGTCCTAGAACAGTAGACGGGACCCCATTTAATTATTCATAATCCTTGTCCTGGAATGGTAGACGAGACCCTATTTAAATATGGAATAGTGGACAGGACCCCATTTAAATATCCATAGTCCTTATCTTGGAACGGTGGACGGGACCCCATTTAAATATTCATAGTCCTTGTCCTAGAACGGTGGACGGGATCCCATTTAAATAATCATAGTTTTTGTCCTAAAACGGTGGACGAGACCCTATTTAATTATTCATTGTCATTGTCCTAGAACGGTGGATAAGACTCTATTTATTCAATTATTGTCCTAGAATGTGGACATAATATAAATTTCAAATGTCTTGGACCAGTGGACACATTGTAAATTTGGATTTGTGCTAAATTAAATGGCTATTGTCTCATGTGTGTTTTATGTGGGGACTTTGGTTTTACTTTTATTTAAATATAGCAAATTAGTGAAATTCTCTTATTTAAATTACTTGATGTCACGTGTTAAATTTGTGTGGTTAAGTCATGTAATGATGTGGATTTTGTAATTTCCTTATGATGCATGATTAAATGACAATTATGTGCATATAGTAGGATTTCTTTGCTTAGCCAAGTAGGTTGTGTAGAATGAGGCTTGGGCATAGTGTTGATGGATCAGATATTATTTTCGTGTCCTATCCCTGTGAACGGCACATGACAGTAACTGGTTCAATTTAATTATCCTCTCACTGAGTATTTTCATGGTCACCCTTTCTCTATGCCCTTGCAGGTTCTACTTAGTTAATAGGGCTCTGTGTAAGGAGTAACGGGTCTTCAGTTCTCAACCACTTTCGGTTTGGGATGAATTTGATGTCGGGTATGTTGGATTCTTTGAGTAGCTCTGTAATGAATATAACTCCTAGGTTTATTGTGAACTTAGTGATAGAAAGAAATCACTTTATTATTATACTTATGTTGTGTGAGCTTAGCGTGTGTGATATTAGGCTTACGATTATGGTATGGATCCCACTGGCTTGCCGGTCATGTTCCCGGATATGGGTCATGACAGTCTCTTTCCTAATTCAAGAGTTTATCACCTTCCTAGATTAATATCATATCATTGTCCAATCCTTTTAAAAACCAAACAAAACCAACTTTAGGAGGAAAGCCTTTTCACTTTGAGCCTTTTTGGATAAAGCAGCCAAATTTTAAAGTTTTAACCTACAACTGTTGGACAACCAATTACAACGATCTTACGTACACAATAGAAAATTATCAAAAGGAACTAACTGCCTGGAATAAAGAAGTCTTTGGAAATATTTTTCTTAAAATAAAAAAAAACAAAATTCTAGGTATCCAAAAAATACCTGACTATAAGCTTAACTCTCAACTGCTTCTTCTTGAAAAACAACTCCAAAGTAATCTAAAAGAACTTTTAGAGCATGAAGAAAACATATGGAAGATGAAATCGAGAATTCATTGGCTTAGCTTAAGAGATAAAAATAAAGCTTTTTTCACCTTTCTGCTCTTAATAAAAGAAGAAAAAACAAAATCTCCTAAGTTTATGGACCATATGAAACTTGGATAACTTATCCCACCCAAATTGAAAATATGCTTTTTCCCATTTTGAAAAAATTTACTCTTTGCAACCAAATAATCAAAATATTCATAATATAACTCTCTTCAATAACAATTTCTTCTCTTTAAAAGATGAAAACATTATAAATCTCACTGTTATTCCAAGTGAAGAGGAAATAAAAAATGTTGTTTTCAATCTTAACCCCCTTAAAATCCCAGGGGAAGATGGCCTACATGCCATCTTCTATCAATCTAATTGGGACATTGTTAAGCATAAATTAATCTCTGAAATCCAAAACATTTTTACCCACTTCTCAATTCCTTCTCAATGGGGCAACACTCTCCTTTGTTTAATCCCAAAAATTGATAATGCCCATCTGCCCAAGGTTGTCAAGATCGGGATTTTACACAGGATCAAAAAAGGAACAGGCAGGATCGAATTGGAATCATAAGATTCTATCAAATATATAAAAATATATAATAAAATAATAAAAATTGATAATGACATAAACTTTGTATATAGTACAAAACTATCAAAATCTAATTATATTTCAATAAAAAAAGCTCAAATATCAATGTGTCATAGTCATACATAGATAATTAAAGTATCAAATAATAATCAAAAGTCATTAAAATACTAAATACATAAACCATATAAAAGCAAACATAAATAAAATATAAATTAATCATCATTCTTATCATTATCCATATCATTATCATCATCATCAGAATCCCCTAATTCAACATCTTTATTAGTAAAAAAAAAATTAAAAACATATAATTGATTTACAAACACATAAATTCTAAATAAAAAATTTAAAAAAATGGTAGGATCTGCAGGATCCCACGATCCCACAATTCTATGTGCAAGATCTCAATCCTACTCGATCCCATCACAAAAATGATCTAAGTGAGATTAGGATCGTTTGTTAGCACAAGATCATAGGATCCTACAATCCTACAATCTGACTCCCAATTTTGACAACATTGTATCTGCCCACTCATTTTTTACCAATAGGTCTTTCCAACACCACCTACGAAATTTTAACAAAAATTTTGGTCAATCGAATAAAACATTTTCTTCCTAATCTAATTTCCCCTTTTCAAGGAGCTTTTACTCCCCAATGACATAGCTCAGATCTTTTCTTAATTGCCCAAGAAACCATCCACTCCATGAACTACTCAAAAAGTAAAGATGGATGGTTAATCATTAAAATTGACATTGAGAAAGCTTTTGATACTATATCATGGACATTCATAAAAAAGATAATTAACCTTTACAACTTTCCTCCAATCTTTATACAAATCCTTCTCTCTTGTCTAAAAAATGTAACCGACACACCCATAGTTTATGGCAAAGAAACCACCTCTTTCACCCTTCAAAGAGGTATAAAATAGGGTGATCCAATTCCCCTTATATTTTTATACTAGGAATGGAATACCTAACCAAACTTATAAAAGATCATACTGAAAACAAAAATTGGAAACCATTTAGCTTCAAAAGTAAAGAAATTGCAATCTCACATCTTTTATTTGCAAACAATATTTTATTCTTTTGTAAGGCAAACAAAAGCAACATAAAAGCTGTAAATGAAGTGCTTAGTAGTTTTTGTTAGGTGAGTGGTCTTCAAATCAATCAGCAAAAATCTAAAGTCTAGTTCTCAAAACAAGTAAACTCTGAAATAATAAATTTATCTCAGAGAACATTCAACATTAATAGAACTCATAACCTTAGTCTCTACCTAGGATACCCTCTTAAAGCTACCTATAAAAGGAATGACTTCAATTTTATTCTAGACAAGCTTAACAAGAAACTTCAAGGTCTGAAGTGTAACCTTTCATCAAAGGCTAGAATGAACTTATCTACTCTACTCTCTAAAACATCTCGAACTATACTATGAGTGCTTTCCTAATCCCAAAGTCTATTAGATTAAAAATAGATTCAGTTGCTCAAAACTTCTTTTGGGGACATGATAATTCCACAAAAAAGAAATTCATACGATTAGTTGGAAAAAATTACTAAGCCTAAATCTAGGGGTGAGCACGATCGAGTTGGGTTGGGTTTAGGAACTTTTCAAACCCAACCGATCATATGTGAAAGGGTTAGGTTGGGTCCAATTGTTATTTCTTAAAAGGTGAACCCGAACCAACCCAACCTATACTCTAATGGGTTAGGTCGAGTTGGGTAGTGGGTCGCTTCTTTTTTTTCTTCTTCTTCTTCTTCTTCCTCCTCAGATCTTTCTCCCTATTGCCATCTCCCTTTCCGTCTGAGTCCTGATTGTCTCCCTGCTCTTTCTCTCTATCTCAATCTCTCATCTGATCTTCTCAGCAATCACCATCTCTCGTATGCTGAATTAGAAAATTTTCTGGTTCAGAACCAGATCACAAACTAGGAGAAGATGAAATTTCTAGCGTTGAAGAAGAAGAGATGACTGACGAATACTTGACTAGAGATACTTACTGATTGAAGAGGAGAAGAAAGACCAAAGAAGCATAGAGACTGAGAGAAAGATGGCGGCCGAGATTGAAGAAGGAACTCAGGAAGAAGATGAGATATTTACCTCCATGAGCCACTACTCTGATTGCCTACACGTCAAAGAACCACCGCGAGCATCAATGACACGAGAGAGAGGCACGAGGGAGCTAGAAATAGTCAAGGGAAATGGTATGTAATACATAGGGAGGCAAAGAGATTGAAGAAGTGAGAAGAAAATATTAAATAAATTATATATCTATCGGGTTCGCGGGTTGGGTTGGGTTAAAAATTTTCAACAAGTAACCCGACTCGTCATTAATTGGGTTGAGTATTTTCAACCTAACATAAACCAACCCAATTATATGAGTTGGGTCGAGTTGGCGATTGGTTGCTCAGCTCTACCTAAATCTATGGGAGGTTTAGGAATCATTTTGTCACCAAAACAAAACTTTGATATTCAAAAGACTATGGACTTACACCTAAAACCGTAATAAACTATGGGCTAAAATAGTCAGGAAAAAGTATGGCCAAAACATCCATCAACAGAAATCTCTTAAATCCCATTCCTTTAGAAACATGCAAAATTTGTTCTACTCCTTTGTTCCTTGCACTATAAGAGTTATAGATAATGGTAAAGAAACCAATCTTTGGGAAGACCACTGGTTGACCTCTAGACTTAGATCAAATCTCATTGGCCCTCTCCCAAAAAATGAAATTAATAAAAAAGTGGAAAACATCCTTATTGCTTCTCAAAATGGATTAGTCTGGAATTTAAATGCCATCCCTTTTTTTCTCCCTGCTAAGTTAGTTTGGGAAATAAATTCCCTTCCCTTAGCATACTTTGATTTCCTTCCTATACACAGAACAATTTGGAGACTCTCCAATGATAGGAAGTTTAGTATGTAACAACTTACCTATATATTCTTAATTTGAAAGAAAGTTATAACTCTTCTGAAGCAAACACAAAAACATCCTCTAACAATACAATTGGATTTAGAGCTTGAAACTTTTTTCCTATGGCAAATTATTCACAAAGGCCTTCTGACCAATTGTGTACGCTTAAAATATTTAAATAACAACTTTGATGTTTGTTCTCTGTGCAATATCTACACTAAAAGTCATCTACATATCCTTAGAGACTGTAGAATTGTTAAGTTCATTTGGACCTCCCTCTCCCCCCTCCTTCCTTTTTCCAACCTGATTTGTTATCTTGGCTATAAATTAACACCCAAAACACCAATCCTGGTATGCTAGGAATCCCTTGGAACTTAATTTTCCTAATTGCTCTAAGAGGGATTTGGCTTGCAAGAAATAAACAAGTCTTTAAAAAGGAGCCTTTCTTCTTAAATATTTCAAAAAATAAAATTCTCTACCATGTGCTATATTTGGACCATTTTTGCCTCAAATATTTCTGCAAACCAAATAGCAGTTTCTAATATTACTCATATTGGTCGTTGGATAAAATCGCCTGCACAATGGTTTTGCCATGCCCCAAAATCTAAGCATATGACTGGTACGGAAGGTGAACATCTCCTCACCTCTGTAAGTCTATTTTTCTCATAAGCACAATACTAATCCTTATTTTGGTTATTCTTTTAAATGAAATTAATTTAAATTACATAATTTAAGAATTAAAATAAGAGAACTATTGCTCTTCTCATAAAAAGATAAGAAAGTATGGCTAAACTGAGTTCCTCATACACGCTATAGACATATATATTACATCGCAAAATGAACCTACCCGAATACAGAGCTTTTCTAGATTTATACAACTTAGAGTAAGACCTAAACATTATACCTTTACCCTGAACAAATAGAAAGGTAATCTTGACATAAACGTCATCGAACTAGGAAGTTCTCCATACCTAAACTGAAGACAGCTTTTACTTGAGAGAATCCTACCACATTCACACACAATATAGGTATATATATATATATATACATACATACAGATAAACATAATTGATCTAACAATACAATTATCTAAGTTTTGGTGTACAAGATATTTATCAAGACACACACATTGAAATCACCTCGCAATTATTATAAACAAACATATTCAAGATCAAGTCAAATTACATTTCAAACAATTCAAACAATTCATACAATTCCAATTTAAGTTCCCAAATATTTTTTGGGTCTCATCCACAATAAGTGGCTGTTGCCCCACGGCCCCTGCCGCATCCTCCCTTATTTCACCTCTATCTACAAAAGACAAATCTGTACTCCAACCTTATTTTACCTTGTCCTTAAAAAGACAAATATCATATCAATACCACGTGGCCATAGTAATTTTATTCCACCTTTATTTCATCCCATCAGATCATATAAACTCCATTTATGTTTCTCTCAAGATCAAACACAATCACATTACACAATCATAGGCAACTATATGCATCCAATTTTAGGAAAAGTTTGTCATACTTGCACATTTCAGTGCATAACATGAATGCATTAATTTCATGTCACATATATATATAGTACACTTTTAATATATACTTTAAATAAGAAAACAAGGTAAGGTAAGATCTCTCACCTCGATTCCAAGCTAAAATTCTACACTTCAAATCAGAGAATAAATGCCAAGGAATTCATCAAAGGCCTAGAGAACAAGCCAAGCAAAGAGATAACACCTAATCAAAACATAGGCTATCATTTATTTAGCTTTGTTCTGTTTTGAGGTCAAAATCAAAACTAATCTTTAAGAAATTTCTGGGAATAAACTATAGTTCCAAAAATTATGAAATTTGGTACAGAACCGTTTTAGTATGTTGAAATACTAGGATAAAAATTTCATAATTTAATTCTATCGTTTGTCCTCTCTAAAGACCCTACTAGTGGCTAAAGTTCAGAGGTGTCTAAATTTGGAATAGATACTGTGTTATGCATTTTAGACTTAGTTAACCATGTCCAAATGCTATAAAATTTTGTAGATAATTAGTTTTATGTTTTAGCTAAGGTCATAAAATTTGTAGACCAAAATAAAGTCTTTAGCTATCAAAACCGAATTAATTTTCGAAAATGCCTAGATTTGCTTTGCTCTAAACAAAGTGTTGTTTTCATGTTTATTTGACCAACCAAATGAATTTTGACGAGCTCGAAACTTTCCAGGGTAGATTATCAAAATATAAAGAACCTCTCATAACAATTTCATGATTTTACAAATTGATTTGGTCATTCAAAATCACTTAAAATCAGAAGCATTTAAAATTGTCCTATTTTCCTTTCACAACTCCTTAGTAAATTTTCCTTATTTCCTTTACTTGATTTAAACTCATATTTCACTTCAACAAGGTCCATAGATTAGGAATATATTTTCTTCTAAAATTAAATCAACCCCAGTAAACTTTTCAATATTTTCAGTTTAGTCCCTATAATTTACTATCATGCTTTTTCCCTCAGATTTTTCTATCTTCAATTCAGTTTCACATGCGCTAATAATATTTCCAACAATTTACAAAATTTTACCCAAAAATTTTCAATTAAAACCCACCCTTGGAGACAGAAATAGTAAACTCAAACCACTATAAAAATTCTTGAATAAAGAATCTAAATACAAAATATTTACAGTCAGATTTTAGAAGGATTTAAGCTGAAAATTTAGTTTGGGAGATGAATAAGGCATGGGTACCAGATCAAAGATTTATTCAGCTAAACAATCATTAGAGAGGAAGGAAAGTTCTCACCGTTGAATAAACTAGAGTGGTTGACAGTAGAACTGACTGCTAGCAAGATACCCATAAATGATGGTTGATGAAGACAATCCCCCACTCACTCTCAAGACGCTGTCTTTCTCTCTCTCTCCTTTCTATTTTCTTCCTCTCGTTCACAACACCCATGTATACTTATTTTATCAAAGAGAACAAAGGAAGGAAGAGTGAGTTAATGATAAAATTGGAGGAAAAGGCACTCACTTATATTTTTTATTATATTTCTCACACTTCCACTCACACACATCACTTTCTCTCTTTTTCTTTTTAATATTCATCTCTTCCTCTCACTTTTTTCCTTCTCCCCCACCGTGGACACACACAATGCAATTATATATATATATATATAAACAATGTCTACCTACTCTTGTCACGAAGCATAATAATAATTTAACATAATGCTTTCAACTTTTCTCCAAACTTTATCAACTATCATCAAATATTAATAATAATATAGACAATCATCATGCTTCCATGAAGATAAGGATACACTCCTTATTTTGCCAATTGCCAACACATAGGAGATACGTGGACTGTGGAACAACTTCTTTTATTTTTCTTTTGGTTAAAATATTAAAGAGCCTTCATATCTTTTGTATTCTATTCAATTAGGTCCCCAGCCTAATGAATAAAATTATATTCATATTTCTCAAAAAAAATTTTATTACTATTTTATCCTTATTTACTTGCTTACTTACTTATTTAGCCTCATTTTCTGAGGTAATTAAATTTGGGATATTACATTCTCTCCTCCTTAAGAAATTTGGTCCCCCGAATTTCTCCATCCATACTAAGACTTCAGAAGGAATTATCATGCATCTGCTCAAAATTTCCACAATCAAGTACGAAATATAATAAGTCTAACATATTCTCATTCCTCAAGTTCTTTCAGTAAAAAGGAATCACCTCAATTGAGAAAGATCCAAAAATTGACTTAAATTTTATTTCTAGTACATAAGTTACAGATAACAAGCTTAACTTGATTTACAAAATAGATAAATTTAATATGTGAAGCTTAGATCAAATATTAGCTTTAGGTATAAACAAAAGAAAGGATAAATTAAGGACGAGGAAGCTTTTGAAATGTAGAAGGTGTTCCAGGTCTAAAAGAGGAAGGTGCTTCAGACCTTAAGGAGAAAGCTAATCATTGCAGCCTAAAAAGGGTTTCAGGAGGAAGCGCCTAGGAAATTTGGTGAAGAGCATATTTCACTCCGTTCATACAGTCAGTACACCTCGCTTGTTGGTCACGAAAATTTTGAGTTGCAAACATCGAATGTCTATGAACTCGATTAGCTAGTTCCTCGAAACGACGGTTTATTAGTTTTTCTTGGTCTTCAAAGAGACAATTTATTAGTTGCTTCTAATCCTCTGTCTTGTATTACAGGCTCTCTAACTTATGCTCCAGGTTTTCTATCTTATGCTCTAGGAACGCAAGTTTATTTTCTGAGGATGTTGCAATGATGTCCTCCTCCAACTCTATTACATCCCTCTTTCTCTTCTTAATTTCTGGTGACCTATTTACAGGTCTTTTCCCTTTGTTATTTCTAAGACTTAGATTTAAATCAAGCTCTATGTCACCAGTCTCAAAATTCAAGTTAAAAGATTTATTGCCAGCCATTACTCTAGGGATTCAGAAATAAGTTCAAACGAGAAAGAAATGAAGATTGAGGGATAGGTATGCAATAAAAGAAGTAGGTTTACTTGGTGTGATGAAAGGGGTAACAGGCATACAAGATTTATAGGCAACCTGAAACCCCTCGAACTAGAGTCACCACAGCCTATACACCACTCCTTAAAAGGTTTATAGATTTCATACATCGCAATACCAGCTATTGATGTCGGACATGTAAGTAAATAGTAAATATAATTTAATACAATTAACATAAGTCAAAGATTTCTTCAAAAATTTCAGCAAACTTTTAACTCTTCTTCAAAATTTTCGACTAATCGCTGCTTTAATCTTTGATTTCCTCACTCTATACTTGTCTTACAGTGTAATCCCATATCACAATGTCACTCTATGATTGAGTAGTCTCATACTAGCCTTATCTTAGATTCTAATCTGTGTCCTTGCTCTAGACTTACATACAAAATATATATTAAAGCAGAGTTAACTGCTTATAGTCACATGCATTAAGCATTATCATAGTGCAAAGAAATCATTGCCCTTCATTTGCCTACAAGAGCATTATATGTATGTATGTGTAAACATGAAGATGCATCATCCTCTACACATTTTATTTTATTCAAGTCATCTTAAATTTCTAACTTCTCATTCTCTATGAGTACATGTGGAATCATTACATAATATTCTTGGCCGTAGCCTCTTCTCATTATGCATGAATAATATACACATCATGTATTCTTAGATACATGTATTCAAAGCTTGATTCAATCAATATTATATATTATACTCAACTGAAGGCTCTCAAGAACAACACAATAAAGCAAACAAATACAGTTTAGTTCATCACCATTTCATTAATCCTTAAAATTTTCAATTAAAACAAATTGAATCAGCCACAAATCCACCGAAATTGACTTTCGTGGTTTTGGCATTAATGCGACGTGCTGTTGGTATGCATGCCTATCCTAGACCTCTGGCTTTCAGGTTGTAGGAATCTATAGGTCGAGCATGTAAGGATGCGGTAAAGAGATATCTTCTTTGGCTCTAAGTCCTAATTTTTCTGTATAAAAATTGCTCTAGAGTTCTCAGTTACCACACCAGAAAGAGTAATTATCTCTGAGCCTACAACTTCCCAGTATTCCCCTCTCCTCATACTCCAACAAAATTTCTAATTTTTTCCAAATCATGGCCATAAAGAAGTTCATTGATCTCACAGTAGAGGCCAAGGAAGAAGAGCTCGACTTAAACTTAAGTTTAGGCAAGGACAAGGGCAAAAGACCTTTCGAGGGATCTCAAGAGAATCAAAAGGAGATGAAGATGAAGAATGAGGAAGGTGAGGAGATTAGCATGGGCCATACGTCAGAAGACAAAATTGCTTATCTAGAGCAGGAGATGAAGAATCTAAAGAAGATGATAGAGGACCTGGAGAAGTTAGCTAAACGCAATAATGCGGCAATGACTTCGAGAATAGACAGGTTCTTCTATTGGTCCACCCAATGCTTCTACAATCAACAACAAAAAAGTGTTGATTGTATGAATGGGATTAACACTACCCTCTGTGATATTGCTCTGTCTCTTGCTCCAAGGAATGGCTGAGGGATGATGACACAATACAACCCTCCTAATCCGAGACCATCTTGCCTGTAGATTACTCATGCATAAGTAAACTTTTTTTTCGATGTAATCCTTCAGTTGTTTTTTAATGCCAATGGTTTCTTTTATTGGATGGTACTCTAAAAAAATAATAATAAAATAAAGAAAGATAAAGGAAGTCAGCCACACAAAATCAATCACGAATTTAGCTTATAAAGCCCATCATATAAAAATTTGATCCAACAGCAACGGAATCAAAATAGATAACAACATTTCCTTTACCAAGTTCAAAAGTGTAGCCACATCTATCTAAAACTAAAACTGAAGACATAATTCCTAAGAAAAGATAAGTCTTAGAGTGAAAGGAAATGAAAACATCCTACAGGACCTTCAGTAGAGCCGTCTCTCTATAGTTGTGCCCGGGTTCACAATGATAGAGGAGGTCCCACTAAGGTTACCTTGCTATGTAATCGGTAGGAGACCTAAACCCAATCCTCTAATACCAACTTTGTCACACTCCAAAATCTGAGCACGTGACCAGCATGGAAGGTGAACATCTCCTCACCTCCGTAAGCCTATTTTTCTCATAAGCACAATACTAATCCTTATTTTGGTTATTCTTTTAAATGCAATTAATTTAAATTACATAATTTAAGAATTAAAATAAGAGAACTATTGCTCTTCTCATAAAAAGATAAGAAAGTATGGCTAAACTGAGTTCCTCATACACGCTATAGACATACATATTACATCGCAGAACGAACCTACCCGAATACAGAGCTTTTCTAGATTTATACAACTTAGAGTAAGACCTAAACATTATACCTTTACCCTGAACAAATAGAAAGGTAATCTTAACGTGAACGTCATTGGACTAGGAAGTTCTCCATACCTGACACTGAAGACACTTCTACTTGAGAGAATCCTACCACATTCACACACAATATAGGTATATATATATATACATACATGTAGATATACATAATTGATCTAACAATACAATCATCTAAGTTTTGGTGTACAAGATATTTATCAAGACATACACATTGAAATTACCTCGTAATTATTATTAACAAACACAGTCAAGATCAAGTCAAATCACATTTCAAACAATTCAAACAATTCATACAATTCCAATTTAAGTTCCTAAACATTTTTCGATTTCTGTCCACAATAAATGGCCGTTGCCCCACATCCCCTGCCGCATCCTCCCTTATTTCACCCCTATCTACAAAAAGACAAATATGTACTCTAACCTTATTTCACCTTGTCCTTAAAAAGACAAATATCATATTCAATACCACGTGGCCAAAGTGATTGCATTCCACCCTTATTTCATCCTATGCAATCCCATAAACTCCATTTCTGTTTTTCTCAAAATCAAACACAATTACATTACACAATCATAAGTAACCATATGCATCCAATTTCAGGAAAAGTTCACAATAGTATCATACTTGCACATTTCAATGCATAACATGAATACATTAATTTTATGTCACATATATATATATATTTGTTTTTTTATAGTACACTTTTAATATATACATTAAATAAGCAAACAAGGTAAGGTAGGATCTCTCACCTCGATTCCAAGCTAAAATTCTACACTCCAAATTAGAGGATAAATATCAAGGAATTCATCAAAGGCCTAAAGAATAGGCCAAGCAAAGAGATAACATCTAATCCAAACATAGGCTATCATTCATTTAGCTTTGTTTTGTTTTGAGGTCAAAATCAAAACCAATCTTTAAGAAATTTCTGGGAATAAACTATAGTTCCAAAAATTATGAAATTTGGTACAAAACCTTGTTAGTATGTTGAAATACTAGGATAAAATGTCATAATTTAATTCTATCGTTCTCTCAAAAGACCCCACTAGTGGCTAAAGGTCAGAGGTGTCTAAATTTGGAATAGATATTGTGTTGCATTTTAGACTTAGTTAACCATGTCCAAATGCTATGAAATTTTGTAGATAATTAGTTTTATGTTTTAGCTAAGGGTCATAAAATTTTTAGACCAAAATAAAGTCTTTAGCTACCAAAACCGAATTAATTTTCATAACTGCCTAGATTTGCTCTGCACTAAACAAAGTGTTGTTCTCATGTTTATTTGACCAACCAAATCGATTTTGATGAGCTCGAAACTTTCCAGGTTAGATTATCATAATATAAAGAACCTCTCATAACAATTTCATGATTTACAAATTGATTTGGTCATTCAAAATCACTTAAAATCAGAAGCATTTAAAATTGTCCTATTTTCTTTTCACAGCTCCTTAGTAAATTTTCCTTATTTCCTTTACTTGATTTAAACTCATATTTCACTTCAACAAGGTCCATAGATTAGGAATATATTTTCTTCTAAAATTAAATCAACCCCAGTAAACTTTTCAATATTTTCAATTTAGTCCCCATAGTTTACTATCATGCTTTTTCCCTCAGATTTTTCTGTCATCAATTCAGTTTCACATGCACTAATAATATTTCCAACAATTTACAAAATTTTACCCAAAAATTTTCAATTAAAACTCACCCTTGGAGACATAAATAGTAAACTCAAACCACTATAAAACTTATTGAATAAAGAACCTAAATACAAAACATTTACAGTCAGATTTTAAAAGGATTTAAGCTGAAAATTCAGTTTGGGAGATGAATAAGGCATGGGTACCATATCAAAGACTTATTCAGCTAAACAATCATTAGAGAGAGGAAGGAAAGTTCTCACTGTTGAATAAACTAGAGTGGTTGACAGTAGAACTGACTGCTAGCAAGATACCCATAAATGATGGTTGATGAAGACGAATCCCCACTCACTCTCAAGACGCTGTCTTTCTCTCTCTCCTTTCTATTTTCTTCCTCTCGTTCACAACACCCATGTATACTTATTTTATCAAAGAGAACAAAGGAAGGAAGAGTGAGTGAATGATAAAATTGGAGGGAAAGGCACTCACTTATATTTTTTATAATATTTCTCACACTTCCACTCACACACATCACTTTCTCTCGTTTTTTTTTTAATATTCATCTCTTCCTCTCACTTTTTTCTTCTCCCCCACCGTGGACACACACAATGCACTTATATATATATATATATATATATATATATCAATGTCTACCTACTCTTGTCACGAAGCATAATAATAATTTAACATAATGCTTTCAACTTTTCTCTTAACTTTATCAAATATCAAATATTAATAATAATATAGACAATCATCATGCTTCCATGAAGATAAGGATACACTCCTTATTTTGCCAATTGCCAACACATAGGAGATACGTGGATGGTGGAACAACTTTTTTTATTTTTCTTTTGGTTAAAATATTAAAGAGCCCTCATATCTTTTGTATTCTATTCAGTTAGGTCCCTAGCCTAATGAATAAAATTATATTCATGTTTCTCAAAAAAAAAATTATTACTATTTTATCCTTATTTACTTACTCACTTATTTATTTAGCCTCATTTTCTGAGATAATTAAATTTGGGATATTACAGGTTTAAACTCAACATTGATGGTTCCGCCAAAGACAGCAAGATTGCAGCAGAAGGTATCATTAGAGATGAGAAAGCTGAATGGATAATAGGCTTCACGAAATTCATTCGAACTAGCTCTATCATTCTTGCTTAAACATGGAGTCTTCAAATGGGCTTACAATTGCATTAGATCTCCAAATCACTAATCTTGAGATTGAAACTTACTGCCAAAATTTATTTTCTCATTTTTCAAAAGATATTTCTGATCTTTGTCCTCTTTCTTTAATTGTGGGAAATTGCATGCTTCTTATATCCAAGCTTGAGAATTCAAACCTTATCAAGATAAAAAAAAAAAAAAAGCCAAAATCTTTGTGCTGATATGCTAGCTAAACATGCAACACTGCATGACTATGGATCCAGAACCTCTATTACACCACCACCTTTGTGCAAAAGATTTACATGGAGGACCAACAAACTAGCTTATTGTCCTCCTCCCCCTTATACTTCTAGTCTTACTTGCTATGTTCTCTTCGGCTATTTTGTAATGTTGTTCCTGTGTCTTTTAATTTGTATTAAAACTCTCTGCTTCGTGCTGTTTTAAAACATTCCTATTCACCAAATGAAAAAAGGTTAAATAATTTTTTCAATAAAGAATATATAAAATATTTTGGGCTCAAACTCATGTGTTTATATGTAATTATACATTATGACAAAAGAGTGATGATAAATATTTTCAGAAAAGAAAACATCTCTGAGGATCTTCAGATCAAAAACATATATAAAGAAGAAAAACATACAAGGAGGGACTAACTAAAATTATATTTATGCATGTCTTGCTAAAAATTAATATAAATCTCTCAGGTCATATATATGACCTATGACAAACTATATTTATAATTTATACACTACAAGAAAATGTACAGTTTCTGACAGTTATTTCCCGGTGATTTGAGAAAACCGCCAGTAAATACAACAATTATTGGTGGATGTTATCACCGTTGGCAATTGTATATAATTATCGGCAGTTTTGTTGCATTACCAGTAGTTACCATCACTGCCAGCCAGCGTGTACAATTGCTGGCAGTTGGAATGCATTTACCAGCAGTTTTGAACAGCCAGAAAAACTTTAATTAAAACCACCAAAATGAAATATAATTTTCACCTTCGTGCCTTCACTAATGATTTTTCCCTTGCGCAGCACACTGTCTCTAAAACTCCTTTC
The DNA here is from genome assembly GCA_037074585.1 of Biancaea sappan. Taxonomy (NCBI): domain Eukaryota; kingdom Viridiplantae; phylum Streptophyta; class Magnoliopsida; order Fabales; family Fabaceae; genus Biancaea; species Biancaea sappan. Next base: position 37,613,018 of record CM073499.1, read on the forward strand.
ATTTGTTTTTGTTGAATCAGAGGCCCTAAAGCAATAGGAGCAAGGCGTCGAAACTGAGCCCTTCGAAACTATGCCTTATCAGAGGCCCTAAAGCAATAAGAGCAAGGCGTCAAAACTGAGCCCTTCGAAACTAAGTCACTATGGCTTATCTTTTGGCAATTGATGTCTCTGACACCTTATCTCCTCCAACAACTCATCCATGGTATTTCTTCTTACTTTCCCTTTTCTCTTTTAAATTTTCCTTCCTCCTGTGTTTCTCTGCCCTTTGCCATGAAAACCAATGAATGTTCTTTTGTGGGTTACGGTCAGATTCCATGGAAGTTTCTAGGAAAAAGATCCAAAGAACATTATGAGTTATGGTCAGATTTGGTTTTGGATTTATGGGTTTTAATGTGGGGTTTAACTATGGGGAGGAAAAATCTTCTTTTACTGGTTATGGTCAGATTCCATGGATTTATAAGTTTTGGACTAAGTGGGGTTTAGCCATGGATTTATGGATTTATGGGAATAGAGGAAATGCATTGAAGGTTTTGTACAGAGTAAAGAAGTAAAACTTTAGTTTTGAAAAACAAAAAATTTGGGCTTGCTTTCCTTCAAGAGATATAACTTCTGGAGATGGGTAGTCAACCAATGGAAAGATAGTGGTCGACTAGTCTTCAAAGCTTCAAAGACCTTTTGCTACTGGAACACGATGGTCGACCAGCATAAGGAGGATGGTCGACCAATCATTTGATATCTTCAAAAACTTCTACTTACTAGAGCTCGTTGGTTGACCAATGTAGATAGTATGGTCAACCAGTGCTTTGATGTCCTCAAATACTTTGCTTATTGGAGCTTGTTGGTCGACCAGTGTCTTGCCATACCAAAGTCTTTGTTTCTGGAGTCTGGTGATTGACCAGTGCATTATTTTATTTAATATGTTTTTTAAAAAATGTTTACTTTATTATCTGCTATATCTAGTGTATATATTTTCCTTGCATATAAATTTGAATATGATATTTATCTTTTTAATGGATATGTAGTATTATCATTTTGGGCCTTTTTCTTACAATCACATTTGGCTCTCACTTTCTATATTTTTACCCAAAAAAAGTCCATTTGCTATTCTTGTTTGCATAAGTTTGGATTGGGCTCTTTTCTTCTCTTTTGCATTTCTTTTTATTCTCTCCTTTTATGTATTTATTTGTTCTCTTTTGAAAATTTTTTTATTATTGTTATTTCATTATTTTATTTTACTATATTTGTTTTATCACTTTGACTCTTGTCTAGAAACATAAAGTATCTAACTTATATTTTTTTTTAATTTGAAACTATGATCGAGTAAGACTTCATTGTTTTTAACTTGAACATGGAATTAATTCTTCATGAAATGCTTTTCAGTCTCTCTGATTGTGCTTGCGTATTTGGTGGGTACAAATATGAAATTTTCATAGTCAAGATTAATTTTCAGTCAGTTGACCTCAATTGTTCAGGTGAGTAGTAATCTGTCATGTCATGGCTAATTCTTGAAGATATTATTTTGGTTGCCTTTATTGATAGTCAAGATTCTTCAAATAAAGTTCTTACGTCTTCTTTGTTCTGATCAGATATGTCTCTTTAGCCTCAAAGCTCTTAAGTCTCTTTTTTCTTGATTTTAACTTTGAATTTAAAACTTTTGGACTCAATCTTATTTTTTGGTTCATATTATTAAACCAAGATTTAAAATATGTTGGATTACTTGATCAGATATGTCTCTTTAGCCTCAAAGCTCTTAAGTCTTTTTTTTCTTGATTTTAACTTTGAATTTAAAACTTTTGGACTCAATCTTATTTTGTAGTTCATGTTATTAAACCAAGATTTAAAATATGTTGGATTACTTTGCACTACATGTCATTAAAATTCAGCTTAAGAACTTCTTGGATAAATTAGTGATTCTTATGGATCTGAATTTCACTTATCTTTGAGTAATCTTTTCTCTTTTTCTCCCCTCCATCTTTGCAATTATACACAACTATACATTTATAAGAATATAATTAAAATCCATTATGAGACACTCACACATACACAGTCAATTTATGGATGGATCTTGGTCATGCGAGCTAGATATGTAATCATTTTTTTTAATGTGCAATATTTCCTCTTCTATTATTTGTGTTGAAACTTGGTAGTTAAACTTTTATTATGGAAATAAATTTTCAAATATGATTTAGTATGTTATTATTTTCAAGACTTCAACTTCAATGGTTATATACCTTTGATCTGTTTAATCTTCATTTTATTTGCTCTTAGTTTTGAAAATTTAGGAAAGGTGAGCTTATAGACATAATTAGTATTTACATGGTCAAGTAATTTATAACAACTGTGGGGTTCCATTGGTGGTTATGTTATTCTTGGTAGTTAAACTTTTATTTTGGAAATAAATTTTCAAATATTATTTCTTGGGACTTATTTTTAACTTTTTTAACATTTAATTAATCCTTCATGAAATGCTTTTCAGCCTCTCTAACTGTGCTTGCATATTTGGTGGATGCACCTTCGCTTCGCATTGGTCGAGTGTTAGTTGACCATGGTTGCTTGTCCATGTTGTCTACCGGTTAGTGCTTCTTACTTTGAGGTTACTTCTCACATTGTATGATTATGCTAAAGAGTTAGATTAATTCTAGCTAGAGATGGATTATGCTTTTAATTAGCTAGAGTTCTTGTAATTTAGAAACACAAGTTAAATTTTGCTTCTATCCTCCTCCTCTTCTTGTTTAAGCATAAAGCTTTTTTTAATGTTTCAAATTTTGCGGCTGGTTATGTTGTTATGGAGTTGGAATCTTTAATTTTTCTTTTCTTTTTTGTTCAACACTTGTGTATATTTAGTTACTTGATTAGATATAAACTTAGAATTTTAGAGGGCTATTTCGTCACCTTTCCTTTACTTGGTAAAACTCTAAAACAAGGTAGAGTAATCTAATCTTTTCTTTTCTTTTCCTTCATCCGCATCAGTTCAAACATAAGTTTATTTGAGGTTGAAATGAATTCTAACTGCCTTTGTGAAACTTTTTTCTATGACAAAATTGCATTAGATTTATGATGTGTTTAACATAGACTTTGGAAAATAATAACATAAAATGAAGTGTTACTGAAGATTAACATTTTTTTCATTCTTTAATGTTCATATATAGTCAAGTATTTTTTTCCAGAACTAGTAAAGCTTTTGCTCACTTTGTTTCATCTGTGTTTGACTGCTTGATAAGTTAGGGCATTCTTAATTTAGTTGTGTTAAGGCCAAGCCTCATCATTACTGTTGAAAAGGGAAAAAGGGAAAAAGAAAATCAAGGACAGGCACCTTGAAATAATTTTACTACAGATTGTTATTTGACAACTGACCTATCATGTTTACCTCCATGAGCTTTTAATCACTTCCATAATTGCACATGTAGATTAGTTTGAAACCATTAAGGGACAAATATGAATCAACTTCAGAAATTATTAAGAGTGGGTGGGTGCATTTTCAAGCATTTGAAGCTTTCTTGTTTCACTGGGATTTCTGACAGATGGCATTGACCCCTAAATTTCCTAATTATAGCAAAAGAAGTTAACAAGTAAGATATTAATGGTTGCTAACAAATTGAAATCCCATTCATACTATTGCAAATATTGATGGATGAAAACTTCACATGCTCATATTTTATTTTTTATTTTTTAAATTTTGGTAAAAGTAGAGTATATTAAAAGAATAATTGATTAGTTTGAAAAGAAAACCTACATACATGCATGAAACAATAAGGAGGGCATAATAGCAGAAAAAGCAGTACAACGTATATTAATTTAATGTTGATCACATTGAAAGTGTTAGTAGTATATTGTTATAATTAGGGGTCTTGATATCTTAGAACACAAAGCATCATGGAGCTAGTGTCACCTTAATTTGATTACCATGAATACAAAGATATGAAGGAGCTAGAACCATTGAAATGGCTACTGGGTATAATCTGGAACTGATTGTATGCATGTGTGTTCATAAAATAGAGGAGATAAAGAAATGAAGTGTGGTAAGTGAATGATATACTATATGTAATTTAAAGTGGTCCTAATGTAAGAAGAATTAAAAAAATAATGAAAAAAAAAAAAAAATATATATATATATATAATGGTTCTTTTAGATATGTATTTTATTATATTTTAGGAGCAATGTATACTGGGTACTTTTGGGTGGCCATTCCAAGATGCAAGACAAAACTAAATAAGTTTAAGAATTAGTGAATTATGAAGTTAAGATGAAGTAAATTGTTTATAAATATTTAATATTGGTAAATCTTTATCAATATATTTATTTTCTAACTTAACATTATATTAGATAAAATGTTTCTTATCAGGCAAATGTACGTCCATCGTCATCATCGAGCTACGCTTCTCTTTCAGATGGTTAGAGAAATAGCTAGCACTTTTGCTAATGAACATTTTATATGAATTATATTCAGTTTATGTAATTTGAAGAATTTTTATGACTTTTTTGTTACTTTATGTTAGTTACATTAAATATGTATGACATTTATTTTAGTAATTATAATATTTGCATTTTTTACTTATGATTGTGATAATTTAAATAAGTATATTAATTAAATTTAGAAATGCTACTAATAAAAATGAGGAACTATTGCAAAATCATATATTAATTAAATTTAGGAATGTTACAAATAAAAATAAGAAACTGCTGCAAAAACATATATTCATTAAATTAGTATATTAATTAAAATTATAAAATGGTAAAAAAAATTTATTTTTTCAGAAAAAATAACAACATTAGTGGCGCTTACAAAAACCACCACTATATGTTAAATCGTGTTTTATTCTACAACGGTTACATAAACCGTCACAAAATTAAGCAAACAGTGGCGGTTACATAGCCTCCGCAAAATTAAACAAATAGCAGCGTTTAAAAACCGCCTGTAAATGTACTTCTTTTTCAAATTTTATTTTCCACATACTGCCATGAATACTATCGGGAAATGCTGTCCAACGGTTATGATGGCAGAGGAATAAACCGCCGGCATATGCTGGCCGATAGTTATACCAGTGGCGAAAAAATCCCGCCGGCAAATGTGTGCCGATGCTTGCATTGCCGGTAATTTTTTCACCACATTGTAGTGCAATTCCTGGCAGTAAAAACCATCGGTAAATGCAAAAAAACCACCAGGAAATGCTTCTTTTCTTGTAGTGATATTATTGTGCTTTTCAAGTCGGCATCATCTCCAAATTTTATTTATATACTTCCAGGGAAACATCAAAGGTCCCAGTTATAGATTCTGATGGATATTTACATTATCTAAAATAAATTAAAAACCAAGTGAAGTATCATGAATAAAATAAACATATAGGTTGAAATATACCTTGGTATATTATAATTTACATTCCAGTATTATTCTCCGCCAGAAACTTCTCTTTTGACGCACCTAGAAAACCCTTTGTGATTTATGTTGTTACCATTAAGCATAAAAACTTCTCTTGCCTTGATATTTTTAAGCAAAATTATATATTCTCATATTAATTAAAATCAGTTTTTTTATAGTTAATTCTTTTTAATATGTCGTCATACTATATTACTGAAAAAAGGGCTCACATATTGGAAATTTATCAGGCTTGATTAACTGTGATGTTTAGTTAGCCTTGTATATCCGAAATGTCTAAGATAATTTAGTTTAGTTACATCATACTTTATAACAAAGTTCAAAAAATCGAATCAGTCATTAATTCGGTAGAAGCATCAGTTCAAAGATTAATAGTCAGACCGTGATAAACTGTGATTGAACCAATCTAGTTTAAAATATTACAAATAATATATATATATATATATATAATTAAATATTATAAATATTATATATAGTTATATTAAAATTTTAAAATACAGATTTTTAAATATAAAAAATAATTTCTTTTTTTAAATTACAATTGATTATTCGTTATCCTTCCCTTCAATCCGCTCACATAGTCCAAGACAGCAATCAACCTTTTATCTTCCTTTTCATAGTACAAGATAGAAAATTGACCTGGGGAAGGGAAATTGCCATTACTTTATGACTTCTACCTCATTCTCTTCTCTCTCTTTTATTCATCTCACTTTATTTTTTTCATCTTCACAACTATCTCTCCTCGGGGCTCTTCTTCTCCGAGACTCTTCTTCAGCTCTCTCTCAACTAATTCATCTTTGGCAGCCTTTACAACTCTGTCTCTCTCCATGGCCGGGACTCTTCTTCTTCTCTCTCTCTACTAGTCAATCTCCAGCAATCTTCACAGCTCTCTCTCTCTCTCCACATTGGGACTCATCTTCTTCTCTCTCTTTACTGGTCCATTGTCGGCAACCTTCACAACTCTCTCTCCATAGCTAGGTCTCTTCTTCTTCTTCTTCTCCTGAATCCATGGCTCTTCTTCTTCTTTTTCTAAACTAGCCAATCATGGCAACCAACCGATTTTTACGATTTTCCCAGTTTTTGACCAGTTCAACTCCTCTTTGATTTTTAGGCATGTACCAGAACGAACGACTGGCCGGTTCACCGATTTTTTGGTCTGACATACAAAACCATGCTTTATAAGTCATTATATTTAGAGCTGTCAAAATGGATCAAATCTTATGAGTCAGCCTAGTGGCTCGCAAAAAATAATTAGGTCGAGCTAGAGAATTCCAAACTCATTTCAAAAATGAGCCAGCTTATGGCAAAGCAAGTTGGCCTAGCCCAGACGACTTTTTTATTTTTTAATTTTTTATTTTAATTTTGATATTTTGGATGACAATGAATGTAGTTTTAATTTGAATAATTAAAGATGTATTATTTTATGTAACAAAAAAGGATGTGTTATTTTAGACAATTAAACTTTTGAGACAAAGTTGTAATTTAATTTTTAAATATTTGATAATTTTTAAAGTAGGTTGGCCCGGCCCAAACGACTCTTTTATTTTTTAATTTTTTATTTTAATTTTGATATTTTGGATGACAATGAACATAGTTTTAATTTGAATAATTAAAGATGTATTATTTTATGTAACAAAAAAATGTATTATTTTAGACATTTAATACGTTGACTTTTGAGAAAAAGTTGTAATTTAATTTTTTAATATTTGATAAGTTTTTTTTATAAACAAATATTTAATAAGTTAGTTTCTTATTTTTTATATATTTTTATTTTTGGTATTATTCAATCATAATAAATAATATATTTTTTAAAATAAAAATTACCTTTTTAAAAAAAAAATAGGGCTTGGTCCATCTGGACCCTAAGCCCTAATAGGGTTGGTTCGTGCTCAAAAAATCTTTATTCGTATTTAAAATAAGCCAATCCGACTCATCCTTAAAAATATTAGGGCCAAAGCGAGGAATTTGGATTCACTCCAAACCTTCGAGACCAGCATCTCAGTCATTGATGGTCTACCATCCAACAGCTCTAGTGAAACATGCCTCTACACCCTATTTGAAAAAAAAAAAAGTGAAACGCACTGTTTCACTTAAACGATGCGTTGTCCTCAGTCGTTGGATGACTTTTAATCCAATGGCCAAAATAATCTCTTGCATTTTAGCACCTTTTTTTTTAATTTACAAATGCCTATCCAGTGATACCGTGACACGTGGCACCCCCTCTCAGTATTTTGTCTCATCTAGGAGAGTTGAGCAGATGGTTTGGAGCCCTATGAAAAAAGGTCGAGGAAGACCAAAAAGGACACTTAGAGAAATTATTGAACGGGACCTTTTAGTAAATGAGATATCTAAAGAGTTGGTCATTGATAGAGCTCAATGACGTCGTGCGATCCATGTAGCCGACCCCACTTAGTGGGATAAGGCTATGTTGTTGTTGTTGTTGTAAAGCATCTTCTTCACGCTTCTTCATGTCTGCATCTTCATCCTACTCTCGTCTGCGTCTGCGTGTGTTCACCAACTATAATCACCGGGTCAGTCATTGTTTCTATAGTTGGCGCTTTGTTCCCTAGTCAGTCCTCTGTACTAAGAGTCAAGATTGATAAACCTGCAAGCCACCCAAAAGAGTGAGAGAGGCAGGTCCTTCCCATCACCATGAGGTACATTCCTTGTTTCGTCATCCCCCAGCAACCGGAAGTCCCCTTCATTCTACCGATCTTTGTTCACTGGTCTTCCTCCCTTCCTTTTCATTATTGGCTCAGTAATTTTTTTTTCCTTGTTTACTATTTCTCTTCCTTCATTCACCGTTCCCCCGTTCAATGCCACATTAAGCTTGCTTACTATTTCATTGCTGGTGGTAATTTTTTTCCATTACCGATGGTATATGCTGAAAGAAATAAAATCAAAAGGCATTAACTTGATAAACAAAATGCAATACTATAAAATCCATAAATCAATTACTGTAAAACCAAAAGGCTGTACTGGAAATGCACTTGTTATGTAGTGAAAAATATTGAAATGGCATTAGTTAGATAATGTAATTTTTCACCATCTTGGTAGCAAGAGACTCTTAACTATCTTAACACAATTCATCATTCTTTATTAGATGGTACTTTCCTTCCCTTTCTTTTTCCATGCCAATACTTGCTATACAAATATCACGACCCACAACCTAGGCAGAGACCAACACAGTAACAATACTTTCTCGTTATTATAAGCCTCTTATTCTTACTACCCATTTTGTTTCATTCAATTGTATGGAAGTATTAAAATTAATATTATAAATATTCTATTTAATTGTTTCATGGTATTCACATAATAACTCATTCAAAAGAAACTACATTTTTAATAATTACTCCTACAAACATTTTTAATAATGACTAAAATGTATCTACATATTCCTTCAATTCAATATCTAAGGAATTTTGTAAATTAACATATAATTATCAGTCATAAAAATTCATCAAACATCACACCAAATATTTTATAAAATTAAATTAAATTAATCCAATCATCAGATTATTCAATCAACGTAAATAATGTAATTATAAAAAAAACATATAATTGGCGAAAATTCTAGTAATCATATTTATTCATCAAATTCCAAATAAAAATCTCCATCCTAATCCTAAGTGTCCTAACGACTATAGAGCACCTACTAAACTCAAAGGAATCAACAAACCTTTCAGCAAATGAAAGATTCACAATATTAACTCCCCGCTACTCCTCAAGTGGGGGTTCACCCTTCTTCCATTGTATCAAAAAATAAAAGGAAACAGAGTGTGAGATAAAAATTTCAATGAGCTAACCAACCTCCGTCCTAATAAAATACAGATATATCAAAATAATAAAGCATACCTAGAGGCATTCATCATAAAACACAAAAGAAAGAAAATACATAGTGGAGATAAAAACACATTCATGTCCAATCGATCCAAACCAACAGAATTAGTACTCGTCGATGACCAATATACTCGGGAGCACACATAGGCCAACTCACCAATTATCAAACCCTGCCATGATACACAACCTCGTCCTCAATGATCATGGCACCTCACGGGTCCCAATCCCGAACCTGGGCTCATGTCCCTACCGAGAGAATCATTGTCTCCACTCTCAAAGGTCAAGACACTCTATCACTTGGGTTTCCTGCCTTGACATGAGAGGGGTACTATCTTGCTCAAACACAATCATAACATCCACAATCAAGAGTAACAACACATTCAATATCTTATAATGCAAAAAATGCTAATTAAGCAAAATTTCCAAATTTCAATAATCTCAAGATATACAAATTTACCATGAACATGTCGTCCAAATTTTCTTTTTTCCTCTAACATTTATTGTTAGAATCAACAATAACTGACTTTCAAGTCTTCCAGTTCTCATCCCGAATTCTAATCTGAATTCACCATTTCCCAATGTTTCATGATTTTACCTACCTTTCTACCTTATTACCTTAACGCTAAGATAATATTAAAAAAAGGTTAATCTATTCACCTCAATCCCAACGATATATTTCTGTAACCAGAATGCTAACCGAAGACATGAATGTGAATTCGAAAGTAACTACATCATGATATTTAATTTTTGAGAAAATGTCATTAGTGTCTTATTACTTTCAAAGACTTAGACTTTTAAATTGTAAAATTGCAGTTGGGATTCTTATGTTCATATTCCTTGTTTACAAGTCCTTTCCCCACAGTTGCTTCCTTGAAGGCTTGAAGCTCACGTATGAAGTGTTTCCGTGAGGGAGATGCAGTAATGGGGGCTGATGGTTGGTTCTGTGTGCTAGGCGTCTAGTATTCAAATGGGAGAGAGCGCTTGGAGTTTTCTTTTCTTTCCTTAGAAGGGAGAGAATGAGATGGCGGCTTTTAATTAGTTTAGGTGAGGTTTTATTATTTTATTTAATGGTGTTCGATTGTTGTAATAGGACTAGTTTGATTTGCCTATAGTCTATTTAAAAGATGCCATCCATCCTATTATTTTTATTCTAGTTAGTTAATCTTATTTAATCTAGATTAATTTGATTTATCTGTAGTAATTTAAAAGATATTTTTTATCCTATTAACTGTTGCTGCGCCTAACTCTATGAGGAAATAGAACCTTATTATATCATGTACTTTAATTTCATTGAATATCCAATATCCAAAATTTCTCCTAATTTTCTGCTAAAATTTCTTTTTAACACTGAGTCCCTCCTTTTCCAATCCTTGCCTCAGGAATCTTATATTCTATAATCCTAACCCTATTTCAACTTCATTTTCTCCCACTCGCCTAACTTCTCTCTTCTTATTAAACTATTTCTTTTATATGCTATTATTAGTTGTGAAATGTTATCTAACACTAATGCTTGATTATTAGCTATTAATAATAATATTATCTACCTTATCTTATTGTTTATACTAATTATCTATCTCTAGACTACATTTATTTATTATTATTAGTAATATTTTATCTTATCTAGGTTATATTTATCCTTTATTATTCATATTAGTTTTATCTTGTTCCTTATTTTACCAACCTCTCCATAGTCCTATCTTGTTTCCTTTGAATTTTTATCCTTTAGCCTACTAAGTCCATCCACACGCCTCCTCATCTCATCCTACTTAATTAATTATTAAACAATTTTATTTGTTTTGTTAATTAGTTACACGCCTACATTGTAGGTTTATCTTGTTTTTGGTTAGTTTGCTTAATATCAATAATGTACTAACCCATGCATCAAAAATAATGTACTAACCTTATCCTAATCTTAGCTAAATGGCCTCCCTTCACGCCGTCTTTATTTAATTATAAATTAGGCAAAAGGTATTCATATATCCCTAAATTTTACCTCAATTTTTATTTATATCCCTAAACTTTTTTTTTGTCATAAATGTCCTACATGTTTCAAATTTTCCTAGGTATACCCTCTTTTTTTTAAACACCGTCAGGGAGTTAACGGAGTTGCTGACTGGCACATAACGTGGCTAAAATATTTGCCACGTGGCCATATACTGAGAAATGACAAAAATACCCCTGAGGTCATTTTCTATTTAGGACCAATCACATCGTGAGACGTGACACATCATGACACATGGCACCAATCATACAGTGACACGTGACACCCTTTTGACAAATAAAACATCACAATTTTTCTACCAATGATCAAACCCATGACCTATGGGAAGAGGGATATCATTTATATTCAAATTTTTACATATAAAGGAATTATGTGGTTATATACAAAAGAAAATATACACAATTTATTATTATTATTATTATTATTATTATTATTATTAAAAAACAAAAACAAATCTTATAATGGAAGAATATACCATTATTTTACATAAATCATTTTAAATTTTATAAAAGTTTAAAAATTTTAATAATATAAATCTGGTCTTATATATTTTAATATGCATAATATGTTTCCAATAATAATCAAAATTATATTAAAAGATTTGTCATTAAAATTTTTAAACTTTTATGAAATTTAAAATAATTTATGTCAAATAATGGTATATTCTTCTATTATAAGATTTGTTATTGTTTTATAATAATATATATATATAATTTGTGTATATTTTCTTTTGTATATAACCACATAATTCCTTTATATATAAAATGTTGTATTTAAATAACAAGAGAAGATCATCAACTTGATGGCAAAAGTCATTCTCTTCTTCCCAAAGGTCGCGTGTTCGATTCTTAATAATGAAATTGTAATATTTTATTTGTCAAAAGGGTGACACATGTCATTGTATGGTTGGTGTCATGTGTTGTTGTATGGTTGGTAACACGGTGGTTGATGCAATGTGTCATGTAATTAATCTTATCTACTTTGAATTTATCCTTGGATTTCAATTAGATATTACCTTATTATATTATTTTTCTAGAATATCTATCCATATCTTAATTTTCCTAACATATATATATATATATATATAATTTATTCCGTTTGTTTTTGTTTCCTGGTAGTTTTTGAACCAAAGCCTAGGTTAGTTGTATCCTAATCCTCTTATGATTCAAATCCTTTTTGTTTTTTCCTTTTTCAATTGTTTAGGTAGTGCACGCCTACTCTTTTCTTTCCCTATTTTTATATATACATTTTGATTTTATTTGGGATTATCTATCATTTATATTAACTACCTTCCTATCCCAATCCTAGATCTCCTTTTTATTATTTTAAATTATTATCTTATTCTTCGTCCATTAACTAAATCATTATATATATATATATATGATCTTATCCTAATACCTTCACCCATTATTTTGTTTATTTAATTTAAGTTTTCTTCAACCAACTTAATCTTCTTCTTTTTTTTGCTATACTATTTAATTTGAATATTTTTATTCTCCCCTTTTTTCTTACTAGCATAAGGTGCCTAATATGTATTACTTTATATATATATATATATATATATATGGGCCACACCTAAGATTGGGCTTTGTTATTTTATTTCCTAGGTTACCCTGATCCAAATTTACTATCCACGCCTAACTAACCCATAAGCCACATTTGCACAAAGCAAATAAATGCACATCAATTTTGTTAGGCACATATTCCACGAAAAGAAATCCTAACGCACATAAACCTTATTACAAACCTTTTCATTAAGCAAATGCATGAATCAAAACACACACAATGAACTTAAAAGGAAACGTTGAAAAATTTTATCTCGAGGTATCACAACTGATGTCTTTGCCTTTTAAAACAAATAACTACAGCCATACCATAGATGGTAAGATCATAAAATTCTATAAATATAGTAAAAAGAGCTTCATCAATTCAAATACCTCTCTAAAGATACAAAGTTACAAACAGATAGTAAAAACATGGTGCAAGGTTATCTAATTTGGAAGCAATGGCTTCAATTTTCTCTGAAAAGTCATTCAACATAGTCTTTGAAACCCTATATGAACAAGTATATATACACACAAAAGAGCATAGAAATAAACTAGAGGAAATTAAAAAAAAAATTCTATTTACAATAGAAAAGATGCTCAAAGTCATGCAGATACTTTTTCTTCCAATAAATGGTAAGATAAGGTATCGAACATATCCACTTGATAATATAGAGGGTTCCAGGAGAACTCACTATGAAACCTCACTCTACATAATATTAGTGGAATTCAAGGATCATCTATAGGAGAATATGAAGTTAGAACAAAGAAAAGTATATAGATCATGGGCAAAATGTAAACTTTAAAAGCTCTGAAATAAGCAGATCATTGTGATTTGACTTATGTGAAAATGAACTTATAAAGCTCAGCAGTCTGACTTATTATTCCTTGATATGTATAACATGACTAAGCCAGATTGTAGATCAATAGATGAACAAATTATAAATTAAATGACTTTGAACTTATAAAGTTCAGCCGTCTATATTTTCTTTTCTTAATAGGTCATTATAAATTAAATGAATCAAATATTTTCTTTTATTTTTTTGGGTAGCACATGAATGTTTCATTGCAAATATTGATTAATGTCGAATTAGTTATGCTACTATTATCTGTTATTTGGTAGATTTATTTTTAAAAAATTCAAAATATAATTATTTAGTTAATTAATTCAATGTAGGCCATATTGAAACCCGAGGTTAGGATGGAGTTTGATACTTTAGAGGAGGCATGGGAATTTTGGAGGGCATATGGTGGAAGAATGGGATTTGGAGTGAGGAAAGAATGGCATAGTAGGAACAAGAAGGATGGAAGGAAAATGGTCAAAAATTTGTATGTTCATAGGAGGGGCTTCAAAAGCTAGACAAAAGATATTTAAACCTTAAGAATCCTCGCCAAGAGACTAGAACTTGTTGCATAGCGAAAATATTTGTGAAATTGTGCAACAATAAATATAAAGTTCATGAGTTTATAGAGGAGCACAATCATGAACTTCATCCTATAGAAACTAGTCAAACGCTTTCATGTTAACAAAAAATATCAAAAGTTCAAGCATATGAGAACGAGTTGGCAAAGGATTCTGGACTTTGACAAAAGGCCTCTTTTGACTTAATGAGTATGCATGTAGGGGGAAGATCAAATTTTGAATACATTGTGCACACAAATGTCAAGAATTATTTGAAGCAATGTTATTGGACCCGGCCCGGTCATTCACCCAGACTAGTTCTAGGTCATCTAGTCACTGGTTCAAATGCCGGGTCACCGGATCAGTTGTTGACTTAGATAAATAAATTAAAAATTTATATATATATATATATATATATATATATATATATATATATATATATATATATATATATATATATATATATATATACACCTATATATCTTTACAAATAACTTTAAAAACAAGTAAAATAAATAATTTATGTGTAAATTTAACACTTCAAAGTCATAAACATCCATAATAATACAAACATAAAGTTATAAATATTTATAATAATTCATAAAGTCATAAATAATATCATCCAAACATAATAATATGACTAAGATGCAAAACATTAATTTTTCTCAAGAATTGATATTTAAATGACTTAGATCATGAAACTTTTGTTGTAAAAATTGTGTTATAAAAATCTTTTATATTTGCCAAATATTCAATGGATTCATATTCCTCCATTTTATCTAGAATACTTTCCTCTTACTAACTGTAATAGACTCTTATTCTTTGCAATATCAGTAAAGGATAAATCAGTTTGGTATGTAACTAATTTATCAATTCAATTAGGTAGTTATTTAAGTTCATTGGAAGTCACTGCATTTGATGTAAAGCATTCTTTTCTTCGGATATAAATGAATGTCAAGATAATTACTTGAACAATATGGCAAAGGCATGATGGACCACTTTCCTTCTTCTTCTTCTTCTTATTTGTTTTATGATGTCATTGATGTGAAGACAGTGAAGTTGAGGAATTATGAGATATTGGTATACCTAATTCAAGCCTCATGTGCTTGCACTATGTGCATGAAAACACACTAAATTCTGCATATCATGGGATTCTAAATAGGGTGGACTTGAAGTTCAAATTCAGGTTATGTGTCCATGGCAGAGAAATTGCTTAACAGAAGCTTGAAAGAGAAAGAAAGTCTGAAAAGAAAATAAGGAAGTCCCACATTGCTCAAGTCTAAAAATTTCTCTCACTCTGCCTCTATATATATATGGCATTGGGTGGGTTAAGAGAGTAAATGGCCATGTGAAACTGATCATCTGGGCCTACGTATGAGTTGAGTTTTTTTAAGTATAAAATATTGTCAACTTGGATGTGTTGACCCTAAGGCTTTATGCCATAAGTTTTGATGATGACAAATGTAGTTGAAATGTAGCATTGATATATATAAAGGTTAATTATCATATACATGCTACAAGTATTTAAGCATGACTATGTTATTTAATGTGTAATGTCTTATACATTAATCATGCTATTTATCATGAATTGAACTAACCATTTGGTTTGCAAGTAAGATATATTTTATAGGTTGGTTCAAAACAAGAAGAGTGAGCATTGGATTGAAGAACAAGGAAAAGTAACATCATGCCTCACTCAAGGAAAGCAACATACAAGGACAAAGCTCCAAGAAATGAAGAATTAGAAGATTTGAAGTCTTGGAAGCTTGGATGCATCAAGATAGCCTATGTATTTACATTAGGTATATTTTATATAGGCTAGTATACTTGTGCAACTCAATGATTTAGATTTGCATACATTGGCTCAAGCATTTTAAACAAAAAAGATAATGAGATATGAAGTTTTACAATAGTTAGTTTTTGACCTTTGGTCACTCCTTATATCATATCTCATAAATGAAAATTCGGTTTTTCAAATATCTTAATCTCATTCGATAGTAGACTCAAAGATCTTTCCAACGGTATATTATTTATTCAACACGGAGTCCAAATGAGAAATATATGACTATTTAAAATATAGTTTGAAAAACTGAAAGTTGATTTTACTGTACTCAAAAATTATTCTGTTCTAACCTATAGTCAGTGTTTTGATTATATCTTTTAAAAGAAAAATAATTTTTGAGTAAAACTTAGGTCATTTGAAACTAGACTCCAAGAGCTTTCCAACGGTATATTATTTGTTTAAAACGGAGTTCAAATGAGGGAGTTATGAATTTTTAAAGAAAGCTCAAAATCTGTATTTCGCTACTGCCAGCCGGTGGTCGACCACCCCATCTACACTGGTCGACCAACGTGACTGGTGAATCACTTCTGGACTACACTGGTCGACCAACGTGCCACACTGGTCGACCAATGGACACCTAGACTGCACCATAAGTGCTGTAATGGCTATATAATGGCTAGTTTTGTAAAATCTTATATATATGACCTTAGATACACGATTTTGAGCTAGAACAAAGTCCTACAATGTGATATTAACTTCTTCTATCATCTTTGAGGGAAAGGAAAGCATTCTTGAGCCAAATCTTGCATATTCTCTATCATTAGAGTTATTAGAGCTTCATTTGTATTCATCTACTCTTTAGAGAGAGTTTCTTTGTATTGTTGATTTTGATCAATACATATATTATTCCGAGTTGAGGTTCGCAAGTACCGGTGTTGGAAGAACTTGCTTTGGGTTGAGGAGGAGCCCGGATTCATAAATTCTCCATTGTGGTTTCGCAAATACTCGGATTGAATTTGCATGGTTGTAGTGGTTTGCAAGTACCCGGATTAAACTTGCAATTATAGTGGAAATACTCAAGTGGTCTCTTGAGGACTGGATGTAGGCTTGGATTAGCCGAACCAGTATAAATCTCTGAGTTTGCTCTCTTTATCCCTTACTCCTTTATTTGTGCTTATTGTTATCTATTCTTTATTTCTTTACTCCTCATAATTATTCATCTTGATAGCACATTGATTTTCTGTGTTGTATTTATTATCTTAAACATTGTACTTTTACAGAAAATCATTTTAACTTCCAATAAAGTTTTGTGAAAAATTTATAAAACCCAATTCACCCCCCTCTTGGGTTCCAACCATTACTTGCAAGATGACCATTGAGACCCAGGTCAGCTCAGGTTGGCTGGGTCCCTAGGTTACAAGAGACTCAGCCAGTTTATCCAGGTTGAAGGTAGGTTGATGGATGACCAATCTAAAAGTGTGAACCAGACCGGTTTTGGTTGTGGGTCACTAGTTTTTGGGTCAACTCGCGGGTCTAGTCCAAGTTTTATAACACTGATTTGAAGTCCAAAAGGCAGAGGAGCATGGCGTATAGGGAGGCTAGCACATTGTTGGATTATTTTCAAAAACAATTGATAGAAAATTCATCATATTTTCATGCTTACCAGATGGATTCAAAGGAGCATATGACAAATGTTTTTTGGGCTGACCCATGGATGCTTATAGATTATGGGTTTTTTGGGGATATGGTGTCAACACAACATTCGATACTAACAAAAGAAATAGGCCGCTCGCTGTGATATGTGGGTTTAATCATTACTGAGGGATGATTATATTCGAAGCAGCTTTATTGCATGATGAAATTACTAACTCATTCAAATGGCTTTTTGAGGCTTGTTGGCCAAACAAAAAACCTCTTACAATATTCACTGACTAGGATGCAGCGATGGCAAAGGCGTTGAGTAAGGTGATGCCTGACACTATGCATAGGTTGTGCACTTGCATTTGATGCAAAATGCCACTAAACACTTGTCTCATCTTCCTATGAGTGATTTTCATATTTTAACTAATCTTACATGGCCTATGTACTCCATTGTGGATAAACAGCAATTTAAGGCAACGTGGATATCATTATTGGCAGACCACAGTGTTGAAGATAATCAATGGTTGGCATCGCTTTATAGGATCACATAAAAGTAGGCGGCATGTTTCATGATGTTAGGAATGGTTGGATGCCAAGAGGGGGTGAATTGGCTTTTATAAACTTTTCACAAGAATTAATTGGAAGTTGAAATGATTTTCTGTAGAAGTGCAATACTTAAGATAATAAATACAATACAGAAAATCAATGTGTTGTCAAGATGAATAATTATAAAGATCAAGGAATTAAAGAGTACATATCAATGTGCATAAATTAAAGAGTAAGGGATAGAGAAAGCAAACTCAGAGATTTATATTGGTTCGGCTAATCTAAGCCTACATCTAGTCCTCAAGAGACCACTTGAGTATTTTCACTATAATTGCAAGTTTAATCCAGGTACTTGCAAACACTACAACCACAAGTTCAATCCAGGCACTTGTGAAACCACAATAGAGAATATATGAATCTGGGCTCCTCCTCAACCCAAAGCAAGTTCTTCCAACATCGGTATTTGCGAACCACAACTCAGAATAATATATGTGTTGATCAAAATCAACAATACAAAGAAACTCTCTCTAAAGAGTAGATGAATACAAATGAACATCTAATAACTCTTAATGATAGAGAATATACAAGATTTGGCTCAAGAATGTTTTGATTTCTCTCAAAGATGATAGAACATATTAATATATCATTGTAGTACTGAGTTCTAGCTCAAAATCATGTATCTAAGGTCATATATATAAGATTTTACAAAACTAGCCGTTATATAGCCATTACAGCACTTATAGTGCAGTCTAGGTGTCAACTGGTCGACCAATTGGGGTCACCTGGTTGACCACCCACTGACAGTAGCAAAATATAGCATTTTCGGTGCTCCTGGTCGACCAGTTGGAAGCTGCCTGATCGACCACTAGTTGGCAATAGCGAAATACAGATTTTGAGCTCTATTTAAAAATTCATAACTCCCTAATTTGAACTCCGTTTTAAACAAATAATATATCATTAGAAAGCTTTTGGAGTTTAGTTTCAAATGAAAAAATTTTTACTCAAAAGTTATTTTTAATTTAAAAGATATAATCAAAACACTGACTATAGGTCAGAACAAAAATAATTTTTGAGTGCAATAAAATCGACTTCCAGTTTTTCAAATCATACTTTAAATAGTCATATATTTCTCATTTGGACTTTGTTTTGAATAAATAATATACCATTGGAAAGATATTTGAGTCTACTATCAAATGAGATTAAGAATAATGAAAAACTGATTTTCCATTTAGGAGATATGATATAAAGAGTAACCAAAGGTCAAAAACCAACTTTGTAAAACTTCATATCTCACTATCTTTTTGTTCAAAATGTTTGATCCAATGTATGAAAATCTAAATCATTGAGTTGCACAAGTATACTAGCTTATTTAAAATATACCTAATGTAAACACATAGGCTATCTTGATACATCCAAGCTTCCAAGACTTCAAATCTTCTAATTCTTCATTTCTTGGAGCTTTATCCTTGCATGTTGTTTTCCTTGAGTGAAGCATGATGTGTATTTTCCTTGTTCTTCAATCCAATGCTCACTCTTGCTATTTTGAACCAACCTATAAAGTATATCTTACTTGCAAACCAAATGGTTAGTTCAATTCATAATAAATAGCATGATTCCATATGTGAAATATCATATATTAAATAACATAATCATGCTTAAATACTTGTAGCATATATATGATAATTAACTTTTATATATATCAATGCTACAATTCACATATATTTGTCAACATCAAAACTTATAGCATATAGCCTTAGGGCTAACAATCTCCCCCTTTTTGATGACAAATCACCAAAGAAAAATATGTATTACAGGATAATGAATGCAATGTAATAAACACATATATAGTTTTCTTACTGTTTCTTCTCCCCCTATTTGACATCAACAAAAAGTTGTAAGGAACATAATATATAGAAGTTAAAGCATATACCTTCTTTAAGTCAAGATGTCAGAAGATATCAATATAGCATGGGGTGAGGATACATCAAAACTTATCATTATTTTCATTGACATGTAAAAAAACAATTTTTAGAAAAATTTCTCATTTCAAATGAAATGAACCAAAAGATAAAACTAGAAAGAGTTTAGGTTTAGGCTCCTCCCCTTTAAATTATGCACATTATGAAAAAGAATAATGAATAATGAATATCCAATTTTCAAAATATATTTTTTTTCAAGATCATCTATATATATTCAAGAGAGACAAAGCTCCCCCTGAATTTCATAACCTTTTTCCTTTGAAAAATATTGTTCAAATCAGTATAAAGGAAATTCAGTTTTTGATTTGCAGAATTTTGAAGTAAGACTTTTGAAGAAATTTCTGCAATATTTCTGTTGAAGATGATTTCTGCTTGTTTATAAAAAGGCATTTTAGTAAATAGCAAAAACATTGAAATCTTTGAAATATGTAACAAAAAAAATAAACATTATTTGTTGTCATATGATAGAAATATTTGCAGCACACAACAGAAGTATGATATATGGATTAGCAAAGCATAATATAAACAAGAAAATTAATCATAATCCATAAATCAAATAATAATTTTTTCAAGATTTTTGAAAACAATTTCTGTTTATATGCATAAAAATATTTCAACATATAGCAGAAGTAATTTAAAATGAGGATTTTCAAATCCTTTTCTTTGCAAGACAGATTTTGCTTCAATAAGGCAAAGCAATTTCAGCACAATGGAAGCAATTCAAGAATTTCATGATCCTTTTCTAAAACATTTTGCTTCAAAAGGAATTTAAAAAACATTTCATCCAAGGAAGCAACATATATATGGATTAGTGTAACAAGATACAATCAAGGATATAATTCATAATCCATACATCAAACATTAATATTTTTCATCCCCTTTGTTATCAACAACAAAAGAGATCTTTAAAACCTTTTCTTTTTCAAAAAAAAAATGTTGCTTCATATGATAAAATATATTAGCATAGTGGAAGCATTTTTAAAATTCTTTTTCCAAAACAAATTTGCTTCATAAAGGATAAGATAGATTTCAACACAATGGAAGCAATTTATATATACCCATTTAAGATGAAAAATATTATAACCAGGATATATATAATATATATCATCAAACAGAAGCAATATAAACCATTAAGGCCAAAGTGCAAAGGACATATATTTAAAGAAGATCAGTCAAGCATATTCAATATAATATCTATTTTGAGATGAGTAATCATACCTCTCAAAATTCTTTTATCCATCTGGCTGATCGTGCTTACCTTTCATTCGCAAGAGCTTATTAATTCAAGAATTATCTTGGCATAGACACAATTTATTTTGTAACCCTTGACTATTTGATCCTTGATGAAGGTTTCAAGCTTGTATAGTTTGACTGTTCTTTTGAAGAAGTCATATCTTTAGGCTTCTTCATCAACTAAGAAGTATCCTTCAACAAGTTGTGATTACCTTATCCAAAAATCATATAATCATTTGATAGATGATAGGCAAGGAAAGTTACTTCAAAGAATTTTAGCGGAAAAAGAAATGTTTTTCTCCTTTGAAAGATGAGCCACTATAGTTCATATTTAGCTTGAGGTGCAAAAGAGATATTGAAAATAATATATGAGTTTTCAAAGTATTTTTCAATCAATTTAAAGACTCTTTCTTGCCATTCATCTAATCTTCATATAAAGCTCATAATATTTGATGGATTAACGATTTATTTCAAGCAAGGCTAGATATTACCAATGTTTTGAGTGTGCATGCTTGATTAGAATCACCATCTTCATTGTTGAGTCCTTCATCCTCAAGATTGAGAATTCTTTTCCTCATAAAGCAATGTGACTCTTATTCTGAGGTACACAAATAATTTGGGTCCTTGACGGGTTAGTTCATAATTATCAAGTAATAGAGACAATATATTATATCAATAAGAATGCTATACCTCCATGGAATGCAAAAATTTGTAGAGAAATCATTCTTCTTTAAAGATTGATATCATAAAAAGCATAGGAGATGAAAATCTTTTGAAATGAGGATTTCTTAAATCATTTCTTTTCAAAACGATTTTTGCTTCAATATGATAAAGCAATTTTTTTTTTAAACAAACTCGTTTAAAAGAAAGATTCTAGAAAAGATTATTCAAAGAAAAAAAACTTTGGCAAAAAGAATTTCCAAATCCTTTTATTTAAAAAAAACAAGTTTTGCTTCAAAAAGCATAAGATGTAGAAAAAGATGCAGCACAACAGAAGCAACATTATATCCTTTTAAAGATAACAACAAAAGATATTATAATAGGATATATATCACAACAAATGTAAATTATATACTCATATAAGATATACCATTTTAAAATTAGAGTATATAATAACACAAAATTTTATTGGATTAGCAAAAGATATAACCAATATAAGACATAATCCATAGGTAGAAGAAGATTTCGAGTGAGTACCCATTGTGATACATCTTCAATGATGAGTTCCTTAGGATGACTTTTGGCATACTCAAATCCTTATCATTGTTGCTTGATGGCTCCTTCTCATGAGGCAACTTTTCTTCTTGAGGCTATTCTTCTTCTTGAGATAGATTGACATTCTCTTTAATGCCATTATCATCCTTTGAAATAAGGGTACTCTTTTCCTTTTCAAAAGTTCTGAAGATAATTTTCTACTTATGTATAGAGACATTTAAGTACATTAGCAGATATAATTTTGAAATAAGGATTTTCAAGTTCTTTTCTTTTCAAAAAACTTTTTGTTTTAACATGATAAAGCAATTTCAAATCCTTTTCCAAAACCTTTTCGAAATAATTCTTCTTTAAAAAATGGTACAAATTCAGCACAGTAGAAGGATATATATATATATATATATATATATCCATTATCATATGTAAAATATTTTATATTCAGGATATATCATATCATCTCAATAAAGGCATTATGTATTTTGAAAAGTATACATATATTCATTTAAGGCTAGAAAAGCATTTTCTTACATGAATATATATGTCATCATTACATAGCGAAAGGAAGTTACATACTCATTCAAGATAAAACATATTATAACTAGAGTATGTAGTAAAATAATTTAGGTAATATGGATTAATAAGATGTAATCATATATAAACTATAATCCATAAACAATGGTTCATAAGTTACAACTTATACAAAGGATATGATATGTATAATGCTCAAACTATGATGTATTTGAAAAAAAAATAATTTAAGTATTTAACATATTTTTATATGCAATGATATTATCAAAGATGTAAGATTTCGTAAAATAGTATATCATTGCTATGAAAATTTATCAGTAAAAAGATTTTCCATAATGTTTAATTGAGATCAAGGAGTATCATTCAATTAAATAATAAAGGAGTAAAGGATAGAGATACTCATCAATTTTGGCAAACTCTTGTTGCTTCTTGAAGTTCCTCCTTAAGATGTTGATATCCTTGTTTTCCTCATTGCCCTTCTTTTGATCCTATCTTCTTGCAATTTTAATGATCTTCATTGATTGATTATTTGCAAGATCCTCTCAAAAACAATCTCTTATAAGATCACCCATGAAGCTTTGAAGAGATCATTAAGAACATAGTAGCAAAATTCAAGGCCATCGTCTGCTGCCATGCGTTGGTCGACCAATATGTGCCAAGTGGTTGACCATCATGTAGTTAGATAAGCAGTGAACATTGTTTAGCATTGGTCGACCAGTGTGCATTGGTTCATCGACCAACGTGTCCAATTTTAATTCAAGCAACCATTGCCTCGGGTTAGTCGACCAGTCTGAGTTACCTGGTCAACCGCCTGCATCTCATGTAGCATTATACCTTCACTTAGCATCCAATATTGGCATCTGGCATCAGGTATTGGTTCACAGGTTGACAGATATGAGCCTTGTTGGTCGACCATTGATGAGCTAGCTGGTCGACCAACCAACTTCAAAATCATAAATTTCACTGATTTCATAAAGCAGAGGAAGGAAAGTGCCTTAGAGGATAAATTTGAGGATTAGCTCCTGCAAAACACTTTTGGTGGAGCCCTTTGATGCTCAAATTAGTAATGTCCAAATAAATCTCAAGGATCGGGAGCAACATTATGTTCAAGATATGTCATATTAATAAAAGTGCTATGCTTCCATGAAATGCAATTTTGCAAGAAATTTGATTTCATTGAAAATATTTTCATAAGATTACAAGAAGGATAACTATTACAAGTAGGAGTAATCTTATTGTTGTGAAAGCAAGGGAAATATGCATGAAATAGAAGCAAGTTTTCATGATGCGGTAAAAGGGAGAGTTTGAGCAGTATTTAGAAGAAAGATTTTAGCTCAAAACAAAATTTGAATCTATAGGCCGCACACCTAAGAATTGTTTTCAGATATAGCATGCATAAGTATCAAGGACAGATGTAAGGCATGCTAGAGAACAGACATAAGAATTAAACAGCAGTAAACATATCAGTCAAATTTCTTACAATACATTCTAATTTATATATTTACTTGTCCATTGCCTTCTTTTGATGCAAGAGAGTGGAGTTTGAATGATGTAGCCATTGAAAAGTCATTTCTAATCCTTGCTTCAAGTCGAATCTGCAAATTAATCCTTTGTCTTTGGTACCCAAATTTCTTTGGGTCTGCCTGGGTCATGAGTTCCTTTTTGAACCCATTTCATTTTTACTCCATGAACAAGATTTTTTTTATAAAAGCAGGAGTAAGATTCGTGTCCTTTCAATCCACAATAAAAACAAGTGCAAGTTGGACTATTGGACATCTTGGCAGAAACAAAGAAGTTTTTAAAATGCTTTTGGTTTGATTTCTTTTTAGAAACAAGACCAACTTTGTTAAACCTTCTTCTTTGTTTCAAAACTGAGGTATTTAAAATTTCTCTACTTTGAGAAAATTTTGCAAGTTTGTTTTTAAGATCATCATTTTCTTTTTCAAAGAATTACACTTGATGCAAGAACAATTTTTGTTGGTAGAGATACTTGCCTCTTGCAAAGTTCTGTTTTGATTTTCAAAAACAAAGTTCTCTTCCTGGAAATAGAAAATTCATTTTTCAATTTTTCTAACTCATTTTCAAGAGGAGAGTTTTTCTGTTTTGAAACAACTAATTTCTTTGCAAGTTTCAAAGATTCAGCATGCAAATCATCAAAAGTTTCTTGTAATTCATCAATCGAATAATCAAATGAATTTACCTCGTCATTGCCTCTGGCCACAAGACAAAATTTGATTTCTTCATTTGAGTCTTTCATGGTCTATTTCAAATACTGATCATGCTCTATTTCAAATACTGATCTTTCTCTTCATTCACCTCTAGTTGTGGTTGTAGTTTTTCTTCTTCTCCATTTTTAGCATTTGTCTCCTTGGTAATTTGAGATTTTTCTACATAAACCTCACCAAGAACTTGCAATTGATTAAGCACAAGATGTATCTCATTAATGGTTTCACTATTTTTCATTTGAGCAATGTTAAGATCATTAATGATATCACAATATCTTAATTCCTCATCTCTTAGAGTTTCCTCATGTGCAACTTCAAAAGTTTCCTACATATCTTTAGCAGTAGCACATTTAGAAAATATGAAAAATTCATCTTGACTCAAAGCACAAGAAATAATCATTTTTGCTTTAGCATTGAGTTGCACTAAATATCTTTCAGTATCATCCCATTCACTCTTGGGTTTTGGAATGATTTTTCCTTGTTCTTCCTTGGAAGGAATACAAAACCCATTTTCAATAATATCCCAAAGTTTATGGTCTACTGAAATTAAAAACATTTTCATTTCATACTTCCAATATTGAAAATGATTGGCATCAAAAACTGGAGGTTCTGTGAAAGAAAAATTTTCAGACATAAACCAATCACTAAATCCAACCATATTTACTCTTAGATGGTTAAGTCTCAAATCAAGAGCCCAAGCTCTGATACCAATTGTTAGGAATGGTTGGATGCCAAAAGGGGGGTGAATTTGCTTTTATAAACTTTTCACAAGAATTAATTGGAAGTTGAAATGATTTTCTGTAGAAGTACAATACTTAAGATAATAAATACAATACAAAAAATTAATGTGCTGTCAAGATGAATAATTATAAAGATCAAGGAATTAAAAGAGTAGATATCAATATTCACAAATTAAAGAGTAAGGAATAGAGAAAGCAAACTCAGAGATTTATACTGGTTCGGCTAATTCAAGCCTACATCCAGTCCTCAAGAAACCACTTGAGTATTTCCACTATAATTGCAAGTTTAATCCGAGTACTTACAAACCACTTCAACCACAAGTTCAATATGGGCACTTGTGACACCACAATAGAGAATATATGAATCCGGGCTCCTCTTCAACCCAAAGCAAGTTCTTCCAACACTGGTACTTGCGAACCACAACTCAGAATAATATATGTATTGATCAAAATCGACAATACTCTCTCTAAAAAGTAGATGAATACAAATGAAGTTCTAATAACTTTTAATGATAGAGAATATGCAAGATTTGGCTCAAGAATGTTTTGATTTCTTTCAAAGATGATAGAACATGTTAATATATCATTGTAGTACTGAGTTCTAGCTCAAAATCGTGTATCTAAGGTCATATATATAAGATTTTACAAAACTAGCCATTATATAGCCGTTACAGCACTTATAGTGCAATCCAAGTATCAACTGGTCAACCAATTAGGGTCACCTGGTCAACCACCCACTGACAGTAGCAAAATATAGCATTTTCGGTGCTCCTGGTTGACCAGTTGGAAGCTGCCTGGTCGACCACCAGCTGGCAATAGCGAAATACAAATTTTAAGCTCTCTTTAAAAATTCATAACTCCCTTATCTGAACTCCATTTTAAAAAAATAATATATCATTGGAAAGATTTTGGAGTCTAGTTTTAAATGAAAAAGGTTTTACTCAAAAATTATTTTTGATTTAAAAGATATAATCAAAACACTGACCATAGGTCAGAACAAAAATAATTTTTGAGTGCAGTAAAATCGACTTCCAGTTTTTCAAACTATACTTTAAATAGTCATATATTTCTCATTTGGACTTTTTTTTTAATAAATAATATACCGTTGGAAAGATCTTTGAGTCTACTATCAAATGAGATTAAGAATAATGAAAAATTGATTTTTCATTTAGGAGATATGATATAAAGAGTAACCAAAGGTCAAAAACCAACTTTGTAAAACTTCATATCTCACTATCTTTTTGTTCAAAATGATTGAGCCAATGTATGTAAATCTAAATCATTGAGTTACACAAGTATACTACCCTATTTAAAATATACCTAATGTAAACACATAGGCTATCTTGATACATCCAAGCTTCCAAGACTTCAAATCTTCTAATTCTTCATTTCTTGGAGCTTTATTCTTGCATGTTGTTTTCCTTGAGTGAAGCATGATGTTGTTTTTCCTTGTTCTTCAATCCAATGCTCACTCTTGCTGTTTTGAACCAACCTATAAAGTATATCTTACTTGCAAACCAAATGGTTAGTTCAATTCATAATAAATAGCATGATTCCATATGTGAAATATCATATATTAAATAACATAATCATGCTTAAATACTTGTAGCTATATATGATAATTAACTTTTATATATATATATATATATATATATATATATATATCAATGCTACAATTCACATATATTTGTCAACATCAAAACTTATAGCATATAGCCTTAGGGCTAACACATGAGGCAAGCTCTTATCCTTGGAATGCAAAGCACACAACTTATTGATAGTTTAGATGCTAACCTGAAGTCCTTGATGAAAGTGGACTTGAATTTTTACAATTCTTCAAGCACTTTGATAGAGTTGTGGAGGACAAGCAGTATAATGAACTAAAGTTTGATTATAATTCTATGGAAAAACTCCCGTGATTGAGAATGCCAAGGTATCATATGTTGAAACAACTTTCTAGGATTTATACATGTATTGTGTTTGAATTATTTCAAAAAGAATATGATGAAGTGGTGGAGGTATATGTCAAGGAAAGAAACAAGAGTGAGCAAATAAAGACATATGTTATTGTCCTCTTAGGTAAGTAAAATATTCTTCCATATATGTGTCTATATGTCTAAAATGTGTATCTATATGTTTAACATGATTCGCTTTATAGGTAAGCCAGGAGACTTCACTATATCTTTTAACCATTCAGGTCAGATAGTTACATGCAGTTGTCAGATGTTTGGAAGCATTGGTCTTCTATGTTGTCATGCCTTGAAGGTATTTAATTTAATTTAATTTAACTAATATTTAATTGAAAATTATATCTATTTAAATATAGTTTATTGTAGATATTTATAAATTATATCTATTTAACTTAATTATCCTCATGCCTTGAAGGCATTTCATGTAAATGATGTCAAACTACTCTCGGAGTAGTATATTTTATATCAATGGATGATAAAAGCAAAAACCAGTGTGATTCTCAATGTTATGGAAAAAAGATACAAGCAAATCCTAGATTACAGAGCACAAAACAATTCAGACATGCCAGCCAAGAAGCAATAAGATTAATAGCCGAAGCCACTAACACTTCAGAAAAATACTCAAAGATTCTAGATTGGATTTCCGAAGGAAACAAGAGATTAATTAATCTTCCTTCAATGTAAAAAGAGTAAAAGCAAGAGCCAATAACTCAATGCACAACTCATCCAACCCAATTCAAGCAAAGAGCTAGCAAGAGTTCTAAGAAATGCCATAAGAGTTATTTAGAGGGTCAAAGAAAGGGGGAAAAATCTATAATTGTTAAAGATTCACGAGTAAGTAAAATATGCTTCCATGTATGTATCTATATGTCTAACATGACTCGCCTTTGTTATTTGTAGATGGATGAAGTCTGGTCTTATGCCCGGTACCTGTAGCACCCCAAACACATGTTGCCTATTTGAGCTTCACCGAATTGTTAATGGTAAAGAAGCAGATGAATGAAACATAGTTGGAATTAATTTTTTCTGACTATTTGTTATTCCTCTATTGACTACTGCATATCTTAATGTAGGTGCCTATTGACGATTGCACACCATCATTTGACACATTGGAATTCAATAGACATTTCACACATCTAAATCAATGTTTCTTTAACAAACCTAGTAATGGAGTTCACTTATTTTATTTATTCATCAAAAAATTGGATGCTATTTATTGTTATAAAAATATATAGATATTTTGAGTTTTACATTTTTTTTCCAAATTAAGCATAATATTATCCGATGCCCAGACCCTAAAAATTGGCTCCTGATCTATATCATTTTACTGACATGAATTTGTATATATAGCCTCTCCTTTGGTTTTTGTTATGTTAATCTCCAATATACTATTAATTTAGTTTTTTTTTTCATTTTGATGATCTATACAAATCCAAAAGAGGAGATGATAGCTTTTGTTGGTGGTGTTGCAACATGCATTGTGAATAAATGGATATGTGTAAGTTCCTCTTTGCCTTTATCTATCAAGGGAAATGGTGGAGCACTATGAATGCACTACGTATAACATGCATTGTGAATACATCCTTTTGTTGAGTGGATGGTTCATCAATATGCATTGTGTCCTAGACTAGTGATTTTCTTCCACTTAGCACTGATTAAACATTATTTTTACTTTCTTGTATAGATAAGTTCTTATCTTAATTTGTTTGGAATATATATAGATAAATTCCAATTAAGGAGATCCCAGTTCACTATGGTGGCTTCAAGAAGGAAAATGACTCTAATACAAGCTGAACACAGTGTTGTTTTAGAAATTTATCTATTTTTTTTCACAAAATTCACCTAGTTACTTGAAACTTTGAATTAAAATTATGTTTGCTAATTCTAATTGGTTGTGGTGAATAGGTTGGGAACACATTGAGGAGATCCCAGGCCAAAAAGAACACATGTTGAACAAAGGATTTTGATTCTTGTTCTAATTTTGATTCTTTTGAGATTTGAGAAAAGACAAGAGGAAGAGAAAAATTAATAGAATCAATGTAATTATTGAGAAATAACTATATCAGGATCAGTTGATTTTAGGGCATCTAGGTTTGGGTACTCGTGGGTCACCAAGTAACCCACCACCCCTTTAAGTCTCTTCTCTCTCTTTTTCTTTCTCATTTTCATGGTTTGGGCAGTGGAAGCAAAGGAGGAGAAAAATGATTTTTCTCTCAACTCCTTCTATCATTTCTCCTTATTTCTTCCAATGATCTTTGGTTCTTCGGTTGTTCTTGGTCTCTTGGAGTTGCTAGAAGTTAAGGTAAGCCCTATCTTCTTCTTCTTCTTCTTCTTCCTTTTTCTCCATTAATGTCCTAGGTGTGAAAAATGGGTTTTTTATTGATTTTTAATGTAAAATTAGTTTTCTTTGCTTCTTTCTCTTGCTTCTTGGTTGAGGGAACTGAAGATAGTTGTTTTAAGGGAAGAGTTGACTCTATGGCTTTGTTTTTGTGTAAAACCCGTTTATGGGTAAATTTTGTAAAATTTGGAGAAATCATGAATCAACTCTCTTCTTGCTTCAAGAATCGATTTTCAACCCGCCTAAAGGTCCTAGAGACCATATTTGAAGTTGGGAATAAGTGGGAGAAGCAAAGAATAAGTTTTGAGAATTTTTGGGTGGATTTCTGCCTTGGGAGAAAAAGCCCCAGATCAGGGCGCCCAGGGTTCACTGTTCCTTGAAGCGCTTGGTGCCCAGGCGCCAAGTGAACAGGTTCATGGGAGTCTCCTAGGTGCCATTTAGGCAGAGGCCAAGAGCCTTATGGAGAGGCTCTAGGGCGCCTAGGAGTCCTGTGCTAGATAAAAAAGGGGAAAATGGGAAAAGGGGGAGATTCTGTTTCTAAGTTATGGGATTTGGATTCAGGTGCTTTTGGAGGGTTTTGTGGGTATGTTTTTGGAATGTCTTCCATGGTAAATCATTGATGGCATCGAGGTGAGTGGGTGACCTTGCCATTTAAGTTTTTATTAAATTTGGCCAAGTTCAATATAAATCCCATTCACACCATAGTTGGAATTAAATCGATGAAATTCCATCGTTAGTGATAATAACTAGATTAAGGGATTTCATTGAATGATTGTGGGATTTACTTTGTGAGATTGGGAGTTTTATGTTTAATTATACTTAAAGTAGTGAGTTGATATGATATGTGTTGTGATGTGTTTGTGTGAATGTATTCGTTGTTTGTTTGAATGCATTTCATAAATGAGCGAAAAGGGAAAAGAAAAGAACTATGTGGGAACCAGCTAATAACCCAAGGATGTGGTTATTCCTTTGGTGAATGTCAAAGAATAGGAACAGAGGGGTGGACCTCTGAAATAAATCCATTGAGGGGATGGACTTCAATGTGGTGAGTGTGGGAAAGAGCAAGAAAAGCATTGCATGTTTCATTTGCATATTGATAATATGAGAGGAAACTGGCTAGTAACCCAAGTATGTGGATATTCTTGGGAAGAGCATCAGAAGAATGGAAATAGAGGAGTGGACCTCTGGAATAAATCCATTGAACAATTATAGTCTGAGGGGGAAATTCTGGACTAAGTCTCAATATGGTAAGGTAAGGGAGAATGTGAAAATACATTGCATCTGGTTGTTGCATAATGTATTTCGGTGTGGATGTTTACTTGTGCTTTTATGTATTTGAGAATTGTTTCCAAATTGTTTTGTGAGAATGTAGACTCGCATAGAGGCTGCAGGTTATGGTTACGTGGTACGGTACGTTATATATATATATATATATATATATTCTTTCATGCTGATACGTGCTTATGGTGTGCACTCTGATTATGGTAGTGATGCTGGTATTTGTACTTGTGTTTTGTTTTATTGCATAGTCACCTGCTCACTGAGTTTTGATAAACTCACACTCTTTGTTGTTATCTTTTTCAGATTTAGCAACTGAGGAGGATGGAAAACCACTAGGAATGTGGCGGCTTGGAGATACACTCCATTTTTGTTGGTGGGTTCTTAATTAACCAATTTTTGGGCTATATACCTAGTAGAATACTCTATAATCACATAGGTCACCTAGGTCCTACTGTGCATTTTGATTGTATATATATTTCCTGATGTTGTAGGAAATAAGATAAAGTATTTTGTAAATTTATTTTTGTTGTAAATTTACGCTTTCTTAGTTGTAGATATTAGGGCTATTTAGGAATGTAAAGGTTACCACTGAGATATCCCTAGGTTTTGTATGTTAAGTCACGTGCCCATTTTCGAGGCTTTAAAAAAGCATCAAATAACCAAGGAAAATTCATGTTTATGTAATGTTTATGTTTGGTTTAGTTAAGTATAACAATGAGTATCTTAGAATGAAGCATTCATTCACTAAATTATCACCACAAAAAAAAACAATGATTTAGTGGCGTTTATTTGAAACACCACTAAATCAATAATATTGTAGCTTTTTAACCAAACGCCACTATATTGTGTCTATGATTTGGGTTATTAAAATTACTTTAATAACATAAATTCTAAATTTTCCCCAATTCTAAACCTTAATCATCCCACCTGCGACCTCACTCTCTCAGTCTCGCAAGTCATGCTGCCTCTACTGAGTCTTTGTTGATGTGGTTCCTACTATTCCTCTACCAGTGACTCGTCCTTTGTCTGTTCTTCCTTTGGTTGTGCTTCGTCCATTTCTAACCTAGTCGTTCTTCCACCATTGGACCATTCCTCCTCTGGTGATGCTTCCTCCATCCATCCCTCTTCTTAAGTATTGTTGTGCTTCGTCCATTTCTACTCCAGTCGTTCTTCCTCCATTGGACCAAATAAGGAAGAGCATATTAAGCTAAGTGATCAAAGTATCAATACCAATACTAATATCAATACCTTGAAGTCTTGAAATCCAACATTAAAAGATTTCAAGGTGTTGGTACTTTGATCACTTAGCTTAATGTGTTCTTCATCATTTGATTAATTAAAGACATGCCGCAATTATAAATAATGTAAATTTTATAATTATAAAATTTTCCATCCAAATTTTAGATGCATATGATATATCTATATATATAGCCTATTTTTACTGAAAAAATGACCAAAAAAATCAATTCAAGAGTAAATTTATTAGTTAAATTAAATAATATAGTGGCATTTTATGATGAAAATGCCACTATATAGTGGCATTTTTGGAGCTAAACACCACTAAATAGTGTCGTTCATTCATGAAAACGCCACAAATTTATGGCTTTTAAGCTCAAAAAGCCACAACTTTGTGGTGCTTAAAATTGAAACGTCACAAAGTTGTGGCATTTGTTTCCTAGTGCAACGCCACAACATTGTGGCATTTTAGTATTAAATTCCATAATAAGTCTTAAAATCCCTAAATCGACCAGCCCCTCTCCAATTTTTGACAGCCCCTAATTTCAACTTTGATAGCAGTTTGGACTTTAGCAGCAGCCCCATCACTCTAGTTGCCACCGTCTACATCTCTCCTAGTCGCTCCGGTCGTAACCGTACTTCTGGCCCCCCTCTCACCCCCATTTCAACTTCAATAGCCCCCTTTGGACCATCGGTAATATTTGGACTTCGATAAAGCCCCGTCACTCCAATCACCGCCATCTGTACCTCTCGTTGTCGCTTCAGTAACTACCATCCATCTGACCCTGCCTCTTCCCATTGTTTTGAATTCAATAGCATAAGCCCCCCATTCATATTTCATATTTGCCCCCACGACTCTCCCTGTCACGCTAGACACCACTGTCTATCTAGCTGTGCCTCTCTCCGTTGCTCCAGTTGTCATCGTTCGTTTGGCCCCACCTCTCCTCATCGCTCCAGTCGACCCACCTCTTTTCTTCTTTTTATTCTCCTTCTTCAGTCTCACGAGATTAGGAAGTCTCAAAGGTAATCTTCTTCTTCTCCTCTAATTAATTCAATAGTTTATTCTACTATGAAGAAACTCAAGAAAGAAAATTTATATGTGTTGTAAAATCTGTTGCTTGATTTGTATGTGCTTTACAATATCATATTTGAGTATTATGTTGCTGCAAAATCTCCTATTTGATTTGTATTTGCTTTACATTTCTATCTTAAGGTAGCTAAAACTCATTGATTTATTAGGCTTACTTGGTTCTGAGAATTGCTATTAGTATAAGTTGTTTCTATTTAAATTTTTGAATAAAGAGTTGATTTATTTCAATTAGATTAGATTATTGATATTGTTTTTATTCCGCAGAATAAAATTTCTGAAATTGAGTCACAAGGGACTACATCTATTGAGATATTGACATAGGACTCGTTGGCTATAGCTTTACGAAGCCATGAGTATCTTGGACGAGTGCGTGGACTGGGGTTCGGACCATGCCCTACTCAGGTGTTTAGGCGCACTCCATGCTTTGTCGACGAGTCTTCTAGTCAATCTGTTCAGGAATTACAGGCCAAGATTGCAAATCTCCGATCTCAAGTCGAGGAGATATCTAGTCTCAAGTCACAGATGGTGGACATTACTAAGCAACATAATGAGATGATGTAGCTCTTCCAAAGCTTTTAGAGTCAGCTCCTTACGTGAAGGATAAGTATGCCACCAAAATTGTTTTACTTATTTATTTATTTCAGACTGATAATTTATTTACAAATTCTTATAATAAATGCAGCTTTTTGATCAAGGGAGTGGAGATGGTTCCTCACCAGTGGACAACTCTCCATTGTCTTGTAATCAAGCGAATGAAAATGCTGAAGAAGATGACGAAGATGACTCAGATGAAGAAGACGATTTGCTTTAGGATTTTATTATTTTTTGTATAAATGTTTAACAATCAACTCTTATTTTGACTGGATTTCAACTATATTGACTGAATGAATTTATGTAATGCCATGTTTTTTGTTGAATGTACTTTAAAGTTTGTCAAATTGTATATTATTAGGCTGCTGTAAATTGTATCCAGGTTTTGGGGACAAATTGAGAATTACATGCTAGTTTGGAAACACTAAATAATAGTGCTTTTTTTAAGAAATGCCACTAAATTGTTCTATATAGTGGCATTTCATAGCTCAAAACGCCACTTCATTTCCATATACAGTGGCGTTTGGAGTCCAAAAAGGCCACTATATAATGTTGTTTAAGAGCTCAAAACACCACTGTATAATGGCGTTTTGAGATATGAAACGCCACTATACTGTGGCATTTGGATCTCTCAAACTCCACTATAGTCCTTATTACTTATTTTACAACTTTTTGGCATTTAGAAATGCCACATAAAATGCCACTAACTGAATTAGTGGCGTTTATTCTCGCATTTGGGAATAAACGCCATTAAATTGTTTGTGACACAAGATATTGTGGCGTTTTGCACAAACACCACTAAAAGTGTCAGTGGCATTTAAACGCTACTAAATGGCTATTTTAAATGCCACTAAATTTTTTTTGTAGTGTATTCATATCATATTGTGTAGGGATGTAGTTCAAATGTCTTAGAATTTAAAGGTGGAAACACTTTATATTATATTACACCCATGAAAAGGCCTTTTGCTGAAGTCAACAAAGATAATAATGATGATGATTTGAGTGATTTTCAGATATCTTTTAACGTTGAGAAAGTCATGAAGAATGAACAAATTGCTCAGTCTATTAAAAATGTTGAGTGATTTATAGATATTGTTCTATGTATTTTACCTATGACAATATTAGATCAATAAACTCCATGTGGTACTTAGTTTTTTTTTATTGTTTTGTACGAATATAAAGTGCATTCATTGAGTTTTATTATTTTTCATTGTTTTTTTCTTAAGTTAAGTACTTTAATTTTAAATGCACACAATTTAAACGTATATTGTTATTTATTGTTTTATTGCTTATCTACTTAAAAATGTTTAATTCATCCGTTAGATTTCGAAACGAAGTTTACCAAATGTGAATGAATTAATTATTTATAAATTCAATTAATAAAATTTTGTATATCTTCTAGTAATAATTATCTTCCCGATGTTGTATGTTGTTTCTCATGATAGCTTTGCAATCAGATATAATAATCTGACGTATTAAATGATGACTGTTAATTTTTTTCTCAAATGACAGAGTACTATTTTTTATTATCTATTATTAACATTTTTAGAAAGTTAAATTAACCTTTAAATTTAAAATGAATAATCTTATTAAAATGAAAAATCTAATTAACATAAATGAAAAATATACTTAAAATGTAAAATTAATATTTTTATAACAATCCAATGATGACTCTCAATTGGAAAAATTTAAAACGAAAAATCTACTTAAATTAACACTTTTATCTACTTATTAATATAATAATTTTTTATTGTTTTCAAATATATTGAATTTCAAATTTCAAATTGCACTTTTAGATTAATTAATATAATATGAAACATCATTTGTTAATTAATTAAATTTTCTTAATTATTTTTTTGCCCTAAAATTACCTTTTTTTCCTAAATCACGGTACTTTAACTTTGTCTCTTTCAATGCATATTTGGGTATATGTCTCTTTCAATGCATGTATATGTTTTCAAATATATGTTGTATATGAAAAATCTACTTAAAATGTAAAATTAACATTTTTATAATGATCTGACATATTAAACGATGACTCTTAATTGAAAATTTTAAAATAAAAAATCTACTTAAATTAACGTTTTTATCTACTTATTAACATAATAATTTTTTATTATTTTCAAATATATTGAATTTCAAATTTTAAATTGCACTTTCAGATTAATTAATATAATCTGAAACATCATTTTTGTTAATTAATTAAATTTCCTTAATTACTTTTTTCTATAAATTTACCTTTCTCCTAAATCACGGTACTTCAACTTTGTCTTTTTCAATGCATATTTGGGCAAATGTACTAATGTATCTAATGTTGTATATGTGTATTAAATTGACTATTTAGCTCATAATATAAATCTTATAAATATAAATTATATAAATTGTTATAAATAGTTATTACATAATTTTAGCATATAATTTATAATATATTGTTTACAATATAAAGTATAATATTGTCATAATATATTTAATTGGTATACTTGTATTTATTGAATATTTTTTTATCTGCTTATTAACATAATATTTCTTTATTATTTTCAAATATATTTAATTTCAAATTGTACTTTCAAATATATTGAATTGAATTACAATTGAAATTCAACAATATTAAATTAATCACATCACATTAACACATCAAATGAATTTCGGTAATAATATATTTAATTAATTAAATTAATTAATATAATCTAAAATATCATTTGTTGGTTTGTGGAATCTTATATCAATTAATATGATACTCTTTAATGTTGTATTCTCATTGGTTCAAAAAAATTAATTTAATTTAATTATAACTATTGTTAATATTTATGTGGACAAGTTTTAATGCTATTGCTTTTTTTTATTCTAAAATATTTTATATGCATATTGTTTAATTATATTTTGATTCCAAAATAAGTGAGATGGTTATGAGGGAGACCACATTCTTTATCTGACTTTTATTTTGATCAGTCAGTTAGTGCGTGAATCATGAATACGTGTGACGTAAATCAATACACAATATACGTTTTAAACCATACGTCTATATTTTCATATTTCCATGATTAATGTCTCAAATTATTATTATATTTTTTGTTTCTATATTTTTCACTCTCTTTCTATTTGGGCAAATTAATCCAAGTCCTTGACATATCCCCCTCATACGTCCTCTCACACTCTCTCCCTATTTTGTGTAAGTCTAGTAATTTTTTCAAAGTCTATTTATCTTTTCATGCTATTTTTCATAGTTACTTTTTTTTATTTTAATTTGATTACAAAATTGATATGTGAATTTAAAAACTTGTTTTATTTGACTTTATTTTGATTTCTCAAAATAGTTTTTAATTTAAAGTGTCTTAGAGGATTTTTTTTTTAGTATATAAAATAAATTTGATTATGAAATTGATATGTGAATCAAAAATCTTGCTTTTTTTACTTAATTTTGATTTCTTTCCAAAATAGTTCTTAATTTAATAGAAATCAAAACTATTATTATATTTTGACCAATGTAGTGTCTTAGAGAATTTTTTGAGTAGGTAAAATAAATTTGATTATGGAATTGATATGTGAATTAAAAAACTTGCTTTATTTGACTTTGTTTTGATTTCTTTCTAAAATAGTTCTTAATTTAATAGAAATCAAAGTTATTATTATATTTTTACCATTGTAGTGTATTAGAGGATTTTTTTAGTAGGTAAAATAAATTTTATACATAAAAAATTGTTAAAATATATATACACGAGAATCAAGGTATATTTGCATTAATTGTTGGCATACATATGAAATTTCGGCAAGATTAATTCTCCTACATTTCATATGAAATTTTTTAACAAACGTTCTTTATTTCACTTTAATCTGATTTATTTTAGTTTCTTTCCAAAATAAAATAATTTAATTATTACACAAATGATTAACAAATCTAGAATGAGTCTTTTTAAGTCAGGGTTTAGGGTTGGAGCACCATTTTAGAAGAGGCGTAGTCTTCTACGCTAGGGTGGCAAGATAATTTCATCAGATGCTATACTTCCTTTCAGCCTTCAAAGGAAACAATTTCTAATTTTCTTATGTTTTGCGATGACAATTAATAAAAGTCAAGGACAATCACTTTCCTATGTCGGTTAATATCTAACAACTCCTATCTTTAGTTATGGTCAGATTTATGTTGCCATCTCAAGAGTAAAAAGTAGAAAAAGATTGAAGATTGTTATACTCGACAAAGATGGAAATGCCAATTCAAGTACTACAAATGTAATGTATAAAGAAGTTTTCAGAAATCTCTATTAGTTGTAAGTAAACTTTATATAGTCTTTTTGATAATATTATTATATTGATTCAAAGTTATTTTGTGTCATTTATTAATTTTTTTAATTTTATTTCCATCATTTTAAGTTAAGGACATTGTATTTGAAAAGTATTAGAGGTGTGTGTTTGCATTGGAGAAATATTTTCGTTGTTTGATAATTTGATTTTTTTAATTCACATTGAATGGAGATATTCTAAAATATCTATCTCTTATGTCAACTACTGTATATTTTCTATTAATCAATTATTATTATTTTTATAAGTTATGAAAATTTTTAGAGTTGTAATGCAAGGAGCACAACACTAGTCTAACTATATTTTCCCTCCACCACCAATATGGGACTTCTTTCTCCCTAGCATGATAAGGATTTCTAATATTAAAACTCTCTTTCTATTTGTATTTTAAATCATTTCATAATAGAACTATTAATGAGAATAAGCTGGTAATTTTAATTCCCAAATATCGGCTTATAGTCATAATATAATTATGACCTAAGCGATGAAACTTCTTCAACTTTAAGTTATCAATAAAACATACACTTCTAATATTTTTCATATCTTTTATTATTTATATGATTATTTTTGTTAAATTTATAATTAAAAATGTCATTAAATGTTTAAATTTAAAAAATAATAAATAAATTACCGGAATTGAATATAATATATTTTAAATTAAAAGAGAACAAATTAATTTTAAATCAAAGGGACTTCATAAACTGTAATGTAGCTTTAGAAAAATGAAAACAACTCCTTTATATTTAGTAGCGGAAAATACAAAGTAAAGTTAAAATTTCAGTTGGTCAATCATCAAATAAATGGTCAAGATTGAATTGATAAAAATTAAAAAGAAAAAAAAGTTGCATCTTCAACTTCATCCATTTAATCTTATCCGTCCATTTAATAATTGAACAGTTAAAATTTTAACTTCACTCTGCATTTTCCGCCACCAAATGTAGGAGTCATTCTCTAAAAAAAATATATAGTTACTTACCATCACAAAAAGAATGAAAGTAATATCATTTGAGACAAAAGATAATCTTCATCTAAGCTCTCTTTGAAGATTGTGAACGTGTTTGTATTCCTTTTCTTTGGGGTCCTCAATAGTCAATACATTATTCGAAGATGTCTTTAGTGTGCTTCAATCCCAGCACCATTCTTATTTTATTAATTATCCTAGCTGAACCGAATCTACATATAAACCACTCAATTTCGTATAAAGTAATGAAATAATTGCTCCTCAGTTTAAGCCCACATGAGATCATCATCAAGTATCACAATGTTGCTTGCTTTTTAAATGACTTAATTTGTTGATAATTATTCTTTATCAATTCATATTAACCCACGTTATATATTTGTGCTTTTTGACCCACTTCCCCTCTCTTTCCCTCAGGCACGGCAAGAAATTCTCGTATTTGAGAATTTTTGTGAAAATTATTCCATTTGGAGACTTGTATTAACAAGATTACAGAATCACACCGGATCGGATCAGTCGGTTCGACCAAAAATCAGTTCAGTTGACCTAAAAAATTGGTCAAGAACTAGTTTAGTCGTTAAAACTTATGCACCGGTTTTTGTAAAAAAAAAAATTTACTATTTACAAAATACAATTATTTCTCACACTATATGGAATTTATATAACAAGCTTTTATTTTTTTAATCTTTTTTATTCATTTCTATCATGTTATATTTCTTTTTTTCTTAATTATTTTTTCATAATAATATTATTTTTGCCACAAAAAATAGAAAAAAATGACAACACATACTTATAATAATAATAATAATAATAATCTAAGTTTACTAAGATTAAATATGAAAATTGTTATTAATTTATTATATTACATATTTTTAATATATAAAATTAAAAATTATATATATTTAATTATTATCGGTTGAATATCGATTCGACCATGATCAGACTATTGAACTGTAAATCAGTACTTTTATCAATTTAATGACCGATTTGATTTTTAAAACATTGATATTTAGAAAATATTTGTCTTTGGAGACGGGAATGGACAACAAAATCCCTTAGAAGCTATTTTAGAGATGTGAACAAGGATTACACCCCTTGCTTCACTGGTGCCTAACCCCCAATAAATTATATCGATATTGTTAATATTTAATTATGTATGTATTAATTAATAAAATCTTACTTTGTAAATTTTATTTATTTATTCCAATTTAAAAATTAAAAAAAAACGAACATCCCAAACTTTCAATCTTAATAAAAAGTGGGGAAGCCTTGTCCCATTGCCATTTGCCATGCCTCCGGGAATACTTTATTATATATGTGTGTAATGTATATAATATGCAAATAATAGATGTAGATATTAAGTTGCAACTATACAAAACTTTGTGATTGCTTTAGATGAAAAGCGATAGTTTTTGTTTTTAATTTTAGTAATAGTTACAAATACCAAATTCTATAGACTATAGGTATATGCTTGGAATGGAACTTGTCTGCTTTAAGATCGTTTCTTTTCACTTTTGTAGTGACACAACTTTGGTTAAGAATTCAATTCAAAGTAGAAAGTACGATTGTTAAAACTGATTAACTCAGTTTTCATTTGGATTGCCTCGCATTGACTTCACTGGGCTCAGTTTATCTCATTTAATTTTAAATGTGTCAATATATATATATATATATATATATATATATATATATATATATATATATATATATATATTGGAGTGCTTTGGAGTGGTTTAATACAAAACATAAGAGAAAAAACTAATTATAATTAGAGCACAAATTAAAGATTTAAATGGATACATAACGTGTTCATAGGTTTGGTTTGGTTTGGTTCGGTTTTGAACCTTAACGAAACTAAACTGAACTTATCAATTTTGTAAAATTATATACTTATTCAATTTTAATTTTCGAGAAGTTTAGTTCAGTTTTGATTGAGTGGTTTAGTTCAATTTTAGGCAATTTTATTTACAATAATTTGTAATTTTTAATTTCAATGATATATATATATATATATATATATATATATATATATATATATATCAATATAAAAAAAATAGACCAAATTAATTAAAAGAAAAAGTTTAAATTAATTAATATATATATATAATAATTTTGTTGACATAAAAATATTTAAATGTAATATCTTATATGTATATATAAAATATAATTTTT
The DNA here is from genome assembly GCA_037074585.1 of Biancaea sappan. Lineage (NCBI taxonomy): Eukaryota > Viridiplantae > Streptophyta > Magnoliopsida > Fabales > Fabaceae > Biancaea > Biancaea sappan. The sequence continues at coordinate 37,654,997 of CM073499.1, forward strand.
TATATATATAAAGTTGATTCGGTTTGGTTCAATTTTAATCAAAATAAATCAATTAAAATTTATATTTTAAAAATCAATTTGAATCTTTTTTTTTTTGATTTTGGTCAATTTTCATTTAATTTGATTCGATTTAATCGATTTAGTTTAGGTTGATTTGAAATATCCTATAACCCATTATCACATATCATTAATTCTTACCTTGATTTCTATATGGTAACTTTTATGAATTGTTAATTTGTGCTTTAATGATAATTATTTATTTTTTGCTCTCAGACACCAACACACTCCTCTCTCTTAATATGCTTCTAGTATGCATGCATGTGTGTGTATCTAAATATAGTAATGATTTCCAGTAAAGATTAAAAATGATTTCCAGTAATGATTTTTAATTTCATCTCTAGAGGAAGAATTTTGGAGGTGAGGTCAAACCAAATCACTAGTTCTACTACTGAAGCAAAATCTTTTACAGATAATTGACACAAACCAATATGCATCCGAAAACAGTAGTTCTACCGAAACAAAATCTTTTACAGATAATTGACAGCTCTGTTTGGTATTCATCCATCTAGTAGATAACCATATAAATACAGAAGATTCTATTGTACAAAAGGATAACCCTCGAGATTAAGTGATCAATACGATAACCATTGCAATCTAAAAAGCACAGATACTGATACAGATACAAAACCTGTCACATAACAAAACACATTTATATTCTCATTTCCAAGCGCCACATCGTGTTAGAAATGATACGAATCTATTATTTGGAGTATCTGTGCTTCATAGATCGCAATTCGCAAGTATTCACATTTCAATTTTCTCGCCCGAAACTTCTTTGCTCGATCTAATAGAGCTTTTGCAAGTTTTTGCGTGAGATTTCTGTCCCTCTAACCTTGCTTCAAGTAGTTTTGCCATCAGTGTGTTCTCCTTCACTCCCCTAGGCAATTTTGAAAAAGATTCAGACTTGTACAAATCCGGGACGGTTGATTTCGATTTCCACTGTTCTACTACAGGGCTGACATTGCCTGTGACACAAGAATCTTCCCTGCAAATGCTCTCAGGATGGACTTTATCGCCTTCTGATGACAAGGAACTGTTCCCAACTAGGTTATCAAGTCGGTGACTCGAACTCATACCCTCAGTCCCAGATTGATTGCTTTCTGGGGGACCTTGTGTTGCTTCACAGACAGTTGATATCTCAGGGTCATTTAATGGACATGTGTTGTCTCCTCTCATTCCACTTAGTTTCTTTTCGACAAACCAATTCTCGCTGTCATCATATGACATGCTCCTCCGGCTTGTGTTTTTGGGTAACTGACAGGCCTCTGTGAATTCCTCTGACTGAACTTGTTTCCTCATTGAGTTTTGGCTTCCTTTTTCTTCTTGATGGACCTCTACGGTGTTAATTTTTTGCAGTCTGGAGCTGGCTTTGCCACTGGAAGCCAGTTTTTGACTGAAAATTTTGGTACCAATAGAATCTTCCTCAGCCATATTTCGAGGTGCACTTGAAAACTCCTTTAGTGGAAATGAATCCAATGAATGCCGACACGGGTAAATTTCCTTCAAATCCTTAGGGGAGCTACCATATTTTTTTGAATCAATAGACCGCCTTGCATGAAGAAATGTTTCGATATCAAAACCTAGCTTGTCAACAACTGAATTTCTCTCGTCAAGATCATTGCCAGCTTCAACTAGCTTCATTTGCATGCGCTCATCAAGCCAAGCTTCCGAAATATGAAGTATTAGCCTATCAATGCTACGATCTCCACCAACCTGACCTTTCTCAGCCTTCAACCTCCTGAGAGAACGTACCTCTTGTTCGTAAGCTCGTATTCCTTTGGCAAACTCATCACACAAATTCTCCAACAGGATTCGTGCTTTTCTCTCCCTTTCAAGCTCTCTCATAGAACTGGAGAAACAAGACTTCACGTCAGAAAGCTCCCGAGCCAATCTCCCGTGCAGGCTCTCTGAATGCTTTCTTAATCTCCGCTCATCTTCTAGCTCTTCCTGGACTGATTGAAGTGCAGCTTTAATTCCATGATTTTCTTTGCCATTCTTCCTAACAAGCTTATCCTCTGTCATGTGCTTCATTAAATCCTCCATTTCCTGCCTATTCATTTGCTTCTCTCGTAGCAACTCCTTAACACGTGCTCGAGAAAGATCTAGCTCCATTTTCAGGGCCTTCACTATTGATATACTTGACGCATGCTGTTCTTCAAGACTCCAAATTCGGTTGAGTATCTTAAGTAACTCTTTGGATGTTTTAATGTTGTAGCTTGACTCTCCCATCCTCCTACCTTTGAGGTCCAGGGAACTCGTGAGAGTCACTGCCCGGTTATATGGTGCCACCTGAGATAAACAAATAGCATCTTCATCAAGTACACCCATAATATTTTAGTTATAAAAAGTAAACTAATGCTGAAAGAATACAGACAAATTCAGGTTGTAAAATTGAAGAAATCATGTTCAGTGGCAGAATAACCTAAAAAGATAACAATAAGTAACGGGTAAGATTTTTGGACAACTCTAATTCTACACCTTTTCTCAAAATGGCCAGTTCAAAAAAGCATTCCAATCATACAGTATTTCCCCCAACTAAAGTTCGAGATAGTAGTGTTTGTATGACTGCAAGGTGAAGACTCAAGAATGTATTTCAAGTTTATATAAAGAATGACTTTTGTTTTCCTTGATATGATAGTACCAGCTTTTACAACGCATGTTCTTAGACCAATTGCCTGTATGATAATCATAAAAAATAATGTTTCCTTCAACTGTAGGAATCCACCAATCAGTGAACCGAAAAAAATAATAATAATAATGCTTACCTCCATGGAGCCACAGTAACTTGCAGGGGATTCAGGCTGCTGCTGAGCACAGCCCTTTCTTTCAAATGATCTACGGTGCTGAACCAGTGAGATTGCATCATGTCCACTCAAGCTGCTCGCAGATGCTGGCTGCAATGGGACACCAGGTAAGGCCATAAGGATCACCATTTCCATAGAAAACAATATCAAAAGCAAGTGAAGATGCAAATATATGGATAATAAACCACATCTCTTCATAAGATGCTCCAACAAAGATTGTTAAGAGATTACACATTCCAGGCAATGTCAGATAATAGAGTAAATTGTTGATTTGGTTCTTGAAAGATTAGCGTTGTCTTAATTTGGTCTTTAAAAAATTAAGCGTCTCAATTTAGTTCCTAAAAAACTGTGTTTATCTCAAATTCATGCTTTTGTATGTCAAAGTGACTTTTGACACCAAAAATTTTGAGATTTGATGATTGTAAGTTTTGTAATTTTGCAACAAAAAAGGCTGAATTAAGACAAATATAATCTTTCAAAGACTAAATTGAAATATTTGATCTTTTAAATTTCCAAATTGAAACAACTATAATCATTCAATAAATAAATCAATAATTCCACAAAAGGGTTTGGAGAAAGATTAGGTTAGAGGAAAGAATTTAAGCTTAGATGCCGTTTCCTAATTGCCTGCTATAATAATATATGACATATAGAGAAGCTTTGGCCAAAAAAAATATATGACATATGAAGAAGCTTTTCTAAAAGAATCAATAATGTAGTGTCGAATTATTAAAATGTTCATTTAATCATAACAACCACACAAGTAACTTCACCCAAGTCATGTTCTGTAAAGAATCAATCAAAAATCAGAAAACTGATATAAAATTCATACATATAAGAAGCAATCTGCTTGCAAGAGTTTCACATAACAAACTGTAAACCGAAGGAAAAGAAATTAGAAAACAACCAACGAAGAAAAAGCATATTAAGGCAACTTATAAACCCACTTATTAAAAAACAAAGAGCACTACAACCTTTTAAAGCTAACAACAATAGCTGAGGTGTAACTGTAATTTTTACAGGCCTAGATCACTAGTCAATTCATCAACGTTTTTCAACTGAATGTGAAATTTCCAATAGCTTGTATAAGAAAGAACTATAAACAAAAAGAGGGAAAAAAAAATAGCAGAAGGAAATTGCATCAAACAGTTCATGGGCGTATATATGTCTGTGACGGAACCAAGTGGATAAGACGGGACATCCCACCCACCAAATGAGACCCCATTAGATCAAAATCTAGCACGAAAGCCCAAAAAAGAAAACAAAAACTGAGCATATGAAGAGATCACAGACAAGCAAAGAGATTCCACGAATTTGAACTAACAGAGAAGCTAATCCAAATCAACACATCAAGGGGTCCCACAAAAACAAGCCATCAGAAGAAACCTCATCAGAGACGCTGTGTGGAATCTCATCCTTCCGGCGGCGGCGGGGGCGGCGACGGATTCTGGTGTGGGGTTTGGGCATTTGAGGAAGTGGGGTCTGAACCTGGTGGACCTGAAACTCCCAGAGGCTGGCGCAGAGCTTTCTGGCGGAAATCGCCGAAGGGGGAAAGTCGAGGAACTCTCGAACGTTACGATTGCGAAGGCGAAAGGACGACGTGGAAGCAGAAGCAGAAGAAGAAGAAGGAGAATGAGAAAGGAGCTCAAGCCTCCAAGTGGGTGGAGGAGTACAGGGGGCTCCTCTTAACCCCACCAAAGCCCCTCGTTTCAACTGTTCCGCGATGTGCCCTTCTTCCCTCTCCGAAACTTTAGCCGTCCCTTCCATAACCTTTTCTTTTCTCTCAATATTCAAATTTCAAACCGGCTTTTGCTTTAAAGAAATGGAAAATTCAACGAAAAGGGTTTTGATGGTTCTGTTTGTGTGTCCACCATTTTCATGAACAAGTTACCTGGGTGGGGTTAACTGCAAGTCGCCTCCTTGTCGCCAGAATTCTCGCCACGTCAGCACTGACTTCACTGTTGGGTCCCACACAAATTGGGTCTTCTTACCCTCCTTCTCCCGACAAAGTATAAAGAATGCTTGAGTTGTTAATTAATTTAGACAAAAACACTGTCTATATTTATTTTAAGTTTTATTTTGCTCATTTTTTATTTAAAAATTTTATATTAATCTTTTATATTTTAAAGAGTTATTAATCTGATACTTTTATATTAAAATCATTACCTTATATAATAGAGTTAACATATTATTTTTTTAAATATTAATATGACTTATTTATAACTGTTAATTAAATATTATTATTTTAAGCATTAGAATAGAAAATCTTCAAAACATACAACTATATAAGACCAATATAAAATTTTTTAAACATAAAAAATTAAAATAAAATTTAAAATAAATATAGAGGACCAAAATGACATATTTTTCATTATTTTATTGTTTGATTCCTTTTTAAAATTTTATAAAAATAATATTTTATACAAAAAATTTTTAATGCAGCAAGACTAAAAAGATTCAAACGCTGTAAATCTAAATTCATCCTTAACCTCTTAATTAATTTTGTCCACCTTCGTCTCGACCAAAAGAATTGCTTGATCCATTAGAAACAAATAATACATTACTAAATTGATACTTAAAAGATTACTAATTCTTCAATTTGGTTGCTTAAAAATCAAGCATTTCAATTTAATATTTAAAAATATATATTTATCTTAATTTAGTGCTTTTACTGCTAAATTATAAACTTACGTTGCTAAATATCTTTCTTTTTTTTTTTGATTACTAAAAGACACTTTGATAGATAGAGAGATTGAAACAATTGAAATTTTTAACTTTTAGGGACTAGATTAAAACATTTTATCTTTGAAGGATTAAATAAAAAACTATAATATTTTGAAGACTAAATCAGTAATTTATTCAAATATTTTTTTCAATTAAAATATTAGTATTTAATTTTGGTGTGACAAAATTTATATTTAGTAGTTAGAGTTAACTTTGAGTAGACTCTATTTGTTAAGCCATCAGGTAGTGGGAGTGAGAGTAATCTAATAAGTAATTTTACTTTCAAACATTTAGTTTGTCATGTACTGAAAAAGAACTCTCCAATCTTCATCAGTTATTTCAACAAATATGAAAATAAAATAAAAGAGCATGCAACAAATAAATGTAAATTCATCAAAAACAAAACAAATATAAATAAATAAATTACTTGATATGAGTAGGAGTGCTCAAAACAAAATCAAATCGACCAAATCAAACAAATCGATCAAAAACTGACCAAAATAAAAAAAATATCTAAATCAGTTTTTAAAATATGACAATCGAAGGGTTGTCGATTTGGTTTGGTTTGACTGAACCAAACTGAACCGAAAAGAGATTTTCTACCTTTAAAAATATCTACTTTTCTCTACCTTTAAACAGGAGCTATCGGATCGTGCAGGATAGATAACATCCAATTTAATAGTTTTATTGATGATGGGATATCGTTTAAAAGTAGAAAAATACATGAAGAATCCCTTTCCAATCGAACCTTATATATATAATTTTAATATTATATTATGTATAATATATTTTAAAAAATTTATACATTAATGCATCAATTTTATTTCTTTATCATCATTAGATGTCAACTAGTGTTGTAACCCATGCGATGCATGGATTAGCACAAATGTCACAATTTGTGTTTATCAAATAAATAAAAAATTTAAAAAATATATAAAAGAATACATGTACAAAAATAATAAGACATTCAAACCATATTAAGACACATATAAGATGATTCATTAGATACAAATGCTTTGAAGATAAAATGTGAATAACGTCAAATGAAAAGAAAAACAAAAAATAAGGTATTACATGAATTAATTTATATAAATATATTAACTAATGATGAAAATGAGTTGAAATAAAAATTACCAACCTAATAGATCTGCTAGGATCGAAATTCTTGTCTTCCTTTGATTCTTTCTTCTTCTATTTCTTCAAATATACATTTGGATTAGCAACAATGATAACAACTATAGGTTTATTGAAATTTAAAATATAACTTACATACCCACAAAATCTTAAAACAACAAAAAGAAGATAATCAAGGGAAATATACATCACATCCTAACTTTAAAATTTAATACTTTAAATCTTGAATTAGCATTCAATCAATCTCCACATATGTAATCTCAGCATTACCTGAAGTTTTTCTTTATAGGAAAAGCTCTACTATTTGCTCACAGTAAGCCTAAAAGGGATTATTCATTAATCGTATTAGATGAGAAAACCAAGAAAAATAATTTTGTTTAAAAATAGTCAAATTATATTATTCAAACACAAGTAAATACCTCAATAGAATCATTTTTTTCTTTTAGGCTTTGATTTTTCTCATGACCTACTTTCCTCAAGAAAACATAATGACAGAAACAGTAAAACAAAACTAGAATTAGAAAACCAGAACAATATAGAAATGAAATATAACGGACATAAATAAAAAACCAAAAGATTAAAAACAAAAACATAAATGAACTAGAAACTCAGAAAACAACAACGAACAACGAATACATAAACAAAAAAAGTAGAAAAAAAATGCAAAGAATGAAAGAGAAACAGAAAATTAGAAATCACAATAGAATGAACAATAATCGCGAATGTGAATAGTACGTAAATTGTATAAACCAGAAAAAATAAATAAAATAAAAATTGAGCTATAATACCAAATGATGTGAGAGAAACATCACTTTAAAGCTTTGATGATAAATCGCCATTGTTGTCCTTCATCTATGTAAGGGAAGAAGAAGCAAAATCAAAGAGAAAAAAGAAGGAAAATTATGTGAGAAAAAAAGATATGCAAATATGGATGACATCTTCGAAAGAAATATATAAATATCTACATTGATTTTGAATTTTAAAATTTTAATTTTGAAAAACAAAAAAACCTCAAAATTGACCAATAATGGATGGCCACTTTTTAAAAACCTCTACATGAAGATAGGAGATTAGCTATTGATGATGATAAAATAAAGAAGTCTAACGAGCTTATATAGAAAAAAGAAAAATGAGTAATAATTCATTATTATAGTTTGATTTGATAGAGATAATTTAAATTTTATTATAATTATTTAAGAAGATAAATAAATAATATGAACACTTGTAGATAAGTTTTTATATAGAAATTATATAACAATTAATTATTTGATTATTTATATAAATGCTAATTTACCAAATAATAACATATTATATTTCAATTGAAAAGTTTACTTAATTTATCAATTATATAGCAATTATAGCAATTACATACCAATTATATAGTAATTTACCTTAATTTTTGTAAAATTTATTTAATGTGATTATATAGCAGTTATATCAATTATAAACTAATTATATAGCAATATACCCTAATTTTTTCAAATTCATTTAATATGATGTGATTAATTTACCAAATTTATTATAACAATATACCCTAATTTTTTCAAATTCATTTAATGTGATGTGATTAATTTATCAAATTTATTAATTTACCTAATTTATTCATCAAATTTATTCATTTAAATTTATTATATTATAATAATTTAATGACCTACCGACAATTAATACCTTATAGTGGAATTATTTTAATATATTATATTGATGATTGAGATATATTGTTATGAATTTATACACTAACAATAATACAGTAAGTTATAATTTGAATTATTAATTGGTGATTTAAAGAGAGAAATACGAAGTTACGAACAAATTAAAAAAAAAATATATATTGTGTTTATAATAATAAGAATATGAAGTTATAAAAGAATTCTTTTAAGTATAACAACAAAAGAATTTAAATATTATATAAGAATTTTATAATAATTGGTTAATAAACTTGTAGTGCGCATGACGTTATAGGTTTTTTTTTTTTCAATGTTAAGGCCTTCTGCTTATTTTATAATAAAAAAAGATAAAATTTGGATAGATTTAATGTAAACATTTACACTGTAAGTCGTTTTAAAAAATGCATAATTTGCATTTTTTTTTCTTCTCTTAATTTATAACCAAATTTTCCTTCAGTGACAATCATAGTCAAAGTAATCATCATTTGTTTTTAGAATTTCAATTTTGTTGCTATTAAAATCCTTCCTCCTACAATCAAGAGAGAGAAGAAAATGAAAAAGAATCCATCCAAAGCTATGGATACTACAAGATTTGGTAGGCATTTGAATATGTGGGTCTTTTAACCAAAAAGAAAATAGAATTCGCGTGTGTGAAAGAATGACATATATATATATATAGAGAGAGAGAGAGAGAGAAATTATACTTGAAGAACAGTTAAACACTAATTATAAGCATCCTTATCAAAAAGAATTTGATTTTAGGTTCATTACGTTACGAAGAAATAATTATTTTCGTTAGATTCAACTCTTGTTGGTTAATGATAAGAGTAATTTAATATAAAAGAGTGAGAGTAATAAATAAGCACTATGCAGTTGCTTATATTTTGTTATTATGTTATTTACTAAAAAAATAAAAATAAAACATGTATAAGAAAATTTTTTTATTAGAATCAACCATGCAATATTGAGTTGTTATTTTATAAAGATAATATCGTTGTTCGTGTTTTGTTTCGAGCATGATAATCAAGATTTAAATCTTGCTCGTAAGATTGTATAAGATTTTGATCTTGTCAACAAAAACGAGTAAGATAGCATGTAAGATTTTTTTTGCATCAGAATCGTTTAAGATCTAGATCTTGCATTTTAAAATAGTATAAGATAGTACAAGATCTTAAGATCTTAACAGTTATTTTTTTTTCTTTTTTTAATGTTTTGATATTCAATTTTTTAATAGAAAATAGCTGATAAATTTATAGAAATATGAAATATTTTATGGAAATATTTTGATATTTTGATAAATTATATTTATTTTTTAAATATTTTTTATATTTAGCAAATTATATAAATATTTTTTATATTTATTTTTAAAATTGCATAGGATCTTATGATCTTGTAATTCGATCTCACCCGGCATTTCTGATCCTGTACAAGATATCGATCTTAATTACTTTGGTTTCGAATATTATATACTTGTTATATTTTGATTGAAAAATCTAATAATTGCGTAATCATTAAAATAATCTCATTGTCTTTTTTAAAAGATCAAATATCTTAATTTCTTTTTATAAATTAAATTTGTCTTTGTTTGATTATTTTTATTACTTGGGCACAAGATCTTCCATTATCAAGTTTCAACCATTTTTGGGGCAATAGTATTTTTTACGTCTTTAATGTTTACACTAAGTTTTAATTTAATCTATAACTAGTGTTGTGATCCGTGTGATGCACGGATAATTTATAAATTTAAAAATTTTTGTAATTTATAAAATAATAATAATTGAATAACCTAAATTATTAACAAATGTTGATTTAGCTCGTATGCAAATTATTCTCACAATTTACACATAATTCTGTTATACCTAAAAAAAAACACGCACACACACACACATAAGAATAAAGTGATAAATAAAAAAAATAGAATAATCAAAATACAAAAAGAAAAGAAAAAAATGACAATAACAATATTATGTATCTTCAATCTCAATTTCTATACGCTTGCTTTTGATATCGTTCTTTGATCTCTTTATGATAAGATCAAATTTATTGACCATCTTAATAACATCTAAAACGAAATAATATTATTCGTATAAAGTTGAAATTGAAAGTAATGGTTGGAACCCAAGAGGGGGGGAATTGGGTTTTATAAATTTTTCACAAGAATTAATTGGAAGTTAAAATGATTTTCTGTAAAAGTACAATACTTAGGATAATAAATACAATACAGAAAATTAATGTGCTGTCAAGATAAATAATTATAAAGATCAAAGAATTAAAGAATAGATATCAATATGCACAAATTAAAGAGTAAGGGATAGAGAAAGCAAACTCAGAGATTTATACTGGTTCGGCTAATCCAAGCCTACATCCAGTTCTCAAGAGACCACTTGAGTATTTCCACTATAATTGCAAGTTTAATCCGGGTACTTGCAAACCACTACAACCGCGCAAATTCGATCCGGGTATTTGTGAAACCACAATGGAGAATTTATGAATCCGGGCTCCTCCTCAACCCAAAGCAAGTTCTTCCAACACCGGTACTTGCGAACCTCAACTCAGAATAATATATGTGTTGATCAAAATCAACAATACAAAGAAACTCTCTCTAAAGAGTAGATGAAAACAAATGAAGCTCTAATAACTCTAATGATAGAGAATATGCAAGATTTGGCTCAAGAATGCTTTCCTTTCTCTCAAAGATGATAGAAGAAGTTAATATCACATTGTAGGACTTTGTTCTTACTCAAAATCGTGTATCTAAGGTCATATATATAAGATTTTACAAAACTAGCCGTTATATAGCCGTTACAGCACTTATAGTGCAATCCAGATTTTGAGCTTTATTTAAAAATTCATAACTCCCTCATTTGAACTCCGTTTTAAACAAATAATATACCGTTGGAAAGCTCTTGGAGTCTAGTTTCAAATGACCTAAGTTTTACTCAAAAATTATTTTTCTTTTAAAAGATATAATCAAAATACTGACTATAGATCATAACAGAATAATCAACTTTCAGTTTTTCAAACTATATTTTAAATAATCATATATTTCTCATTTGGACTCCGTTTTCAATAAATAATATACCTTTGGAAAGATCTTTAAGTCTGCTATCAAATGAGATTAAGATACTTAAAAAATGATTTTTAGTTTATAAGATATGATATAAAGAGTGACCAAAGGTCAAAAACTAACTTTTGTAAAATTTCATATCTCACTATCTTTTTGTTCAAAATAATTGAGCCAATGTATGCAAATCTAAATCATTGAGTTGCACAAGTATACTAACCTATATAAAATATACCTAATGTAAACACATAGGCTATCTTGATGCATCCAAGCTTCCAAGACTTCAAATCTTCTAATTCTTCATTTCTTGGAGCTTCATCCTTGCATGTTGTTTTCCTTGAGTGAAGCATGATATTGCTTTTCCTTATTCTTCAATACATTGCTCACTCTTCTTGTTTTGAACCAACCTATAAAATATATCTTACTTGCAAACCCAATTGTTAGTTTAATAGCATGATTCAATATATGCAACATACATATTAAATAACATAATCATGCTCAAGTACTTGTAGCATATATATGATAATTAATCTTTATATATATCAATGCTACTATTCAAATACATTTGTCATCATCAAAACTTATGGCATATAGCCTTAGGGTCAACAATCTCCCCCTTTTTGATGATGACAAATCACCACAGAAAAATATGTATCACAAGATAATGAATGCAATGTTATAAGCACGTATACATATTTTTCTATTGTTTCTTCTCCCCCTATTTGACATTAACAAAAAGGTGTAACGAACACAATATATAGAAGTTAAAGCACATACCTTCTTTAAGTCAGGATGTCAGAAGATGTCAATATAGTATGGGGTAAGGATACATCAAAACTTATCATTGATTTCATTGACATGTAAAAAGAAAATTTTAGAAAAATTTTTCTCATGTCAAATGAAATGAGCCAAAAGATAAAACTTGAAAGAGTTTTAGGCTCCCCCTTAAACCTTGCATAATTTGAAAAAGAATAATGAATATCCAATTTTTCAAGATATATTCTTTTTCAAAAAAAAATACATTCAAGTGAGACAAAGCTCCCCCTGAATTTCATAACATTTTTCCTTTGAAAAAGATTGTCCAAATCATTATAAAGGAAATTCAGTTTTTGATTGCAGAATTTTGAAGTAAGATTTTTGAAGAAATTTCTGCAATATTTTCATTGAAAATGATTTCTGCTTGTTTATGAAGAGGCATTTTTAGTAAATAGCAGAAAAATTAAACTCTTTGAAAAAAAAAACATCATTTGCTGTCATATGATAGAAATATTTACAGCACACAGAAGAAGTATGATATATGGATTAGCAAAGCATGATATAAACAAGAAAATTAATCATAATCCATAAATCGAATAATAATATTTTTCAAGATTTCTGAAAAACAATTTCTGCATATATGCATAAAATTATTTCAACATATAGCAAAAGTGATTTAAAATAAGGATACTCAAATCCTTTTCTTTTCAAAACAGATAATGCTTCAATATGGCAAAGCAATTTCAGCATTGTGGAAGCAATTCAAGAGATTCACGATATTTTTCTAAAACATTTTGCTTCGAAGGAATTTAGAAACGTTTCATCTAAGGAAGCAATATATATGGATTAGTGTAATAAGATATATTCAAGCATATAGTTCATAATCCATATATGAAACATCAATATTTTTCATCCCTTTTGTTATCTACAACAAAAGAGATTTTTAAAATCTTTTCTTTTTCAAAAAGAATGTTGCTTCATATGATAAAACATATTAACATAACAGAAGCATTTTTAAAGTCCTTTTTCAAAACAAATTTGCTTCATAAAGGATAAGATAAATTTCAGCACAAAGGAAGCAATTTATATACCCATTCAAAATGAATTTATATATGTATCTTGACGATGAGTACATGTAAAAATTTTGACAGCTCATTTTGTATGAGTGCATGTGGAATCATGAAATATTATTCTTAGCCATAGCCTTCGCTCATGATGCATGAATAGCATACACAACATATGTTCTTAGATACATATAATCACAGCATGATGTAATCATGTATGCTCTCAAGAACAACACAACAAAGCAGAGTGATACGGTTCTAAATATCACCATTTTATTAATCCGTAAAATTTCTAATCAAAACAAATTAAATCAGCCGCAAATCCACCGAAAATTGACTTTCGTGGTTTTGCCATTAATGTGACGCGTTATCGGTGTGCATGCGTACTCTAGACTTCTGGCTTCCAGCTTGCAGAAATCCATAGGATGAGCGTGTAGGGGTGTGGCGAAGAGATATCTTCTTTGGCTCTTAGTCATAATTTTCTCTCTATAAAGACTGCCCCAGAGTTCTCAATTACCACACCACAAAGAGTATTCATCTCTGAGCCTATAACTTTCTGACATTCCTCTCTCTTCATACTCCTACAAAAATTTCTGAATTTTTCAAACCATGGCAGCAAGAAAGTTCATTGATCTCACAGTAGAGGCAAGGGAGGAAGAGCTTGACTTAAACTTGAGTCTAGGCAATGACAAAGGCAAAAGACCTTTGGAGGAATCTCAAGAGAACCAAAAGAAGAAGATGAAGATCGAAGAAGCTGAGGAGATTAGTACAGGCCATACGTCAGAAGACAAAATTGCTTGTCTGGAGCAGGAGGTGAAGAAACTCAAGAAGATGATAGAGGACCAGGAGAAGTTAGCTAAACGCAACAATGCGGCACTGACTTCAAGAATAGATAGGTTCTTCTATTGGTCTACCCAATGCTTCTGCAATCAACAACAAAGAAGTGTTGATTGTATGAATGGGATTTACACTACCCTCCGTGACATTGCTCAGTCTCTTGCTCCAAGGAATGGCCGAGGGGTGATGATTCAATACAACCCATCTAATCCGAGACCACCTCGCCTGTAGATTGCTCATCCATGAGCAAACCTTCCCTTTTTTTTTAATGCAATGTAATCCTTCGGTTTGTTTTTTTTTTAATGCAAGTGGTTTCTTTCAGATGACGGTACTAAAAAAAATTATAATAATAAAGAAAGATAAAGAAAATCAGCCGCACAAATTTTGTACAATAGAAGGATATATATATTTTGAAAAATATATATCCATTTTAAAGATAGAAAGAATTTTCTGACATGGATATATATATCATCATTTCAAAGCAAAAGCAAGTTACATACTTACTCAAGATAAAATATATTATAATCAGAGTATGTAGTAACATAATTGAGGTAATATGGATTAATAAGATATAATCAGATATAAACTATAATCCATAAACAATGATTCATAAGTTACAGCTTATGTAAAAGAGATGATATGTATAATGCTCAAAACATGATGTATTAAAAAAATAATTTAAGTATTTAACATATTTTTATATGTCATGTTGTGATCAAGTATGTAAGATGTCAGAAAACAATATGTCATTGCAATGAAAGTATGACAGTAAAAAAAAATTTGCCAGAATGTACAATTGAGATCAAGGAGTATCATTCAATTAAATAATGAAGAAGTAAAGGATAGAGATACTCATCAATTTTGGCAAACTTTTGTTGCTTCTTGAAGTTCCTTTTCAAGATTTTGATATCCTTCTTTTGCTCATTGCTCTTCTTTTGATCAATCCTGTCTTCTTACAATTTTAATGATCTTAATTGATTGATTATTTGTAAGATCTATCAAGCATTGGTTCAATGTAGGCTTCGTTGGTCGACTACTGATAGGAACGTTGGTCGACCAACCAACTTCAAAACTATAAATCTTACTGATTTCGGAGAGCAGAGGAAAGAATGTGCTTTAGAGGATAATTTTGAGGATTAACTCCTGCAAAACACTTTTGGTGGAGCACTTTGATGTTCAAATAAATCTCGAGCACTAGGAGCAATATTATGTTCAAGATATGCCATATTAATAAAAGTGCTATGCTTCCATGAAATGCAATTTTGCAATAAATTTGATTTCATTGAAAATATTTAAATAAGATTACAGCAAGGATAAATACTATGGGTAGGAGTAATCTTATTATTGTGAAGACAAGAAAAATGTGCGTGTAATAGAAGCAGGTTTTCATGATGCGGTAAAAAGGATAGTTTGAGCAAAATTTGGAAGAAAGATTTTAGCTCAAAACAAAATTTGAATCTATAAGCTGCACACTTAACAATTGTTTTCAGATATAGCATGCATGAGTATCAAGGATAGATGTAATGCATATTAGAGAACAGACAAAAGCATTAGAGAGCAGTAAACATATCAGTCAAATTTCTTACAATGCATTCCAGCTTATATGTTTACTTATCCATTGCCTCCTTTTGATGCAAGAGAGTGGAGTTTCAATGATGTAGCCATTGAAAAGTTATTTCCGCTCCTTGCTTCGAGGCAAATCTGCAAATTAATCCTTTGTCTTTGATACCCAAATTTTTTTGGGTTTTCCTGGGTCATGAGGTCATTTTTGAACCCATTTCATTTTTACTCCATGAACAAGATTTTTCTTATAAAAACAGGAGTAAGACTTGTGTCCTTTTAGTCCACAATAAAAACAAGTGCAAGGTGGACTTTTGGACATTTTTGTAGGAACAAAGTAGTTTTCGAAATATTTTTGATTTGACTTGTTAAGAACAAAACAAATTTTGTTAAAGCTACTACTTTGTTTCTCAACAGAAGAGTTTTGAATTTCTCTACCTTGAGAAAGTTTTTTAAGTGTGTTTTTAAGATCCTCATTCTCCTTTTTCAAAGAATCACACTTGGTATAAAAGCAATTTTTGTTGGTAAAGATATTTACCTTTAAAATCAAATTCTCTTCTTGCAAAGTTCTGTTTTGATTTTCAAAAACAAAATTCTCTTCCTTGGAAATAGAAAATTCGTTTTTCAATGTTTCCAACTCATTTTCAAGAGAAGAGTTTTTCTGTTTTGAAATATTTAGTTTCTTTGCAAGTATAAGAGATTCTTCATGTAAATCATCAAAGGCATCTTGTAATTCTTCAAAAGAGTAGTCAAATGAATTTACCTCATCTTTATCTCTGGCCACAAGACAAGTGTTGGCTTCTTCATTTGTGTTCTCCTCATCGGAATTGCTATTTCCCCAAATGGAAGATAGGTAAGCTTTCTTTGATGATTCAGTTTTTGGTTGTGGTTTCTCTTTTTCTCCTTTTTCTTTTTCTTCTATCTCCTTGGTGATTTGAGATTTTCCTGTAAGTTCAACACCAAGAGCTTGCAATTGATTAAGCACAAGTCGTATCTCATTAATGGTTTCACAATTTTTCATTTGAGCGATATCAAGTTCATTAATGAGATTTCTAGACTTTAATTCCATTGCAACAAGATCTTCCTCATATGCAACTTATAAAGTTTCCCACATTTCCTTAGCAGTTGCACAATTGGAAATTCTGAAAAATTCATCTTGACTCAATGCACAAGAAATAATCAATTTTGCCTTAGCATTGAGTTGCACTAAACTTCTTTCAGTATCATTCCATTCACTCTTGGGTTTTGGAATGTATTTTCCTTGTTCTTCCTTGACAGGCATATAAAAACCATTTTCTATAATTTCCCAGAGTTTATGGTCTACTGAAATTAAAAAAATTTTCATTTCATACTTCCAATATTGAAAATGATTAGTATAAAAAATTGGAGGTTCTGTGAAAGAACAATTTTCAGACATAAACCACTCACTAGATCCAACCATATTTACTCTTAGACGGTTAAGTCTTAAATCAAGAGCCCAAGCTCTGATACCAATTGAAAGTAATGGTTGGAACCCAAGAGGGGGGGAGAATTGGGTTTTATAAATTTTCACAAGAATTAATTGGAAGTTAAAATGATTTTCTGTAAAAGTACAATACTTAGGATAATAAATACAATATAGAAAATTAATGTGCTGTCAAGATAAATAATTATAAAGATCAAGGAATTAAAGAATAGATATCAATATGCACAAATTAAAGAGTAAGGGATAGAGAAAGCAAACTCGGAGATTTATACTGGTTCGGCTAATCCAAGCCTACATCCAGTCCTCAAGAGACCACTTGAGTATTTCCACTATAATTACAAGTTTAATCCGGGTACTTGCAAACCACTACAACCGCGCAAATTCGATCTTGGTATTTGCGAAACCACAATGGAGAATTTATGAATCTGGGCTCCTCCTCAACCCAAAGCAAGTTCTTCCAACACCGGTACTTGCGAACCTCAACTCAGAATAATATATGTGTTGATCAAAATCAACAATACAAAGAAACTCTCTCTAAAGAGTAGATGAAAACAAATGAAGCTCTAATAACTCTAATGATAGAGAATATGCAAGATTTGGCTCAAGAATACTTTTCTTTCTCTCAAAGATGATAGAAGAAGTTAATATCACATTGTAGGACTTTGTTCTTACTCAAAATCGTGTATCTAAGGTCATATATATAAGATTTTACAAAACTAGCCGTTATATAGCCGTTACAGCACTTATAGTGCAATCCAGATTTTGAGCTTTATTTAAAAATTCATAACTCCCTCATTTGAACTCCGTTTTAAACAAATAATATACCGTTGGAAAGCTCTTGGAGTCTAGTTTCAAATGACCCAAGTTTTACTCAAAAATTATTTTTCTTTTAAAAGATATAATCAAAATACTGACTATAGGTCAGAACAGAATAATCAACTTTCAGTTTTTCAAACTATATTTTAAATAGTCATATATTTCTCATTTGGACTTCGTTTTCAATAAATAATATACCTTTGGAAATATCTTTGAGTCTACTATCAAATGAGATTAAGATACTTAAAAAAATGATTTTTTGTTTATGAGATATGATATAAAGAGTGACCAAAGGTCAAAAACTAACTTTTGTAAAATTTCATATCTCACTATTTTTTTGTTCAAAATAATTGAGCCAATGTATGCAAATCTAAATCATTGAGTTGCACAAGTATACTAGCCTATATAAAATATACCTAATGTAAACACATAGGCTATCTTGATGCATCCAAGCTTCCAAGACTTCAAATCTTCTAATTCTTCATTTCTTAGAGCTTCATCCTTGCATGTTGTTTTCCTTGAGTGAAGCATGATATTGCTTTTCCTTGTTCTTCAATACAATGCTCACTCTTCTTGTTTTGAACCAACCTATAAAATATATCTTACTTGCAAACCCAATTGTTAGTTTAATAGCATGATTCAATATATGCAACATACATATTAAATAACATAATCATGCTTAAGTACTTGTAGCATATATATGATAATTAATCTTTATATATATCAATGCTACTATTCAAATACATTTGTCATCATCAAAACTTATAGCATATAGCCTTAGGGTCAACAGAAATCAATAACAAATAAAACATAATATACAAAACAACTAATCTACTAAATAATTTCTCGTCTGCAACATGAATCAAAATATCACTGAATGAACAAAACATGAAAATAGATTTTAGAATATTCAAATCATCTTCAGTTAGTCAGACATCAATTGAAAATCAAAACTCAAGTATGAATGGATGCCTCATTGTTCGATAATCACTATTAAACTCAATTATACCAAACATGAATATCACATAAATATTTCCCTTAATTATTTGATGCTTGAACTTATTTACATATGATCTCTTCACACGACCATGTGTGCGATCACCCTTGGAAGCCAAAAAATAAACACAAGACTAAAAAATTAAATTAAATTTACCTAAGAACTAGACTAAAAATCTTTTCAGGCATATTAAACGATGGAACTGTCTACAACCTTACTACCTAAACTTTAATCCTCAAATCATTCTTTGATGCATTAACATTAGCAACGTCGCTAAATTTAGTCATATGCAAAGCACTGACAGAATGAAAACTAATTGTGTAAGAAAAATATTCAATACAAACATTAGAGGAATACAAGACAGTTAGAATGACCTTTTATTTATATAATGTAAATTTTGAAATAGTAAATTGAATATATTCAATGCTAATGATGTAATTATTAATTATTAATTATTAAATTATTAATAAAGTTTACGATAAAATTTATAACAATTCACAATTTTAAAAGGGATGTTTTGAATTAATTTGCATTCAAATTTTTCAAATTCATTTGAATGCAATATATATAATCAATCACACCAATTTACATTTAATATTTTGTAATTATTAAATTATATTAAATTATAAATAAAATTTACGATAATTTACAATTTTAAAAGGGATGGTTTGAATTCATTTGAATGCAAATTTTTCAAATTCATTTGAATGCAATTATAGAATAAATCACACCAATCTGCATTTAATATATCGCAATTATTTAATTATTTAATTATTAATTAAATTTACAACAATTCACAGTTTTAAAAAGGAATGATTTAAATTTATTTTAATGCGAATTTTTCAAATTCATTTGAATGCATTATATATTCAATCACACCAATTTACATTTAATATATTGTAATATTCATAGAAGTTAAAGGAGAGCCCTACAATACATCTAAAAAAGGTTGTTTAGAATGAATTTAATATGGTGTCATTAATAGGAATGAATTTCTTCATTTACATAATTATTCATTTAATTTTTATTTTAATTTATTAATTTTATTATATGTTATTAAATGACATCCATGTAATTAATACCTTAGAGTGGAATTGTTTTAATTTATTATATAGATATAGATTTTTTGGCATCAGTTATATCTTATATGTTTCATTTTTGTTTCAATCTATCATTTTTACTAACATAATTTATTTCACTAATAAAAAATGTTGACGGATAGTAAGTAAAAAAAATATATTTGAAAAAAAATAAAACATATAAGATATAACTGACGCAAAAAAAAATTGGAGACGTAAAAATGATAAGTTTAAGTCTATGTTTTATTTTTATTTTAAATCTATATTTTTTACTAACAACCCAATTAATATTTTTCACCGTTAATAAAAATAATATATTTGAAACAAAAATAAAACATATATGTAGAACATAATTGATACTACAAAAAAGTTAATAACAAAATTAAAATGTTGTATAAATGTTAAGTATATAAAATATGTTTTTGTCCTTTTTTTATGAAAAAAAAATTACTTTAATAAATAGATAAACAAAATTGAGAGAAACACAAAGTTGATGTGAGAAAATTTAAAATAAATAATTTATTGTGTAGATATAAATGAGTGGAAGAATTAATAAGTAAGAATGTGACACAGGGAAGAATGAAAGGCGGATTAATGCACAGCATGCGAATTACAGGACAGACCAAATGGCACTGAGACACGCAACCCACCTTTCTCCTTTTGTCTTCTTCTATTTTAATCACTTCAAACTTACAACTCACTTTTTAACCTTACAAATAAAATAAAAAAAATGATTCGCATGTTTTAATTATAATTTTAAATTTTATTTTATGTTTGTTATAACTTACATATTTTTAATTAATTTTGATAATACTTTGAACATATCAACATCAAAAAAAAAAAATAACATAAGATGTTAACTTGACATCTAATCTATCTTGGATATGCTAAATGTCATATATTTTTTAAAATAATTAAAATATAGTGTAATTTTTAAAGATATATTTTAGATTTAGAGCAAATTACATAATATTTTATTCATTTTAAATTGACATCTAATGTCTAATACATCTAAAACGGATGATTTAGTACTGACATATACAAGATTAAATATCGTATTAGTGTTTGACATTAAATTGTTGGATAGCGCTAAGTTTAGGAGTTTAAAATTTTAAATGACATGAAGTAAAGTTTAAGATTATAATTGAACCATTAGATCAAAGTTTAGGAGTTGAATAATATTTTTGCCTAAATAAAATTATGCACAATCCTAAATTTTGAATTCTAAAGTTTAATAGTTTATTCCAAGATATTACTTTAAGAAATTAAAGTTTTGGATATTAGCGTCGTAAATGATGAGCATGAAACTGAAGAGTTAACACTACAAGATCCAGATTATCTGCATTTTTTTTCTAATAAAAAGCTAACAATATTAATTTAATTTTAGAAACTTATGTTTGACTAAACACTTTGTTTTTCTAAAGTCGACATCATCAATATTCCTTTAATAATTCAAAGAAACTCACATTCTTTTTTCCTTCATGTTTTGTGGTTGCATACTTGTTTAGCTTTTGTTTTAGTCTCCATCATTCTTGCTTGGCTTGCTTAATGCAGATATATAGTTGGGAAGATACAACTATAATTACCAATGGAATACTATATATAGATGATTATAAAATTTTCAGATTCATATATCTTTTTTTATGTTTGGTTTATTATTCGACCATTAGAGTTGTATACTCCTATGGTTTAGGATTTTCTGCTCGTTTTGGACTAGTACGGACCCTTCGATCTTAGAACTATATTGGTGTAGCTCATAAACCTATAGAGGTGAATAGGTGTTTAATTAATTTGTACCCAATTAACGAAAATTAGCCCAAACTCCAGATTCAATTAATTATAATATATAGAAACTATTTGACTTAAAAAAAAGATTATATATATATATATATATATATATATATGCGCGCCCGCCAAACTTTAAAGATATGGGTCCGATGTTTCCTAATTTAATTCCTATGGTCTACATCTTGTCCCTTGGTAAAAAAAGTATGTTCTTCACTATAAAAGTTAATCAAAGTTACCGCAAAAGATTTTACAAGCTCATCAACAATTCACATAGGATTTCCTTGATCACTTTCAATTAGAGGTTTTTCACAGGGAACCAATTGGTTATAATACTAGATCTACCAGTTCCCGATATTAACGTTTGATTGGTAATAAGTAATTTAAAAATAAAAAAATTTATCGACTGGTATCAGAAATTGATGATTCTAGTACTGAAGTAATTTGTTTCCGTTTTAGCATGCTTACCACACAAAAAAAAAAAAAAGAGAATTCATCAAGCTCACCCACAACTCACAAGATTTTCTAGATCACCTTCAATTAGAAGGTTTTCACAAGAAAACGATTGATTCTAATATTGGAGTTACTGATTTTCAATGTCAACTATTCAATCGGTAGTAAGTGATATAAAAATTAAAAAAAAAATTTATCATCATCCGTTTGATTGCGATCGGACGACTAACATTAAGAACTAATGACTCTAGTACTAAAGTCAATCGATTTTCATTTTTACAAGCTTACTCATAACTAAGAAAGGGAGAACAAAAGACGTGAATCTAACAAAGAATGGGTTACATTTTTAACTCAATGATTCTTTTGCTCTCACTTGCAAGATAATTTACGATAGTCACTACAAAACAATATTAATGAAGAGTAAATTAAGGCTTTTTCTCATATTTGCTTTAAGAACTCATGTGATTTCTGGCTCAGAAGCTCGAGATATAGAAGCTTTCATGTTCATGGGAGGTCATCAATCTTTCTTGTTAAGATCATTGTGTCTTTCCTTTTATGTATTTGAATTTCTTTTCAAAATGAATGTTTGACTAGTTTGATTGGATCCCTTGATTACAGGAATTTGTCTTTGATTTTCCAATCTTTCATTTATTGTCACTTGATAGATTTTTGCCATAATTTTTTTTTTCTTCAATCACATCCTGTAGTATCTCAATTATTGCCAAAACTAGTGATTACAGAACTAAACCAAGCCTGAAATCGATTACTAGTATACTCTGGTTCACTTAAAAAACTAGCCAGCCAAGGAATTGGTGAAAATTGATTTTTGTAAAAAAAAATTTACTATTTACAAAATACAATTATTTCTCATATTATATGTAATTTAGCAAACTTTTATATTTTTTTATATTTTTTCATTCTTTTCTACAAGAGGACAAGAAAAAAAATAGAAGAGTAATTACACATATATAATAATAATAATAATAATAATATAAATTTACTAAGATTAAGTATGAAAATGTTTGTTTATATATTATATTATAAATTATATTATACATTTTTAATATATAATTAAAATATATATATATATATATATATATATATAATTATTACTGATTCGACCATAGTCAGTAAACCCTAAACCACAATTCGACCATAGTCAGACTCAGACCAATAAACTGTGAACTAGTACCTTCACTGATTCAATGATGTGTTTGATTTTTAAAATATTGGCTAAAACTTTAGGATATAACATAAGAGAGTAAATTAATTCCTCAATCGCATGGAGATATAATTTCCTTTTATATGATATGCATTAATTGGTCAATCAGAAAACTTGTTTTATTATAAGCATGTGTTCAAATAATTTTATTATAATTGTATGATAAATAAATACTTATCATTCACCCACACTCTGTTAATTCAAAGATCAACTGCATTAAAAAAAAGCAAAAAAGATAAAAGAAACATGTTGTAGACAACGTACTTTGTCTAGGTACTTTTTGCAATATTTAGGAATTTTAGAAAAAAACAAAAAGAAATAATATATGAAAACACAAAACAATTAAAAAAACAAAAGAAAAAAAGAGAGTAAATGGCCAATTTTGATAATTTTAAAGGTCCTAAGCCCTAAACCAAAAATGTTTTCAAGAATGATCAATTAAAAAAAAATCCTCCAAGACTTTTAGGGTTAAATTTTAATTTTCAAAAAAACATTTTGAAAAGAATCCCATATTTTTTGGAGACAATTTTAAAGAGGAGTTCATTAATAAATCCTAAAATTTTGCGGATAATTTTAAAAGGGGATCATTTTAAAAAATTTCAAAGTCTTGAGTTAAATCTCTAAAAAGGTTCAATTTTAAATTTTTCTTGGGGCCAAAATTTAGCAAGAGCACTATTTGGAAATGTACAAAAATTTTGAGGTTAAAATTCAAGTTTAAGAAAGTGAATATTTTGAAAATTTCAAAGTTTGGAACCAAAGTATATTTTAATTGAAAATCGGCTATAAAAAAAATTTCTTTTGGAATAGATTTCATTTTCCAAAATCCTAAATAAAATAAAATAAATTTTCAAATTAGAGAGAGTTGAAAAATCAGGGTAAGTTGTTTTCATAAATTTAAATGCAAATCACAATTTTGCCAAAAAAAAATAATTTATGAAAGTAAATTAAGTCACATCCCTTTGACTCTTACCATAAAAAAAATTTAAAAATCCAAACTTGGTTTTTCTACTTCTAAACTACGCTAACTTTGATCCCAACCATTAGGTATGTAGGACCCTAAGCACATATCCTATGTCAAGTCTGCATTCGAACTCTGCTAACTTTGATCCTATCTATTGGGTATGTATTATTTTAGGCCTATATCTTATGTCAAGTCTGCATTCGTACTACGCTAACTTTGATCCTATCCATTGGATACATGGGACCGTAGGTCCAGATCTCTGGTCAAGTCTACTTTTGAATTACGTTAACTTTGATTTCATACATTGGGTATGTAGGATCTTAAGCACATATTCTAAATCAAATCTATTTCAAACTACATTGACGTTGATCCCATCTACTAAATACGTAAGACCCTAGGTACAAATCTTACGTCAATCATGCTCTCAAACTATATGGACTCTGATCCCAATTCGGGTACGTAGGCCCTAGGTATAGATTCTAAGTCAAATCTGCCTTTTGTAATTTTTTTTTCTTTTACTCTTTATGTCTCTTTTTTCTTATTCTTGTTTTATTTTATTTTTAAGGTTACTTTAGATAATTTAAAGTCCAAATCATTAAATTTTACCTAATTAACCTAGGGTAATTGTTGTTAAGAATGATTGTTGTGGGGTGTGTAACATCTTCTTCACACACAATTAGACTGCTGAACCAGTCATGTTTTCACAAATTAGGCTTTATCTTTCAAAATAAGGTTTTTCTAAAGTTTTGCTTTAAAATTAAAAATTTGATGAAGACTCTTAAAATTTGATTTTCATTTCTTTAAAAATTATATTTTGTCACATTTTGAGTGTACATGCTATACATAGTTGAAGAATTATTGGGAAAATTATGGAACACATAATGATGAACATGGTGTCCTAAAATTTAGCATTGGGGGGGTCCATGATTGTAGGCCCACATCATTAGAGAGGCATGACAAGCTTTCAACATCCTTAAAGTCCATGAAGGACAGCAGTCTTATTCATAGGGAAGGTTTGTGCCTTTGTGGGTAGACCCTCCCACAAGACCTCAACCTCCCTCTTTTTCTGTCTTTCAATCAATTACCAATCTTAAAGGCATCCTATGGCTCTCTTCTCCTATCTAACTGCATTTACTGCAAATTTCCTGCACCCTCTTCTTTCCTGTACCATGACCAATTTTCATGAAGGAGGACCACAAATTAATTGATTACATATATGGTTTGACACTTATTTTCGTTTAACAAGGTCTCATATTTGAGTATGTTAAATGGATAAAATTCGTATTATGAGAATTTCATACCTTTGTGATATGACTAGTTTCTGACAAATTAGTTAGAGCATTGGGTTTTAGAATAATGGTGGTTCAAACCAATATATATAGAGTAAATTAGTTATTTAGTTTCCAAAATATTACAATTGTCTCAATTTAGTATCTAAATAATTAAATGTCTCAATTTAGTCTCTAAAAGATTATATTTGTTTCAATTTGATATATATTCTTGTCAAAGTGATATTTAATAACATAAATTTTGAGATTCAGTAATGATATATTGTGATTTAGTAATAAAAAAAAATCAAGTTGAGATAAATGTAATATTTTATAGACTAAATTGTGACACTAAATCTTTGAGGAATCAAATTGAGAAAATTAAAAATTTTTAGGGACTAAATCAATAATTTACTCTAAATATATATATTTAGGAACATTTTTGTGGGTCTCGTATCCCTTGCTAAATTACTTGTGGTCCGAAGACACATTGTTGCTTTTAGTTGACATGAACAACAGGCCTGTGGTTTTGTATCCAACATTGGTAATAATTATGTAATGTTATCCCACTTCCCAACTTCGTCCAATGTAGAGGTTTGGATATATATCACAAAAAATAATGGAGGTATAAATATTTATAGTATTAATATGTTAATATTATGATAAAATTATCATATAAATATTATAATTGTTATTTTATGAAAATTAATTAAATTAAGAAAAGTGTTATGTGAATTTTTTTTAATAATATGATATACCACAAAAAATGATATTGTGTTATAATATTCAAACATTTTTAATAACATCTATTGACTTAATATCAAATGTCACGTCTCAAAATCTGAGCACGTGACCGGCACGGAAAGTGAATTTCATTTCACCTCCATAAGCCTATCTTTCTCTTAAGCATCATAGCATTCTTTTAAATACAATTAATCTAAATTACATAATTTAAAAATTAAAATAAGAGAATTATTCATCTTTTCACAAAAGATAAGAAAATATGGCTAAACCGAGTTCTCTATACACACTACAGTTATTCACATTACATCACTGAATAAACCTACCCGATTACAGAGATTTTCTAGATTTATACAACTTAGAATAAGACCTAAACATTATACCTTTACCCTGAACAAATGAAAAGGTAATCATGGGCTAAGGATCCATAACTCTTTGTATAGATATTTACCTTCAACTGTCAACTCTGAAAAAAAATGTTAATAAGAGGGGTATGAGCAAACCACGTGCCAAGTGAGCAGACAACATAACACTATGACAAAAAAAAATATTATGCATCATAATGATAACATGCAGCAATCATACGTAATCGATCATAATATAATATAACATAATTCATAATACTTTACAACAATATCCAAGTAAATCAAATACATTTCAACATAATTCAAATAATTCACAACAGTAAACAGTGAAATCAATTTCACACATTTCCCGTACCAACCGGGTCGTCCAGGGTACTTCTGGATCGTTGCCCGCGGCCCCCGCCGCATCCACCCTTATCGCTCCATGTATATTCTCCACCCTTATAGCTTCACGTAGATTTCTCCATGGGGTACACCACCATGCCTTTCCTTTCTAGTCAAACACAATCACAATCACATCTAAGAACATCCTCAATCATAATCATGAGCCACATACACAACTCAGTCATTTACAATTCAAGTCACAACATAATCAATATGGTTCTAGCAACATAGCATGTATACAACATAACCCATAATATAGAACAATTATTCAACAATAACATACTTCAACTATCTGCATATGAATGAACTCAACAATCAGAGTATGACACATTTCAACTCAGTTCACATGCCATTCAAAATCCATTATATAACCTCCATTCATGAGAAAATAAGAATCACCAGGCAAGTTCCACAATTATTTATGTCTCATTGTCCCACATCATCATCTTCAAACTTGGATATACAACATATTTTCACTATGATGCAAAAAGTCAATAACAAAGATATTTAATCATAGCAAGTATTAACCCACTCACCTGAATTTCATGCTCTCGGTACTCCCACATTGCACCTTGACCATTCCTATTGTAACCAGATAAAAACCATCAGGGTTACGAAATAGAGAAATTCCTTACCATTACTCCCGACCTTCATCCACTTCTCAAATCATAACTCCTAACTGGTAATGAATATCCAAATGAAACTTATACCATTGGAAACTAGACTTAAAGAGCTTTTCAACGATATAAAGTTCACCCAAAACGGAGTCCGGATGAAGAAGTTATGACCGATTGAAAATAAACTAAGGTTTCTCGACACACCTGGTGCATGGGCGCCAACCCAAGCCTGGCGCCTGGGCGCCAATCATTTCTTCCTCCCCAACGAACCTTGGCGCCTGGGCGCCACGATCGCGACCTTTCGCGATTTCTCTCGGATTTGGCTCAAATCTGGCAAAATCTCCACCATTTTCTATGATTTCTTCTATGGGATCTCACCCTTAATGTCTAAGGAGCATTTAGACACCAAAAGCACCAATTTTAATTGAGAAACGAAGCCGGAATCTCGATTTTACCTCAAACACTTTTAAAACTAGAAAATAGGGAAAAACTTAAGAAATAGAAATTTCTACCTCGATTCCTTGCTTTCCCTACGTTGCTTGGCTCCTAGAGGCTCGCCCCGTAGCCCGAGATCCGCCCTTCAAAGTCTGGTTGTGGAGTTGGAGTGTAGAGAGAGAAAGTAGAGAGAAGAAAGAGAGAAAGAGAGGAGAGAAGGTGAAGAAAGAGAGAGGAAAGGAGAAAATGAGGAAAAAAGAGGTGAGGCCACCTATATACTCGCCCGGAGTGAAATTATCACTTGCTCTCCAGTTGACCCTTAGTCAAGACTAGCAAAAGCAAATTCATAAAATCTCACTTCAGGTGTTTCTAAATCCTAGGTGCCCCACAGATTTCCTTATTTCACTTTAGTCCCTCTCAATGTCTCAGACTGCACTTTAATATCGAATCCATCATCCTTTCGGTACCGGACTCATAACGCATTCCTATAAGCTCATTCTTCTTCTCGGGTTCCTATTTGGTCATTTCTCAAAAGTCCTCTATACTTTCTTTTCTTTTCACATTAGTCCTTGAGAATTTGTAAAAATTTCCCAAATTAAAATTTTGAAATTTCTATTCCCAAATTTCCTTCACTAATTCAAAAAAAAATATTTTTCATGTAATTAAATTTTTCAATAAACTTCAAATAGATTTTAAATATTCATATAAATTCTTGGGATATTACATCAAAGTACCAAACAAAATTAACATCATGAATGAAAAGTGGAAATTAAAAAACTCTAGCTAGACTTTTTCTAAAAAACAAAAGTTTGACTTTGAAATATCTCTATTAATTGAGTATCATGTTAATTTCTATAAAATATTATTATTTTTATCTTAATCCTTAAAAATTTATTAACAATAATATTATCCTAACCAATTAGAATCAGGATTAAGATAATGTATTTTTAAAATATTAGGACCAAATTAATGGCATGTTTGGTTTTAAATAAATATCTAACATTTTTCAAGAATTAAATTGAGGATGACAATATATTTCTTAAATTTAAGGATCAATATGATAAATAGATTTATTTGTTATTGAAATAAAGAAAACTTAAAATATAATTTTATAATGTTCCCAAGGAAAAACAAGTAAAATTATTTGAATGAACAATGTTGAGCTGATGGAGCATAATTTTTACACTAGGTTAAAAAAAAAAAAAAAAGACATTTCATGGCAGTTAAAAACTGTTAACTAAATTTACTTGAATTTTCTTTTGTCAAACAATTTAATGGGATTAAACTGGTGGATATTCGGATATTATGGATTTTTTTTTAAAAAAATATAGAATAGAATAAAAATTCCTATACAGCTAGCTTTTTTAGCCCCTTTTGGCCTTTTGCGTCATGCAAGTTATTGCTGTGAAATGTGAATCAAGAGTAATTACATCTTAAACTTATTAGTTTTATTACTTACTATTTAGTTTTGTTTTGCATTAATTTTTTTAATTGCTTTATTGAGTTTGTTTTTTTTTTAAATTGTTTTGCATTAGTCGAGGTTGGTTTTTTTTTTCGTGACTTGAAGACTAATTAAATGCACTGATAATCCGACTCAACATATTCTTGTGTTGAATTTCATATATAGTAAATCGGATGAACACCTATGATTTGGGATGATATTACAAAAGCCAAATTTGTGCAATTTACAAATGAGTTATGAGAGTTGAGTTGGCTTATTTAACAAAATACTTTTTTTAGAACATGAATGCACTCTTGATTGCGTTGGATCTCCTGTTGCTGGTGGTGTGGATGGTCTGATCGAGCTTTACGTGTCATATCTACTTGATCAAACGGTCTACATCCACCAAACAAAGAAGCTAAGTTTTTTCTCCAAGCAAGTAAAAATATTCGAGTTGGCTTATTTAACAAAACAAAATATTTTCTTTCTAGAGCATGAAAACACTCTTGTCTTATGTTCTTTTGCATAGCAATGTTAGGATCTTTTTAGTTTGTGAAAATATATCTTATTTTTATTTTCAGTTTTTGTTTTTTAAAATGTTTTTTTTTGAAATATTAAAAATATTTTTTTAGTGTTTTCAAATTTAAGCCTATTTTAAAAAAATATTTTTTAAAAAATATTTTCATTAAACACAACTAAATATATTTTTAAGCTCATTTTCTATTTTCAATAAAAATAAAAATAGAAAATGTTCAAACCAAAGAACCCATAGTTTTTCCTTCATTGTTTTCTTTGTTTATGCATGAATGCTATTTGTTTATTCAAATATTTAGTTAAAATGATGCATAGTTGTGATTCAATGTTTAACATAATATTACATCTTAATCTTTATGTAATAGTAACAACAGTTGATAAATTGTAAATAGCAAATGAGGTTTTTGAAATATATAATATAGAGAGTTAAATGACTTTCAAATAAGAAAATAAATATAATTTAATTAAATTACTGGAAATTTAGGATAGTTTACTCGTAAAAATCTACATAATTTCAAATTTAAAATAGATTTCAGAGACAAATTTTTAACATCTTAATCTATAGAGATTTTAATATATTTATATATAATATAAAAAAGCTAAAATACATGTTATGGAAATATTTGGTTGGTATGGTATAATAGCAATTGTTTAGTTACAAAGGCTCATTAAGGGTCAACTCACTTATATTTTTCTCATATTTAAGGAAATAAAGTTGCGTCTTTGTTGCTGTTAGGATCGAATCTGATTAGCTGGTTTAATTGGTTGAACCAGAAACTAACTAGAGAATTGTTTGAAATAGCCATTAAAATCGTAAGTAATTGAACCAGTTAAGAATTGGTCAAATCGGGTAAAAATCGATACTAAATGAATTAGTTGAACTGCTCCACTTGAATTTTGTTTTATTTTTTTGTTTTTCTTTTTTTTTTAAATTTTGCTTATTCTATAATTAGATAATGTAGAAATTAATATTACAAATCAACAAATTTTAATTGAGACGCCAATATATCGATATTTATGAATTTGATATTAATTAATATTATATGGTTAACTTTTACTTGAAAGTAATAGTTGGATCTCAAGAGAGGAGGTAAATTTGGTTTTATAAAATTTTTCACAAAACTTTATTAAGTTTAAAATGATTTTATGAAATATGCCAAGCTAAGACAAAAAATTTAATTCAAAAAATCAAGGTGCTATCAAGATGAATATTGAAAAGAGCAAGATATAAAAGAACAAATGCAAATGTGCGCAAATTAAAGAGTAAGAAAGAGAGAAAACAAACTCGGAGATTTATATTGGTTCAGCTAATCCCAAGCCTATATCCAATTCTCAAGAAACCACTTGAATATTTTCACTATAATTGCAAGTTTGATCCAGGTATTTGCAAGCCACTACAGCGAAGAATATATGAATCTGGGTTCTTCCTCAACCCAATGTAAGTTCTTACAACACTAGTACTTGTGAACCATAACTCAAAATAATATTTGTGTTGATCAAAGTCAACAATACAAAAAAGTTCTCAAAAGAGTAGATGAATACAAATGAAGATCTTATAACTCTAATTATGGAGAATATGCAAGATTTGGCTCAAGGGAGTTTTCTTTCTCTCAAATATAATAAAACAAGTTAGTATCACATTATAGCATTTTGTTCTAGTTTAAAAAAGTCTATCTAAGGTCATATATATAAAATTTTATAAAATTAGCCGTTATAACAATTATAGTGCAGTCTAGGTGGCAATCGGTCAACCTCCTTAGCTCACCCGATCGACCTCCAACTCAAATATGATCGTTAGGTAGTATTTTTTGGGCCGACAGTCGACTGGTCAAAGGCTACCGATCGACCTCCAACTGATAGTAGCAAAACATGATTTTTGAGCTTACTTTAAAATATCAAAACTCCCTTATTTGAATTCCGTTTTAAACAAATAATATATCATTAGAAAGTCCTTGGAGTCTAGTTTCAAATGAAAGGAGTTTTAGTCAAAAATTATTTTTGGTTTAAAAGATATAATTGAAATACTGATCATAGGTAAGAATAAGTTAATTTTTGAGTGCAGTAAAATAAACTTTCAGTTTTTCAAGTTATATTTTAAATAGTCATATCTTCTATATTTAGACTCCGTTTTGAATAAACAATATATCGTTGGAAAGCTCTTTGAGTCTACTATCAAATGTGATTAAGATTCTTGAAAAAATAATTTTTCATTTAGGAGATATGATATAAAGAGTAACCAAAGGTCAAAAATCAACTTTTATAAAACTTCATATCTCACTATTTTTTTGTTCAAAATACTTGAGTCAATGTATGCAAATCTAAATCATTGAGTTGCACAAGTATACTAGCCTATTTAAAATACACCTAATGTAAACACATAGGCTATCTTGATGCCATCAATCTTCTAGGACTTTAAATCTTCTAATTCTTCAATTCTTGAAACTTTATCCTTGCATATTATTTCCTTGAGTGAAACATGATGTTGTTTTTTCTTGTTCTTCAATCCAATGCTCACTCCTCTTGTTTTGAACTAACCTATAAAAGATATCTTATTTGCAAACCAAATTGTTAGTTCAATTCATAATAAATAGTGTGATTCCATATAAATTATTTCATTTCAAATAATATGATCATGCTTAAATTGTAGCACAAAAAATACATATGTGAAATACTTTTCTAGCATATCAAGGCTACAATTCTTAGACAATGTAACCACATATATATTGTAAATGACACATATATTGTAAAGAGCATGATTCATATTTAAAATATTGCTCATTAAATAACATAATCATGTTTAAATACTTGTAGCATATATGATAATTAATCCTTATATATTAATCCTACATTTCCCACATATTTGCAGTGGCGGAGCCACTTGTATGTGAGGGGATGTAGCTGCACCCCCTGAAATTTACAAATTTTTATGTAATTTTTTTTTTCATTTTTCCCCCTCTTTTTTTTGAATCCCCTTAATATTTTTTTGAATCCTAGTGACTCAGTTCCTCTTTGTTGCTTATAGTCACAAGACCCACACTCCCTAAAGTCATAAAATTTTTTTCTTAATAATGTTTAATTTCTCATTCCGTTGTTAGGGACCTCTTTGTAAAAGTTTGAAATTTAGAGTTTTTGTACATAAGTCTAATTCTATTAAATTGGTTAATTGATTATGTAATTAAGATCATTAGTAACATATTTATGAAGTCAATTTCATGAAATTTTTGATTGATGATGGTTAATTTTTCATTTTATTATTAGGGACCTCTTTGTAATTGTATATAGGTCTAATTCTATCAAATTAGTTAATTGATTATACAATAAGAATCATGAGTAACATATTTGTGAAGTCAATTTCATGAAATTTTTTCTTGATGATGGTTAATTTATCATTCCATTATTAGGGACCTCTTTGTAAAAGCTTAAAATTTAGAGTTTTTGTACATAGATTTAATTCTATCAAATTGGTTGATTTATTATATAATTATGATATGAGTAACATATTTGTGAAGTCAGTTTCATAAATTTTTTTTTGATGATGGTTAATTTATCATTCCATTATTAGAGACCTATTTGTAAAAGTTTGAAATTTTTGATTTTTGTACGTAGGCCTAATTCTATCAAATTGGTTGATTGATGATGAAATTAAGATATAGAAAAAGAATGATTTTTTTGTAATGAAAATATTTTTTAAGAGAAAATTATCATCAAATGAACAACAAATTGAAATTAATTTGGAAGAATTACCATCAGATCCACAAAAGTGAATGAAAATTTTGTCCCCCTTAACCGAAGGGTCTTGGATACACCATTGCATATTTGTTATCATCAAAACTTATGGCATAAAGCCTTAGGGTTAACATTAGTATGAACTTTTGATTATAAATGTTATTTTATATAATTTGATATCAACTTTTATTTTTGATTGAGTTTGTAAATGTATACTTATTGTCTTTATTATGTATATAATATTTTTTTAATATTTTAAAGCAGGTCATGATCTGACTATTAACTTTTAAACTTATACCTCTATCGATTTAATGATCACTCTAATTTTCAAAACTTTAATTTTAACTAACAATTATAATTTTTATACTAGTAGTAAGGGTTTGACCGTTATAACAATTGTGAGAATCAAAGTTATGAATTTGATGTTGGGCAAGACAATTGTTAAAGGTGAAATTTGTTAGACAACCTGGGACAAGATAAACACCCAAGTAACTGGTTTAAAGTTGAACTACAATGCTAAAGCATTTTCTCTACTATGAATTAAAGAAATATAGTTTTGTCTTGATTAAGAATTCTAATTTTTGGCCTAGCAATCAATTTTTACTAAGATTCTTTTTTTTTTAATTACTGTTTTACAAATATTATAAAATTCTTCGATTTATTATAATACATGTGTAGCCAGTAGTTATTAGTATTTGACAATCAAAATAAATGGTTTATTTATTTATTTTTCTTGCACCGCATGCTATCATCCCCAAAGAAAAAAGCCCTAAATTAGTCCCGGACCGGCTAGATTTTCAATTAGGGTTGATAGGGGACTAATTTGAACCAAGAAATCGCGATGAAACTAGCAGGACTTAAATCCCTCGAAAATGCGCACGACGAATCACTCTGGGCTGTCACATGGGTACCCGCCACCTCTTCCCGATCTCCCCTTCTTCTCACTGGCTCACTCGACGAGACTGTCAGGCTGTGGAGGTCCGACGAGCTCATCCTTGACCGCACCAACACCGGCCACTGCCTCGGCGTTGCATCCGTGGCCGCTCACCCACTTGGCTCCATTGCCGCTTCCTCTTCCCTCGATAGCTTCGTCAGGGTCTTCGATGTCGATTCCAACGCTACCATTGCTACTCTGGAAGCTCCTCCTTCTGAAGTCTGGCAACTGAAATTTGATCCCAAGGTAATCCAACCTTGACTCTTGGGTGGTGTTTGGTGTATGGAAACTATAATTTTCTATGCATTTTGGATACTTTTAACTTATACGTTTTTTTTTTCGGCCATGTATACCTTTAAGACGTTTGAATATATATAGAAATTAAATGTATCTCGTGTTCTTTTTCGATCCCAAAAAAACAAATTTAAATGTATCTCGTGTTCAAATTATTATTAAGCATTGGGAAATTAGGATATCTATATACCAGAGCTGCTTCAATAACTATGTTTTATTCATGTGAAAATGCATCCAAGTAAAGATGCACAAGTATCTAAAATAATTTTAGAATTTGGGAAACTTGTAACTTTAGCTTCAGTTTAAGACTGTGTGGCCTGGCCTATTTAACTCAGATGGTTAACTGTAAGGCTGAGATTTCAATATCTTGTTTTAAAAGATCTTTCTGAGGCAAAACCTTCATTGGTAGTTGATCCTGGACACCTGGTTATTCACTTTTGTGCATATTGATTTGGTGCTGAAGTCTCAGAGGCTCTTTGAGCGTATGTAATAGATTTTTTTATTTCTGTTTTGTGGGTGTCCTTAAGGTCTAAATGTTTATTGACGTTGCTGGCTTTAACGTTGAAAGTTCCAGTTAAGTTCACCTTGCAATCTTCTCATTGTTCCACAAAGAGCTCTTGTAAACTTTTTATTTCTTTTCGGTGTGTCTACAATATTACAAATCTATGATATCCTTTAGTGGGGCTTCTTAAACTCCCTGAGTATGACCTATCCTTCATA
This sequence comes from Biancaea sappan, assembly GCA_037074585.1. Lineage (NCBI taxonomy): Eukaryota > Viridiplantae > Streptophyta > Magnoliopsida > Fabales > Fabaceae > Biancaea > Biancaea sappan. The sequence continues at coordinate 37,690,901 of CM073499.1, forward strand.
TGACTAATTTCCTTTTGCTATCCAAATGCTTGCTGTCGTGATGAGCAATATGGGTTATTGGAAGTGGTTGAATAATGAACAAATGTATACTTACTGTCAAAAGGTAATATTTTATTACAAGATCTTGTGGATGAGAAAAGAGAACAAGATCTTGTGGAAGGCGGCTATGTTTGCAACTGTGTGGTGCTTTGTGGCGGGAAAGAAATGCTAGAGTTTTTAAACAACAGTTCCTGCCTCCTTATTTGTTGTGGGATAGAATTCGCTACGCTACTTTCCTTTGGATCTTGGCCAATGGGTTGTTTAAGGGGTGCCTTTGTTAGATGTTCATTGGGATTGGAAGGCTTTGTTGTAGTAGCCCTGTTTTCGGGTTATTTTGGTTTCTTTGTTTTGTTTCTTGTCTTCTTTAGGAGGATTTCTTGTCCTCCTCTTTGTTTGTGCTCCTTTTCTTTTCTTTGTATCTTTCTCTCTCATAATATTTCTTTTTCGATCAAAAAATGATATTTTATTACAATAAATGTACAACTCCGTGAAGAAAAGATTCTGTTCTCCATATGTCGTCTTTTAAATGTATGTTTTAGTTGTTGGCTTTAATTAAGACAAAACATATAGAAATTGTAATTGTTGTCTGGACCACTCGTTAAATCTCATTTCTTTTCCCTTTTTATTCAAGCATTTCCTTGTATTCTTCAGTGTTGGGAATGTTATATAGGCCCATCTTCCTCCATTATTTTTCTTGTCCATTGAGGTCATGGTTTTGCAATTGTGGCCTATGTAGATTGACTTTCCATTTTTATTTTGTGGAATATGTGCACTGCGTCTAATTGCGAAGCTCAAAATCTTCAGTACATGAAGTTGATTGGTTAATCTTGAAGATTTCTGTGTGTTTTTCATTATAAGTAGGGTCTATAAGCTTGACCAGTCTTTCTTTGCTACATATATTTGGTTATATCCACTGTTTTAACTCTATCTGAGTCAATTCTCATATTCAAGTCCTGCAAACTTTATATGATGGCCACCTGAGCTTGATTTGGAATTCAGGAAATTGCTATTCCTCAGGTCTTCTCAAAGTTATATCTTTTATAACTTGTTAATACTCTAGGGTCTAGTATGTTATACGTATTTTAATTGGTATGTAATCATTTAGCTATTGAGATACTAATTAGCACCTGCCCTCCACATTACATACCTAAGTATCAGTGTTTTATAATAATAGTCACCTAATAAATGTCATATTTCCTCTTCCTACTTCATTCATTGGTAATAAAAGAAAATATTTATAGCTTTGATAAACAGTACTAACAACAGCTCCACTGTCAGGGTTCCCTTCTGGCAGTTGCTGGTGGAAGTAGTGCTTCAATCAAGCTCTGGGACACTAACACATGGGAGCTTGCTGCCACCCTATCAATTCCTCGTCCTGAAGGATCCAAACCAACTGATAGAAGTAGCAGCAAAAAGTTTGTCCTGTCGGTTGCATGGAGTCCCGATGGGAAGCGCATTGCTTGTGGCTCAATGGATGGCACCCTTTCTGTTTTTGATGTAGCTCGTGCCAAATTTATACACCACCTTCAAGGCCACCACATGCCAGTGCGGTCTCTTGCTTATTCCCCCTATGATCCAAGGCTGTTGTTTTCGGCTTCAGATGATGGTCATATCCACATGTATGATGCCGATGGGGGAAGCATGGTTGGGGAAATGTCAGGTCATGCAAGCTGGGTACTATGTGTGGATGTCAGCCCAGATGGGTCAGCCATCGCTACGGGTTCAAGCGATAAAACTGTGAAGCTTTGGGATCTTAGCATGAGGGCTGCAGTACAGACAATGAGCAACCACACAGACCAAGTGTGGGGAGTGGCATTTAGGCCAGCCGGGGGGAGTGATGTACGAGGTGGTCGGCTTGCTAGTGTATCAGATGATAAGAGCATATCATTGTATGATTATTCCTGAAGTAGGTAGGCATTCAGAGAATGAGGTCACTGGGTTTGCAACTTGTAATTCTTCTGAAATGGTCAAGAAAAATATGCTTGGTTTTTATATGCATTATTGGTACTTTGAACTTTTCTTTGTTCATTTGTTCCTAGTCTGTCAAGTATTAGATCCCTATCACTAATTTGACTACACCGCTGTGAAATGGTTATCGTGGTCTTAGGAACCCACCATGTAATGGAGTTGGTAATACGTGAAATGTTGGAGTAATCAGTGATCACTATCTCTAGATTAAAATCGAATATAACAATGAAATGTGAACCATTTGTCAAAATTGACTAGTTTTAACGTAGTAATAGGTTACTATCATTTTATCATATTAATAGGTTACCATCACTATCTCACTTCCTATCTTTCGAGTAATCAATGCTTTTAAAATTGGATGCATCAGCCCTAACATAGGTCAAACTCGGAATTTGGAGATGATAGAACTGGACCAACAGCCAATGGATGTTACGAATATATTGCTTGAGAATTTGTCAGGGTCTTCCCTTCCTAGAACGATTAGGTTGTAGTTTTGTTGTTTGCTAGCCTGTTTCATCGAAAAAAAATGTAAAGCCAAACTTTTAAAATTTCTTATGCAAATGTAGAATGAGACAAAATTCGAGTCTAAGATGGGGAAGCTTTTAAGTTTATATAAAGACTTTTATTTTCATAATCTAAATGATATTTTTTAAAAAAATAAAAATTGATCCAATTTGATCGATTTATGACTTTTTAAACTTTTTTTGGGGCAAAAATAGTGTGTTGGGTCATACTAGATTAGATGGACGATTAATTCTCTCATTTATACATTGTACCACATACACATCATGTCATGTATTTAATCCCTACTCACCTTTAGGAAAAATAAATAGAACTGAACATAATCTGTCATACTTTTACTCAACAATGAATGAAACTCCCATCAAACTGACGAGCTTCAATGAGAAAGAGAGAGAGAGAGATTTTGTTTGAGCTATAAATGTGAGATTGTTTCAACTAGCGCCTTCGTAGGGCATTATGGGCAATATGTGGGTGAAGCTAGAGGGACGTGCTTCAACGTCATAGTGACATTCCCGCCTCCGACTTCAAGGGATCCGAACACGACAAATAGGTTGAATTTAAAAGAATGCTCATGCATTTTATAGCTTTCTAATTTTTGTCAAATATGTTCTTATTTAGTTATTTTCAAGTTTGCCCCTTAGACGTTCTACCTTGGTCCATGAAAGCACCTAGTTAGCCTAAGATGGTGGTAACTAGTCACTATGGTTCTCCATAGTTTAGAAACACGTCAAACACAACTTGCTGCAGAATCATAAAAAATCAAGCCATGCGAAGTTGCAAACACATAATATATAAAAACTTTGTTATCAATATGTGGTGATGATAAGCCCAAAGAAAATCCTGACAGTAATACCAAAAACAAGATTTGTATATATGAAACAATGAATATACATGGTACAAGTGGGCAAATTCGGAATACACCCAGGACTGCAATACCATCAAGGAAAAATACATGGTGATGACAGTTTAAGGTGTATATGGAGAAAATCATCTCTTCATATGCCCGTTCATATGAAGCAAAACTCCAGAGACCATATACAAATCAGAAGCTTTTACACTTTGTCTCGCCTGTTGATGAGGATTCATATCCCTGCTAAAGCAAAATTTCGTTTCAATTGTCCTCTATTTTTCATAGGCACATGCAATGTGAATAATATATCAATAACGCAACATGCTCAAACATTTCATAAGTCACAACTATGCTCACTCAAGCAGTCATGTTTGAAACTTCCGTATAATTAAACAACACTTCACAATGGAGCCAAATCGTGTTTGTATCAGACATAACATGTCACCTAAAATTGCACCTGCACACTATTTTGTTTGCGATGTTTGTGTAGTGCAGTCCTATAGATGCTTTAAAAACTGATGGGAAATTTCAAAATGTTGCTAAGATGTTGTTGGTAAAACTGCAGAAAGTGCCATGTTTGCAAAAAGTTCAATGTACATAACAGAGTGCATTCAGGCATTCACCATCTCTGCAGATTCTGTTCACCGTGAAAAGGACGCATACTTGACTCATTTGGTGTAAATAAAAAGAATCCATCTTGGATTAAATATTGGATTGGTTCGTACTGTGAACCAGCTACAGTCCTAAAAAAATATGGACCAAGAACAAAAGTCTTAACTGTGCACTCAAACATGAAACAAACTCAGCTCTAAACTTATGTTCATGTAATTAGAGGGTAAGCAAAGAACTCACTGGATCCGGAGTTGGATCTGACTGGAATACCCTGCCAAGGAAATCCTGAAAACGACTAGAATATTCTTTTGGATTTACAGCAGTGACCGAGTATGACTTATACTGAAATGACTTGTACAGATGCTCAATGCGTTTTGACATGTCGTATCTCTGAAAAATGTCCACTATTCCAAAGTTTAAAACTGCATCATAATATTCCTCTGCTCTCGTACCAGGAGATGATACACTTCCATCCTCATCCTTCCGAGTCCGCATTGCACGTACAGGCATGTCTATTCCAAATTTTTCAAAATCGCTGAACAAAAGACTCTGTGAAGCTCTTAACAGATTCAGAAGGTATTATTCTTGATTTCTATGAAACACTTTAAATGGTAGTTGGGAAGTGTAAGATTCTATTTCTGTACCATACAAAAATTTAGCATTCATGTGTATCATTGTCAAAATAAGATATGCGTCATCATCCCTTAAAATTAGTTGTTTAGTTTAGATAGCTTGAAGCCTTGAATTTAAACATTTAATTCGCACCTGAACATGTATACCGTGATTAAGCCTCATCTTATGTAACTCATTAGGTATTAACTCCCATCAGAGAAACCATACGTAGTTCAATCATACGGGAGTAGCCCATTATTTCTTTTAACATATATCTCTACTCTTGCTAAGTCACAGCATTAATAATAGCAGTTGTATCAAGAATAAGTGTTTGTAAATTAATAACATGCAGAGCAGTGGGACCCATGAGTAACTCATACAAGGGATCAGATATCATTCACTTGAAACTTGTGGATTTTCAGTACAAGTTTAGCAAATTCAAATCCATTTTCAAGTTTAGTTCTAATTTACCGTATCTAAAAAGCTTTTAATGTTTGTAAATAATAACTATACCCATTTAATTGTCTTCATAGCACCATGTTTAAAATTCAGATGTTATGTAGCAGTGCCTGTGAAACAGACATTTTATGGATTTGCTAGACATGCCATCATCCGAGTTGAAGGGGAATATAAATATAAGAAGGTTGGATACTAACACAGGCACTGCTACATGATAAAAATCCAAGAGGTCCCGGTACTATTTGAAGTGCTACATTGTGTTTGACATTAAGAGTCCAACGTGTCAGACACAATTTTTTTTTCATTTATGAATACTTCATATGAGGGAACTACAACTATTTTAGAGCTTTTGATGAAATAAGAGAGAAAACTTGGGAAAGGGGCAAGGGAGTTATAGGAATGGGTGGATGTCCATGTCCCTGTCCCTGTCCCTGTCCCTGTATATCATTATGCCCTAGTCAGTAGAAATGCAGTAGTTACCTTTCTGATGTTGACCAAAGAAAAGAAAGAGATAACTTCTCCCCAAAACTTCCTTCTGAAAAATTATCAAGGTTGTCCATGCTGCTATCAAAACTACTACTACTGGAACTCATTCCACTGGTGGAGCTTCTACAACTACTAGGGTTTCCTCTGCTAATAGAGCTTTTACAATTGAGCAAACCTGCAGTTGAAATTTTATTCTATAATAATTTATAAGGTACTAAGTCATGAAACTGCTTGGAAAGTACAGAAGCAAACACCACCTAGTAAAAATATCACCCAGCAAAATATGTTTTATACAAATGGTTCATAATATACAGCTCGGAGAAAAGAGATAAACACTTGCGTCTGCTTCTGGCTACTATATGACTAAAAATTGAAGTTTAATTATCACAATGACGACTGTACTACAAAACAAAAAAGAAAACTAACAACTGGAATTGAAAATTGAGACATCTCTTCTTTGGCATGGCATGAAAATAGCCGGGGTTAGAAATAGCTGCTTCCCTAAAAGATTCTAGTAAAACAATTCACAAGTGCGTGATATATAATAGAATTGCAGTATACCATACTCCAATCATGTAATTACTAACAAGTGAACTCTTTACAATGATAATTTTGTAAAACCGTTGACACATTTTCTTTAAAGATAATATATATTTATATACATATAAATGAAATAGTAAGCATGAGGATTAGGAACCTTTCTAAGATTAAAGGAAATTGTTCACAGTTCACTGATGTACGTGGATGGCCCACGGATCAAAAGGTAGAGAAATTGTTCATCTCAGGTTTTAGAATGAAATTTACTTGTATCCCTGTCAATCATATGTTCTTTGCATAAAGCAAAGCAAAATTTAATGTGATTCAAAAATGAGATTGAACGAAGGCAATGAACTTCATTTCTTTTAGTAGCTGAATTTAGTACTCTAGTCATTATCCAGGAGCTTTGGTAATAAAAACTTATGCTTTCATTTTCACAATGATATTCTGAGATAAGATGCTTTTTGAATTCTGTTAGAAATGATCTGCACCAAAGGTTCAAAAGAATAGAGAAATGTGACTGAAGAAAGCAAGGAGGATTGTTATAGTGTAAATAACCTTCATGGGGTCCCTCAATATGTATACCAAGCAAAAAACTGTAATCCATGATGCCTTCAGCCTCCAAAAACTCACAGTCATATTTGATTTGCCTACAATCAAAAGGATCCATTACTTGAGGAGCTAATAGGTCAAAATGGAAAGCAGTTACTCGAGATTTTGATAAACAATACAATAAGGAACTTTTGTTCTAAGACTTTTATTCTGAAACAAACATAAACACAACATGCACCATTGCTTCACTTAGATTAAAATGAACCAACAACCAACCTAATAGCTCAAGTAAAATAATGATATCTTATATAAAACCTCTTAAGAAAATTAAAACAATTTATCACACCTTATTCCCTCATATTGCAAAAAATTGCAATTTTATAAGTTTTCCTGAAACTGCTTCTTCCAGCTGTTCTTTAGTGTTTGCTTAAATTTCCAGTAATAGATATTATCTTCAGATTTAAACTTCCCTTAGAAAGTTAAGTAGTTTATTTCCTTCACCAAGTAAGTTTGACAACAACCACAGACAAGGCTACAATGTTATAACAGTTTGTACAAGTTTTCAAGATATCTTGGAATCAAATAGAGTTCAAGTAATCAGCTCTAGCTTCTAGATCAAAAAGCACATGCCTAGGAAAACATCTGATATGATACATAATAAAGTGTGGATTTCTATTCAACACCTAAGCAACAGTCTCTCCCAAGATGATACCTTTGAGAAAAATCCAAATTTCTTTATAGCTTACGGGGCAACAAAAGATAATAGAGCTTAGAAATCATTTCCTAGATAGAGCCATCAGTTTACTCTAGCTGTCTTGATCACACTTCCTCTCAGGCATAGTACCAGGCAGTCAAAAAGAAAATGTTTCAGGTGAAATTTTGAATCAACGGTTTCTTATGGGTAGGCATTGAATTGTCTTAAAAAAGATATGGCAGCTCCCTTTCCATTATTTAACAAAAATCACTAGCAGATATCATATGTTACTAAAATTTCCATTGCATGAGTGGAGAAAGAAAAGATTCCTATTTCATATAATTTATAGACATCTGACATTTATTCAGGAATTTCCTGTTCTAAGATTGAGTGAGTATGAAAATAAGCTAATTGGTAATTCTTCTCAAAGAAATCAAAGAGAATTTCTCCACTGAGTAATCTGTACAAAAAAATGGAAGAAAAGCAGAAAATGCTATCCAATCAGAAAATAGCTGAAGCCAGAATACTAAATTTCAAACTTTGACATTCTCCCCCATGCTCTGAATGTGACATTTGAAACCAAAAGAAAATAGGCTTACTTTAGAAGACAAAGATGGACAATTGGATCCAGGTAGAAGCAGAAATTGAAATCTACATCCTTAAGCACAGGACAATTCTCAGCTACCATACTGGTGGTGCTTCGACCTATAGTTGTGCCTTTGAGATCATAGCACCTATGAACTTTGAGACAAGATCTGAGTTCATTGGACATGACAGCAATGCGAGCCTGTATATTAAAGTTGTTATACACACATAAGTAATAAGGATCTTTCTCAGCAATAATCTGCTAAACACTATTGTATTTAAGGTTTTGCATTACTCTCTACGGTTAATTTTGATGCAAATTCTATTAAAGCATTATTCCTTGAGAGCCTGAGACACATCATGAAAGGATTGAGATACTATTCAGTATTCATTGATTATGCTTTTATGTTTCATTTACTTCACTAGAACCTCTGCCAAATTAGACGGGTCGTTACGCCATAAACAGATTTTCCTTCCCACTTAATTTAATCAGTTATCTCTTGCACTGCATTAGTGCACGTAACCAACAAATTGAAGCCCTGCAATAGTCCAGTGACCATAGATTGTGCTCAGAAAACAACCATCTAATACAACTTTTATAAACTTTGACATGAGATATTTGCATGGAACAGATCTTACATTCCAACATATTATATGAACTAGATAATAAAACAATGGGGTCCAGAGAAGAGAAAAACTTTAAAATTGGCTACAAAGGAAATACAAAAGTCAACTCTTGAGCCACAGAATCCAGTTCTATGAGGAACTCATAAGACTACTTTTGTTCTGATGCTTTCAGTGATCCTTTAAAAAATGAAAATAAACCGAACAACCCTAACTCATGAACATCCAAGGGTAAAACTTTAGATCTTGACCAGTTTGATATCAGAACCGAGGAGTATTAGTCCACAAAATGGAACCACCTTCTTTTTAATCATATATCTTGTAATAATTTAAGACAGACTCTTCTAATATATTAAGTGACATCATCAAGGGCAGAAATGACTATAACTGGCTGTTTGACATGCAAATAACACAAGGGAACATTGCAAGTAAAAGAAAAAACAAATACAAGAAAAAAAAAAAAATATATATATATATATAGTGAGTGAAGATTTCTAAGACAAGACAAGATCTTAGTGCAATCGTAGCTCATGAGAGACTGGATCAGGGTGGTGGTGTAGATAATCCATGTATGAACAGGATATCAGATACAATATACTGTGGGGTAGGAACACAGGTCTACTAGAGAGATATTTCAAAACATCACGTAGGCCCTGACATGCAAACAACTAAGTGGTAGCTAATATTATAGCCACAACAAATGGCATCTTCATTATATCATGTTGCTTGTTTCGTTTTCCTCCACAACTTAATTCAGCTGTAGCTTCACTAATTTCACAGCTGAGACAGTATATTAATTTCAGTAATAATACTATTTCCAAATCTTTTATGTCTGATTTCATGGAACGTCATCTGATGAATCTGCACAACAAATGGCATCCTCATTGCATCAATCTGCACAAAAATTTTGTTTCTTCCATTCTAACTATAAAAATTCTAAATAATGACCTAACCAGGTAAATTCTTATCATAATTACTGAAAACTTCTAATTTCACATTGTCCAGGATATCATTTCTGTTATAAAGGAAAATCAACCTAAACTGCATTTTGAATTTTAGAGGAATTTGAGTAACAGCATGCAACCTACCTTTACACCTCCAAATAGCGTAAGAGCATGAAGTCCATACAATTTGGATAATAGTGAAGCCCTGTATGTTCGAAGATGGTGATAGTAGTTTGGAAGCATTTCTAGCATTACCTGCATAGTAAGCAAAATCAGTTAAACTGCTGAAGATCAGAAAACTTGAACATTATTTCAACTGCATTAAGTTCATCCCTTAACTTCAAAGTGCATCAAGAAACCTTTAGAAGTACTAGAAAAAGATCAACAAGGTCTAACTACATGAAAGAATTACAATAAGAATAAGAATAATAAAAATAAGCTATTAAAAGTGACAACAGGATAAAAAAGTGGAACACTTGAAAGGATAGATTACGTAAAAAAAAAAATGAGGGATTTTTTCTTGACATGGGAACAAATCCAGTCTAGGCAATTATGAGGGGGAAAAAAAAAAGAACTTCAAAAATGACTCTGGCCATATCCTACCAGGAATTCCTTTTTGTATGACTATTCCAGGATTAATACAAGATCTGTAGTTCAGAATAATTCCATTACCTTCAGTTCAGATTTCTTCAAGATTTTGATCACAAATCTCTCATTCATAGATGAAACAAGCACGTTACCAAACCTTCCAGATGCAACAAAATGCAAGAGGTGTTCATCCCCATAGATTGACTGCATGTAGTTGGTGTACTCAATGTTTTGAAGCTCTAGTATCTTTCTGGAGAAATTTCATTATCATGAATACCAACTTCATAATTTGCATCATAAAAGGGGAAATTACTTTTTCGTAACATGATTAAAAGGAATAAACAGAAAGAGGAAAAAAAAACAGAACAAAAATACTTTTCAGTTTCAGTGGTCCTTTAAATTGTTGACACGAACTCAGGTTCACATCTTATAACATTGAGGTAAGGTAGTCCTTAGCTAATTAGAAAAAATATTTATAACTACTTGTGTACATCATTAATTAATAAGATGCACTATCATACTGAATTATATTTAACAAAATAGCAAATGCAAATGGAGGAATCAAATAACATTTTCCATTCAAAACTAAATGACTTGAGAACAAATTTAAATGAACAAAACAGATTCCAGAATATGATACCAGACGAAGAGCAAACATGAGCTGATAATGCTCATCAAAATTAAATCTAGTTGATGTCCTAGATTCAGATTAGTACATTATGCAATGAGTTGCTCACTGTGCTTCACATTTTATGTAACTTTTTATGCATATTAAATTTCAACTTACTCTTGCATCTAAATACCCTATTTCTTCTGATTTCATACTTTGTTTTAGGGCATCTTGAGATTTTTAAACATGCCCAAAGCAAAATCACACAGCAATTTAAAAGAAGAAGCATAAACATATAAAATTAAAACATAACACCACCTTAAAAGTGCAGGACAGTAGTCTTTCAACTCAAAATCAGGATAACTCCCCTTAGAGACATATCTCCTGTCAGTTTTACTGTCTTTAAAACAATATTCAGAAACCTTAGAGTGAAGCGGTGCCATCTACTTCCCTTACAGAATGCCTCAAAGGAATGGGGATTTTTTGTGTATGATTGATAGCACGTAAGTTGACTGAGCAAGTAACTGGGGAAGAAAAAGAAAGAAAAGAAAGAAAGAAAATGAGATAATAGTATCTAATAAACAAGGATTTCTTTTCTCTTTAGGCATAATAGCAAACTGACAAACTCTTACATTCTCTATTTTGCTCAGAGTCAAAGCTAGAAAATATGCACGTTGTTTAGTAAACTTGTTCAGGCCATTAGCAACACAATTCACAGGCTCAAAAATAGAAGGCATGCCATCAGGATTTAGGATTTGGATTTTGAATAGAAAGAACAAAGGTATAATTATATAACAAATATAAACATGTGCTGCAGGAAGCTATGCAGTAAATAGGTTGCATTTTGCATTCTCAACTTCTTACAAGTTGAAGTCCTTAAAAAGTTATAGTAGGGACTAGTCATTATTGACATATATTTGATCTCTGTAATAGTCATTTTTTATTCTTCTCAAGTCTTCACTTTAAGACACCCAAAGAAAACAATTCCGAAAATGCCAAAGTCCCATTGTAATTAGAAAATCAGGTTCTCAACTACTATGAAAATCAATCATAAATCTTTGTAAACATGACAGCAAGCAGATACTCTTCTCAGCAAAAAATTACCACATTACATATTAATACATTGCCATCTGGAAATAACGAGGTCAACAGCTTGTATCAAGCATTTCTGTTTATCGATTTGTTTATTAATAATTTTAGCAAGAAACTTTCAATTTGTCCCTTATAGTGCGCAATAGGCATTAAAAAATACAAAAAAAAAACTTAGGCTAAATTATTCTCTTGGTCCTTGTAGTTTCACACAATTTTCAATTTGGTCCTTATATAGTTTAAAACTTTGTAATTGAGTCCTTATAGTTCAAAAAATTTTAATTTAGTCCCTATCATTAAACTTTCGACAATGTTCCAATAACTTTTGCTAACATGCCTATAACCATGTGCATATTAACACTTTGAATATGCATGACTTATATTAATAAAAGGAAGAAAAAAAAAAACAGGTTATCAAGTGAAACTAACTCGCATGTATATGACATGTAATGCAACTTATTTTAAGTAATTTGAGTGGATTAACTTAGGTCATGTATTTTCCAAAGGCAAGATGGTACATAATTGGCCATGTCACTAAAATTTAATAGAATATTAACGATGGTTAAGGATGGGAACTAAATTTAAAACCTTTAAAATGATAGGGATTCAATTAAAACTTTTTAAACTATTGGAACTGAAAATTAAATAAAACTGTAAGAACCAAAAGAATAATTTAATCAAATCGATAAACAGAAGTTCACAAGGGCGAGTTCTCCTGTTTTCATTTTACATGATTGAAGATATTTTTATCCATGTATACATATATACACCATCAAAAAGAGAGCCAAAATAAAACCTTCCTTCCTACGGAAAGAAAACCTATTCGATAATTGTCTAGTACAGGGAAACCCAGATCAGATACTTCGTTTTTAAAAAGGTCTTTCGATGCTAACATTCAGAGATTCCATCATAATTAAACTTACCAATACGATTAACCCAATCCAAGAGAAAGGAATCCTAGGAAGGGAAAGCAGAGAAGCTGCAAAGCAAATCCTAAAATTATGAACGAAATCTGATTAGGTATTAACCAATTAACACTAAACACATGCATTTACTGCTAATTGCTAAAAATCAAAACTACGCATTGAATTTCCAAAAGGGTGGTCAAACTTTAATGCAGCAATAAAGCCCAGACAAGGAGCAGAGACACATTCTAGAGGAACATTAATTTGCACATAGAGATTGTCAGGAGCTGTGTCTTAGACTTCTGCAAGAACTCACCAGCCAGAACCCTAGAAGAACCGAAGTCAATGAGAGATCCGTACCAATTCAATTCACCTTTCACATTTTTGCAGCTGACAGACATTTATAAGTTTGGATGCAGAGGTTTGGCCGTTGAGACTCGAGACCAGATAGCAACTGCGTTCAGTTATGGCGCCAAATTCCATCAGTTCTTGAGAGACTCTTCCCATACGCGTAACCAGAACCGCCATTTTCGGAAACTGCAAGCTGCGAGATGAACCGTCCTCGACCTGTACGTATGGGGGACAAAGTGCAGGTCAGTAGCCTGACGATATTACGATTCTACCCTTCAGTTACAACGGATATTGCCAATTCACCATTAGAAGCAAACTCATTTTGGTAATAAATTCCTACCAAATTAAAAAGTTGCAATAGTAAATTATAAATAAATAAAACAGCAACACTGCTTTAAATTCCTAGAAGCTAAAAACAGCGTAGAAAACAGCGATGTCGAATGAAATTTTCCTGTTACCGATGCCTGTTTGCTACTATTAAGAAAAATTGGAATAAATTATATTACTTTTTTTTATTAAGGTTTTCACTTTAACCTCTTATTTCAAAAATATCATCTGATGAATTTTTTTATATTTGATATATATCCTAAAACTTTTCTGCTTACCTATTATTCTTCATCAATAAAATATCTTGTGAGTTTTGAGACAACATATATTTTTATTTAAAAAAATTTTCTTTTGGCACAATATGCGGTATATTCTTACTATAGTATTAAAAATTTAATTATAATTTAGGGGTATCTATTACTAACTCTCTTTAAAGTTTATTTAAATTACGCTTAACACACCTCTAATTTTAAATATTATGTGTGATTTTCTTGACATTTTGATATATAATACAGAAACCTTCCGTCCAAATTTACTTTCTGTAGAATCAATTAATTTATATGCAGATGAGATTGTAATTTTATTTTTAACAGAAAATTAAAGGTAGCTAAGTTAATATTAACAAAGAAACAGTGACTTTTATTTTGACAATAACAATAAAAATTGCTAAATAATTTTATTATTAGAAGAGATATATGTTGTGTAAAAAATTAATTTTAGTGACAAAAATTAAGAAGGGAGGCAAATATAATATTTAAAATTTATAAAAATTCTAATTTAACCAAATATTAAAAGAAACTATATTCCGGATATTAAAAATTTATATCAACTTAACTGTGAAGGACACAACAAAACATTCTTCAACGTTTGTAAGAATGAGATGTGACATTTTGTTGTGAAATGAAGATGTTGGTGTTATTATTATTATTAATTTGTTATGTACAAAGATATAGGGAAAGGAGAGTGAAAAAACATAATGTGAAGGATCAAATTTGTGACCATCAAAGCTTCTTAAAACTTATGCTCTAGGGTTGTGTTGGTCATGATTTTTAAGTTAGTTTATAATTTATTTAATTAATTTATAAGTTTATTTTGATCAAAATAAATGTATTTGATACATAAATTTATTTAAGTGACTTATAATTTGTTTTGAATCGTTACTTTAAATAATTTATAACTTATAAATTTTAATTTTTTTTCTTTGACTTATTATTTTATTAAAATTCCTATTTTACCTTTATTTCTTATTACATATAATATATATATATAATTAATTAATTATATATAATAATTTAAATTAATCAAAAAACAAAAAATAATATGATCATTTTATATTATTTTAAAATTATAAAATATTATATAAGTATGTTCTTTTGTGTTATTTTATATTTATCGATTAATTCAATAGTTATTTTTATCAAATATTTTTAATTCAATAAACTAATTTAATAACTTTTAATTTTTAGCTAAAAATTAACTTTATATTTTCAACTAATTTATCAGTTATTTTTACCAAACACAACTTATCACAATGCCACTTGAATTAAAAAGTCATAAAGTGAAATGAAGTTATTTAGCAGGCCATTTGAGGAGCCAATTGAATATTCAATTTTCTACATTTGTTGGGTAGTGAAGGTGAGTGATATGGCTATTTTGAAAAGCAAGTTTTGTTTAACCTTTATTTGTCACATCTCCACCAAAGAACACCCACCTTCATTCCTAAAGCAGTAGTCGTGGACCTCACTTCTCCACCAACCCTCGACTCACAAATCACCTTTCACCTTTTAAATTCTCAATCAATATATATATATATATATATATATATCATACACACATAATATTGTGATGTACGGACGACCCATACATACCCTTTGATCTCATATATGCATGATGCAACAGCATTACAGCAGGTAGTGAGTGAACTGTGATCCTGATTCTTGGCACAGCACATGCTCATTGGCTCATCAACAAATCAAAAAGCTTAAGATATATCATGGATAATGAAGAACCCTAAAAAGGGTACACAAAGACCTTTCAGTATCATTAGACCGTACGAAATGTAGTTAGTCTCATCAACATAAGATTGAGCATGAAAAAGGTTATTGAACTCTACAGCTTTACCACACTATTGAGCATATTCCCAGCAATTAGACAACAGTATATGCTTAAAACATTCTAGCTATGGATACAAGCTATTTAAGAAAGCAGGGCAGAAAATTTTTCAAAACCCGGGCATATGATACTTTATGCCCTGCCATCTTTTCCAATTCCCTTCCCTTCACAATCTCTAATTTGTATTCCTTCTTAAACCACTTAATTTTTAAAAGTTTAACTGATATGCATTATTTTTACCTTTTGTGGTAGTATGGAAATAAAGTAAATTATTAATTTGGTCTTCAAAAGATTACAGTTATCTCAATTTAGTACTTAAAAGATTAAATATCTCAATTTAATCCTTGAGAGATTGTGTTTATTTCAATTTTATTTTTCAAAGTAACTTCTAACAACGAAAAAATTAAGATTTAACAATGATGTAATGAAAAATGATCAAATTGAAACAGATACAATCTTTTAAAAAAATAAATTAAGACACATGATTTTTTATCGACCAAATTGAAAAACCTATAATCTTTCAAATTAAACTATATCAGGTAAGTTACACGTAGTTTTCCCTATCCTTTTTTCTTTTTTTGGGAGGCGTGGTGGTTTAAATCAATCAAAGAAATGTAGATGCACCATCACCTACATTTTTCTTGGAAAGCAAAGAAAACTAGCAGAAATTCATAGAGCAGACATCTAGAGAGATTAAACTATTTATACCAACATAGGCAGTGAGTCGAGGAAATGGTGATTCTGATCAGAGCAAGTGACATAGAGAGAATGAGAAACAGTAAAGACATATTATATATATAGTTCTGTGGTATTTTCAAATGCTATAAATGATCTTCCAGTATCCATGAATAAACAGCTTTATCGCAGCAAGTACATTTTTGTATAAACTGTTGGAAGTTGGTAGATAGAAATCATATTAAATTTAAAAGACCATAAAAAATAAGGGGCAGAGATTTTAGACACACTGTCAATAGCAGCAGTTGATAATGTATGAACAAACTAAGGAGTAATTTCAAGCTTGGGTTCAAAGCAAAAACCAGTGAAAAGCTGCAGAGGGAACCTTTTCGTCACTGGGCATTTCTGTGACCATTTCCATAGTTTATGGTTCATGTCGTACACGAGAAGTGCTGAGGCTCCATAGCTTTGAATATAGATCAGATCTTCTGTACCACTGCTAGCAAAGACATCATCAAACTCTCCGAAGCCTTGAAAGTATTTGTGGGGCATTCGAGCAATCTCTTCCCACTTCCTATCATTTAGAACCCAGATGCCAATCCCTTTGATAATGTCAGGCCGATCAAGTTTACCAAGTCCTCCCACCATTACAAGCTTATCCTTCAAATTCATCAGACGGCCACATGTTAGAGGACAAGGTATTGGAATGAAGCTCCTTGTCAAGGTGCACGGGACAGAACGACTGGCGATATTGTATGCAATGAGGGCATGACGATTTTCAGGTTGACCACCCCCAGTTGAATAAACTAAAAAGTACAGCACCCCATTACATATCACACTCTCATCACCACCTCTCCACCCCATCAAAACCTCTGTTAAAGTGGTCATCCAGGTGTTTTTTTCTGAATTGTAGATATGAACAGAAATATCCCACTGGAAAAAGTTCTCAGGGACTTGCTTTGATTTTACAATTGCCACAGTGTAACTTTGTGATATTCTGTTCACTGAAATTGCTAATGCACTGTAATCAGCAAATTTAGAACCCGGAGGTTCCTCAAGCTTCCTGCAGATTTTAGTAATAGGGTTGCATACATACAATTTACTTCTACTGTCATTGTCCATGAAGCAGACTAAGCCACATGACGAAGCAATGAACCAATTAGATGTGTCGATGCAGGGAAGTTCAATGCCATACCATTTCCGAAGGATAGGGTCATAAGCATAACCAATTGGTTCATCAGAGCTTGTAAACATAAAGTACCAAGGTTTCTGTGGCAGCACACGTGAAAGGTTCCATAGAAATCTCTTCGAAGTAACAATTTCTTGCCATCTTTTACAAACACAACCTGCTCTGAAGATACTTGCAATAGGCAGATAGGCTAGGATACGTTCCAACAAGTCATCAGGCAAAATCATGTCCACAGAAACTGTAGAGACTTCTTTATCACTTTCAGCACCAAGTTCTAAGAATGAATCGAACTCCTTAGTCTCCCTTGGTGTGTTATCAAGCGAGGGAATCCATGATGTTCCTCCCGCCATAGAGTTAAAAGGATACCTAATGAGTATTAAAAAAGAAAATGAGAGAGAGAGAGAGAGAGGGGGGGGGGGAGCTCAACCTAGTTATTAGAGTGTCCCAAATAAGAAAGATCGGCCAGGGATTTGACCACCTGAGAAAATACTAGATCATGGAGGCATAATATAATATGAAACAGTACAGAGTGATGAGTCACCAATGAGGAAATCAAAAGGGATTTAAAATTATGCAACTAATAATACCAAATCAAGAACAGAAATAAGAACACACAGACACTATAAAAAGAAAAAAGATACAAAACATCCTACACTGCAATAAACCAAAGGATTCACCAAAAGAAAAAGGGATGAAAAGAATTGAATACAACAAGGAGATAACCTTCAGATCTTACTAAAAGAAAAGGTTGAAGAAGATATACAGAAGAATTCTTCCCCTTATAAAAACGTAAATTAGAGTATTTTACCGGAATCTTGGAGGAGGACCAATATAAAGGAACAAAGAGGCATAAGTTATCCAACTTTCATCTATTTTTGAAGTATATACCATAGGATTACTTAGAGAATGGTAAGGTAAATGAGTACAGCTACAGAACTTACAGACGGATTAAATCTCGGAATCTACGTGCTTCTATGTTAGCTCAGGGATTTGATCTCAAAGTAAAATAAGACGCCTTGAAATGTCAAACAATATAACAGAAGTCTACGGAAAGTAGAAAACCTTCAAATACCTTAAAAACAAAAACAAGCATTGCAACTTACAAACTCCACAGAAGCATTTATTAAGATGAAAATATGATGTTAAAACCAACATTATTCAACCCAACCTGTCCAGAAAGCCTGTTAATCCAAAAATAACTTGTATTTTCTGCAAAAGAAGAAAGAAAACAGCTGATACAAAGCAACCTTACATAACTTGGGCATCAAACCCTAAGAGGGATGGTGTGATTCAAAAGAAAAGGCAAATATGAGGAGGAGGGATGTCAAATGGTGAACACCCATCAAGCAAACACCCTGCCCTCCTCGATTTTCATAACTAATCAGTAGCAGCAATCCCTAAATGAAAATCATATTCCACAAGCACAAACAGATCAATGAAGACAGAAGATAACCAACAAAAAATAACAGCAATCACTTCATTTCTATGAGAAAAAAGAATGAGAAAACAAAACATTTGAAGAATTGAAGTGAAACCCATCATCAACCGCACATACCTTATTCAAAGCCTCTCTCCACTGTCACTGCAAAGACGGGTGTGAACAGATTCAGTGAGCTTCCGGGGTTTTATACCGAAAGATTAGAACAAATGGGGAAAGGAGAAGTCAGAAGTTGCTGCAATTAAATTAATTATTGAATAGCAATTAACACTTGCCTCAGAAGCATTGAACTGGTTGTGTGGGGGGGGGGGGGGGGGGGGGGGAGGAAACGGAATGAGACTACGCATATTATTCCTTCAAATGGAAGAACAAAGAAATGGGTACTCGAGATTTGGTTGATAAACAAAGCCAAGCAACAGAGAGATAGAGAGAGGGAGAGAGAGAGAGAGAGAGAGAGAGAGAGAGAGAGAGAGAGAGAGGCGTTTTTGTTTTCTTTTCGTTTCTTTTCTGATACAGCAAAAACGACAGGCAGGGATGAAGGCAGGCGGTTTTTCTAGTCTATAGGGATGGTGCTTTTTGTGGGGAAGAGCGAAGCGCGTGTATGCGCGTGGCTTTGGTGCTTCATTTGATGGTGGGGGCAAAGGGTTGAGATGTCATTCAATGTGAACGAAGACGAGTAGACGACAATAATACATTTAGGTTTTGGCCACAAATAAATAAATAAAATAAAATATTGTGCTTCTCTGTTTTTTAAACATTTTTTTATCCCTTTTGTTTTTTATATGAATGATGAATCAACTTAAACGTGCTTAGCTAACTATATTTATTTGCACTTCTCACTTGTGTATTTCAAAAAATTATGATATATATATGTAATTATTACCTCTATATTATTTGAAATTTTTTTTAAAATTTTCATATTTATTACATTTTAATATGTTATAAATAAATTTAATTTTTCCAAATTAAGACTTTCATATATTAAATAACTCTTTAATGTTTCTCTTTATTTTCCAACCTCTTTTATAAGTACAACTTCCCATCGCTATATTCACTTCATTTATCAACAAAAATGGTAAAATAAATTTAAAGGAAAAATTTTATAGGCTTCTTAGTCTTTGGATAAATAAATACAATACAACATGTAGTATAAGAAAGAGGAATTTAAATATACACAAAAATAAAAACTTATTCATTATTTCTGAAATATAATAGTTTTTTTTAATTTAGTTTCATACTTAAGAGCACTTAAAAATAAATAGAAAAAACTACCAAGCCACTATTGATGATAAATAGTGTAAGCCAATAGTGGTGGTCCAATATATTAAATAGTCTTAAATTCAAGTTTATATTATGTCATATATCAATAATAATAATAATAATAATAATAATAATATATAGAATAGTAAGCCATTTTTCCTTCATTGTCGTTTTTGAAAATTACAAAGATATTATAAATAAATTGAAAATATTAAATTGATTAATAATACTTTTCTATATTACAAGATTAATATCTTACAAAATTGTAACTCATTATTTCATTTATGTCTGAACAAAACTTTCCAAACAAAATGATCCACTCTAAACCTCCCAATAAAAATTGTTAAGCATGTCCTTTAATGATAAAAGGCTTCAATAAGATGATAAACCAACCATCTACTATTATAAGATAAATAAATAAATATTTATTTTTTCTCTATAATTAGGTATATACTTTGCCAAACATCTCAAGATTACCTAAAATCCATGCCCTCATAAGAATTATTCTCTTTTTTTCTTCTTCTTTTTCCATTTGCCATTTGCTTTATTCTCTCCCTTTCTTCTGAAATCTGCATCCATGTTCTCTCATTCATTTGTTTTTTACTCTTTCAATTTGTTTTATTTTATTCTATTTTCTGGCCAACTTCTTTTTTTTTTATTTGCTTAATTTTTTTTTCCTTTATAAAACGTAAAAGAAAGCTGTGGGCTTGGATTATCCATCCATTGGCTGCTAAAAACTTCATTATGGGCATTTGGGCTTTCTTTGCATCATGACAATATAAACTTCAACTTGAATCTATGGATTGATACTTTGATATTACTTATTTTTATAAATAAAATTTATGTTAATTTTTATTTTTTATTCAAATTTTCAATAAAATAAAGGAAACTATATTTTCATTGTTTACAATTTTTTAAAATTATTCAATTTACTTATTTAATTTTAAAATATACACTCTTTTTTTAATAATTATAAGATTTTATATTTTTCACATTCAAAAATTTACTACAGACCCATTTTATGTGATATTGTTTTTACTGAAATATTCTTTATTAATTTAAAAACATATCATATAACTTTTTACGAGAAAATAAAATACCTGAAAACTTTTATACCACTTTTGCATCATATCGCACAATATTTTAGAATTTTGCATTAGATACATTTAAAATTTCAAATAGTAAATAAAAATAATTATCTATTATCTATCATCAAATATGGGCATAGCTAACCTCCATAAAATGTTAGATTATCACACATACAAACTAAATATATTTTAAATATTTTATATTATCATATCTCATCTACAATATTCAAAATATTAGAAAATTGAATATTATTACTAAACAAGTGTTCACATTTTCTCAAGATTTTTTCTCGTAAAAAATCTAAAAATAAGGACAAAAAAATGCCACCATCCTCCAAATTAGCCTTTAATTAGTGGAGCCAATTTGTAAAAATTAAATCAACAATATGATGCAATATGTGTTTAATTAATTGAGTTAATGAATTTAACATGGTGAGACTTATTGCTTCTTTTCTCTATCTTCATAATTTGTTTTCTTGTTCAATATGTTTCTCTAATAAGAGAAAGAAAAATTCTTAAGACATATATAATACATGTACCATCAAAAAGAAAGTATATGTGTTGATAAATTTTATTAGCTTATTAAATAATAACTTAATAATCTATA
Organism: Biancaea sappan; assembly: GCA_037074585.1. Lineage (NCBI taxonomy): Eukaryota > Viridiplantae > Streptophyta > Magnoliopsida > Fabales > Fabaceae > Biancaea > Biancaea sappan. Next base: position 37,712,624 of record CM073499.1, read on the forward strand.
TTAATATTATTTTAATAATCATCTATATTAATATTTATAATTTTGAGATTTTCTATTTATTCTTCTCAAAAAAATAAAATAAGTAGTAAATTATAAAATTAATGCCTAAAAGGTTATAGTTGTTTTAATTTAGTAATTAATGAAACATCAAATTTCTTAATTTAGTCTCTAAAAAATTGTATTTATTTTAATTTGGTCTCTCTATTTGTCAAAGTAACTTTTGACAATAAAAAAATGGAGATATATAAGTGATAAGTAATAAAAATAATCAAATTAGGACAAGTGCAATTTTTTAAAAATTTTAAATCTAGACACTTGGTCTTTCAAAAGACTAAAATAAATCAATAATTTACTGGAAAATAAAACTTAAAAAGGTAAAATATATGTGAAAAAGTGAAAGTTAAGTAATTTTTAATTATTTTTCAATAAAAATGTAAATAATTTAGTTTTATATAAAAAATATTTGAGTATAAAATTAAAAATAACATATATTTTAATCCGTATGTCAAACTACTAAGACATTATAACAATCAAAAGATTTTTGTTTCACGATCCATTTTGTAGATTAAGTAATTTGAAATTAAAGTATTGCACCACATTGTTATTTAAAAAGAAAAATTCCCTATCTAAATGTATAATATATATGTGTGTATATTATATATATAAAGAAGCTTCCCCAAGATAAAACAGACAAAGAACAGATCATATTCTGTGGTATATGCGCACCCTTTTTATAACAGAAAGCTAGTATTCCTTTTAACCCTATAATATTTAAGGACCTCTATATATAATATATACATATTAATAATTATTATTGGACCAATTTAAAAGAAATTAAAGAAACCTTTGATTATATAATGCGTGGAGCCTCATCAGCTAGCAATTGCCAGTGTTACCCTTGCTTAATTATTAACTAATCAATTGGCAAATAAACTAATGTTATTTTTAGAAACGAAACGCTATTATAGTTCATGATTTAGATCATTCGTCATACTCTAGTTCATAATTTAGATTGTCTATCTTCATTGTTTAAAATTTTCTTCTTTCAATCTTTATCTATGTTTCGTTAAGTGTGTTGAAAATATTGATTGAAAGTGGTGGGACCCAGAGAAGAAAATTTGCAATGTAAAGAAGGAAGTCCCACATCGCCCAGAACATTAAATGAGAAGGAGAATGGAGGTTATATATAGAAGCCTTGTCTCTTTGTAATATTTGTACCAATACAAGACACATTAGCTTGTATTTAATTCTTTCTTTCTTTATACTCTTGTTCTAGAGTGATGAGAGATGTAAGTTAAATACATGCTTGAGAGTGTGTGGGTGTATTTGGGTATCAGTTGGTATCTAGTATTGGGTACCGGGTATTTAAGAGAAGTTTCTGTGTGTTGTAAAAATTTACACATAGTATTTTCTCTGGTTGTCTTTGACAACGGTCGTGGTTTTTTCTCCAATTTTGGAGTTTCCACGTTATTTTCTTGTGTTGTGATTGTGAGTATTGTTTCCTGTTATTTCTCTGTTTTATTTGTGCCAAGGTATTTTTCAAGGGGGAAATGTGTTTTTTCCCAACAAGTGGTATCAAAGCCTATGGTTCGGTGGGATGTTAAATTCTTAGTATGCTCTTGTGGTTGCAGCTTTGTCTGATCTTCCACAATCAGAAAAGAATTGTTCCCGGTTGCTTGAAGATTGTTCTTGGTTGCTGGGTTACTGGAACGAAGTGTGGTATTGTGAAAGTGCATGTCTAGGAAAGTTCTGGCTAAGGAAAGACTAGGTACTTAAAGGTGTCCATTGTGACCCACCTCTCTTTCCTGGGAACTTACCTGGTGTACTATTTACAATTGTGTTCACTATTCCAGTATACAGTTGCAATGTCAAATTTTTCCAACGCGATGAGATTTGACATAGAGAAATTTGATGGGAGGATCAATTTTGGCTTGTGGCAAGTACAAGTTAAGGACGTGCTGATACAATCTGGGTTATACAAGGCGTTGAAGGAGAAGGTTTCCAGTAAGGATTCTGAAAAGAGCGGATCTAGTATGAGCGACGAGGATTGGGAGGAACTAGATTTGAGAGCGGCAAGTGCAATTCGTCTGTGCCTGGCCAAGAATGTTCTTGCAAATGTGCAAGGAATATCAACAGCCAAAGAACTCTGGGAGAAGCTCGAAGGGTTGTATCAGGCGAAGGGTATCTCAAATCGATTGTTACTGAAGGAGCAATTTCATACGCTTCGTATGGAAGAAGGTACAAAAATATCAGATCATCTCAGTGCTCTCAATGGTATCGTATCTGAACTAGAGGCTATCGGAGTCAAAGTTGATGATGAAGATAAAGCGTTAAGGCTCATATGGTCTCTTCCGTCTTCCTATGAGAACATGAAACACATTTTGATGTATGGGAAGGAGACTCTAAACTTCGAAAAAGTTGCCAGTAAAATTATTTCTGAGGAAAGAAGGTTAAAATGTGAGGGTCGCTCTATACCTTTGTCAAACTCAATGGCGGTAGCTAGAAGTGGGAGTAAAGGGAAGAAGAATATGGGTAAGAACGTGACTTGCTGGAAATGTGGACAGTCTGGGCATGTAAATAGAAATTGTCCAAGTGGAGCAGGTTCGGCAAAAGGCTCCGAGGAAGATGCAAACTCTGTCTCTCTCATTGCGGGGGAGGAATTTCTCTGAAAAGTGAGAAGTTTGAATCCTCATGGCATGACCGCATTGCTATGGAAGAGGATGAGTTGCTACTAGCGGGTCCACAATTGCACATGGGCATTGGTTGGCATTGATGCAAGATGTGTAGTGGGATAATGTCGATGGCTGAAAAACTTCCAAGGAGAGCCAACATTGGAAGTTGCACCATAAATTTTTCAGCAGGAATTTTTCAACATGTGCCGAGGTGAAATTCCTATAATTGGTTAATTCTAGGTGGATATACTCTTTTATGGTGGAGTATGGTAGTTCTTGGAACTATGATTGTCGGTATAGACAATGAATCAGTAGATGTGATTACTTTCAATCAAGATGGAGATTTGTTGAAAATATTGATTGAAAGTGGTGGGACCCACAGAAGAAAATTTGCAATGTGAAGAAGGAAGTCCCACATCGCCCAGAACATTAAATGAGAAGGAGAATGGAGGTTATATATAGAAGCCTTGTCTCTTTGTAATATTTGTACCAATACAAGACACATTAGCTTGTATTTAATTCTTTCTTTCTTTATACTCTTGTTCTAGAGTGATGAGAGATGTAAGTTAAATACATGCTTGAGAGTGTGTGGGTGTATTTGGGTATCAGTTGGTATCTAGTATTGGGTACCGGGTATTTAAGAGAAGTTTCTGTGTGTTGTAAAAATTTACACATAGTATTTTCTCTGGTTGTCTTTGACAACGGTCGTAGTTTTTTTTTCGATTTTGGAGTTTCCACGTTATTTTCTTGTATTGTGATTGTGAGTATTGTTTCCTGTTATTTCTCTGTTTTATTTGTGCCAAGGTATTTTTCAAGGGGGAAATGTGTTTTTTCCCAACAAAGTGGTGATGAATGGCCTAAATTGCAAAATGTAATTTCGTCTTGTTGAAATTATCAATATCTAAAAAGCTTTTGATCTTTGAATAATCTGATTTGATTTACACAAATTTGCCCCTACATCTTCTGTTTGGCCATGTAGGGTAGAGTGGTACTGGTTGGACTTCTTTTGTTAGACGATCCTTTTTGGTCATACAAAATAATAGCCTGCCTCAGCAAACTCTTACTCGTCCTAGACACATAAACTCTCACACATCCTTTGTGTTGTATTGTGTTGTGTATGAAGTGTGAGGGTTATATATGGAGAAGGAGGGTACAAACAAAAAATGGTACTAAATTAAAGGAGACCCGAAAAAGAAGCACAGATAGAGATATATAGTGGCAGCACCACCATTCCCTCTTTCCAGCCAGCACTATTAATTTATTTAGAACAATGAAAAAATGGGGTAAATTAAATTATACTAACCTCCCTAAAGTTTAGTTATATTGTATTTAGTATTTTTTTTTTAATTTTAAATATTATATTTGGCCCTTCTTTAATTAATTTTCGGTTATCAAATATCATCACTTTACACAAGTCAAAAATACTACTCACGTCTCTAAACTTTAACCTATATTTCATTTATAACTCATATATTTATTTTGTCAATTATAATCCATATCTTTTTAATTAGTTTCAAGTATGTTTTTGAGTTTAACATTATCTAAATATTTAACGACAAATATTGATGTGACAACCCACCTTAAATACATAAACATTTATTAATCCACTTTAACTTTGTCATATGAGATTGGAACTATAAACGGCTAAAATAATCATTATTTTACTTTATATCAAATTATTTTATTTTATATTATATTTGATTATTTTGATTATTTTTAATTTTAATCTCACGTGACAAGATCATATTGAATTAATAGGTGTTAACGAATGTAAGATGAGATGCTATGTTAATATCTATTGTTAAATATTTGAACGAAGCTAGACTCCGAGACATAATAAAAAATAATTAAAACATATAAATTATAATTAATATAAAATAAAGATCTAAGTTATAATTGAAACATAAATCAAAGTTCAAAAGTATGAATAATATTTTTGCCTTTTACACATCATGTTTTCCTTCTATTCCTTCCAATAATAGAAGTACTTATTGAACTTTCACTGTCATATTATATAAGGGGAAAAAAACCTTGAATTTTGGAAGTAGATCTCTGAATTTTTAATTTTAAAAATTAGGCCTTTGAAGTTTCAACTTTTAGAAATTAAGTCTAGTTTTGTTCACTTTCTTAATAATATTATCTTTCTCACCACTCCACACCCCCTTATATGTCAAATCTAATGAGTGGCAAGAAATTTAGTTGTATATACAGAGAGTTTAACATGATAAGAAGCTATTGTCCATAGGAGAAAAATCCGACATGAGGACATATTTCTTGTCTCAACTACATGTTAAAAATAAAATTAAAGTTTTTTATACAACTAAAAGTAAGATTTTATGTTGTGTAGACAAAGTTAAATTGATTTGACAAAAAATAAATTAAAGAAAAATATCTCTCCAACATATGTTAAAGGAATATAATAATCGGAAAAAAAAACATGCCAGCTATAATTTAGTCAAATTTCAAAAGGAGTTGAGTGTAATTTGTCCAAATAAATTATATATCTTTTGATTGATATTATTTCCTCATTACATCAAGTACTGTCTGAATTAATTTTAATGTATTTCAATAATTTACCTTTATGCATTAAAACACCTTGTCATTCACATATATCCAACTCGCTTTGATTTGTTTATTGAATATAACGGTTCTCTTAATCTTAATTTCACAGATATGATTGAATTTTGTTGGCATCGTAGTCATGTGACTAATTTCCAAACAATCTAATTAAGTCTATATGACTTATTGGGATTAAGAGATTTATTGAAAGCTTTTTTTTTTTACCATAAACTCTAAGAAAATTAACATGGACCATATTTCAGCATGTAACATATATACCATAAGATATCTTACCTCCCATAGAATGAAAAATTAATTCTTTTCAAAATTACCAAATGCAAAGTGTAGAGCTCTCTCTAATTTAATATCTTCAAGAATCAAACTTTTATGATCTTTTTGGTTTGTGAAACCATTTTCTATTTTCATTTTCAGCCTTCATTTCTTAAAACACTAAAAATATTTTTTTTTTGGTGTTTTCATATTTGGATCTATTTTAAAAAATATGTCTATTTGGTTTATAAAAACATTTATTGTTTTCATTTTCAGTCTTCATTTCCTGAAATGTATTTCTTAAAACACTGAAAACATCTTTTTAGTCTTTTCAAATTTAGGCATATTTTAAGAAATATTTTCAAGAAAACATTTTCAATTAACTCAACTAAACGCATTTTCAAGTTCATTTTCTATTTTCAGTGAAAATGAAAACAGAAAATACCCAAACCAAACAGAAAATTCAACCAAATATAGTTTCAAATTTATTTTCTATTTTCAGTGAAAATGAAAATAAAAAAAGTGTAAATTAAACATGTCCTTATTGTTTCAAAATTTCAAACCGCTACTAGCACAACACCAGTCAATGTTGAGTAACAAGATATTACTTACCCAAGCATTACTACCTACTGTAATCATCAACTTTATTTCTATTGAGTGCCTTGAATTTTGTTTGAATCGCATTTATGACTTGATTTTATGAATGAATAAGAAAGCTTCTCGATATTTGTCTATAAATGTAGGTCATATCGATCGAATCATGTAAATTAGTGTATGTTCTATGATTTTAAATTCTATCTTTTTTTTCTCTTCTTTGTTCTCTCCAATTTGCTTGACAATTTCTATTTTTTAAAATTTAATAAGTCAATCTACACATATATTTTTTAAAAACAATGTTGATTGGTTCAAGTGTTTGATATTTATTTTCTTTAAATAAAGTATTAAGTTTGAGTCTTGTAAATAAAAAAAATGACACATAAAAAGCTTTTGTACCTCTATGATCTGATACAACTCAAACTAACTTAATTGAAGTCCTATGAGTTTCAGAATACTTCTAGCTAATATATATATATATATATATATATATATATATATATATATATATAGTCTTCAATTTAACTATTGATGAGATTAATTACTTGTCTTGTTGTGGGAAGAATTTGCTAAGGAAAACCTACCAAATACATTTGGAAAAAAGGTTGGCATGCATTTTGAAAGAGTTTGTGGCCAAACATATTGAAAGCGATGTTTGTGATTACTGGTTTAGTTGTTGTAGCTAGGAAACCAAAACCATTTTATTTATTCATAAACTTAATCATTTTGCTGAATGAGATTTCAACCGAACAATCATTCATAAACTTAATCATTTTGGTTTCATCCTTTTTTGTTAAGATTTTTAATCAATGGTATTTTGTACTCAAGAACGTAACCTGCATATTCTAGATAACATGATTTTAATTCAATTTATATAGGATAAATTACACTAATATTTTAAAATTTAAATTGGATTATATTTGATAAAAAACATATTATGCCTATTTGCTCCCATAATAGTCTGGATATATATGGTAGAAACCTCTTTTCCATTTTATTTTATATCAAGTAATTTAGCTTTCTCTGCAATATGTGCGGACATTCTTTTATTCACAATAAACATATTATGCTTGACCATGAAGCTGCTATTTTATTTTTAATATGACAATAATAATTATTAAATAATTTTATTATTGAAAAAAATTATATTAGGCAGAAAGTTAACTTTAGAAACAAAAATAAATTAAAGGAGTGTGCATGTAATAAACGGTTGCCTAGCATGCACTAATTAAATTATTAAAGTGCATTTTAATTTTCTTCTAATTTTTTAATATAAAATAAATCATAGTATCTTATTACGTTTTTAAAATATTAAAAAAAAGAAGTAGTAAGTTAATTATTTGACTTTCCATTCTTTCACTTTCACATATTTTTAATTTAAATAATAGTTATAATTGTATTTTTAAAATAATAGAAAATAAGTAATGAAACAATGAACTTAATTCTCATTCTTCCACTTTCACATGTATTTCAATTATATATATAAACACATTATAATATGGCCTCGGATATCATTGACAAAAAATCTAACAACTATATATAATACACTACAAAAAAAGAAAAAAAAAAAACAAAGCATTTAACAGCAGTTGATTAAACTGTCGCTGTAAGTCATAGCTTAACGACGATTCATTCATTAAACCATGGTTAAATATCATTATGTCAAATACCAGCAATTGTGTACCCAACCGTTGTTAGCACAAATGTATCCTATTAACAATTCAAAGTGACCATCATTAGAACGTGTTTATCTTAACAGCAGTTCAGAGTAATCATCGTTAGGGCATGTTTATCTTAGCGACGATTCAAAGAAACTGTCATTACTAATTAGGACGTGTCCTGACGATGGTTCAATGGAATCGCCATTAAGCCTATTAAAGAGCAAAAGTTGATCAGAATATATAAATACATATGAAATAATTTTCCCCTAATAAGCAAAGAAAGAGGTTTAGTGAAGTAGCAATCAATATTCATCCCAACACATAGATTTAGCTAAACAGTCGCTAAACCAGTTGTTTATTTGGTAGTGATAGTAAGGGCATGAGATATAATTTAGCTAATTTTTTGATGAGATTTGTATTTACCCTTTATATATATATTTTTGTCAGCTGGAAAAATAGTCTCTGAAAAGGTAGGAAGCATGAGAGTGAGAACTGAGAAGGAAACAACAGTGTGATTATATGATTATGATCCCCGCTGAGTTGACTTTATGTAATTCTTTAAAGTAGAGGCTGCTATTTTAACTTGAGGACCTAAGCATGAAAATTGAAATGGTAGTAGAGGGAATTAGTGGAAGTAAAAAAGTGAGAGAAAAAGGCACAACTCACCCTTGTTCAATACCTTGAAGCCAAAAACTTTACAGGATCAAGCACAATAGGTAATAACTATGAACTCCGAGTCCCATTGTTACTGACAAATTAATATTAACCTTGTTGAGTGATTTAAATTATATGACAATTCGTTTTATAATACGACCCGATTTATTTGGGAGCAAGACCCAAAATGAGAAAAAAAAAAGGATAATGACCCATTTTGTGATATGTTTCTGAATGAGATAGTTATGTATTAATACATATTTTTCTTTCTTTTCATGGATGTACGTCACATTGACCAAACCACTTAAATCTTGTGTGTTCTTGTTTAATTTCGTACTATTTATCTTCTGTGAATTTCCGTCACATACCCCATTACCTTTTGGTGAAAATGTTAGATAAGGGTTTTTTATTTTTAATTATCATTATTTGAAAAATTCACTAGACTCTGATTATTAATTTGATATGAGTGAGGTTGAAAATCACATACGTGTAAAACTTTTCTAATGTTAATTTTCTTCATTTTCAAAACTCGAATTTGGAGCTTTGTCTAAGGAAAACAAGTACCAAATCATTTGAACCAATTAATATTGGTGATATATTTATTTTTTACGAAGAAAAAAGAAAAAGAGAGATCACCAAAAGAAAAGCTAGTTATTTGTCAACAAACTTTTGCATTGTCGGGGTGAAACCTTTTATTCATAAGGCCAGAAATTATAGTCATAGGTTGAGACACAATTCTATTTTTTTTTTTTAAAAATACATTATAGAAGAAACATTAAGCATTGGCATTAAAATATAATGAAAGTTAATGAACTCAACCAACATGGTAGCAAGTGGAGTTTCAAATTTTACTCTATATAAAATCTTGTGAGAATTATATTTAGATTTTATAAAAAAATATGAAGATTAGATATAAGATTTTGTAGCATAAATTAATTCTTGGCCATCACACGCGAGTGCTCATCCATTTTATTAATGTTTTAAAAGTACCACTGATAATTGAATTGAGAAGTTAATTATTAATTTATAATTTAATAGTTCAATTAAAATATTTTCAAAAATATTTCTAATTATGTTACATGTATATGGTATAATTTTATAATAATTAAATTAATAAATTAAAAAATAAAATTTGAAGTAAATTATATTTAGACATTTAATTGTTATCTTTAATATTGTATGATATTATAAAATGTTTTGCTAATATTCTTCAACTCTTTAATGATTTAAAATAATTTTACATTAAATAGCAATATAATTTATTATATTTTTAGGTAACAACTTACTATTAAAATAAATATATAATAATTTGCCAATAATAAGCAAGCACATGAAATTCATGGAGGTAAGTTACTCTTTGTGGGCAAAAGTTTGAATCTCATCCACCTAGATTTTATAAAATTCAAAAGGAGTTGCATTGGTTTAATGCTTAGACCAAGGGTTAGTTTTTCACACAACTGGTTTGGTTAAACTCAATTTTTTCATTTGATTTGACCGATTTTCTGAATTACCAATTTTCCAACTCATTTGCATCGGACAATAAACTGAGATAGTATTTGATTTTTCTTTAAAAAATTAAAATGTCTAAATTTAAATAAATATTTGATTATTAAGATATTGTCTCTCAATTTGAGTATTGAATAATTACGATTGTTCATTTTTTCAACTTCTAAACACATTATGTTCAAATAAATTGGTAATTAAGCATATTTTATGAAAAAATTGATAAAATTAAAATTAAAATAGAATTATATATTGAATAAAAAATTCAAATAACTAAAATAAAAGGTATATGGCCAACAAGTAATCAATGGACTAAAACTTTTTATTTAATCAAGTAGTGCTTGACTTATATATATATATATATATATATATATATATATATATATATATATGAATGTTTAGTTGCAATTTTTAAGATAGAGAACAAAAAGCGAAAAATAAAAAGATAGAAAGAAAAAGTAAAAAATAAATAATATGTCTGAAAAATTTTAATACTTATCACAAAATTTGATTTATTAAAATATATTTATATATATTAAAAATTACAAAAACGTATTTAATGATCTGAACGAATCAGATTCAACTCCCATTATTAAGTTAAACAAATGCCATCAATTCATTGATTAATCGATCGACTTGACTGAATTTTCCACACATAAGTTTCTATTATAGAGTTCATCATAAATGGGATCATTTTGTTACACATCCCAAAATTATCACTAACCTAGTGCCATAAAACTACATGAACCAACTTAAAATAATTAACTCTAGTTAACACCAAAAGCTCAACGACAATTGGCAATTGGATTTTTTTTTTAATTTTAATTCAATGTTTTGGTATTTTATTTTTGTTAAGTGTGGGGGACTCAAAAGTGTCCTCTGCATCACAATCCACATGATTCTTAATCACATAACTATTCGTCTATTTTCTATTGAGGGCACTTTCAGCCTCCAGTCAGCATCTATAAATATATAGAATAAATCATTGATTTAAATTTGAGAAGATTACAAAATCAAGTGTTTTAATTTAGTCGTTACAAAATTATATTTGTCTCAATTATTATTAATTTACAGAATTTATTGTTGTTAAATTTTAAAATTTTTGTTGTTAAAAATTATTTTAATAAAAAAAATTAATTAAAAGAAATACAATCTCTTATGAATTAAATTTAAATAATTATAATTTTTTAAAGATTAAATTAATAATTTACACACACGCGCGGAGACAGATACACCAAAGTGGATTGCAAGGCAGAAATTATGAAGCATGTGGGCCTGGGTGCTATTAATTTCCAAAAGTTTCTAAGATCTTCCAACAGCCAATATGATGTAAAAGCAGAGGTCAGAGTCAGCAATTCTTTTCTTTTGGAGGGCCAAATTAAAATGAGGGAAATCAAATCGTGTGTAATTCTGTACCCACCACTCAACCATATCTCTTCTCTCCCAACAGTTTTACATGTCTTCAATTTCCATTCCCCATGTTTCATTATGGAAATAAACATAAATTTCAAAACAGACACTAACTTTTTGGTGAAGATTCAAGGCAAAATGAACCAACATATATAAAAATTTGAGGATAAAATTATTAAAATGGGTTAGATTATATGAGCTGACTCGTTATAAGTGAGGCTGATTTGACATTTTTATTTGAGGGATTAGTTTAGATCATGCATGTATAAAAATATTTAGAGTATATTATATGTAATTTATTTTTTGATATCTAGTTAAATCAAATTTAATATTTTTTATTTTAAATATTACATTCCACAATTTTTAATTTATTTTTTATTATTAAAATTAATTTTGTTCACAATTTTTTTATATTTAACAATAAAATTATTTGACAATTTTTAACATTATATTAAAAATAAAACATCAACTTTATGTCAGAACTTTAAATTAATTTAATTTTTTATGAGCATATTAAAATAAAATTACAGTTTCATAGAAAATTTTACTTATTTGATAGAAAATAAATTGAAAAGAACTTCCTCAAAATATCATATCAGGAGAACAAAGCGAAAAGTTTGAAACAAAAATATGTCAAGTGTAATTTAGTTAAATTACAATATGGGATTAGTTTAATTTTTTTCATCTTTCTTTTTTAAATTTTTAGCAAATCTATCTTCAATTTATGAAGAAGTCCATTTTAGTTAAATTTAAGATCCACATTTATTAAGTAGGCAAAAATTTAATTTTTCAACCCTTAAATTTATTAGTTCTTACAATTTGATCTTTTATTTTTTTTAATTTTAGTTTTTACTTATAAATCATTTTAAACAGAATTTAATACATAAATGTGTACACCATTTAACAATTAATAATACGACCTTAAAGTTTTAGAATACATCATTTAAAGTATAAAAAAATAAAAATAAAATCTCCCCACAAGAAAGTAATTATTATTTCTTTTATATTAAACAATAATCAACACTTAATACATAAATTTTGAGGCTTTCATCAATCTAATTAGTCTGCTCACTCAGATGATCCCATTGTAACAATGAAAGAAAAATTATTAGATATAGATATATATATATATATATATATATATAAAATTGCATACTTACATACATGATCCTAGAGGAAGATCTCAACGACCAAGGAAAACAAAACCCACCAAAAAATTCTGAAGCTCTAAGCCCATTTTGATCCCTCACATATGTAATTGTTTTTTTAAATTTTAGTCCCTTACAATTTTTAGTACTCAATTTGGTTCCTCACAATTTCAAATGTTGATCAGTTTAGCTCCTCATAGATTTTTACTATCAATATAGTCTCTCATAATACCAAATGTTTTATGTAACATCCCGAATTCTTAGGCAAAGTAGTGCTTGAAGGACTACAATGAAAATAATAACAATAATAATAATATTATTATTATTTTGAGAGGAAAATTTTAAATGGAAATAAAGTGATTTTTTTGAGAAAAGCTGGAGAAAATGTCAGAAATAATTTTTGGCGATAAATAATTTTTTTTTTCATTTTGACCAAGGACCTAATTGTAAATACAGAAAAGTGTGAAGGGCCTATCTAGAATTTAAGCTATACAAAATTTGATGAGAATAGACACGTTGGAGACCATGCAAGGCTTATGTAGCTTCTTCCTCATCCTAACCGTAGCATTGAACCAATAAGAAAAGGGGCCATTTCATTTTCTTTTCTCTCTTTCTCCTTGAATGCTTGCCTTCACGTGCTCAAGGGTCATGGCTAGCTACAGAAGGAATGTACCATCATTTTGAGGGCAGAAGGCTGTGCAATTGAAAAAGGGAGTATAGGAATATGGGAAAAAGGGGAATTGGAAATGCAGAAAATGTTGAAGGCATGGGAAGCTCGGCCACATCTTCTTGGGCAGCAACACAACAATAAGCTTTATGCAGTAGAATCTCAACCAGTGCAGGCCATGGTAGCCACGTGAGGGTGCTACAAATTGAACCTGTGGAAAGTAAGGTGACTTGTCTTCAAGATGGGTAGCCACGGGCTTCTTCAAGGAAACACATAACTGCACTCCCATTTTTTTTTTCTCTCCTTTTCTTCCTTTGCAGAATTGAGACAGCATATTCACTCTTAGCCAGCACCCTTTCCTTTTGTATGAACAGAGGTATCTCTTTCCTTAGGCAAAGTGAGAGTGAACCCGAGAATATGAAAGATAAAACACAACACGTGAGCTGCTCTGCAGTGCACACGTGATGTTGCCGAGGATGAGACAAAATTCCTGTGCGTGGTTTTTGTGAGCTGAAAAGAGAGAGAGAATCTGTTTTCTTTGTATTGGTTGCCACGTAAGGGACTCTTAGGATATAAAGGAGGGTTTGTAGCTCTATTTTCTACTACCATAAGAGAGAAACTGAGAAAGAGAAGAAGTATGCTGCACAAAATCGTGACTGTTCTCTCCTTTTCTGCATAAACCGAGAGAGATAGAGAGAAAGCTCTAAACTAGTAAATTTTCTTTGAGATTTTGGAGAGCCACCCTTGGGCAACTTTGGTGCTGACAAAAGGACCATCTTAGTAGTGGATTTGAGGTCCTAAATACACATTCACAGTAGCAAAAAAAGTGACTTATAAGTGCAGAAAATTTTCAAGGGGAAAAGTGAGCTTGACACTTTAGTAAGCTTTAAATCCTTTATTTTGGGCTTGCATGTGCTTTAGAAATGATTAAAAATGTCTTAGAGAGTCCCTAGATGAGTTTGGGAGAGCCATGCAACAAGAAGAATGGAAAAACATGGAGTTTAGATGTATGCATGCATGACAGGGACTAAACTGAATAAAATCAAAAGTTTGTAGGAGTAGCTATAATTTTGGAACAAGATATATTTGTGACCTATAGACTTAGATGAAACTAAATATGGTCTTAGATCATGGAAAAAATAAGGGAAAAATAATTACTGAGGACCTAAGTGAATAAATGAGAAGTTGTAGGGAGAGAGTAAAATTTCTGAAAATGTCTAGATTTAATATATATGGGATTTTAATTAGAATTTGATAAATTTTATCAAATTTTGAAAGTTACTTACATGATTAAAGTTTGCGTTAAGGACCAAAGTGATTTAACTCAAAGTTTTTGAAGAAAAAGGAAATAGGGTGGAATTTGGGGAAATAAATTAGAAGAATTTTAGCTAGTTATACTTATTTGAATTTGGGACTATAAATGGGATTATAGATGTTACGTAATTAATTTTTGAGGCGCAAGATTTAATTAATTATGAAATAGTAATTTTAATCTCTTTCTTATTAGGATTTTAATAGCTAATTTATTTTACCAGCACATTGGAATAATTTCAAACTGAATCAGTACGGGACAGTAATTCCAAGTAGCCAGTTACATTTCATAAAAGCGCTGTTCATATATTCTTGAAATTTGTTTATATAGAAAATGATTTATTTATGAATTATGTGATATTCAACTCTATGCATTGTTATGTATATATTTGTATTATTATAATACTCATGTGCTAAGGCAGTGTACGCCAAGCATCTGGGGTACGACGGTACACGCCAGTGTAAGACTCACCATGGTTAGGGCGAAAGCAGCTATGCATGACGATGCTAGTGTCAGTCTTGTTGACCTTCGGCCACAGGGTATAATTAGACCCTGGTGGTAGGCACTGAGAATAGTGATGATCCTTGGCATCACTTGAGGTGAAACAGACTCTTGTGGTACTAAGACCAAGGGATAATCTCTGCATGATAGTGGCATAGATGAGTTGAACTGAATTATGAATGGAGTTATGAATTTGCTTTTATGACTGGGAATGGTTCTTGTTTTCAAAACTAACTACTGGCTACTGAGATTTCTATGTCTCATGATTTTGTACTGTATTAACCATTTTTCAGGTGCAAATCAAAGTGGAAATAACGGGATTGCAGCAGGGAGTCAGTAGTTGTAGCTTAAATTTTATGGTTATTATAAACTAATTAATCTCTAGTGATGTATATATATATCTAAATGGCAGTGATGTAAAACCTATGTGGATTTTGAGGTTTTATCTAATGATGATAACATTGGTTCCTAGTTGTTCTTAGTTACAGATTTATGATCTTTCTAATTTTGAAGGTTTTAATAATTGGCTTAATTATTCTATAAGGAACATTATTTTCGAAATCTATTAGACTGGAGATAGTTTCAAGCGATCTTGAGGTGTTGCATTTTAATTTTATTCTCTCACATATTTTTATTCATTAGTCTTTCACATACCTAAACATTCTCAATTTGGTCTCTCCATGCGACTCTCAATTTTATTCTCATTTTCGTTGAATTTCCTAGTATTGCACTTCATATTAGGATAGAGAAAGAAAAAATTACCGATGTGTGTCCACATTAGCAAAGACTTCCGTTAAATTATTCAATGGTAGATGCATGGAGGGACCAAATTGAAAACATATGAATTGTGAGAGACTAAATTAAAAATAAAAATATGTGAGGTATCAAATTAAAAATGTTTGAATATGAAAGGGATTAAATTAAAAAAAAGAGCATGTTTGAGGAATTTAAACGAAGTTTTAGTCTATATTCTTTTCTTGCTTCCTCTTGTCTACCATATATATAGGGTGGTGTCATTGTTGCATGTTTGAGTCAGCTCTATTGACTTTGGGGATAGTGATGAGGGTTGTAAATTAAATTAAAGCAGCCATAAAGGCAGTCATCAATTCAAGTCAGGGAAGGAGCTAGCATTGGTTAGGTGGGTTTCGGATTGTGACAACAACAACTTAATTGTTTAATTATCAATGTGCCCTAATTAGTTGTGTTCATTTACAACTTTTCCAACTAAATATATTAATTCTTTTAAGGTGGAATATTTATTATATAGGGCATTATAACATTGTTTTTGATAAGATGTAATTAATATTGTACTCATGATAATAATGATAGTCACAATAGTATTATAGTAATAATAGTTGTAATGGTAAGACCATCGAATATGGTGTCAATATGGGACTTATCTACTGATGTTGGATTTATTGAGTTACCCTACCCTAGTCTTGCATTTTAATGTTTTTTTTAGGGGCTATAGGTAATTTCTACTAAAGGTAATCTTGTTTGAGGCATCATCAAGTACTAAATGTGGGTATCTCTCCCAAAGGGGGATTTAAACCCAGTTCACCACATTGTGGGAGATTAGCCATTTCTGCTAGACCAATCCTCTGTTGGATGCATGGCAATGGTTTACCCATTTTAAGGAAGAACTTTTAACTTGACCAATCAAAACCTAATGAGACTTAGGTGGACTTGGATAGGCTAGCTTATTGGAATTTTTTTATACTTTTTGTAAGACCTATGAAAATTTCATGTTAGAGCTTGTGCATGCTATATGAATTTATATGTACCTGTATGATATATAAGGACTAATTTGAAATGGATAAGAAAATTTTGAATGATATGAGAAAATGAAATTTTGTACTTGGAATCTAGTACATGTGGTGATTTTGTATTAGCTACAAATTGTTAGTTTGAAGAAAAATACTTATGTGGCTTGCACATGTGTATATATCCTATGAAGGACTAAAATGTATTGAAAGTGAAAATTTGAAATTTCATGAGGAAATGAAAGTTTGTGTAATACCCGTAGTTTTTGGGTATTAGTAGGGTCAGAATTTTGACTAAGTATGTGGGGGAAAATTTTTCATTTTATTGGAAAAGGTTATGCAGTGTCAGAAGTATCTTGGTGCGAGAAACGATGTGTGGCTGAGGATGAGGGTGTATGCATGGCATGAAGAGAGAGCTAGATGATTTATGAGTTTGTGAAGGGACTTGAATGAAATATGTTACCTTTTTTGTTTAGGGTGAAATTTGTGTAGTGCCTATAATTTATAAAAAGATATTCAAACTGGGAAAGTTATGAGGTTGCTATTACGGGAGTTGACTGTGGGTTGACCAAGGGCAAAGTGGTAATTTTACCTCATGACTATATATATATATAGAGAAGCCATACACTTTCCTCGCATTTTTTCCTCTCTCTCTTTCTCTCTCACGCGCTCTCCCTCTTAATGCTCTCACTTTCCACTTCTCTCTATCCTCCACTAGCACGGGCACACCCAAGTACCCAGTCATAGTTCTCTTGCGAATGTTCGGGTCTCTGGCGACCAACCTCCACTAAAAAAGTGAGCAATCAAGGTAAACAATGCAATTTCCTCTCTCATTTTTGGATTTGTAGAGAAATGAGTAGGATTTGGGCTTGTTTGAGAATTGTAGAGCTTGGGTAATGTTTTAAATCAATCCTTGATGACTAATAATGAAATTAACAACAATAATTGAGGGATTAACCTAGATTGAAGATGAAATTAGTAGATTACGAGTGGTTAGGAAGAAGTTAAGATTCATGAAGGAAAAATTGATGATTGAGGCTTCAAACCTTGAAATTATTTTTTTTTTGGGGGGGGGGGGGGAGGGGGGTTGGGCCAAAATGCTACCTAAACATCAACAATGAAAACCCATGGAAAGAACTAAGAGAATTGGTGAGGATTTGGGCTAAAACCATGAGGTATCGCATACACCCGAGCACCCAGCTCGAGGCACCTAGGGCACCACCAAGATAGAAAAGAATTCGTGAGGGATGTGTTGGCACCTAAAGCAAGGTTTCATGAAAGGGGCCTTAGGGCACCCTGGGCTGATGTGTGGATATGGCATGGTTGGGCTATGGCGCCAAGGTGCCAAGGATGGGGCCCAAGGTGCCACATCCTGGGCAAGTGTTATTTCCAAGGAATTATGTGCTAAAGATGGTGTTTCATTGACCCCTAGGTCTAGTGTTGGTTGAGTCTCAGTTTAGGCACTCTTGATGACCAAAAGGAGCTCCAATTTCAAGGTGGGGGATCTAGCCTTATTCTTCTTGGAGTTAATTAGAGGCAAATATGAAATGAAAAGATGATATGATGACAAGTCTAGAACTACATTATCATATGTTTGAGAAATAAATATACTTAATTGTATATGACTGCTGAATGTTGACACCCTTGCATCGTATGGCTAGTAGTGTCTATAAAGTGAATTTAAAGTGAGTTGTGACCATTGTGAATTGAATTTGCTTGTGCATGAAGATATAAATATGCATATACAAATGACATAAGGGATTTCATAAGAACATGGGATTGGGGAAAATTCAAATGTTTACCTTAAAATGTGATTGATTTCCATGAAGTATGAAGGAATATGAGTAATTAGTTCCCATACCTTTCATTGAGTTATAATGGAAGTGAAAAATATGGGCATACCATTTTAATTGACCAGAGTCAATGAAAAAGTTCTAATGTGTGTGATGAAAGTAATGGTTGGAACCCAAAAGGGGGGGGGGTGAATTGAGTTTTATAAATTTTTCACAAGAATTAATTGGAAGTTAAAATGATTTTCTGTAAAAGTATAATGCTTAGGATAATAAATACAATACATAAAATCAATGTGCTGTCAAGATAAATAATTATAAAGATCAAGGAATTAAAGAATAGATATCAATATGCACAAATTAAAGAGTAAGGGATAGAGAAAGCAAACTCGGAGATTTATACTGGTTCGGCTAATCCAAGCCTACATCCAGTCCTCAAGAGACCACTTGAGTATTTCCACTATAATTGCAAGTTTAATCCGGGTACTTGCAAATCACTACAACCACACAAATTCGATCCGGGTATTTGTGAAACCACAATAGAGAATTTATGAATCCGGGCTCCTCCTCAACCCAAAGCAAGTTCTTCCAACACCGGTACTTGCGAACCTCAACTCGGAATAATTTATGTGTTGATCAAAATCAACAATACAAAGAAACTCTCTCTAAAGAGTAGATGAATACAAATGAAGCTCTAATAACTCTAATGATAGAGAATATGCAAGATTTGGCTCAAGAATGCTTTCCTTTCTCTCAAAGATGATAGAAGAAGTTAATATCACATTGTAGGACTTTGTTCTAGTTCAAAATCGTGTATCTAAGGTCATATATATAAAATTTTACAAAACTAGCTGTTATATAGCCGTTACAACACTTATAGTGCAGTCCAGGTGTCCATTGGTCGACTAGTGTGGCACGTTGGTCGACCAGTATAGTCCAAAAGTGATTCATCAGTCACGTTGGTCGACCAGTGTAGATGGGGTGGTCGACCACCGGCTGGCAGTAGCGAAATACAGATTTTGAGCTTTCTTTAAAAATTCATAACTCCCTCATTTGAACTCCATTTTAAACAAATAATATACCATTGGAAAGCTCTTGGAGTCTAGTTTCAAATGAGCTAAGTTTTACTCAAAAATTATTTTTCATTTAAAAGATATAATCAAAATACTGACTATAGGTCAGAACAGAATAATTTTTGAGTACAGTAAAATCAACTTTTAGTTTTTCAAACTATATTTTAAATAGTCATATATTTTTCATTTGAACTCCGTTTTGAATAAATAATATACCGTTGAAAAGATCTTTGAGTCTACTATCAAATGAGATTAAGATACTTGAAAAACCGATTTTTCATTTATGAGATATGATATAAGGAGTGACCAAAGGTAAAAAAAAAAATAACTTTTGTAAAACTTCATATCTCACTATCTTTTTGTTCAAAAATGCTTGAGCCAATGTATGCAAATCTAAATCATTGAGTTGTACAAATATACTAGCCTATATAAAATATACCTAATGTAAAAACATAGGCTATCTTGATGCATCCAAGCTTCCAAGACTTCCAATCTTCTAATTCTTCATTTCTTGGAGCTTTATCCTTGCATGTTGTTTTCCTTGAGTGAAGCAAGATATTTCTTTTCCTTGTTCTTCAATCCAATGTTCACTCTTCTTATTTTTGAACCAACCTATAAAATATGTCTTACTTGCAAATCCAATGGTTAGTTCAATTCATGATAATAGCATGATTCAATATATGCAACAAATATATTAAGTAACATAATCATGCTTAAGTACTTGTAGCATATATATGATAATTAACCTTTATATAGATCAATGCTACATTTCAAATGCATTTGTCATCATCAAAACTTATGGCATATAGCCTTAGAGCTAACAATCTCCCCCTTTTTGATGATGACAAATCACCAAAGAAAAATATGTATCACAAGATAATAAATGCAAATGTTATAAGTATATACACATATTTTTCTACTATTTCTTCTCCCCCTATTTGACATCAACAAAAAGGTGTGAGGAACACAATATATAGAAGTTAAAGCACATACCTTCTTTAAGACAGGATGTCAAAAGATGTCAATATAGCATGGGGTGAGGATCAAAACTTATCATTGAATTCATTGACATGTAAAAATAATTTTCAGAAAAATTTTGCATGTCAAATGAAATGAGCCAAAAGATAAAACTTGAAAGAGTTTTAGGCTCCCCCTTAAACCTTGCATAATTTGAAAAAGAATAATGAATAATGAATATCCAATTTTTTTAAGATATATTCTTTTTCAAGGTCATCTATATATTTTCAAGAGAGATAAAGCTCCCCCTGAATTTCATAACCCTTTTCATTTGAAAAAGATTGTCTAAATCATTTTAAAGGAAATTCAGTTTTTTTTTATTGCAGAATTTTGAAGTAAGATTTTTGAAGAAATTTCTGCAATATTTTCATTGAAAATGATTTCTGCTTGTTTATGAAAAGGCCTTTTTATTATATAGCAAAAAAAAATGAACTCTTTGAAAAAAATAAACATCATTTGCTGTCATATGATAGAAATATATACAGCACACAGCAGAAGTATGATATATGGATTAGCAAAGCATGATATAAACAAGGAATTTAGAAAATTTAGAAACATTTCATCCAAGGAAGCAATATATATGGATTAGTGTAACAAGATATAATCAAGGGTACAGTTCATAATCCATACATCAAACATCAATGTTTTTCATCCCCTTTGTCATCAACAACAAAAGAGATCTGTAAAATCTTTTCTTTTTCAAGAAGAATATTGCTTCATATGATAAAACATATTCGCATTGTGGAAGCATTTTTAAAGTCCTTTTTCAAAACAAATTTGCTTCATAAAGGATAAGATAGATTTCAGCACAAAGGAAGCAATTTATATATTCATTCAAGATATAACACATTATAGCTAGGATATATATGATATATATATCATAGATCACAGTGGAAGTAATTGTCAAATGGATTGATTGAAAGATATAAACATAAGAATCCATAATCCATGAACTATTAAGTGTAAAGAGTGAATGATATATATTTGAAGAAGATCAATCAAGTATTCAATATAATATCTATTTTGATATGAGTAGTCATACCTCTCAAAATTCTTTTATCCAATCGACTAATCTTTCTTACCTTTCTTTTGCAAGAGCTTGTTCATCCAAGAATTGTCTTGGCGTAGAGACAATTTATTTTGTAACTCTTGACTGCTTGACCCTTGATGAAGATTTTAAACTTGTATACCTTGACTATCCTTTTGAGAAAGTCATTTGTATCTTTAAGCTTCTTCATCAACTAAGAAGTATCCTTGCTCAAGATGTGATTAATAGATCCAAAAATCATATAATCATTTGATAGATGATAGGCAAGGAAAGTTACTTCAAAGAATTTTAGTGGCAAAAGAAATGTTTTTCTCCTTTGAAAGATGAGCCACTATAGTTCGTATTTAGCTTGAGGTGCAAAAGAGATATTGAAAATAATATATGAGTTTTCAAAGTATTTTTCAATCAGTTTAAAGACTCTTTCTTGCCATTCATCCAATCTTCACATAAAGCTCATAATATTTGATGGATTAACAATCTATTTCAAGCAAGGCTAGATAATACCAATGTTTTGAATGTGCATGCTTGATTCGAATCACCATCTTCATCGTTGAGTCCTTCATCCTCAAGATTCATTTGTCGTCATTGCAAGCTTGAGTTTGAGAATACTTTTCCTCACAAAACAATGAAACTCTTATTCTTAGGTACCCAAATAATTTGGGTCCTTGGCAGGTTAGTTCATAATTCTCAAACAATAGAGACGTTTATTATATCAATAAGAATGCTATGCCTCCATGGAATCCAAAGCTTTGTAGAGAAATAATTCTTCTTTAATGATTAATACCATAAGAAGCATATAGGATGAAAATCTTTTGAAATGAAGATTTCTAAATGCTTTTCTTTTCAAAACGAAATATGATAAAGCAATTTTTGAAACAAACTCTTTTGAAAGAATGATTTTATGAAAAGATTATCAGAAAAACTTTGGCAAAAAGAATTTCCGAATCCTTTTATTTTTAAAAAAATTTTGCTTCAAAAAGCATAAAATGTAGAAAGAGATGCAGCACAATAGAAGCAACATATATATCCTTTTAATGATAATGACAGAAGATATTATAACAAGATATATATCACAACAAATGCAAATTATATACTCATATAAGATATATCATTTTGAAACTAGAGTATATAATAGCACAACAATTTTCTTGGATTAGCAAAAGATATAACCAGTGTAAGGCATAATCCATAGGCAGAAGACGATTTTGAGTGAGTACCCATTGAGATGCTTCTTCAATGATGAGTTCCTTAGGATGACTTTTGGCATACCTCAAATCCTTTGAAAAATCATCATTGTTGCTTGATGGCTCCTTCTCATGAGGTAGTTTTTCTTCTTGAGGCTTTTCTTCTTCTTGAGATAGTTTGGCATTCTCTTCAATGCCATTATCTTCTTTTGAAATAAGGGTACACTTTCCCTTTTCAAAAGTTCTGAAAATAATTTTCTGCTTATGTATAGAGACATTTAAGTATATTAGCAGATGTAATTTTGAAATAAGAATTTCCAAATTCTTTTCTTTTAAAAAAAATGATAAAGCAATTTCAAGTCCTTTTCCAACACTTTTTGAAATAATTCTTCTTTAAAGAATGACATAAAATTTAGCACAATAGAAGAAAATATATATCCATTATCATATATAAAACATTTTATATTCAAGATATATCATATCATCTCAGTAGAGGCATAACGTATTTTGAAAAGTATACATATATTCATTTAAGGCTAGAAAGCATTTTCTCACATGAATATATATATAATCATTACATAGCGGAAGCAAGTTACATACTCATTCAAGGTAAAACATATTATAACCAGAGTATTTAGTAACATAATTGAGGTAATATGGATTAATAAGATATAATAAGATATAAACTATAATCCATAAACAATGGTTCATAAGTTATAGCTTATGTAAAAGAGATGATATGTATAATGCTCAAACCATGATGTAAAAAAAATTTAAGTATTTAACATATTTTTATATGCAATGATGTGATCAAGTATGTAAGATGTCAGAAAACAATATGTCATTGCAATGAAAGTATGTCAGAAAAAAAATGCCAATATAGCCAATTATGAGTGGGGAGTATCACTCAATTAAATAGTATAGTGGTAAAGGATAGAGATACTCATCAATTTTGGCAAAGTCTTGTTGCTTCTTGAAGTTCCTCCTCAAGATTTTGATATCCTTGTTTTGCTCATTGCTCTTCTTTTGATCCTATCTTCTTGCAGTTTTAATGATCTTCATTGATTGATTATTTGCAAGATCATCTCAAAAACAATCTCTTATAAGATCACCCATGAAGCTTTGAAGAGATCATTAAGTACATAGCAGCAAAATTTAAATCCTTCATTTACTGTCATCCGTTGGTCGACCAACGTGTCCACACTGGTCGACCATCGTAGGGATAGGAAAGTGGAAGGAGCTTACTGTCAAGCATTGGTCGACCATCGTGAATGAGCTGGTCGACCATTCCTCATTAGAATAGCCTTATTTACCCACTGTCTCGAGTTGGTCGACCAGTCTGAGGACCTTGGTCGACCACTTGTCTCAGCTTTCAGCATTCTTCTCCTGGCGCTGGGTGTTAGTTCATTATAGCCTTCGTTGGTCGACCACTGATAGGAGCGTTGGTCGACCAACCAACTTCAAAACTATAAATCTTACTGATTTCGGAGAGCAGAGGAAAGAATGTGCCTTAAAGGATAAATTTGAGGATTAACTCCTGTAAAACACTTTTGGTGGAGCACTAGGAGTAACATTATGTTCAAGATATGCCATATTAATAAGAGTGCTATGCTTCCATGAAATGCAATTTTGCAAAAAATTTAATTTCATTGAAAATATTTAAATAAGATTACAACAAGGATAAACACTATAGGCAGGAGTAATCTTATTGTTGTGAAAGCAAGAGAAATATGCATGTGATGGAAGCAAGTTTTCATGATGCGGCAAAAAGGAGAGTTTGAGCAGTATTTAGAATAAAGATATTGGTTCAAAATAAAATTTGAATCTATAGGTCACACATAAGAATTGTTTTCAGATATAGGATGCATGAATATCAAAGATAGATGAAAGGCATGCTAGAAAACAAGCATAAGCATTTGATACAGTAAACATATCAATCAAATTTCTTACAATACATTCCAGCTTATATGTTTACTTATCCATTGCCTCCTTTTGATGCAAGGAAGTGGAGTTTGAATGATGTAGCCATTAAAATGTCATTTTCGCTCCTTGCTTCGAGGCGAATCTGCAAATTAATCTTTTGTTTTTAGTACCCAAATTTCTTTGGGTCCGCTTGGGTCATGAGTTCCTTTTTGAACCCATTTCATTTTTACTCCATGAACAAGATTTTTCTTATAAATGCAGGAGGAAGATTTGTGTCCTTTCAGTCCACAATAGAAACAAGTGCAAGTTGGACTATTGGACATCTTTGCAGAAACAAAGAAGTTTTTGAAATATTTCTGGTTTGATTTCTTTTTAGAAACAAGACCATCTTTGTTAACTCTTTTTCTTTGTTTCTTGACAGAAGAGTTTATAATTTCTCTTCCTTGAGAAAGTTTTGCAAGTGTGCTTTTAAGCTTATTATTTTCCTTTTTCAAAGAATCACACTTGGTACAAAAGCAATTTTTGTTGGTAGAGATATTTGCTTTTAAAATCAAATTCTCTTCTTGCAACGTTTTGTTTTGATTTTCAAAAACAAAATTCTCTTCCTTGGAAATAGAAAATTCGTTTTTCAATGTTTCCAACTCATTTTCAAGAGAAGAGTTTTTCTGTTTTGAAACATTTAGTTTCTTTGCAAGTATAAGAGATTCTTCATGTAAATCATCAAAGGCATCTTGTAATTCTTCAAAAGAGTAGTCAAATGAATTTACCTCATCTTTATCTCTGGCCACAAGACAAGTGTTGGCTTCTTCATTTGTGTTCTCCTCATCAGAATTGCTATTTCCCCAAATGGAAGATAGGTAAGCTTTCTTTGATGATTCAGCTTTTGGTTGTGGTTTCTCTTTTTCTCCTTTTTCTTTTTCTTTTTCTTCTATCTCCTTGGTGATTTGAGATTTTCCTGTAAGTTCAACACCAAGAGCTTGCAATTGATTAAGCACAAGTTGTATCTCATTAATGGTTTTGCAATTGTTCATTTGAGCAATTTCAAGTTCATTAATGAAACTTCTATACCTTAATTCCTCAGCAATAAGATCTTCCTCATGTGCAACTTCAAGAATTTCCCACATTTCTTTTACAGTTGCACAGTTGGAGATTTTGAAAAATTCATCTTGACTCAATGCACAAGAAATAATCAATTTTAACTTAGCATTGAGTTGCATTAAACTTCATTCAGTATCATTCCATTCACTCTTGGGTTTTGGAATGCATTTTCCTTGTTCTTCCTTGACAGGCATATCAAAACCATTTTCTATAACTTCCCAGAGTTTATGGTCTACTGAAATTAAAAACATTTTCATGTCATACTTCCAATATTGAAAATGATTAGCATAAAAAACTAGAGGTTCTGTGAAAGAACAATTTTCAGACATAAACCACTCACTAGATCCAACCATATGTACTCTTAGACGATTAAGTCTTAAATCAAGAGCCCAAGCTCTGATACCAATTGAAAGTAATGATTGGAACCCAAGAGGGGGGTGAATTGGATTTTATAAATTTTTCACAAGAATTAATTGGAAGTTAAAATGATTTTCTGTAAAAGTACAATGCTTAGGATAATAAATACAATACAGAAAATCAATGTACTGTCAAGATAAATAATTATAAAGATCAAGGAATTAAAGAATAGATATTAGTATGCACAAATTAAAGAGTAAGGGATAGAGAAAGCAAACTCAGAGATTTATACTGGTTCAGCTAATCCAAGCCTACATCCAGTCCTCAAGAGACCACTTGAGTATTTCCACTATAATTGCAAGTTTAATCCGGGTACTTGCAAACCACTACAACCACGCAAATTCGATCCGGGTATTTGCGAAACCACAATAGAGAATTTATGAATCCGGGCTCCTCCTCAACCCAAAGCAAGTTCTTCCAATACCGGTACTTGCGAACCTCAACTCGGAATAATATATGTGTTGATCAAAATCAACAATACAAAGAAACTCTCTCTAAAGAGTAGATGAATACAAATGAAGCTCTAATAACTCTAATGATAGAGAATATGCAAGATTTGGCTCAAGAATGCTTTCCTTTCTCTCAAAGATGATAGAAGAAGTTAATATCACATTGTAGGACTTTGTTTTAGCTCAAAATCGTGTATCTAAGGTCATATATATAAGATTTTACAAAACTAGCCGTTATATAGCCGTTACAGCACTTATAGTGCAGTCCAGGTGTCCATTGGTCGACCAGTGTGGCACGTTGGTCGACCAGTGTAGTCTAGAAGTGATTCATCAGTCATGTTGGTCGACCAGTGTAGATGGGGTGGTCGACCACCGGCTGGCAGTAGCGAAATACAGATTTTGAGCTTTCTTTAAAAATTCATAACTCCCTCATTTGAACTCCGTTTTAAACAAATAATATACCATTGGAAAGCTCTTGGAGTCTAGTTTCAAATGAGCTAAGTTTTACTCAAAAATTATTTTTCATTTAAAAGATATAATCAAAATACTGACTATAGGTTAGAACAGAATAATTTTTGAGTACAGTAAAATCAACTTTCAGTTTTTCAAACTATATTTTAAATAGTCATATATTTTTCATTTGGACTCCGTTTTGAATAAATAATATACCATTGAAAATATCTTTGAGTCTACTATCAAATGAGATTAAGATACTTGAAAAACCAATTTTTCATTTATGAGATATGATATAAGGAGTGACCAAAGGTCAAAAAAAAACTTTTGTAAAACTTCATATCTCACTATCTTTTTGTTCAAAAATGCTTGAGCCAATGTATGCAAATCTAAATCATTGAGTTGCACAAATATACTAGCCTATATAACATATACCTAATGTAAAAACATAGGCTATCTTGATGCATCCAAGCTTCCAAGACTTCCAATCTTCTAATTCTTCATTTCTTGGAGCTTTATCCTTACATGTTGTTTTCCTTGAGTGAAGCAAGATATTTCTTTTCCTTGTTCTTCAATCCAATGTTCACTCTTCTTGTTTTTGAACCAACCTATAAAATA
Organism: Biancaea sappan; assembly: GCA_037074585.1. NCBI lineage: Eukaryota > Viridiplantae > Streptophyta > Magnoliopsida > Fabales > Fabaceae > Biancaea > Biancaea sappan. Next base: position 37,740,408 of record CM073499.1, read on the forward strand.
TGTCTTACTTGCAAATCCAATGGTTAGTTCAATTCATGATAATAGCATGATTCAATATATGCAACAAATATATTAAGTAACATAATCATGCTTAAGTACTTGTAGCATATATATGATAATTAACCTTTATATAGATCAATGCTACATTTCAAATATATTTGTCATCATCAAAACTTATGGCATATAGCCTTAGGGCTAACATGTGAGTATCCCTCCGCCTTAGGAGTGAAATTGTGGAATGTTAAATAAGTATATATATATGTTGATGATTGTATTACGTGTTTGAATGTATTTCCTTGAATTTTGCACACGATTGTGTTGCCTAAGAACTCTTGATGCGGTTGATGTTCCTGTAATGCCATGGCTATGATGAGAGGCTAGGTCGAGTAGGTCTCACAGCAACCTTAGTAGTGAAAGGGAATTGGCGAGCCTTTGGTCCAAAATGTCTGCAGTAGCGAAAAGGTTTGGTGGGTTAAATTTCCATAGTGATCCAAAGTTTTTTGAGAGGGTTTGGTAGGTCATCATAACCAGTAACATCGATGGCCCATAGCGAGCTAATTGACTAAGCATGTATGCTATTTGTACAATATGAATATTAATATGTATTAAATTAAAACTAGAATTGTGTTACACTTCTCTTATTTGTAAACCTTGGCAAGAATGTGGGCAGCAAATCATATTCTAGTAATATAATTACTTCTCAATATATATGAAAACTCTTATTGGAAAAGTGAACTTATAATGTTGGTTGATATGAGTATTTGTACCTTATGGTTACTCTCACAACCTCATACATGTGAAATATTTGGTTGTTTGTTCTTGGTACATTGTGGATGAATTAGGTTAAATAAAGTGCATGAAAATGTGACAATTATACTATCTTACACACTTATATATGTTTTGAGTAACATAATTAATAATGAATAAAACTATTAAATTGTTGGTTATTTTAACCATCTTGTATGTGTTGAATTGTGATTTGACTAATGCAACTTTAAAATTGTAAATGAATTCACCCTTACTATGATGAAGTGATTATATTTTCGTTGACGATAAAACTATGTCTAGTCCACTCATTTTCTTGAGACATGTTGAATTATAAAATTGTGTTGTTGATATGGAATTTCTATTGATCTAATTTTTATCTTGGCTCCATATGTTTGTGCTTGTGATTGTGGAAAGAGAAAGAAGGCATGGGATCCCTTGAGCTGGAGTAATAAGGGTGACTATATTCATACATATATACATACATTACGATTGGTGGAGCAATAAGGACAAATATGATTAATTGGATAGATAAGGGTGGAATGAGGTTGGGGTTGCGGGCAACAAACATAATAACATGAACAGTCTCAAAAATTGTCAATGCATAGTTGTAAAATTTTACTGTGTGGCTTGATTGTGGAATTATGATTGTGCCTTGACTTGCAAAATCATGCCGTACATAGTGTTATTTGATTTCACACCTGAGACAATATTAACATTGATTGTATTATAACTTCTTTTATTGCATTTATTTATTTTTATTGTTGTTAATAGAATAGATTTATTTCTCACAAAGCTTTGTTCTCACACCTTCTTTTCCTCCAACCATTCTAGATATATCGAAGGGTGAGGAGCCTCTGTGCATCGGGTAGTGACTTTAGAAGATTCAAGGATTCCTTTGTATCTAGTACCCTATTGTGGTAATGGCTTAGTTATTTAGGAAACTCTTAGAGTATACTTTGTAATTGAGTAGGTGAGATCATAAGGGAAGATATAGATGTATTTTTTGTGTGCATTGGGCATGACTTTATATAATATTGTGGTTCTTTGAGAATGCTTGCCACATTTTGAAACTATGTAGGAACCTTATGTTTTTGATTAATGAAAGAAATTCCCCTTTTCTTAGATAATTGAAATTATTTCTACGTAGATATATGTGTATGTTGGAACTCATAAAAATATGATGAATGTGTTGATTGTTGTTTGATGGTGTTCGAGTTAGTCTAGGCTTATGATGATGAGATTAAACTTATCATATCAATCACGTGTCCAGTTTGAGATGTGACATTTAATTACTTCTTATAAGGTTTCATCTACTTTTTTTGAAGTTTAGTTCAATTTTTTAAAGTTTCATAATCTCACTACTTAGTGTCTATAATTGAAAGTGGTTTGATTATAAGAGGTTTTGAACCCATTACCCCTCACTTAAAAACCCAACCCCATACCACATGAGCTACAAAATTATCTTTTAAAAAATATTGGCATGTAGACAACGTGGGTTGGTTTAGAAATTTTAGCACATAATATAGGTATATAGCTCAACCTAACTCATGTTCATTATTGATGTTTAGAGGGCATTTGACAATCTTATTTGATACTCTCACCGTATAAATGACATTTGGATAAGCTTAAATTATAGTATTTTTTTATAGTGCTTTTTATAATAGAGCTTTCGTCTTAAAAAAAGTAACATTTATTTTATGTTTGGATAAAGTAATATAAGTACTTTCGTATAAAAAAATAATTTGGATATAAAATTTTAGAATTACTCTTTTACTATTAAAATTACTAAACTACATATTTTTATATAATTCAGTTATATAATAAAAACTTATTTTAATATTTAAAATTTTAAAATAATAAAAATGTTTTCATAAAAAAAAAATAAATGTATAATTTATTAAGGACATAGCACACTTTAACCATATAAATAAGTGTCAAGCCCCAAAATCTTAGCACGTGACCGGCATAGAAGGTGAATTCCACCTTACCTTTATAAGCTTGACTCAATCATCGATTCCCACAAATATATTAGTTTTATATATAAGTAATTTCTGTGTATAAAATACAACGCTTCTTAAAAGAAAAGAAAAATTATATTTCATTCATCTTAAATAAGTATTTAAGAATATTCATCATTGATATTTGCTCAAATATTCTTAAAGTACCACATATACATATGCAAATACATTATCCTAATATCACCTACCCGATTAAAGAGCACCTAGACAGCATAATCAATAATTTACAAATTACCTTACCGCAAACAATGAGATGGAGATCTAAGATACTTTTTGGCACAATATTCTTTGTACGGATTGTGGTTACTAAGATTCGAACCTTATACCTGCAACTAAAGATAACTTTACTTGAGAGAATCCTACCACATTCATACACAATATAGGTATACATATACATACAGATATACATATTTGATCTAACAATACAGTCATTTATGTTTTGGTATATAAGATATTTATCAAGACACACACATTGAAATCACCTTGAAATTATTAACAAACACATTCAAGATCAAGCAAAATCACATTTCAAACAATTTACACAATTCTAATTTAAGTTCCCAGGCATTTTTCGGGTTTCATCTACATAAAGTGGCTGTTGCCTCGCAGCCCCCACCGTATCTTCCTTTATTTCACCCTCGCCCTTAAAATGACAAATCTGTAGTTCAACCTTATTTCAACTTGCCCTTAAAGGGACGAATATCATATTTAATATCATGTGGCCAACAGTAGTTTCATTCCACCCTTATTAACTCATGCTTCTCCATTTTTTAGTCCCACACGGGGACCCATCCTCGTAATGTCTTCCATTAATCACATCACACAAACACAAGCAACCACACACATCCATTTCATGACAATTTCATGATATTTATCATCATACATCTTGACTTTATAAATGTATTCTCATGCTCAAAAATTTATAAATGAAGTCAAAATAGTCTCACTTTCATATTTCAATCCATAACATAAATGCATCAACTTCATGTCACACACACACACACACACACACACACACACACACACACATACACATATAGTACACCTTTAATATATACATAAAATAAGCAAACAAGGTAAGATAGGTGTAATATCTACTATATTTTAAAGTTATAAGTATTCAAGAATTACGATAAATTTATTTTGAAGAAAATAAGTTCCCTTATCTGTTTAATTTTTGTATGCTTATTTGTGCATATTATTGAAATTACGGATTTTCATTTATAGATTGTATAAATTGTGGGATATAATGGATGTTATGATACAGAATTTATCCCATGGATAAAATATGCTTGAGCATAAGAGGAATCTAAAAGAAACTGGGAGAAAAATAATGTTTTATATGAGAAAATCCCCTTAGGGACTAAATTGAAAAGGATAAAAGTGAAAAGAAACTTAAAGGTTTAGGAGAAAGGATAATTTTTTCTTTAGTTTCTAATAGTAACTAATAACTCAACTTCCTTGTGATTGTAAAGAAAATGCATAATGCAAACTAAATTATTAGCGCATAGTAAACTGAATTATTAGTGCATAGTAAACTGAATTATTAAAGTGCATAGTAAAATAAATATTTTATTAGCGTATAGTACCCTGACTTCTCCTATATATATAGGCCCTTCCATTTCACTTCTAAATTCATACCTTCAGTTTCTTTTCTCTCTTCTCCTTAAAACTTCTCTTACTCTGATGTTAGGGCTGTGAAATTCTAGGTCTTTCCTCCTTAGCCTAGATCCAAGGTGAGGATACTATGCTTCTTTAAATTCTTGTAAATATTTAGAGGTTAAATTCTTAGTATGCTCCGTGGTTACGACTTTAGCTGATCCTCCACATCAGAAAAGAATTATCCTCGACTGTTTGAGAATTATTTTTTGATTATTAGAGTAGAGTACAAAACTATGAAGAATACATGTCTAGGAAAGTCTGGCTAAGAAAAGATTTAGTACTTGAGAGTGTCCATTGTGACCCACCTCCCTTTCCTAGGAACTTTCCTAGTGTACTCTTCTACAACTTATGTTTGCTATTTCTGATATAAATAGTAACCGTACGTATGAATAGTATCTATACATACAAATAGATACATATGTATGAATAATATCCATAGACATAAATAATATTCATACATATGAATAGTGATCGTACGTATGAATAGTATTTTATACAAAAGTAACCCTGACTTTTTATATCTAATTTTTGTGAAAATCTTTGTAACAGAACCTAAAATTCAACTACGTACTCTTCTCTGAAGTAACTCGTAAAAGTGACTTGGATACAGAATTTATTTAAGTGGATGACCTTGCTAATCGATTTTATTTATTTTTATTCTAAGCACAATATAAATCCCACCTTTTATCACAATTGGATTCCCTATTTAATGATGATAGCTAGAAAATGGAATTTATTGTTTGATTTAAGGTTATATTAATGAGAATTATGATTGAGAATGTAATTATATACATGGAATGGTTGAAGGTTTGACCTGAGATATCAATGCATGCAAATACACAAATGGAATGGTTAAGAGCTTGACTCAAGATACCAATGTATGTAATTATACACATGGAATGGTAAGATACCAATGCATGTAATGGTTGTGAACATAAATACAATGGGAACTGAATCCCTGAATATAAACTAAATACAGAGGTATAGAAACCCTAGATATGAATATAACTGTTCTTATTGTGATAATGATTATGGTATTTATACTTGTGACATATTTATTATTGCACAGTCATTTAGTCACTGAGTTTTGATGAACTCACACTCTCTATGAATATTTTTTTTAGATACAGTGGATGAGAAAGAAGGAAATTCGCAGAAAGATTAGTATTTCTTGAGGATACTTTCCATGTTATCTGGAGGGCTTATGAATCTAAGCTTAGGAAATGCTTTGTAATCTTTATAAGTCACCTAGGCTTGGAAATTGTATCATACTGTATGATATTTGGCTTGTGTTTACTGTTTCACTATGTTGAACTTTTTTCATGTATACATGCAAAATCTCTTATCTGGAAAATTATGTTATGCATTAGTATTAATCAGAGATTTTATGGGATACCATAGAGGTACACTCTCAAGTTTATAGAATTACTCACATGCCCAAAATTAGGATGTGACAATAGGATCTCTCACCTTGATTGCAAGCTAAAATTCTACACTTCAAATCAGAGAATAAATGCCAAGGAACTCATTAAAGGCCTAAAGAACAAGCCATGCAAATAGATAATACCAATTAGAACATAGGCTATTAATCATTTAGCTTTGTTCTGTTTTGAGGTTAAAATCAGAACCAATTTTTAGAAAAATTCTGGTATTAATCCATAACTCCAAAAATTATGAAATCTGGTACAAAGCCTTATTAGTATGTTAACATACTAGGATAAAATTTTCATAATTTAATTCTATTGTTTGACCCATCTAGAGATGCTATTATTGACCAAAGGTAAGAACTATCCAAATTTGTATAGGTTATGACTTTCTATTTAATAAGCTTATCAAACCTTAGCCAAATGCTATGAAATTTGGTAGAATTATTTAAAATTTGGTAGACCTATTTAAAAATTGGTTAAAACTTTCTATTTAATAAGCTTGTCAAATCTTATCTAGGTATCATAAAATTTTCAAGTCAAAATAAAGTCGTTTAGTTATTGCGTAAAATCTAAAATTCACACCTATTTAAAATTCCTCTGCATTGAATAAAGTGTTGTTCCTATGTTTATTTGACTAAGCAAACTAATTTTAATGAGTTTAAAACTTTCCAGATTAGATTATCACAATAAAAAGAATCTCTCCATAAAATTTCATGAATTTAGGAGTTAATTTGGCCATCCAAAAACACATAAAATCATAAGCATTTAAAACTGTCCTATTTTCCTTCATAGTTCCTTAGTAAATTTTCCTTATTTCCTTTACTTGATTTAAACTCATATTTCAGATCATCTAAGTCCATAGACTAAGAATATACTTTCTTCTAAAATTAAATCAACCCCAAAAAAAATTTCAATGTTTTTGGTTTAGTCCCTACAGTTTACTGTCATGCTTTTTCTCTCTCAGTCTTCCTTATGTCAACTTCTTAATTTTGTTTCAATCCAATTCATATTATATCTAGTTGGTTCTACCTAAAAAATTAGATGTTCATCATGCGGAGAATTGAAACAAGATCATTCCCCCAAACCTCGCAGAATTTGATGAAAGAAATTATGAAGAAAGAGTTTAATTTTGCTAATTGCTATACCATTAGTTTTCCTTAAATTAAATTTAATAGTCTAAGCTTTAAATTGTCAATTAACATCCCTTAATTCTTCTACTATTAACTCTTAAATTTCTAGTCACAATAGAGATAATCAACTCTAAAGAAAATTACCCAACATCACCAAGGAAATCATCATCGAAAGAAATCGTAGCTAAAAGTTTCATGAAAGGGGATCATGAGTTCAAATTCTTACCACCCAATACCTCTGTTTTCGTAGCTCTGTTACATAGTGGAGCAGCAAAGGGAAGATAAGGAAGAAGAAAGAAGGAAGCACTCTCACTCTCCCCTTTCCCTTTCAGTCTCCTACTTTCTTTCTTTCCTTTCTTTCTTTTTTCTTTTTTATGTCTTAGCTTGCACTAAGAAGAATCCGTGAGTGGCTTCCTTATCAAACTTGGCTTTCTATCTAATGAAAAGGGAGGTATACAAGTGTCTATCTCTAGGCCTTAGGATTTTTCCTTGGTTAAAATTGCTCATAGCCAATCTATCTTGTAAGATTTGTTCACTTGGGTCCTTGAGAATTTGTAAAAATTCTCTTGAAATTTCTATTCCCAAATTTCCTTCATTAATTCAAAAAGAAAATTTTTCACGTAATTAGATTTTTCATAAACTTCAAAATAGACTTTAAATATTCATAAAAATTATTAGGGTATTACAATAAGATAGGGTGGGCTAAGTTTTTAGCAATTCATATTCAAAATGGACTTTTAGTTTAATCTCATCAAAATTTTTCGGCTAATGGGGCTATGTCACGAGCCAAAATCGACCTCGTGACCGGTGCAGACAATGTGTTACCAACACTACTGCAAGCTTAGATTTCTATCGACTATTACAGGATTGTAGGTGGCCTATATGATTATAGAGTACACTAGAGTAATATAATAAAATAAATTACCTTACCTCAAACAATAGAAAGGCATCCTCAGTCCGTGAGCCCTCGATCTAACCGTCTTGCATACCTACAACTGCGAGGGGATGAGTCTAAACCACGGACTCACCATTGTTAGCCCTACACTACACAGATATACAGAAATATATATATATATATATATATATATAACCCATTCGGGAACTTATCCCGCATGACACCAAGCTGCACAAAGGCTTACATATGGTGTCATGTCCCCAACACATTCTCCCCTAAACACATGCATATATATTACACATTATGCATGCATCCTTTTACAAGGATCCATGCGTCCAAAGTACGTAACCCTACTCAAAGGTCCGCACTCCCATACTACATCTCAAGAGTTTAATCAATGTGAGTTTACATTCTCACGGATTATCACTCAAGAAATCCATAAGATATGTCTGACCTATTGGGTTATATCCATAACCATAATATGTGTCTGACCTTTTGGGTCATACTTGCAGCCTTACCATGCATTTGGTCTCTTGGATTATACCCTTAGCCAAAACATATGCATTTGGTCTAAACCACGGACTCACCATTGTTAGCCCTACACTACACAGATATACAGAAATATATATATATATATATATATATAACCCATTCGGGAACTTATCCCGCATGACACCAAGCTGCACAAAGGCTTACATATGGTGTCATGTCCCCAACACATTCTCCCCCAAACACATGCATATATATTACACATTATGCATGCATCCTTTTACAAGGATCCATGCGTCCAAAGTACGTAACCCTACTCAAAGGTCCGCACTCCCATACTACATCTCAAGAGTTTAATCAATGTGAGTTTACATTCTCACGGATTATCACTCAAGAAATCCATAAGATATGTCTGACCTATTGGGTTATATCCATAACCATAATATGTGTTTGACCTTTTGGGTCATACTCGCAACCTTACCATGCATTTGGTCTCTTGGATTATACCCTTAGCCAAAACATATGCATTTGGTCTAAACCACGGACTCACCATTGTTAGCCCTACACTACACAGATATATAGAAATATATATATATATATATATATATATATATATATATATAACCCATTCGGGAACTTATCCCGCATGACACCAAGCTGCACAAAGGCTTACATATGGTGTCATGTCCCCAACATATTCTCCCCCAAACACATGCATATATATTACACATTATGCATGCATCCTTTTACAAGGATCCATGCGTCCAAAGTACGTAACCCTACTCAAAGGTCCGCACTCCCATACTACATCTCAAGAGTTTAATCAATGTGAGTTTACATTCTCACGGATTATCACTCAAGAAATCCATAAGATATGTCTGACCTATTGGGTTATATCCATAACCATAATATGTGTCTGACCTTTTGGGTCATACTCGCAGCCTTACCATGCATTTGGTCTCTTGGATTATACCCTTAGCCAAAACATAATTATCACACTTATTTAATGTGCTAAATTTCTGGGGCGTGACAATTTGACTTACCCGATCTGAAGTTTCTCAAAGATAGAATGAGGCATAAGGCTAATTCTTGCTCTAAGATCACACAAAGCCTTGCCAAAGGTAACATCCCCAATAGTTACTGGAATAGAGGAGCTCCCGGGGTCCTTGAGCTTAGGAGGTAGTTTCTTTTGAATTATGGCACTACACTCTTCAGTGAGCATGATTGTCTCATCATCATTAATTCTTTTTTTCTTTGATAATAGATCCTTCATGAATTTCACATACGAAGGCATTGTGCTTTAGCAAATGGTATATTGATATGGAGTTTTTTGAAAACCTCCAAGAATTTGTTAAATTGCTTTGCATCTTTTTGCTTATGAAGTCTTTGAGGAAAGGGTACCTTAAGTAGTGGTATAGGAGGGCTTGCACCACATGTCTTCTCCTTCTTTCGTTCATCCTCCACATGTTTTGACGAAGTGTCTTGAGTTTTAGAATTTTTAGCATCAATCAACTTCTCATTCTCTTTTTCAATCACTACCTCTTGAGTGGTTAGTTATACCTTTTAGATTAATTAATGCCCTTAGCACTTTTATAAGGCATATGAATCATGTTTTTCATGCCTTTATAGGTAAGTTTGTAGTTGTCTATTTTGATGATATACTTGTTTATAGTCATAATTTGGATGAACATCTAGAGCATGTGCTCATGGTATTAGAAGTTTTACGCCTCTTTGTATGTCAACCTAAAAAAGTGTTCTTTTTGCACTAATAAGCTCACTTTTTTAGGTTTTGTTGTGAGCGCTAATGGAATTGAGGTTGATGAAGAAAAGATCAAGGCCATTAAGGAGTGGCTGACACCTACTTATGTTGGAGATGTGAGGAGTTTTTATGGCTTAGCTAGTTTCTATAGGAGATTTGTAAAGGACTTTAGTAACTTAGCCGCACCTTTAACTGAAGTAATTAAGAAAACTGTAGGCTTTAAGTGGGGTGAAGAACAAAACAAGGCTTTTAATGTGCTTAAAGAAAAGTTAATTTCAGCACCTATACTTGTTTTACCTAACTTTGCTAAAACTTTTGAAGTTGAGTGTGATGCTTCAGGTATTGGCATTAGAACTGTATTGATGCAGGAAGGTCGCCCAATTGCTTATTTTAGCAAGAAATTGAATGGGGCAGCCTTAAAATACCCAACATATGACAGGGAGATGTATGCATTAGTTCGTGCATTGGAGACTTGGCAACATTATCTTTGGCCTAAGGAATTTGTGATTCACACCGATCATGAATCTTTGAAGCATTTGAAAGGACAAAACAAATTGAATAAGCGACATGCAAGATAGAGTGAGTTCATTCAGTCTTTCCCTTATGTCATCAAATACAAGTAAGATAAAGATAATGTTGTTGTGGATGCATTATCTCAAAGGTTTGCACTTCCTTCTTCTTTAAATGCAAAGCTGTTAAGATTTGAGCATATTAAGGATTTGTATGCAAATGATTATGATTTTTGCAATGTGTTTAATGCTTGTGAGGAGGTTGGTAAATTTTTTGGGCATGATGGATACTTGTTTAAGGAAAAATGTTTATGTGTGCCTATGTGTTCTTTGCATGAGCTACTTGTAAGAAAAGCTCATAGGAGCACATTAATAGGGCATTTTGGCATTGCTAAGACTTTGGATGTTTTACATGAACACTGCTTTTAGCCTCATATGAAAGGTGATGTTATACGTATATGTGATAGATGTGTTACATGTAAACAAGCCAAATCTAAGGTTAAACCTTATGGATTGTACATGCCATTACCTATTCCAAATACACCTTGGATCGATATTTCTATGGACTTTGTGCTTGGATTACCTAGGTCCAGGAGTGGTAAGGATTCCATATATGTGGTTGTTGATAGGTTTTCAAAGATAACTCATTTTATTCCAGTCATAAAACCAATGATGCATCATATATTGCTGATTTGTTTTTCAAGGAAGTTATACGTTTACATGGCATGCCTCGTACTATTGTTAGTGATAGAGATGCTAAGTTCTTATGTTACTTTTGGAAGACCTTGTGGTGTAAATTAAGTACTAAACTCTTGTTTTCTACTGCTTATCATCCACAAATCGATGGTCAAATGGAAGTAGTAAATAGAACTTTGTTTATTTTATTACATGCTATCATTAAGAACAACTTGAAAACATGGGAAGAATGTTTGCTACATGTTGAGTTTGCTTATAATAGAAGTGTGCATTTTGCTACTAAGTATTCACCTTTTGAGATTGTTTATGGTTTTAATCCTTTAACTCCATTGGATCTATCTCCTTTGCCTATACGTGAGTATATTAACTTAGATGGTGCAAAGAAGGTCGAATATGTGAAGTAATTGCATGACAAGGTGTGGTTGGACATTGAGAAAAGAACGGAGCAATATGTTACTCAAGTTAACAGAGGGTGAAAGAAAGTGATTTTTTGAGCCTAGTGATTAGGTTTGGGTTCATATGCACAAAAAAAAGTTTTCGGCTCAATGATATTCGAAGTTACTCCCTAAGGAAGATGGTCCTTTTCAAGTAATTGAAAGGGTCAATGACAGTACCTACAAACTTGACCTACCTGGTGAGTTTGATGTAAGTGCTACTTTCAATTTTGTTGACTTAACTCCTTTTGACGCAGATTTCAATTTGAGGACAAATCCTTTTAAAGAGAGGGGAAGTGATGCAAATCCAAAGCCTAAGGAGCAAAGTAGTAGCCCAAGTCAAGAAGTTCAAGTTTCAAACCCAAAGGATCCATTGTTCATCAAGGGAGGTCCAATCATAAGGGCTAAAGCCAAAAGAATGAAGGAAGCACTAAATGGACTTATTTAAGACATTTTGGCCACGCCTACTACAACCCATAATAAAGTAGAGTTAATCAAACATACTAGTATTATTAACCTAATTCCCATGAAACATTAAAGGAAGGAGGCGGCTAATTGGATTTCAATTCAAATTAGATTACTAATATTGTTTTAGGAAACTTTTATTATTTGATTTAGGCATTTTTTTATTATTAGGAAGTTTCCATTTTGTTTATTAGGAAAGTTTTCTTTTTGTTTGTTAGAAAAGTTTCCATTTTGATTATTAGGAAAGTTTCTATTTTTTTTGATCTAGTTTGATTCCATATGCATATGGGAATTAGGGTTTTATTTTTTGGCCTATAAGTACTATGTATGGTGCATGGTGAAACACACACATGAATTGAGAATTTTTTTGTGAGCAATTCACTTCTTGGCTCTTCTAAGAACTTGTGAACTTATCAAGACTTGTCTTGTGGTGTTCAATCGAGACTTATCACTCACCTTCTTCACTTTTCTTGAGTGTGGCGTCTAATATCTTTTCTTATACCAAGGTTCATACTTATAGTAAAGTATCGGGTCGAGATCTCTTTGTTTATTCTCTTCTGAAATTTGGGTCTTGTTGCATTGCATCGCATCAAGATTCATATCATCTTGTCTAGGAACCGGTTCTATCACCTTCCCACTTCTTATTGTATCGCCTTTACATGCTCCATTAGGTTAACCAGTATATCATTTGGTAATGAAACCTTGAGGCCTATTTGCAAGTTGTCTGGAATTTTGGCCTACTTGAGTCTCCAAATTATGAATGGAAGCCTCTTGGTTTCAAATCCACTTCTTGTCTAGTCCATGAATGAGGTAGTATTTTTCATAAAAGAAGCTGTCTGAAGGGTCAACTTCTCTAATGCACGTTCTAAAGGAGACATCTTTTCATTTAACTGAGGTGGAGAAGGAGAAATCTGAGGTTGTTGTGGTGGTGCTTGATAAGAAAATGGTGGTTTATGAGCAACACCTTGATTGTTCTGATTTAAGTAAGAGAAATTGGGGTGGTTTCTCTAACTTGGATTGTATATCTGAGAAAAAGCATTATTATAAGGCCTTGGTGGCTTCCCCATATAATTTGCATGCTCAGTATCAGCAAGGGAGGAAGAATTAAACATGTTTCTTGGACAATCCTCATGAAAATGATTACCAACACAAAAATCACAACAAACTGGAGGAAGATTTACAGCACTTACATTAGTTGTATCAAATTTCTTGTTCAGTTCTGCCATATGTTGTGTCAATAACTTGTTTTGGGCCAAGATGGCATCAAGAGTGTTCACCTGTATCATACCTCCACCTTTCCTTGCTATTCTTCTTTCATTTTGGTTTTGATAATCATTGCTAGTGATCATTGCAAACAATTTCATGGCTTGCTCATGGGTCTTTAGAGAAAGTGTTCCTCCTGCTGTGCATCAATTATAACTTTCTTTTGTGGAAATAAGCCATTATAGAAACAATGAGCTTGTATCCAGAGTTCAAAAGAATGGTAGGGACAACTTCTCATAATGTCATTATATCTCTCCCATGCTTCACTTAGAGATTCTCCTTCTTGCTACTTGAATACTGTGATCTCAATTCTTAATTGTGCAGACTTAGAAGAAGGGAAGAAATGATTAAGAAATTTCTGAACCACTTCAGCCCAAGTTGTGAGAGACCCTTTAGGTAGAGAGTCTAACCAGTTGCTTGCTTTATTGTGCAATGAGAATGGGAACAACCTAAGTCTAATTGCATCTTCACTCACCCTATTTAGCTTCATTGTATCACATATTTGTATAAAGTGGGATATATATGTATTTGGATCATCTAAATGGTGTCCACCAAATTAGTTGTTCTACACTAAGTTGAGCAAAGCAGGCTTTATTTTGAAATTTGTTGCTTGTGTTGTTGGTCTGATAATCCTAGTTCCACATCCCTCAACAGTTGGGATATTATAATCTAAGAAAGTTTTAGTTAGAAGAGGAGGAACTCTTTCTTGAATTTGATTTGGATTATTTTCTTCAGGCATAGTTGCAAGACGTGCTTATCTTGCTTCTCTTGTTTGTTTTCAGGGTTGGCGAGCTGACCTTTCAATTTTCGAGTCAAAAAGTAATGAGCTCGGGTCAAGGGTACTTGCATAAATTGAAAATTCTAAAGTGAGATTTCAGAAGTTTAGAGAAGACATAAACAACATAGTAGTTTCAAATATGGTAAAAATAAATAAAAATAAAGAATAAAGATAAAAAGTCCAAACTACAATCCTGTTGATCAAGGTGAATCACTGGTAATTAGACGAAGTCTGTATACGGCAATAACCAAAGAAGAACCATGGCCGAGACACAACATTTTTTGTACCCACTGCACTACGCAAGGCAAAGTTTGTGATGTTATTATTGACAGTGGAAGTTGTGAGAACGTCATGTCAAATTATATGATGGAGAAGTTGAAACTGTCAATATAAGAACATCTACATCCATACAAGTAACAATTTCTCAATAAAGGTAATGAGGTAAAGGTTTCTAAACGTTGTCTTGTGAATTTTTCCATTGGCCGGAAAAACCATGACAAAACATGGTGCGATGTAATTCCTATGGATGCTTGCCACCTTCTACTTGGAAGACCATGGCAATATGAGAACTTTTTGTCATAAGTGGAATAATTGAGTTCACCGTTGTCGAGCTTCTCACTGAAAAAGGCTATAGGGTGCCTTTTTTGACTCAAAACAACACCAATTCCCATGTTTGAAGCATCACAGTTAACTTCGAACATTTGGTCAAAGTTTGGAAGGACTAGTACTGGTGCTTTAGTCAAAAATTTCTTCAGTTCTTCAAAACTTTTCTGGAAATTTATCTCCTTTGGTGCAGTCTCAAAACAGCACCAATTCCCATTGGAATTTATCTCCTTTGGTGTAGTCTATAAGGGGAGCAGCAATGAAGCTGAAATTCTTGATGAATCTTCTATAAAAAGAAGCTAAGCCATGGAAACTTCTCACATCATGAATAGAGCTTGGAATAGGCCAGCTAATGGTAGCTCCATTTAATTAATCTAACAGATCATCAAGCCTTGGTATCAGAAATCGATATTTGATAGTGATTTTGTTGACAGCTCGACTATCAACTTACATTCTCCAACTTCCATCCTTCTTCGACACTAGGAGGATAGGTACAGCACAAGGGCTAACACTTTCTTGAATCAACCCTTTCTTAAGCAATTCTTCACGATCATGTTCATAAACAGTCTGCATTTAAAGAAATCGTCAGAAAAGTCCAATTTTTTTGAATTATTTGCTGCTATTCTATAGCCATTGTATATTTGCTTTGGATTCTTTTTGGGATTGTGTCTCTTAATTTTTGTTTTTGTCTGCTTTTTATTTCGCTTGATTTGATTTATTTTCGCTAGTAGTTCTTTTTAGTTTTGTTCTTACATTATGTTTTCTCCTTCTTAGCTTTTTGTTTTCACCTCTCTTCTTTTGTTTTTTTTTTCAGGTTGTAAATTAATTCTTTCCACCATCCAACCTATTGCAGAGGAAAACCCCTTGAAGAAGCTTTTGTCATCCCAATAAAACCAACCAGGCTATCTCTTTTTCCGTTTTCTCTCTTAATTACATTTTATGTCTTCTGCTTTACTGATAATAGGACACTGCATTTTAAGTGTGGGGGAGAGAAAGAGAATGACATAGCTTTGTAAATATATATATATATATATATATATATATATATATATATAGTTATTTATTTCATTGATCGAGGTGATGGGATGGAAATTTTTGAAAATAAGAATTACAGGTGGAAATTTTTTCATAGCCATTGGTGACAGAGAAATTAGTAATAAAGTGAGAGTAAGAGTATCGTCCTCAGGGAATAACCGTTAATAATTACCAATTTTGCTACTCAGATTATATTTGGATAGATTTAGAAGTGAATTGGAGGAAATTTTGTAAATAATTTTAAAAAAAGACTTAGAAAAACAATAATTAAGATACTTAATAGAATCTAACCGTAGTTAAACAGTGAATTGATAAATTAAAATAATAAAAGAGGTTTGGGGAATTGATTTTACTTGACTTTAATCCGATTAATTCATAGACAAATTAATCTTTAAATTGTTGGAGAATAAATCATTCTAATTTCAAATCATTTTAATGTTGGTTAAGTTCTAAAATTATTTGAACTCAATTCCTTGATGAACAAACCTACCTATCTTAAAGATTTGTCTAATCCTTAGTCCAAAAATTCAAGTTGGTGATAAAGATTAGGAACTCATGAAAAACCACTTAAACAATGTTCTCTATTCCTAGATTAACCCAATCTAAGGTGAAAATTACAAAGGCAAAATTACATCTAGCTAAACCTAGCTTAGCCATAAAACCATGATTTCCTTAAATGGTGGCCAAGCATCCAAGAAGCAATTAAATCAGTAAAATATACTCCAACAAGAAAGAATTGCATTAAAATGAAATGTTCAACAACAAAGCTTCATAAGAGTCAAGCTATATTAGCCCCAAACCCAAAAGATTTAGTTACACATAATTTTTAAGAAGAACAATAGCAGAAATTAAATTCATAGTAAGGGAGAAGAAGAAAAACTAGTAAAGATTGGGTCTGGATTGTGTCCAATCGCGTTCTCTGGTCTCTCCTCTCCCTCAAACCAAGCTCTAGAAACTAAGCTACATGAATGAAGAAGAATGCTCAGGAATGGAACATTGGAGGGTATTTATAGGTGAATGGCGAAGGATTATTGGTAGATCAGGTATCATCCTAGCCATTAATTCTTGGTAGGTGAGATGTCATCCTAGCCTTTGGTGGATGGTAGGTGAGATGTCATCCTAGCCATCCATGTCATTTAAGCATGCCAGTCATCCATTATATGCTTAGGTGGCGTTCAAATCAGCATATTATGCCAAGTTAGCGTCCAGATGGCGTCATATTAGCAATGAACTTTCGAATAAATAAATCTGTAAATTACACAATTGAATTAATTGGGATAAAATAATGAAATTGAAGCATATTAATTCTATAATTAATTTACACCCAGTAAAATTCAAAACACAATAAAATTAGGGAGTTGGCAATATTCAAGAGGAAAAAATGACTAAAATGGGGGCTAAAATATATAAAAAAAATTGCATGTTATCAATAAGCTTATACAATTCTTTGAGTACACAAATGTTGTATAAGCATAAGCGTATGGCAATATAACATTAGACCGTACCAATGTTTTATATTTTAAAGATAAGTAAATGATATAGTGAAAATTTATTTAATTCTCCACGTATTTTACTTCCTGCTGTACGACATTTATTTTACTTCTCTTTTGTATTTCATAATTTTATTTTTTTTAATCAAGATACTAATATACAATTTTAAAATTAACAACTAAACAATCTCAAAACCAATATAATACTTATATTGGTAAAAATATAAATAAATTTTTATAATTGATTAATTTTTATAATTGATTATCTATTTAGCTTTATTCAACTCACCAAATGGGTCCCAAAAGAATTAAAAGGGCCACTTATTTTCAAGATTTTTAGGTATTCTATATATATATATATGTTTATTTTTCACTAAATTATAATTAAAATAAATACGTTGCCTATATATTGTCATCAAGAAATTATATAAGTAAAAAAATCCTAATTCAGAGAGAATAAGAAAAAATCTGCATTAGTTGTGAGAAGATCTCTGTTTGTGGAATAGGTGTGAGTTTCATTTTATTATATAGGAAATTATAAGAATAAAAAAGGAAAAACTATATGGATGCATATGAGAGCATCTAAACACTAATGGTTTTAGTTGGAAAGAAAGGCATGAAAGTGACACCCTAATTAATAGGTAGTAATGAAATAAAAATTAATTAATAAAAATTTCAACACATAATCATTAGTATCAGGTGCAATAAGTTAATTATAACATACAGAAAAGGGGAAAAAAATAAGATGGGAATAGTATTATGTTTATATATACGGATCACCATTAGTTGCAGTTTTCGAATACTACAAGACAACTAGCTGGGTGTACTTATAATTATTCAACAGGTCATTCATGATATATATATATATATATATATATATATGTGGATGTTAAAATTTAATATAGAGCTGAATGGATCGACTAAGTAACCCACTACAAATTAAATGAGATAGGTTAAGTTAATAGTTTAGCGTCCCAATTTAAAGAAGGACTTTTGGCTTGTCCCACCGAAATCTTCAAGATAGATTGGAATGAGTTAACTTTGTTCTATATATATATATATATATTAAGTTTAGTTTATTTTTTAAAAGTGTAGTACAATTTTTTAAATTTCATAGTTTGAATTTCTAGTTTATGTTATTCAAGAAATGGCTAAAAAATAAATTATTTTAAAAGAAGGAATCAGCCCAATATGGTTGGTCCAATCCAACTCACAACTCTTGATAAATTGGGTTGGGTTAGGGTTTATAGCTCATAGCGCAAATAGGACTTGGCCGTCTAGCCTAACCAATTTTTTATTTTCTAGGTCAAATCACATGTTTTATTTATATGGCACTAAGTCGATTATAGAAGATACACTTAGACACAGAGATATAAACTTCTATATATCAAACTTGACACTTCTAAGATAAGATATACAAAGCATCATGGTAACATACTCTGTGAGAAAGTTAAGGCTTAGGTATCCATCTTGAAGACAAAGCAACAGAGGCAACACACCTTCACTTTTCCTCGATATTGTGAAGGAGCTTTAGCAACATAATCTTCAAAGACCGATCTGAATAAGATTTTGCAGATCTGAGGATAGCCTCAAGACTTAGGAAATCATCTTTAATTAGTAGAAGAAGAGGAACAATTTTACAAGGAAAGGAGACATCTTCTATACAAGAAGAGGATAACTCCCATTAAGAGAGAGGACTTACAAAACAAACCAAGAAATCAAAAGAAAATGAAGAAGAACATAAGAGAAGAGAAGGAGAAAAAGGGGGGGTGGGGGGTTGCCGCCCTGGACTGCAACGAAGTGTTATTCCCAAACTCTAGCAGAGTGTGTACTGACAAGAGAAACTTACAACATGTTTGGTTTAAATATTTGGTATGATGTAATGGATTGAATAATATGAAAGATAATGAGAATTTGTCCAAATTATTCTCTTAAAAAACACTTGGTTTTTTTTTTAAGTTGGATTATTTTAATAAAATACTTCATTTTCATTTTCATTCACTTTCTCTTTTCCCTCCTCTTTCTTCTTACTAAACATACCCTTAATAATGAATACAAAATATATATGTTCAGTCTTTGCCAATTTTCTTTGTTAGCCATAGAAGGCTCGGTGGGTAGAGCCAACCTATTGACAATCATTTGCACACAATTTTTTTTTTTAAAGTTATTGTAGAATGATTTCTAATTGATTCCATTAAGGTTTTGTATAATAAGTCCATACTAGCTATCTTGATCTTCATGTTAAATTTTATAAAATAATTACATGTTTTTATGTTTATATATATAAATTTTTTTTATTAAGTGATAGGCAAAAAAATATTTCATTAGTGTCAAATTTTATATTAATAATGATATTTATGATAAAGTTTATACAATAAAATAAGATTTATTAATTACTATGAAAGACATGAGAAAAATCAATAATCATCAATAAATTAAAATGAATGGAAAATCGTTGGAATGAAAATCATAAAAACTAATTTAATTTCATACATTCATGGATGTTAAGTTTGTAAATTTTTCATTGCATTAACAAGAGTATTTTTTTTCTTCAAATTATAATCATAATTATTTACAATAAATTATAGCTTTTGGGCCAATTTAGTGGTATATTAGTGTAGCGACCTATGTGATGCACGAACATTTCATCAATATATATGCATAACACATATTAAAATTTAGATATTATGTACTTCAGCACAATTTATTAAGAACTTCTTTGTATACTACATTTAATGTTGTTGTGGCAGGATTGTCATCTTTATCAAGATTCAAAGTCTTCAAACCAGTTTTGCTCTTTACTCTTGAAACTGCCACATATAGTGTCTGAATGCTAATGTGACATGTTGTGTGAGCCATGGTTTGGCTAAGTTGAGACTTTGTTATAATCTGATGTTGAATGACATGAATGCATATTAGTGTCATATTGAATGATGAGCTTTTGTTATGTATGAATTGGGATGTCTGGCTAATGAAAGGTTAATGAATGGATATAAAAGCTTGTTATTGGTGTGTGTAGTTATTGAACCTATAGGATGTGTTTACTTTGGTTATGTGTTTTGGTTTGGCATTGCATTATTGTATGTGATTCCTTGAGAAATCCAATAGGCTCAGTGGCACGTGATCCATGAAGCCTATGGGAGCTGGTACAGGTTTACTACCACCTATGAGGCCTAGTGGTACGTGGTCCATAAGGTCTATTGATTCCCATGGTGTGTTTGCTTGGGAAATCCACTAGGCTTAGTAACACATAATCCATGACGCCTATGGGGGCTGATAGAGGTTTACTCTCACCCATGAGGCCTGGTGGCACATGGTCCATGAGGTCTATGGATTCCCGTGGCGTGTTTGCTTGGGAAATCTAGTAAGCTCGGTAGCACATGGTCTATGAAACCTATGGGGACTGGTAGAGGTTTACTGGAGCCAATGAGGCCCTATGACACATGATTAGTGAGGTCTATGGATCCCTATTGATAGGTTTAAAGGTGTGAAGTTATGAATTGTAATCTTAGTTATTACATAGAGTGTGATTGATGATAAGTAAAAGTTATGCAGATGCGGAATAAACAAATAATGGATGTAAATACAAGTACACATGTGGGTTATAAGGCAAGAGTAGCCATGACAGTATGTTATGTATTGTATGGATGACCTTATAGGAGAGTAAGTACATATATATGTGAATTCACTATTAATCTCATATGATGATATGAATGAATTAAGGTGTTTGCTTATTTTGAGTATATAAGTTTTTTGTTTGATATGAATGAATTAAGATGTGAATTAAGTTTTTTTGTAAACGGTCCTAGGCACTAACTTCGGTTACAAACCCGTAACCGAAGTTAGTGACTAGGACCGTTCTATACAAACCTCGCCAACTTGTGACGAAACCCCGTAACCGAAATTAGTGCCTAGGACCGTTTACAAATTTGGATGGAAATCGCAATCCGACACTTGTAAAGAGATGTGAACCTTGGTATGATGAAGAAGCCACAATCAAGGGATGGAAAACTCGATTGATAAGTCAGGGTATGAACGCCACTGACAAATTCTGATAAGTTCAAAAGTTCTTCAAAGAACTAAAGAGAAATTTTTCTCACAAAAGTATTCTGCCTTCTTATTGAATGAAAAGGCCTATTTAAAGGCATTACAAAGGAAACTACCAAAAACAGAAAAAGGAAACTAATAGCAAAAAGGAAATAATTGCTAAAAGGAAACTAATAACTAAAAGGAAACTAATTCAAAAAAATAGAAAAAGAAAACAATTAGCTTACTCTCAAAGCTACACGCATCAGGAAACTAAATCAAATGATCAACTCTAATTGGGCCACAAATATAACAAAAAGCCCAAATACATTAAATTGAAATAAAAGCATTTAATCTAGTCTTCCTTGGTCTAATTCTATCTTTCATTAGTGCCGCCGGGATCGTAGGGAAAATTTAGTCTCAAAATCAATGATATGAAATTGAGAATTTCTTCGTTCATCATGGTAGTTGGGTTCATATCACCGGGCCACCAACTCGAGCCTCATATGGGAGATGGACAGGTAAATGCTCCATCGAGTCAAAAAATATAAGAGGAAATACTCTTTCCAGTTTGCAAAGGATGATAATTCCATTTGCGTTAACTCCTCCACTTTTAACTTTGATGAATATAATTGTTCGAAAAATTGACTTATCTCAATGATAGGCTTCCAAACTTGCTCAAGCAATATGCTAAAAGTGATTGGCAGTAAATATTCCATAAAAATGTGACAATCATGGCTCTTCATTCCAAATAATTTTTCATCTTTCATATCAACACATCTTGACAAATTTGAAGAATATCCATTAGGCATTTTTAAACCTTTCACTCACTCGCAGATGGCTCTTTGTTGTTCTAGTGTCAATGAAAATTTAGCTTTTGGCTTAATCACTTGGTTGTTACCTAAGTTTTGTAACTCTAATTCATGATGCCTGCAGTACTCCACTAAATCCATCCTTGCCTTAAGGTTATCTTTTGTCTTTCCTTGGATGTCCATTACAATATTGAGTATGTTATTGAACACATTTTTTTCTATGTGCATGAAATCCAAATTGTGATGAATCAGAAGACTTTTCCAATATGGGAGCTCCCAAAAAATGCTATGTTTTGTCCAATTGTGCCAAAACCCATAACCTTCAGCCCTAGAAAGCCCACTTTCAACAACTTTAGGGAGTCTTCTAACTTCTTCCCATAATTCCTCCCCACTTAATATAGGCGGTGATTGATCATGTTCAATTTGATTCTTGATGAACGCATCTTTATTCCTCCTAAAAACATGATCAGCTAGCAAAAACTGATAATGACAATCAAACCAATATTCTTTCTCCCGTGGGGCAAAGTAAATGGTTTTTATTTGTGCATACAGTATGGACATGCCAACTTACCTGCAGTACTCCACCCTGACAACATTCCATATACCAGAAAGTCATTTATTGTCCACATCAATGCTACTCACATTTGGAAATTTTGCTTTGTTGAAATGTCAAAGGTGGATACTCCGTCCCACAACAGTTTCAGCTCTTCAATGAGCGGTTGTAAGTACACGTCGATGACAGCCTTTGGATTACGTGGGCCGGGTATAATGGCTGTAAGAAACATATACGGTGTAGTCATGCACATCTTTGGTGGTAGATTGTATGGCATCACTATAACTGGCCAACATGAATATAGTGTATCGTGCTGACTGTAAAGGGTAAACCCATCTGTACACAGACCAAGTCTAACATTGCGTGGCTCACTGGCAAAATCTGGATACACTCTATCAAAGTGTTTCCATGCTTCTCCATCTGAAGGATGAACTAAAACACTTTCATCTCTTCTGTTATTGCAATGCCATTGTATGTGTTCCGCTGAACTCATTGAGGCATAAAGCCTCTGCAACCTAGGAATAAGTGGCAAATAGTGCATCCTTTTCACTAGAACTGGTTTAGCATTTCGTCTTCTACCTAGTTGATTTTCTCGATACCGAGATGTGCTACAAAAGCTACATGCTAGCTCGTCCTCTCTACATAATAGCATGCACCCATTCACATAGACATCAATTTTTTTGGATGATAGGCCAAGTTTGGATATCAGTCTTTTTGTATTGTACCAATCTTCTGGCACTAGATTACCAGTAGGAGTAATCTCTCCCATAAAACTTGTCATATCATTGAAAGACTGCCTTGAAATATTTCCTTCAAATTTAAGACTTAGCATTCTGACCGCAATAGATAATTCTGAGTGATTGGTACAACCCGGCCAAAGTGGGCTCTGATACGCGTTTAATAAATCAAAGAATATCTGAGATTCTGGATTTGGAGGTTGAGCTTCTCGATTTGGAGGTTGATCAGCTTTCAAACTGCTAGTGTCTTCATTGTCTGGATAAGAGTCATCTCTGATATCAAAATTTTGTCGGGTCACATCCAAAATCATGGTCTGATATCCCAAATCTCCTTCACCAACAGTGAATGTTGATGAACTTGCCATGTTACAAATAGTAGAACTTATAGTTTCACCACTGACCTCAGAGATATCCAGCACCAGTATCT
The DNA here is from genome assembly GCA_037074585.1 of Biancaea sappan. Classification (NCBI taxonomy): domain Eukaryota; kingdom Viridiplantae; phylum Streptophyta; class Magnoliopsida; order Fabales; family Fabaceae; genus Biancaea; species Biancaea sappan. The sequence goes on from CM073499.1 coordinate 37,764,384, forward strand.
TAGTTGAAAACCTCTTTTATAAAGATCGACTTTTACATTTTCTATATCTATATAGGTTCTGTTTTTGTGCTTTGAATAGGGGCATCTGATTTTTCCATCTGAATCTAATGTATGTCTTTGGGCGAAAGTAACAAACTTTTCAACATTATGCAAAAATTCTTCTGTATAACCCTTTCGACCAGGATTTAATCCATTGTATATCCATATCCGATGAGAGGAGATGTCCATTTTTTTCGTAGTTAGAGTAATGGAGAGTGTAGCTGATGAAAAAATTGGAACAAGTATTCTGAAAGAGTAAAGAGAGTGTTAACTAAAAAAAAAGTTTAAACAAGTACTTTCAAACAAAAAATTAAAAAGTTGGAACTCCGATGCTATAATTTTTTCAAAGATATGATCTGAGACATTGAAACTTGGTACATATTGTCTTCATTGTGACTGTCTTCATTGTAATTTTTTCAAAAGACATGATATGACACCTTTGAAACTTGAGCTAAGAAGAGAGATGTGTTCATTATAATTTTTTCAAAGATATGATATGACACCTATTATTATTTTATTGCGTAAGGTGTAATTGTTTCCTTACTTTCTCAAAAAATAGATGTAAAATAGATGTGAGACTTATTAAGTATAACTCATGTAATATTTTTTATAAAGAAAGTTAGAATTGAATTATTATATTTTTAAGGTAAATGAAAATTTTACACACATGAAAAAATAAAAAGAAAAAAATCAGAGTATGAAAATGTAACATTTATGAAAGAATAAAATAAATAAATTAAAAAATTGGCCTCAAAGTGTATATAAAAAAAAAAGAAACTAAGATATGGAAAATACAAATAAAAAACAATTAAAAAATTAAAATGAATTAAAATAGTAAACAAGGTATATAAATACATTTATAAAAAAGTAAAACAAACAAATTAAAATATTAGACAAGTTAAATATAAATCATAAATGAAAAAAATAACATATGGAAAGATAAAAAAATAATATTAAAAAATTAAAAAAAAAGACCTAGGGCGTTTTATTTTTTATATATTTATTAGGTTTTAAAAAAAATTTCACTATTTTGTTTTTGTTATTTTTTTATTTTGATAAATTTTATTCATACTTATTATTTTTTATTTTTTATTAATTTTCACCATAGTTAATTATTCCTTTCACTTGACACTCATTTCACAGCAGGCGTGTTAAAAAGTAAATTCTGGCACTGCACTTCATTTCACATAGTAAGGAAAAAAAAAGATGCTCGTTAACATCAGGTGTATTGAAAAATAAATTCTATCACTGTTTGATATCACATCCTAGGAAAAAAATGGGCCTGATGTTAAAAAGTAAATTCTATCACTGCTTTATTTCACATCGTGAGGAAAAAATAAAAAGTTCATTTCACATCAGGTATGTTAAAAGAGTAAATTCTGACATTGGAGTTCACTTTGCATCAGCTTGTTGAAAAGTAAACGTGTTTCAGTAAGCGCATATATGTGATTGCAAGGAAGCGTAAGTTAGCGTGTGTCAGTATATGTCAAGATACGTAATTATTTTTTCTTTCACTCTCCATCAATATATTTACATATATGCATAAATTGATATTTTTTAAAAAATTAATAAATAAGAAATTATATTTTTAAATAAAATAAAAATATTATACATATAAAAAAATAAAAAATAAAAAATTAGATTGAAAAATATAATATGGGTAAATAAAATAAAAAATTTTATTCCAAATTAATATAAATAAAACATTTAAAATAATAATTAAAAAATAAATAAAAATATTATTTAAAAATTAAAATTAAAATTAAAATTAAAATTAAAAACAAAACAAAAAATTAAAAATCAAAAAAACAAAACAAAAAAATAAAATTAAACTAAAAATTAAAAAAAAACAAAACAAAACAAAAAAGTGAGGGCCAACTGGCCCCCACGGCCATCACGGGTGGCCTCACAGGAGTCTACCCAATGATGGCCCCATGTATTTCGATGCAGGGTACTGGTTGCCCGTGAGCAACCAGTATTTTTTTTTAATAATTTTTAGTTTTATTTTTTTTTAAATTTTTTATTTCTTAATCTATTTAGTTATGAATTTTTTCTTTTTTCTGAATTATTTTATTTCTTATTTTTTTAGTTTTATTTTTTTCAAAATTTTTTTATCTCTTACATTTTTTATTTTTTAATTATTTGTTATTTCTTGATACAATCATTGGCCACAAAAAAAAGTTTGATATAATTCAAAATATATTTAAACATATTTAATTACACAATATATATATATATATATATATATATATATATATATATTCATTCTCTTCTCCTTCTGCATCTATTTGTTCTTCGGCCTCCCGAGGTCTTCTTCTCCTCCTTCTTCTTTGACTGGGACTAACAGTACCACTACTGCTACCAGCTTAATCACCACGTCTAGAAAGACGTCTCGGCTGTCTAGTATGTGTAGCTGATTGTATGTCATGCAAACCCTTTTTCATGCTCTGTATGTTAGGGCTATCGGGCTGTTGGAGAATCATTCTTTCCATCACTTGCGCCAAACGAGTCTGGATAAAAGTTGGAAAAGAATAGTTATTAATTATAAACAAATATGAAATTCAGATAACTCAAATGGATGATAATTTGTATTTTACCATGTGATTTATCACTCCTGAATCTACATCGATGAATCGACGATGATGGTTATTGTACCACTGCATATATTAAGACATTGGTCCCAAACTTTTGGTTGCCATATCAACATTTACTACTTCTCCTTGCCAGTTATTCCATTTAGTGATGGCCCATTCAAAAAATGTTGAAAAGTCTCTGTTGCACAAGATTTTCATATGATGCACTCGTTCCTAAGCTTCTTTCCCTCCATCGGGGTTTGTAGGGATATGTTGCACCCGTGCAGACTAGCGTAGAATGCATTCAAGATACTGAGCTTCACAAATGTGAAAGCAGAACATTGGTACTGTAGCTCGACCCACGTCTACCCCAATGCGACAATATGTTGGGACATCCGCATATGCATAGGGGGTCCATCAAATCTATAAAATTTTTACAAAACATTAGTATATTAGAATAATCATATTAGTAGATTTATTATATATATATCTCATTCTTATTTGCCATCAGATCTAATATCTCTCTGTATCTACAAAGCATAATTTCTTGAGGCTTTTGAGGTAAATAAGCCCCCTTACACCTAGATAAATGTAAATACATTAGTAATTAAATAAATACACATTACCCAATAAAAATATATCAACAAAAATATTTACTTGTAGCCCAAAGGTGGTGATAGTAAATATTCGACAAGTGGAGAATTTGGTTCGACCACAGTGTCTCCTGCTATAAAAGGAAATCTTGATCATATCGACATGTGTAACAGTGCGATACATCCTCCAACTTGTTTTTGTATCTGGTACAGTTGTAGTACAAAGCTCTCTATATAAAAATGCTAATACTGCCGAGCCCCATGATAGTTGTCCACAAGCATGAAGATCAATTATAAAAGGGAGATATTTCAAGTTGACATAACCGTCAGATTTATCTGGCATCAAATATCCACCTAGTAATTGTAGGATCCATGCTCTAGCAAAACATGGTTAGTTTGGTTTGCATCTTCGGGCAACTCGCCAAATGTGTCTGCTAACCATTTAAGTGATACTCTTTGTCCACTTATCTCTGATTCGGGCGATTTAATTCCGAAGGCTTCAATACATAAATTTTCTAAGTTTGATATCTGCGGATTACCACATACTGGTTTTCCTACACATTGAAGTCCCAGTAACATTCCTACGTCTTTTAATGTTATTGTTATTTCACCTAAAGTCAGGTGAAATGTATATGTCTTCACACGCCATCTTTCTATAAATGCAGAAATTAAACCATGATTGAATTCCAAATTTCTTAGCATACAAACTCTATAAAATCCAGTTTGTATGAGCAGTGGCACTATAGCATGAGGTGGATGCCCAAGAAAACGTTCATTGGTCCATTTTCTAATCATCAATATACGATTGCTCTAATGACATAAAAAAAGTATAGTTAAAAAATAATTCATAAAAAAAATTACAATATACATAATTTAAAAAATAATAATACTTACTGTATCAGCTCTTCCCACTACAGCAGAAATATGATTTTCTTGCAAGAATAGCAAATCGGTATTAATTGGACCTGCAAATATATCACTTATGTTTATGTTGGAAAGAGAGAAAAAGCCTTTGAGTGTAGGAAAAGATGAAGCTCAAGAGTGAGTGATAAGGAAGTATGATGATTGAAAATATGAGAAATGAGAGAGTGAAATTTGTGAAGGCTAGTCTGTAGAATGATGACTTTTTAAAGGGTGTGTGGTGTGTTTTGTAGTGGTAGGGATGAATATTTTATTTTTCACATAAATTTTAATATTTAATATTTACATAAATTTTTATATTTTTATATTTATTTAATTATATTATTTTATTATTTTTCATATATATTATTTTTTATTGTATTTTTATAACAACAATTCAGATATTAAATAAATAAATTTAATTATTTAACTATGTCATAAGAAAAAAAATTTATTACTAAAATAAATTCTTAATAATTTTTTAATTGTTAATATAAAATATAATTGATAAACATCTAACGTCAAATAATTATTTTTAATATTTTTTATTTTTTTGTTTTTCAATTTAAATTCAACTTCTTCTTTTTAAATAAGTACGGTAGATCCCATCTAATTATTAAAAAGAGTATAATATATACCCATAAATATTGTATTTTTAATAGTTGTCCATATCTTTTTTTAGTTTAAAGTATGTTAATGTCTCTTTTTAAATAAGTATGGTGGATCTCATTGTACTTGTTGAAACAAGTATAACCCATAAATATTTAGTTCATATCTTTGACGCGTGACATGATATCTAACGTAACATTATTTATTTATCAACTTTTTTTCTATAATAATTACTCTTCTCTTCACTTCCATTTTCCTCTCAACCAACATTTGCTGCATTTGAATTTCTTCATCACTATTAGAGTTATCTGAGTACTTTTACACTTCTGCCAGCATGTCAAGTGATAGAGTGCAGAAGCAAAAAAAATTTGTCTAATAGACAAATATCAAGAACACATAATAATGTTTAACCTAGGAATCCTTTTTCTTTTTCTAATACCAACACTGAAAATGTCATGGCAACACCATGGCCATCATTTCCTTAACCTTCTTTTTCCGGCCCTTCAAATCCTCCTCATAACTTTTATCCACATGTGCCATGGCAATTTGAAGGTAACGTACCACCAATTCCTCATCCTGTTATACTCCAACTGGACCACCGCCAATGTGGCAATTTTATAGCCACAATGACACATCTACTATGTCGTATACTTCTTTTCAATTCTTAATTAACTCACAAACGACATCACAAGCATATCATAACTCATCTATTTCTTCACAATCTCAAACTTCCTTTCCACCTTTAAGCCCAACCCCTCCAGCACTTGATCTAGTTCGAACCCCTCGATCCTCGCCAATACCAATAGAGGTCACAACCGACAGTGCACAAGACAATAGCAACATAATCAGAAAGGACCTCATTAGTCAAGATGGGAAAGAGTAATTTTTTTTCTACCAATAGTACTTAGTATTTTATTTAAAAATTGGTCACATTACATATTTTTAAATATCCTAAATATCTTTTTCGTTTAATGATTCATGTTTGCTCCAAACCATGATAAGATTCGATATCAAATTGTATCCATCATTAAATCAACATATGATGGACCATATACATGCTGGAGGGATGTACCTGAATCACTACGAAACTTGTGGTGGCTAGAGTTTCAAGTATAATTTCACTATCTTTATCTATTACAATCTTTTCCCCCACATCATTATCTATTATTAATATCTTGATCTATTATTAATTATAAATCTTATTTGTTAGAAATATTATATTTGGTCACCGCAACATCAAGACTTTATTCAAAGTAATTGAAAATATTGTGCGTCAAATCACTTAAAAGATATGATATATCAAGCGCATAGGAAAAATAAAAAACCAGCGTGGATTGGAGAATTTTTTTGGAATCAATTATGTGATAAATGGGGAACACCACATTTCAAACAAATTAGCGATCAAAAGAAAAAAAATAGATCTTCTGACTCTAGTAGATTTGGCTTATCTCTCCACACTAGAGGTTCTATTTCAATGACAGAGCATAAGAGAAGCTTGGTAATTAATTTAATTTTTTATTATATTTATTTACTATATCATCATTATATTTCATACTTATATATATGTATATATATATATATATATATATATATATATATATATATATATATATATATTTTACTTTGGACCTTAGACAAAAGAATTGGGAAGAGAACCTACTGCATCTGAATTATTTCTTCGTACTCATCAGAATAAGACTGATCAAAGATAAGTTGATAAAAAATATGAGGCAACATTTGTAAGTGTTATTTTATGTATAATTGTATATGATATATATTTTATAATACAATCTAGTTATATAATTTCATTTTTCTTAAAGGTGGAATATCAAAGACTGCATCAATTTTCAAATTGCTCTGAACAGCAATTATCAGATTTCGATTTATAGATAAAAGCAACAGGAGGGAAAAAAAAGGCACATATATGGTTTGGGAGTTGAGGCATCCAAAATAATTGGTACCGCGACCTTTGGATTTCATATACAAGAAGGCTAATCGCAATTTGATTGGACTCACTCTCAAGGATTTCAACAGGTTTTAAAAGATACATTTGTTAACAGTCTGAATAAATCTTATGAAGAAGAATTGAAAAAATACAAAGAACAGGTCGAGAAACTAAGTAGTTAAGTCACTACAATGGACACTAGACTCAATGCAATGCAAGGATTTTGTCCTCCTCCTCATCCACCTTTGGATTTCATATACAAGAAGGCTAATCGCAATTTGATTGGACTCACTCTCAAGGATTTCAACAGGTTTTAAAAGATACATTTGTTAACAGTCTGAATAAATCTTATGAAGAAGAATTGAAAAAATACAAAGAACAGGTCGAGAAACTAAGTAGTTAAGTCACTACAATGGAGACTAGACTCAATGCAATGCAAGGATTTTGTCCTCCTCCTCATCCACCTCAACACTTATTTTATGCTAGTTCAAGTGATCAAGAAAATATAGAAATGTATCGACCAGATATAACATCTTTAAACAATATTTCTAATTTTTTTATTCCCCTTGATATTCCAGCAATCCACAATATTCCAAACAACGAAAACAATGGAGGTGAAGAAAATGATGAAGAAAACAATGGAGATGAAGAAAATGATGATAAAGAGTAGAAATATGTATTATATAATTTTTTTAATTTTATTTTTATTATTGTAATATATTTTCACTAATGAACAATTTATTTAATGCAATTTAGTTGTGCTAATTTATAAATATATTTGAATATTCTACACATAGCATATATAAATCATGATTTATACATTAATATATAAATAATATAAAATATATAAAACTTTATTTCTAAATTTTATATTAAAATAATAAATTATTCAATTACATTTTTTATCATTAAAATAATATAAAAATATTATAATATAGTATAGTATAAAGTAAAATAAATTTATTAATAAGACATTTATTTTCAAAATGCAGTATAAAAAAATTAATACACATCGCATATATAAATCATGATTTGTGCATTAATATATAAATAATATAACATACATAAAACTTTATTTACAAATCTTATATTAAAATAATAAATTATTCAATTACTTTTTTATCATTAAAATAATATAAAAATATTATAATATAGTATAGTATAAAGTGAAATAAATTTATTAATGAGACATTTATTTTCAAAAGGCACTATAAAAAAATTAACACAAATAAATTAATACAAATAACAGTACGCGCGAGTATTCGAGTATTTCAGTTTCTGCGAGAACGCGAATATTATTTCAGTTGGGCGCGAACATTAAAAATTCAGATGTAATTTTGAAATAATCCCGCAAATTCTTTTATATAATAATTCAACTTTATTCTGTATTCTCACAATTTATCTTTCTTTCTTTTTCTTCTGTCTCATTCATCTTCATCTTTTCTGTTCGTCTTCTCCGATTCTCGATTATCTACCGTCTTCTCTGATTCTTCTTCTCAGTTATATTCTTCTTTTTAATAATCTCTCTCGTTTATATTTATCCTTTTTATTTTATAATCTCTCTCATTCTCATTCATCTTCTTCTTGGTTTTTCATTTTCAGGTTCATAGATACAAAGGTATAATTTCTCTCTTCTATTTCATTCTCTGCAACTTTTCCTAGGAAAACAATTATATATTTTTGACACTCTTAAGAGTAATTTCTCTTGCGAACTGATCTGTTTATATTGCGTGTTAACAGGAATAAATTTTTATGTCTCAAGAAGCAGAACTACTAATTTATTTAGACCATTTAATTCATCTTTCCTGAGACTTTCTTACCTCATTCTCATCTGGTGGAGATCGGTGGAGAAAGACACAAAATTATGGAAGAAGAAATATGGACTGAAAAAATTAAAATATTTCATTTAAAGATTTGTAAATTTATTATTTTATTTTTTATAAAAATAAACAATTTATGTGTATCAAAATTTGTAAATTTATAATTTTTTCAATAATAAGTTTAAGTTATTTTTTGAGTATGGTTAAAATAAAATTATAAATATATAATGTAAATTAATTTTTTTTCCTTTTCATAATTAAAAAATTATATAACAATTAAAATTAAAATTTGTAAATATAATAATTTTTACAAAATTATTTATAAATTTTTTTACACATTTAAATCAAAAAATTTACTACAAAAAATAACCTAATTAAAAAATTTACTTTGAAATAGACTAATTCGAGAGCGCGATCTCTGGAGACCACTCTCTCGAGACCAATGAGTGGTCTCTCGAGGCCACTCTTGAGAGTGGTCTCGAGAGACACTCTATAGACAGTGGTCTCGAGAGACCCTCTCTGTCTCGATATCACCTGTTATTAATTTTATTAAATAGAATTTGAAATTTATATTTTCAATATTTTTAAATTATAATATTTTAGTTGTAGTAAGTAATAGGTGTACAACACTAATGATCTGAAAGCAGAGGTTAGGATCATAGTTTCTGACTGCAAATTCGTATGAAATATTTGATTGGTAATATATTTCAATAGAAAATCAGTAACAAAAAATTTAGCGACTGTTGATTTTGGTACTGACCCATTTCAGTAGATATTCAGTAGGAATAACAATTTTCCTACTAAAATCCATTACTTTCCTACTGATTTCACTGTAGGTATCTTGCATCTTTCTCGTAGTGAATGTTTCCCGAATGACTACGATAAAATCAAGAGGTTCAAGTGACTTGTACGCAACGTCTCTTCGTTATAATATTAGAAATTTTCAAGCAGATTACAGGTAAGTAAAGTTGATTAGTTGAGAACTATATATACTCACTCCCTTTCTTCTATGTTTTCCTCGCAGGTGATGGTATCAACTTGTCCGAGGAGTGTTGTTAGGGTGCGTCTCAGGTTCATGGTGGAACCTCGAGGTTAGTTCCTTCCTCTAGTAAGTTTTTAGTATGTTCTATTGTTACATAGGATACCTAGGTCCGATTTTTATCTCGTTTGTGAACATTCTTGTTTGGTGGTTAGCTTGAGGTTTAGTAATAGTCTCTATTATGCTTGCAGTCTAGGGACGACATATCCATAATTATCGTGCTAGTCACGTGCCTAGATTTTTGGGCTGTGACAAGATCATTCGTGTTCTTAGGAATTTAATTTTTTTTAATACATTTTCTATCAAAATCTTTATTCCAGATTGATCATTCATGTAATTAGAAGCTCATCATTCGTGTAATTTGTAACATCCCAAATTCTTAGGCAATATAGTGTCTGAAGGACTATAACGAAAATAATAATAAAAAAAATAATGATATTAGTTTGAGAGGAAAATTATAAATGGAAAGAAAGCAATTTTTTTTTGAGAAAAGTTAGAGGAAATATCAAAAATAAATTTTGGCGATAAATAAAATTTTTTTTTCATTTACACCAAGGACCCATTTGCAAATCGAAAAAAATTTGGAATAGCCATATTAGAATTTTAGCTAAACAATTTTTATGGCAACAAAACATGAAGGAAAGTATGCATAATACGTGGTGTCTCCCTTGTCTTCACTGTGACCTTGAACCAATGGAATAAGGCATCATATATCCCACTATGGTGCTATTTTCTCTTTCCATATGATGATGATGATCCTTATGTGCATAGTATTCATTCTCATCCAATTCCACGTGCTCAAGCTAATTGTAAAGGGGAGAATATTCATCATTAACAACACTTTTAGTCTCACTGACTTGCACGTATTCAGCCATGCATTGAAAGTAATAAAAGGGTATGTATATGTAGGAAATGGAAACCTCTTAGTTTTTCAGCATGATGCACCAAGACTCATTATTCCCATCTCCACATGCTCGGCCAGCCTTCCTTTTTCAGTTGTAGCAGTACGGTGCCCTCCATTTTGAGGACAGGAGGATGATCAAGCTGAGAAAGGGAGAACATGGGAAATTGAAAAAGAAGAGCATGGGAAATAAGGAACCCGTCTTTGCTCCTTTGCTGTCCCAAACCTGTGAGCTGTACGTGTGAGAAGTAAGAAAGAAAGTGACTCCAGTATCTGGTGTTGCCTATGTGAGCTGCCAAATAGATCTTTGTCCATACATTAAAGGGACGCATAGCTTCACTCCCTTGTTGCCTTGAGTGTGAACTTAAGAGAGAGAATAAGAGAAAGTTGTGAGTCTCTTTTTTCTGCACCAAACCGAGAGGAAGAGTGTGAGATCCTTTTTTTTTCTGTAGTCAAACCAAGACTAAGAGAGAACCCAAGAGAGAGAACAATAGAAAAGTGGTGAGTCTCTACAGCAAATCAAGAAGAAGAGAGTTATCTTGCTATAATGGAAAACGTGAAGCTTCTACATATTTCTTTTTAACCCAAAACAACAAGCCACCCTTGGGCAACTTTGGTACTGACCAAAGGACCTTCTTAGCAGTGGATTTGAGGTCCAAAGCACACCTTCACAGCAGCAAAAACAATAACAGGAAAGTGCAGAAAAATTTGGAGAGAAAGTAAGTTTGGAAATCTTGGATAAGCTTTAATTCTTTTTTTTAAGCTCGCATGTGTTTAAGGAATGATTAAACCTGTCTTAGAGAGTCCCTAGATGAGTTTTGGAGAGCCATGCAGCAAGAAAAATGGAAAAACATGGAGTTTAGAGGTATGCATGCATGACAGGGACTAAACTGAATAAAATAAAAAGTTTGTAGGAGTAGCTATAATTTCGAAACAAGATATATTTGTAACCTATAGACTTAGATGAAACTAAATATAGTCTTAGATCATGAAAAAGATAAGGGAAAAATAATTATTGAGGACCTAAGTGAATGAAATGAAAAGTTGGAAGGAAAGAGTAAAAATTCTGAAAATGTCCAGATTTAGTATATATGGGATTTTAGTTAAAATTTGATGGAATTTACCAAATTTTGAAGGTTATTTATATGGTTAAAGTTCGCATTAAGGACTAAAGTGAATTAATTCAAGGTTGTTGAGGAAAAAGGAAATAGGGAGGAATTTGAGAAATAAATTAGAAGAAATTTTAGCTGATTATAATTATTTGAATTTGGGACTATAAATGAGATTATAGATATTACGTAATTAATTTTTGAGGCACAAGATTTAATTAATTATGAAATAGTAATTTTAATCTTTTCCCTATTAGGATATTTTTTTAGCTAATTATATTTATTATATTTAAATTTGGGATTTGAAATAAGATTGCTAATAATACGTAATTAATATTTAGTGCATAGAAATTTCATTTAAAAATGGAATAGTATTTTAAGTATTCCATATTAGGATTTTAATAGCCAATTTATTTTATCAGCACTTTGGAAAAATTTCGAGCGGAATCGGTACGAGACGGTAAATTCAGGTAGCCAGTTACATTTCATAAAAGCATTGTTCATATATTTTGAAATTGTTTTATACTGAAAATGATTTAATTATGAATTATGTGATGAAAATGATTTATTGATGAATTATGTGATATTCAACTCTATGCATTGTTATGTATGTATATGTATTATTATGATACTCATATGCTAAGGCAGTGTACGCCAAGCATCTGGAGTACGACAGTACGCGTCAGTATAAGACTTGCCATGGTTAGGGCGGAAGTAGCTATGCATGACGATGCTAGTGTCAGTCTTGCTGACCTTTGGCCACAGGGTATAATTAGACTCTGGTGGTAGGCACTGAGAATAGTGATGACCCTTGGCACCATTTGAGGTGAAACAGACTCTTGTGGTACTAAGATCCAAGGATAATCTCTGCATGACAGTGGCATATATGAGTTGAACTGAATTATGAATGGTGTTATGAACTTGCTTTTATGACTGGGAATGGTTCTTATTTTCAAGATTAACTACTGGCTACTGAGATTTCTATGTCTTATGATTTTGTACTGTATTAACCATTTTCCAGGTACAAGTCAAAGTGGGAATAGCGGGGTTGCAGCAGGGAGTCAATAGCTGTAGCCTAGATTTTATAGTTTTTGTAAAATAATTAAGACTTAATCTCCAGTTATATGTATATATGTCGAAATGATGGTGATGTAAGGCATGCGATGATGTCAATGGTTCCTAGTTGCTTTTAATTATGGACTGGAGATATTTGAAATTTACGATTTGAAAATTGTCATAATTACTCACTAAGGAATCTTATCTTAAAAATCTTTTATCTTGGAGATAGTTTTGTGAAACTTTGAGGTGTTACATAATTATCTAAAACATATAATTTTGAGTATTCATATTTTGAATTTGACAAAGGTTATAAATATTGTTTGGAAATTTGGCACAAGATATGAAAAAAGTTATGAATATTATTTGTATCTCCTGATTCCATATTAAAAAAATCTTTGTAAATCCAATTATAATGAGTATTAAGATAACATTCCATATTTAATTATATATTTAACATATTAATAATTCAATATTAATTCACATATTAATTAAACATTCAATCAAATTAGAAGGTTACAAAATTTGAATTTAAATTTATTAATTCACATACTAAGCATGCAATCATCATGCAATCAAATCCTAAATTAAAGAATTTTAATTGTATGCCCTAATTCTATGTCATTAGGTGTTGCAATACATTTGGAAAGAATTAATTACAAAATTAACATATTACATAATTAAATTTTGTATTAAGTATGAGTTCAAATTAAAAATTACCTAGTGTCTAAAATTATAGATTTACGAAACTGCCACAATATTAAAGAATGAACTAAATTTGATTCTTTGACTTAACACTATGTCATTAGGTTGTACATTAAATTTAGAAAGATTTACTTACAGAATTAACAAATTATAGAATTAATTCTTCTATCAAGTATGTGATCAAAAAAAGAAAAACACAATTCACAATTTTGAATATTTCTATATGATAATCTTTAATTAATTTGAAAAAAAATCAAAGCCACACAAATTTATTTTTAATTCATGTAGAATTTAATAATCTCTTTAAATCTGATTATAATGAATATTAAGATAATATTTTAGATTTAATTACAGAATTAACAAATAAATATTAATTCAATATTAAGGACCTAGGAAAACTGAAGTATTTTTTAGGTATGGAAATAGCAAGGTCAAAGGAAGTATGTCTTAAAGCTCATCTCTAATCTAGGTATGGTAGATTTTAAACCTGTTTGCACCCGTCTTTAGCAAAACATCAAGTTCACTAATAAAGAGAATGATGACAAATTCAAATATGGTTGCCAAGATGATTTGCTTGAAAATGCAAAAAGGTATAGACGATTGATTAGTAAGCTTCTTTATCTTACTCTTACAAGACCAACTGCTCAAACATTACTTAATATGTCCAAACCTTGAGCCATTTTATCCAATGACCTAAAGTTTCTCATCTAGTTGCTGCTAAAAAGATTGTTCAATACTAGAAAGGAAAACTAGGTCTTCAATTATTCTTTACCTGCTAAATAGAATCTAGAGACGGTGGCATATTGTGATTCAGATTGGTCTGGTTGCAACCTTTTTAGAGGAGCTGTCACTAGATATTGTATTAAGTTGGGGGATGCTCTTATATCTTAGAAAGGCATGAAGCAGCAGACTATGTCTAAGTCTTCAGTACAAGCTGAATACAGGAGCATGGCTGTGACTGTGACTGAGATAATTTGGATAAGAGGACTCCTTAATGACATGAGATTTAAAATCTCTCATCCAATAGCACTTTATTGTAACAACCAGGTTGCATTATGTATTGTAGCGAACCCATATATGTTCCTGACAAAACACATAGAAGTAGACTGAATACCATTTCGCGAGGGGTAAATTTTCTGGGAAGGTGATTGAGACCAAATTCACACATTTTGTAGAACAACTCGTGACATTATGACCGAGATGTTGGGGAAAATTCAGCGTGCAAATTTGTTGTTTAAGTTAGAGGTATTTGATTTGTATAATGTCAACTTGAGGGGAATGTTGAAGAACAAGTCAACATAATATTAAACTAGTCGATAGAGTTAGTTTCGGTTGTTTCTTTTTGTTATGTTTTTCTATTATGATCTCTGTATAAATTCCCCCTCTTCATCTTCTTGTCAATTAATGAGAAACAGTCAGTTTCATTCTCTTTGATTTGGTCAATTTATTTTCTTCCCTTCTCCATTTTAATAATAATGTCAGGCAAAAAAAGCCTGCACTAATATGGATTATTTTTCAAACCCAATAATTTCCCTTTCCTCTTCAAACAAATTTCACTAAGTTCATTACAAGGACCACAACTGCCACTTCATATATTATATTTTAAGGGCTTAAAATATTAATTAATCAAATTTAAAAATAACCAAAACATAAAAAAAAAAAATTAAAGCTAATTAACATGGCACATGTAATCAAATGACATTTCGTCAACAGCTAGTGGAGTTCTCATGAATGCTTGCACATGTCACTTCTAATTAGACAGATGTTGGAGTTTAACATTAGATACATTGATGGAAAAGCTACCAATCATGTCATTCACTTTAATGCTATTTTGTCCTTTCATTTGAATAATTTTGTTGCTTGGATATGAAGAGGACCATGTGAATCGATGATCCCGAGGGGCCTAGGAGTGTTAGCTACTCTTCATTAATTTATTTTCTTGTTTGTTTATTACGAAATTTATGAAACAAAATACTTCTTAAAAAAATTAAAATGGTGTAATGGAAAAACAGTTGGGTGAATAAATGGAATTTTAAATTCTCCAAACTTACGTAATAATTGTAAAAAAGAGTAGTGCAAAACACTTAATTCGTTAGTTACTACATTAAATTCACTAACAATAATCGTTTTATCAACAATAACAAGCCATCTTAAAAAAACAAAAAAAGTGTCATCTTAAATAGTTTAGATATATCTTTGTCAACTTCACATTTCCCCCTATCTTAAGAGGTGTTATATGCTTGCTACATTAGGCCAACTGACCTAACCCTAAATGAGGAGAGTAGGCCAACTGTTTAATAACTTATTTTGAAAAAAAATTAGTTTAGCTTATTAAAATCTTTGAGGCTAAAACAGGTTAAGAATTTTTTTTTTGAAAGTATAATCATTTTAATATCTAGTTTATATTATTTTAGGTTACTTAAAAATATTTTTAAAAAAAAAAAATTTGGCTTAACTCTAACCCAACCCATAACTCTAGAGTGGTTGAAATGAATCGACCAAAATTTTTAATCCATAATACAAATATGACTTAACCTAATCTATGTGCACTTTTTACTCTCCAAGGTTTGGATTAAAGTGAGTTGGTCCCATCCATTTATAAGCTCAACTATTCGCCCACCTATCTTGTGGCTGGGCACTATGTAAGCACAAAAATATTTGAGAAATATTAATTATAATTTAGGCAAAATTTTCACAAATAAATATAATCTATACTTAAAAATATGAAAGGAAGGTACAAAAATTAAAGGAATGTATTTCAAAATGATCCCAAAGAACAAGCTTAATGAGTTTTGAGCACAGTCGTAAGAACCATATTGGATGGTTGGTTCAATTGATTAGACTAAAAATCAGTTAGAAAGTCGATACAAAATAACTTTGGTGAGTGATTGAATTGATTGAGTCGGTACTAAATTAATCAGTTAAACTGGCTCACTTAAATTTTTTTAAATTTTACTTATTTTATAATCAAGTAATAAAGAAATTAATATTACAAATCAATCATGTTAAATGCCTTGAATTTTAGTAAATCAAAATGGATTATGACCTGATCTGAAAAGAAAAAAAAATAGAGGTCTAGTACGAGTAGGGCGATGCCCGATACTCGTTGTATGTATTTTTTTTGAGCAACCTGAATTGTTTCTTATGTATATGTTATATATGGTTTTTGAACAGTATTTTCTGAGGATAAAAAAAATTCTCTTTGCCCGTGATGTAAGTCACGATGACTGAACCACATAAATTTGTGTATGTACTTGTTCTTTTGATTTCTATTTTGCCTTCTCTATATGACTGCGATATTTTTAACAAGCCAATTTTAGTGTAGATGCCAATATATTGGTATTTATATAGATTTGATATGAATTATATTGGTTAATAATATTTCTGTATTATTTGATCAATTTTTGTCGTGAACTTTTAATTGTGAATGTTGTTTTATGTAATTTGATATCAAATATATTTTTAATTGAATTTATAAACTTATATTTATAATTTTTAATTATGTATATTATTTTTTTAATATTTAAAAGTAAACTGGTTCAACTACAATGCGACCATTAATTTTTGAATCGATTCTTCTACCGATTTAATAATTAATCTAATTTTCAAAACCTTAATTTTGCGGGATGTGACGATGAGTGTTGGAGATGGTATTGTATACTTATAGGTGATTACTTGTATAAATTTTCTTCCATTTTTATTATTATATTTTTTACTAAAAATAGAACATATAAAAAATCTTTTTTTAAAAAAAAACTAATTATACAATGATGAGTTATAAAAAATATAAAGTTAATTTTTAAAAATCATATACTTATTGTATTTTGATTAGAGAATCATACACTTATTATGTTTTGATTGACAAATCTAATAGTCAATATATAAAGAACTGCACCTAAGTAAAAATTATTTGTGGGAGAAGTTTATATGAAGAACTCAACTTCCTAAAATGTTGAATTTTTTCACAGTTAGATTATCTTAAAATTTATGTATATAGTAATAAAATTTATTTTATACAAATTTTATATCCAATAATAAAAAAAAACCTCTTTAAAGGTTAAAGGGGTGGGTTGTTAGCATTATATATATTATAAATAATATTTAGTGTTGACAATTTATTTGGATAGATTGACATATTAAATATTGTATATGTGTGCTATATATTTTGGAACATATATATTGAGTGTTGTCTATATTTGAGTCTGTTATAGAATCTTCATGAATTTTGTATTACAGAGACCTATTTGATATATTTTATAATTTGGTTTGGAGTATTACTAAAAATAACTTTTATGTGTAGATGACTTTGAATAATAATAGTGATGAAGTGTTATTATAATAAGGTCAACCTATGAGTATGATACTAAGTAACCTGAGTTATATAAGATGTTATATTTTGTAAGACAGAATGCAAGTATGTCATAATTTTTATAAGACCAAAATAGCAATAGAGAGCCACTTATATTCTTTTAAAAAAGCTTACTAATATAATTTTGAGTTAGGATAGATCAAAGTACACTCTTATTACTTTGTCATAATGTATTTATATTACTTATCAAGAATAACAAATATAGAGTTATAATTAGAATTTGTGTTTTATAATTCTAGATTGTGTGGAGTGTATTTGTGCAAAATTTGTTTGATGGGTAAATGAAGTTCACCTGAATGGGTAGGGTGGTGGAAGCGGCGCGAAATACGGAGTTGAAAACAACAGTTCCACTCACATCACTTTCTGAATCTTCTATGCGCATTCATTTCATTTCAATTAATCACGTCCTTTGAGCATTCAGCAGCCTCCTCCTTATTCAATTCTTCTTCTTCTCTCATT